>CM057452.1:1705045000-1705645000 GCA_016271365.2 Neoceratodus forsteri | reverse complement strand
GATGCTGGAAATTGGAGTAATCCAGGAATCTAGTAGCCCCTGGGCATCACCCATGGTACTGATCCCCAAATGGGATAGTACCACATGATTCTGCGTTGACTACCGGACACTTAATAGCTGCATGGAGTCTGATGCCTATCCCATGCCCAGAACAGATGAGACCCTGGAGCAATTGGGGGGAGCCAAGTATTTGACCACAATAGACCTAACAAAGGGCTATTGGCAGGTACCTCTGACCCCTGCAGCCAGGGAGAGATCAGCTTTTGTTACTCCATTTGATTTATACCAATTCAAGATAATGCCATTTGGAATGAAGAATGCACCTGCAACCTTTCAATGGCTTGTGGATCGCATTCGGTCTGGGGTAGGTGAGTTTGCATTGGCTTATATGGATGATATAGCCATATACAGCCAGACCTGGGATGAGCACATCAAGAATGTGTGGGATGTGTTCCACAGGTTAAAGAATGCAGGTCTGACTGTTAAGGTGGAAAAGTGGAAGATAGGTATGACAGAAGTGTCCCTCCTTGGGCACCAGGTGAGTAGTGGACACAACCACCCAGAGCCTGCCAAGGTTGATGCCATCCTGGCCTGGCCTACTTCTACCACAAAGAAACAGGTCAGGGCATTTCTAGGGACAGCTGTGTACTACCGGAGGTTTGTTCCTCACTATAGCGATCTGGTTAAGCCCCTGACAGACTTAACCTAGAAGGGAAAGCCAGATACAGTGAAGTGGTCAGAAGGCTGTGAGGTCACTTTCCAGGAGCTGAAGAAGGCCTTAAGTGGCCCAGCTGTATTGGCTAGCCCCAGTTATAGTTCAAAGTTTATGGTCCATGTGGATGCCTCAGATCATGAGCTGGGGGCTGTGCTGAGCCAAGTTACCCAGCAGGGGGAGGAGCACCCAGTTGTGTACCTCAGCTGAAGGCTTTTGCCCAGAGAGGAGGCATACACCACAATCGAGAAGGAATGCTTGGGAATAGTGTGGGCCCTTCAGAAGCTGCAGCCTTCCCTATATGGGAGAGAATTTACTGTGGTCACAGATCATAATCCCCTAATTTGGCTCCACAGGTCAAGTGGGCAAAATGGAAAACTACTACATTGGAGTTTGGTACTGCAGGCATACAACATGACCATCCAGCATCGCAGTGGCAAACAAAATGCAAATGCGGATGGGCTATCTAGACAGAGCTAACAGCATGGCTGGATACTTTTGGGCACTTCCCAGTAGTTGCATAAATGGCTGTGTCACTTGGGGTGGCCCAAGGGACACGCCTTCATCATCTGTGGGGGAGCTGTGACAGAAATGGTAAAGAAACAGTTAATGGTTTGGATTCTCTAGCTGGTGTTTTTTTAGCAGTTTTGAAAAAAAAGCACACACAGGCTAAAATCCATTGTCCAGCAGCAGCCACAAGCTGGAATTTACAGTCCTCCCTAGCTGCTAGATAAGAGCTGGGTCATAAATCTTGAGTGGACATCTCCACACACACACACACACACACACACTCACACACAGACCTGCAGACACATACACAGGCTAATTTGAATGGATTGGGTCATTCACATATAAACTGAAGGTTAAAATGGAATATAATTGGTCACTGATAGGTGTTCAGTCTGATTGGGACAATTAAATACATACATGTTAGATGGTTGGTGCATTCAAAGGGGGAATAGGCATTACCTATTCCCAGGAGAATATATAAGAGGCTGAAAGACAATGAAGTGGTCCCTCTTACTTTGGAAGCTGGAGGGGAAACATAAGTTTGGAGCCTACCCTTGTAGTTATGTCCGTGGGAGCTGGCAGTTAGCACAGGATCCAGTGTGTCTTGTAAGGACAGGGAAGGATAAGTTTAGTGCTAGCATAGTGCAGTAATAGCCTTTTTCTTTTGCCGTCTGTTATTTAAAAACATTTGTTTACTTTTCCTGAATCAGTGTTATTCTCTTGTGTTGTAAATATATATCCCGTAAATGCTCAGTGCACTTTCTGTTAAGTAAAAAGCTATTTATTTGCTCAACAGTTGTGACTGTGATGTAATTTTTCTAAGGTAATTATTTGGTTTCCAGTGGCTGAGGTAAACTCTGTTTAGCATCCACCACCCAAAAGAGACACACTACCGGACTTTAACTTGTGCAATTGCACCTCTGATTATTCAAGTTTGTAAGCTTAAAGGAGGTGCTGGAAGACAGTCTGGCTGGTGGCAGCGAATACCTGAGGACAGACAACTCTCTAAAAGCTGTTTCAGCCTAGAAGAAGGGGTGGGTTGTCACAGAGGCATGTAAACTTTTCCTGTTGAAACACCCATGTTTTGACCAGATATCTATTGATTTCATTTTGGAGGTCCTAGAATTCATATTAGAATGGATTTTTTTAAAATTTGATGGTAGTTATTTCCTACAGACTTGTGATACGGCAATGGGGGCAGCAATGGTTTCTGCATATGCCAATCTTTTCCTAGGGTTGTGGGAGGAACAAATTGTGATGAATGCCGGTGAGAAACCCTATTTCAAGAACATCATAGCCTGATACCACTTTATAGATGATGTGGTGTGTGTGTGTGTCTGTGTGTGTGTGAGAGACTGGGTCCTCCATGAAATCAGGACATTTATTGATTCGTTAAATCAAACTGATAGGAATCTGAGATTCATAAACACCACTGATAAAAGTGAGCTCAGCTTCTTAGATGCAACACTAGGTGTGAATAAAATAGAAGGCAACATGAATGTAGAAACTAAGGACTACAGAAAAATACAGCCACAAACTCCTTGCTACAGGCACAAAATGCACACCCCAGTGCTTTGAAAAATCCAGTCCCATATTGCCAGTTTGTAAGGATCAGACATACCTGTAGCTCCATGGATGGGCTTAAAAAATAGGCAATGGAATTTTCTGATAGATCCTTTCAGATGAAATATGAGAGAGACATGTTAGAATCATCAAAAGAAAGAGCATGGAGACTCAATAGACAGGACTTGCTAACACACAATGACAAATGAAGTGATGAATATGGCCCAATAACCTTCATAATAGAATATAACAACATTGCAGGAGTAATCATGCCCCTGTATCGGTCCCTGGTCAGGCCTCACCTGGAGTACTGTGTCCAATTCTGGAGGCCACACTTCAGGAATGACATAGATAGGTTGGAGATGGTACAGAGAAGAGCAACAAAAGATGGTGCAGGGCTTGCATCAGAAACCGTAAGAAGCAAGACTGGATGACCTCAAATTATACTCCCTAGAACAATGCAGGAATTGTGGGGACATGATAGAAACATTCAAATACCTTAAAGGCAACAACAGGGTGCACATGCAGAACCTCTTTCAAGTAAAGGACTACAGCAGGACTAGAGGACACAACCTTTGACTTAAGGGATAAAAGTTCAGAGGCAATACAAGGAAATTCTTCTTCACACAGCATGTTGTGGAATCATGGAATAGCCTGCTGGGAGGGGGTGGTGGGAGCCAAGACAGTGGGGGAATTCAAGCAGGCATGGGACAGACACTGTGAGATACACAAGCAGGCAGCTAAGTAGGGGGGTAGGAAGCCAAGGACAGACTTGATGGATTGTACGGTTTCCATCTGCCGACAACTTCCATGTTTCTGTGTTTCTATGTATGTTTCTAACTGGGACTATTATCTATAGGAACTGTCTGATTTTACATGGGGATGTTAATGTGGGAAGAGCAGTGGGAAACAAACCATGGATCACATTAAATATGGCACGGAGTATTATTGATACACTGGTTCACAGTCAGTTTGAGGGTGAACAAGTACCCAGTATTGGGAACTGGCTCCACACTTACACTCAAGGGATTCTACAAGTACAAAAATCATATAATTTGTGCATATGCTACACCCAGGAAAAAATTTAACATCCTTAATGTGCCACTGAAATTGAAATCAGAGAATTTATTAATTATAACACTACGTTTGTGGTCTATGTATGTTGGTGCCCATGTAAACGACTCTACATAGGTAAAACAATACAGAGTTTAAAACTCAGGATTCATGAGCATGTATGGGATATCATAAACAATAGACAAGATACACCAGAGGAAAAAAATGTTCTGAAAAACATGGATCTGATCCAAAACATTTGAAATTCATGAGGTTAGAAATGGTATCAAACCCTAAGACGGGAGGGATAGGAAAAATCTACTCATAAAAAAGGAAAGTGCCAGGATTTTCAGATTAGGAAGCATAAAACCAAAGGGCTTAAATTATATTTGGGATTGACCCTGGGGCTCTTTGGATCACTGAAGTGGGGACGACTGCTGTCAGACTTCTGTTGAGGGAGGAGGGGCGGAGCAGCAAGATGGCTGCTGGGCTACTCTGCTCCGCTCCACTGCAGGCTTTCTCTAAGCTTAATTCTCAGTTTTAAAATTATCTTCTGGAAGCTCTTTTTTATGACTGTAACCCCGAATATATTTGTTTGGGTGAGATCTTTAAGCTATATTGTGTCTTCGAGAGCTTTTAAACAATTCAGCTGAGTGACAGTTTTGCCCTCGGCATTTGGTGTTTGGCATTTGGCATTTGGCTTATATGCTGTTTTATTTGATTATTTGCTGTCCAGAGAGAATGATCGAGGAGTTGTATAGAGGAGGTGTAAAAATGCCGATAAGCTCGGCAAGCTAGATGAAGCTAAATGTTTAGAGCAGCTCCTGGAAATGTGGACCTGAGGATATCCAGGCAACTATCTTGAAGATATTTTTTTGAACTGTGAGGAGACTGGAGGAGATCGAGATCAGAAATCAGAGTGCATAGAATAAAAGGGTTGCTTATTTGCTTTGGATTTATGGTAAATTTGCCAACAAGCTCATTCAAACCTCTAACAGGTATGCTAACGTTGCCAGAGGGCCTGTAAAGAGTATTTTGAAAGTCAAAAATGTATTGCACTCAGAGGAGTGCGATTTGTAATTTTTTGTTTTCACAGGTTTGTTACAGAGATAAGAGATAATAAAACATGATGCTTTGTTGAGCACAGGATTCATTCTGCTATACCTAGTTAGGCTAAAAGAAAGGAAAATAAAAACTGGCATATGAACTTCTAGAGAACATGAGGGGAGTTGGTAGACTCTCAGACAGCCAGAGGAACTTTCAGGACGGAGTGCATGTCATGGACTTGGTGTTCAGAGATAATCCTGTTTTTTGAAAATTGTGGTGAATGGTTAGTCTGGGGAGACTGATGCCAAATAGAATGATTCAGGAATCTAGGAATTTGGTGTCTTTCATGCCTTGGAAACTGGGCTCTTGAAGATAGGTCCTAAGTCGGATTTGAGCTCTGGGACATCTGAACTGCAAGTATATATATATATATATATATATATATATATATATATATATATAATGGTAGCATGGTAGTGCTACCATAGTTAGAGTTGAGGAGCCATTTACATGTTAAACCCAAAATTTTCACCTTAATAACTTTGCAACCATTTGATGGATTTGCCTGAAATTTGGAATACACAATCAAGAACCATACATCTTGGGATCTGCCAAGTTTCGTACCAGTCGGATAACGGCTGCGGAGTTATTAAGCATGATCTGCACATGCGTTTTCGCTTTTTCTGGAATTCTACGGTCGCACCTACAGGTTTCACGGTTTGTGCGACCAGCCCGAAATCTTCAGGGGACGTGCAGCCAGGGTCCCCAATGTGCCTTTTGAAGATTTCGTGAAAAAATATTAAACAGTTCAAAAGTTATTCAAAAAACAATTTCCCATTATAAGTCAATGGTAAAAGTTAACAAAAAGTTTGACAGTGTTGCAAATGCATTTTTACTTTCGCAAATGGCCCTCTTACTTTCCCAAATCCACCATCTTGTTTTCAGTTAGTGATCAGAAAAATGCTTGCCATTTAAATTTGGGGCTCTCTAGCAACCTAACTCTTTTTTGTATTCACCTAGTCTGAGCCTGAGGATGCTAGCCATGTCTTTATTTTGGGGTAAAACACCCCAGAAATATGTTTTTCAAATTTCTGGAAAAAGTACTTTTGCAAAGTACTTTCATGCTCATGAAAGTGTCACAAATTTTTACAAAAGCTTTCAAAAATTGCGACAGTACTTTTCTAGGCTGTGGGGAAATTACAGCAATTCTTTGACACCCCACTGCAAAAGAACAGTTGGGAGTTTGGGGCTGAAATTTGGAGGTAACGCAGCTGAAATCTCATAGATGTGCCTTTCAGTGTTGTGTTGAAAAAATATTACACGGTGGCAAAGTTATGGCACTCCAAAGTTCACGGTTTTTCCAATAGAATAATATTATGGCGCCCAACGCATTACAGGAATCCTTTGGCACCCTGCTGCAAAATAACGGTTTGGTCTTTTTTCCTGAAATTTGGAGGGAAGACAGTCAACAGCCCACAGATGTGCCTTTCAGTAGTTTGGTGAAAAAATATAATAGGGAGGCAAAGTTATGGCACTCTGAACTTCTCTTTTTTCCCCATAGGATAACATTACGGCATTCGCCGCGCCTTTCAGGGTCCGTATCTTGGAAACGGTGCGAGATACGGACTTTTCGACAGAAAACACCTTAGCCCCCTAACAGGGGCTAAGTACAAAACTAGCCAGGACAGTCATAAATCATATGACTTTTAAATTTTTTTTTTCTACGTCGTACGAACCGAGATATAACCTATTTAGTATTCCAAGTCCTCATTTTCTGCTCCGATACCCATTATTATGCATACATTCTTTGTACTCACTGTCTTTCTCTATGCAGCTTTTGGGGAAAACCAGCCTGTGCGCTTACATTACTGTTACCGTTGTCCTTTCCGCTTGTGGTTCCATACCTGTTTCACTTACTGTTGGCATCTACGCAACCATGTGCGTTATCCTTTACGTTTTCATTTGTGCTTGCGTTTCTGTTATTTTTTGTCATTTATGTCTACAGTACTGTTTCTCTTCCTGTTTCACTTTGCATCACCATGCCCGTTTTCGTTTCTGTTTGCAGGCACCATGTTACTATGTGACAACACATCACATGGCAGACCGTTCCAGTCTACGCCACCGTGTGCGTTACCCTTTCTGTTCTCATTCGCGCTTGTGTTACCATGTGCACCACTGTTAGCACTTCTGTTTGCATTGCTGTTCCAGTTACTATGCCACAAGACATCACGTGGTGGGAGCGCGGGGCCCAAAGGGCCCCACACTTCCGCTGCTGCATTACATTCACTATTTCTTGTTATTCTCAAAAAGAGTTGAAATTAGAGGCAAAAAAATACATTTAATGCATTAATTAGGGTTGTTCCACAGCGACAAAAGTGAGGAAATTCAGTGTTAGGGTTGAAAACCCCCCTTGGACCCCTTGCCCACCCCCCCAACTGGCATTGGGGTGTGCATTGGGTCATCGGTCTAACTCTCACCCCATTCTCCTATACTTCTGCTGTTTTACACACGTGATGGGGTGAAAGTTAGGGCTGATGCCCCAATGTGCACCCCAATGCCGGTGGGGGTGATGGGGTCCAAGGGGTTTTCAACCCTAACACTGAATTTCCTCACTTTTGTCTCGGAACAACCCAACTAATGCATTAAATGGAGTTTTTGCCTCTAATATATATATATATATATATATATATATATATATATATATATATATATACATACACACTGGTTTGAGTCCTGATCTTTTATTTAATTTTGTTTATCCTTTATTTCAGAGTCCTAAAATTTTGATGCAAATGATGAACTCCCCAGACTAAGAAGTTTAATATGTCTATGCTGATTTAGCTGTTCAAGTACTTAGCAATAACTTGATGTAAAATGTTACATTTGGACTGTGCGGTATTTTTAATTATTTTATATATATATATATATATATATATATATATATATATATATATATATATATATATATACATATACAGTTTATTTGGTGTGTTATCCACTGTCAAATGTAGAAAGAATGGTCTATTTGCTAACTGGGTATGCCTAATTGATTGAACTAGTATCCAGTTACCTGCTGACGGCTTGAAATGGGCTTGAAATTGGTAGCCATGTTGGGCCCTAATAATGGGATTTGTGGGCTTTAATGTTATAAGGAAATTGTAGATAGGTGGAATTAAATAGAGTCTCTGGAAACTAGCATAAGATTTTTAATTTGTAATTGATCTATAAATCCTCCCATACCTGGCAAACACCAGGAGCAAGGAGCAGCATGCGCTGCAGGGTGCACCAGGAGTTATACCAACAAGGGGAAGGAATTATCAACAACATATGATTTTGGAATGCTGGTCTGGAGACGTAACTTGCCACTCTGTTTAGAACAGAGTACTTTAACAGGTGGTTCTGGAATCCCAAACATTGGTGGTAGGAACCTGTTTTTCTGGATTAGATTTGATAGGCATGAATGTCTCTTAAATGGCTGTTTTGATGCCCAATATAGAAAGAAAAGAAGGGACAGAGTGATTGCTATGGTCAGGGTATACCTTAAGTGACTCTCACTGTAACTGGTGTGTGAATCTCCTCCCATATCTGGGAATAAGGAGCATGGGGCGGCATGAGCTGCGGGGTGCACCTGAAGTCTCACTTATAGTGGGATGGTCTCATTGATATTATAGAGATCATAATGGTAGCCCTAGAGACTAAGTGTTCTCATTTTGTAATGTCGTAGTATTTCTGATGGATACCTGGACATCCATAGAAAGTCTTAAATGCCTTGATCTTCTTTATTTAGGATCCAGTATGACGACCACTGGTGCTATAAAATTGGGATGTCTAGCATAATTGAGCCATAGGGAGAATGTATTAGTTTTTATATTTGAAGCCTCCTTATTATAACAAGACTTCAAAATAATTGTTTCTATAAAATGGTCTTATTTTTAGTATGAATATTTATATATTAACTGAGATTTCTATCAGACCTGATTTTAAGATACCAGATTATAAACAGTTTATTGTGCTAATGATAGATAATGTATACGTGATTATATATCTCCATATTGCCAGTAATGTACTGTAATAATTTTTGTGTAGTTTTGTAATGTTGTAATGGTTATGTAACTGAGCAACAATAAACTTGACTTGACTTGACTGTTTGGGATCTTAAGCCCTTTTTGCAGCAAGTGTTGAAATAATGGGATTGAATGATGCATGAACGTATAAAGTACTTCTGAGTTGTTATATATCTTTTGCTTAGAATGACTGCTTTATTTTGTTTCTTTTTCTGACCTTTTGACCTCCTCTTTTTGAGATTTGGACTGCTTGCCACCTCTAATGTTCAGCTGAGTTTAGTATATGTTGTGATCCCATATCTCTCCAGGACAATAAAAAGAATGAAATGAAACAAGGGTGATCGAATATGATGTTCCAGCAAACTCTTTCACCACACTTTCTCTCTGCCTGTTTCACTTACGGCAGCAAGTATTAAAGATGGGTTAGGAATATATGCCCTCTAGTAATTAGCACTGTACTGTGTAACTGATGTAGATCTATCAAGTATTTTATACTAAGAATTTTAACTGTATTGTCTTATGTAATTTATCACTACAGCACGAATGTGTTAAATGACGGCATATCACTGAATGTATCTAATGTGGAGTTGCTGTTCTTCTGACCACACACGCTAATGAAGGCTTATTTTCAAGCTAAAGTGCTGGGGTCAGCTTTCACAATGGGCTAGTGGAATATTTGTAAATTTCACTGCATTAAAAAGTGCGTAATTGTTTGTGAGGCTTCAAAGCTACATTTGTGAATAAAATGTTTCAGCCTCAAGCATTTCAATCTGTGAACCTTTTGTATTAAGGGGATACGTGATGGTGAGGGGCTTGATACATGATATATCAGAACAAGTGGCAAGTGAACTCAGGAATATTACAAGTGGTGGAGCGTAGTGGAGGTGGAAGGGGAGAGAAAAAGGGCACAAGTGGTGAAAAAGGAGTTGAAGGAAGATGCAATGGCAGTAACTGCAGTGATGTATTAGTACTGTAGCAGTCTCTGGCACCCTTCCTCAGATGCTCAGTGTGCCATTACAACACAGAGCACAGTAGAGGGAAAAATAAATATAAGAAAAAACAAACAATAACAAATAATGAATTCAGAACACATATCCCAGACTAATTATAATAATTAAATTAATAAAAAAGACATTAAATGCATAACTGGGATGTTAGCAGATCTGGGGGAAATTAATCCCAAAATGCCTGAGTAAATAAAGTTTCTAGACCCCACTTAGAGGCACCCACTGATGTGGCCTACCTCAGGACTCTCAGAAGGGAGTTCCAGAGGACTGGGCCCACTGCTTTGAAAGCCCAGTCCCCCAAAGTTTTTAACCTCACCCTGGGAACTACTGGGAGGCCCTCCTCAGCAGAGAAGGTGTGAGGGTACGTAAGAGGGAATGAGGTCAGAAATTTAGCCGAGGCCCAGTCCATGCAGGGCATTACAAGTCAAGTACAAGGGGGAGGTAGAGACCTGGGCACTCTGAATGGAAATCAGAGGAGGAATGGAACAGAGAGGGGAAGGGAGGGAGGGCAGCAGCAGTTATCAAACTGTGAACTGCATCTCCAGCAGGCGCGATAGACCTCAAGGCCTAAGCTGCTGGCATTTTTGTATGTTCGTAAGTTACTGGACCAACTTTAAAGTTGATGTGCCACTTAACCATCAGCCATTGCAGATCACACAGTGCCAGGGAGACATGACACATCCTTGGAGAGCTGGGCAACAAACTAGCAATTGAGTTCTGCACCAACTGCAGGCATCACAGCGTACCTTCATTTACCCGAAGGTAGAGAGCATTGCAGTAGTCAAGCTACAAAGTCCCAAATGCATACACCAGTTTGACTAGGTTGCCGGGGTGGTGGTGGTGGGGGGGAATAAGGGATTTAATATAGCTGTTATTTCACAGATGGTAAAAGTCATTCTGGACAACTGCCAACACCTGAGCCTCAAATATTAGCCCCTCATCCAGAATGACTACCAGAGCTTTTACCTTTGTAGCAAAGAGCCCAGATGTGGAAGTTGTCAATCTTGAGGACAAAGGGGGGGACAGGATTGGGGGAGGTGGGAAGAGAGAGAGTGGATAACTCCAGAAACTGGAGGGACAGTTAAGGTTGTTCTGAAGCATGGATGGGAAGTACCCACAAACATGGCGGCTTTAGTGTAAGTATTTGGAAGGGTCCAGAAATTTAACTGGGTCTAAGAGGAACCAGTGGTCATATACAACTGCTGGGTGAGTTTTTGATGAGCCTGAAGGCAGGCCAGCAGCTCAGCGGAGATCCAGGATAGGTGGGAACCCTGGATCCTGGTTTTCCTGAGGGGGTATGTAAATTTGGTATGAAAGGATTCAAGGCAAAGTTGATGTTGGTGGCTGTTGACATAGAAACACAGAATTTGTCAGCAGAAAAAGACTGCTTGGCCCACCCCGTCTGCCCAGATGTTCCCTGCCTAATCTGTCTCTATAGACCTTAACTGGTCTTGATGACCCTCCCTCTTCCCTGCCTATTTTCTAATATACACCTATGTTTATCTCCTGCATACTTGAAGCCCCCCATGATTTTCACCTCCACCACTTCCATTGGTAGTCTGTTCCAGGCATCCATTGCCCCTTTTTAGTGCAGAAATATTTTCTCACATCTCTTTTAAACTTACCTTCAGCTTCATTGCATGTCCCCTGGTCCTAGTGCTCTTACTGATTTGAAAGAGACTCCACTCTTGCACCTTTCACCCCTGTGAAGTACTAGTCTTTCTTTGTAGGGCTTCTTATGCAACCCCCGCACCATTTTAGTTGTCCACCTCTGAACTTCCTCCACCCTGTACCTGTCCTTTCCGATGTGCAGCCTTCACAACTGTACACAGTACTTATGGTGGGGTCTCACCAGCGAGTGAAACAGTGGTTACACCACCTCCCACCTCCTGCTGGAGATACCCCTTCCTATGCATTCCAGCATCCCAATAGAACTAGTTAAGATGTGGGACCAGTCAGTGGCTGGCACGTTGACATTGAGGGCGGACAAATCCTGCAACGTGAAGAACTGAAGGAGAAGGATTTTAGGGGAAGCCATTGGGTGATGGATCTTGTGCACACAGTAGACTATATTATGGTACTGAGGGAATGCATCCACAATATGGTGGGGGTATAAGAAAAATACCAGTATAGAAGAATGTGGTTCGAGGATGTATGATTAAGATGGGTGGGGTCTGAGATCAACTGGGATAACTGGAAGGATTTCACATTTTGACAAAGTTTGTGTACAGAGGGGGAGAACCAAACATAATATCACCATGTAATAGCAACTCACCAGAGGAGGAAAGGGAGCAGATGGAGGATAGAAGTTCAGTGACCAAAGTAGGGATATACCATAACAGCAGCACACCCCTGCTACAAAAAGAGTGACTGAGAAGAGGATGGTGAGTTTGGGGAGGAGCATCTCATAGGCAGAGGGGGAAGAGAAGGATACCACAGGCTTAAAGAGGACCTTCCTTGATGGTCCAAAAAGTTACAGCTTGTAGTCATTATATGCAGTACTAGACCTGAAAAGATGTATGCATTTGTTATTTCTGGCCAAGGTTTACTTTGCCTTCCATAATTTGGATTTGTTTTTGAGCCATGCTGCACTTGTCTTTGCTGTTCAGCTGCTGGGCTGCTAGCTCCTTATGACATCACTGTAGGATAGAGAAGTGACTCACACTATGCAGTACCATGCGATTGCAACAATGTTGCAAGGGAAACCTATCAGTACTCATTGTACATGCTGTGTTCCCCCTTACCCAAGACACCTTTTTAGCAATGCATTATGCCAAAATCTAAATGCCTTGTCAGCATGTTTTTTTTTTGTGAAATTGACTCTGCCCCACAATGATGTCAGCAGTATAACCCTGGGCCCACAGCAACACCAGGCTTGCTATAGAAGCTCTGGTACACCCCGCAGTTTTTAGCAGCTCAGAATGCAAAAACTAACTGCAGCAGACAGTAATGAAATACATTTCTAGAATCAATGCAAGAAGGGGTAATAAATGCATGAAAGTCAAAGTGACTGGGGAAGGTCCTCTTTAAAATGGATGCTGGAGGATAGATAGATTGCAAAACCTCTGCCCCTCTTGTTGGGATGAACACAGCTGAGTCTTGGATCTTGTGGGAAAGCCAAGAATCTGAAATGGGAACATCTGTTAAGAACTTTATAAACATAATATTTAGACATAGTTAAACTTACATTATATTTACATTCTGTATTCCTGTTCTACCATTGTTTATTAGAATATATGCCATATTTTCATTAAAATAGGATTAGGATACCTTAGGGTTCATATGCCTTTATCAGTTACTTCTCACCTGCAGTCACAATCTTCTGATTGTGACAGCACAATCTGTTGTCATGTAATTTCTTGTCATGTTGCAAATAGAGCATTTTATCTTACACTGGGGGACAAGCAGCAGAAGCAGCAGAGCATCATAGGAAAAAGATGTGGTTGGCATGCATACATCCTTGACAATAAACAACATGGAGGAGATAAAGACAGCAAATATGTCAAACAGATGTTAAATTGTCTTTCAACATTGTGTTTCAATGGCTCTTTAATGGTGTCTCTAGGAACATGTGAAAACAGGAGTCATAACTGAGAGAGAGACATAGTCAGACCTAGCGATCCATCTTCAGTGTATCCAGAATTCATGGTACTCTCATCCCAAAGTTCATCTATTTCACTTTTGCACAAAGGGTTACTGAAACACTCTGTTCTCTACGGGCCCTTGATAAGAAAGGGGACGAAACTCTGTGAATCCAAGTCCAACAGGTAAAGAACAAGCCAATGCTGAATTTGCAGTATCCGTGCATTAGGCAACCACAACTGAGCACATTCAAAAAGGGCAACTCAATCACAGTGTTTATACACAGGGCTACAGGACAGCGAGGGTGATCAGATAGGGGGTTCAGTGACTATAGCGACAGGATATCACTATGTAGCCACACATGCAGGGGGTGGGGAGACCAGACCATGTGCCATGCAGAAGGAAAGGGTGGGTTTGTGGGGCATAGTGCAGAGGTGGGTTGCTGAGCTGGCCGTGTGGTGTGGTAGGTTGGTGCCAGGCTGGGATTGGAGGGTGCCGGGTGCAGTTCTGGATGCGCTTGTCTTTTCCGCCGGATCTTGGGTTTTTTTTTTTTTAGTTTTACACCCCTTCCCAACATGCACCCCCCTGGAGTTGAGAATCATAAAATGTAAGCCTCCGGTGCCGTCTTGATGCTCGCTGCGAGTCTACATCACCAAAATTCATTTTCAGCGATGTAGACTCACCCAAACAGTGATCGCTATTATGCAGTCGCTGTTATCACATGGAACCGAATTTGCAATTGGCGAAGATGCCATCATCAGGTGCTTTGGACACCAGTGAAGTATGTCTAAAGAAATTCTGTTTCTGCTCAGTAGTTTGCTGCTTCTGCATTATGACACAGCACTTTTTAAAGGGATCACACACTGAACATGTCTAAGATGTTGGCAGGCCACATGACTTGCAGCAGCCAGTCAGTGATGCTGGAGGTTGTGAATTCCTAATACCACAGACATCTCACAGCCATTTCCAGCTCACTCGCACAGTGGAAGGACCTGGCCACTGGACAGAGGTGAGTGAAGTTGCCTGAATTCACTCCACAAAAAAATATGCGAAGTGTGGTAAATTTGCGAAGCTGAGGACAACAATTTGCATTGCTATTTGCTAGGCAAATAGCAACGTGAATGACTCTAATGGTGCCTCTAGGAACATTTGAATATAGGAGTCATGACTGAGAGAGACGTAATAAGACCTAGCGGTCCATCTTAAGTGTATCCTGCCTTCATGACAGTCACATCACAAAGTTCATCTTTTTCATTATGGCACAAAGGATTACTAAAGCACTCTGTTCTTTATGGGTTCTGGTTAAGAGAGGGGAAGATACTCTTTGAATCTGAGGCCCAGCAGGTAAAGAACAAGCCAATGCTGAATTTGCAATTGGTGAACATGCCAACATCAGGAATTTTGGACACCAGTGAAGTAGGTCTAAAGGAATTCTGTTTCTGCTCAGTATTTTGGTGCTTCTGTATCATGACACAGCACTTTGAAAAGGGATCACACACTGAACATGCCCAAGATGTTGGCAGTCCACATGACCTGAAGCAGTCAGTCAGTGATGCTGGAGGTTATGAACTCCTAATGCTACACGCATCTCAGAGCCACTTCCAGCTTGCTCGCACAATGGAAGGCCCTGGCCACTGAACAGAGGTGTGTGAAGTTGCCAGAATTCACTCCATGAAGAAATCTGTGAATTGCAGTAAATTTGTGAAGCTGAGGACAGCAATTTGCATTACTATTTGCTAGCCAATAGCAATGTGAATTGCATGCTACCCCAACCCAAAAATAATAGAAAGGGCTCTCCCCCCACCCAAAAAGAATAAAAATCATTATATCCCCTTACACCCCTGAGCTGTCACCTCCCCCACACCAACTGCCCTGGCAAAATCTTGCTAGCAGTGACCATGCTTGAAAAAGTGATCCCTTCTCCCTCAACCCACTGGACAAACACACTGCACCCACTTCTGCACACCCAATTACCACTGTCTTTATTGCTCAACACAGAGACCCAGTCCTACGACAATGACAAACCCCTTCTGGTCACCATCACCCTCATTCCCCCACCTAAGCACCCACAAATCAACCTAGAATAAACAAAACATTCTCCCAATGCATCGCATCTGCTCTGTTCAGTGTCTGCGAATGAATTAATGTTAATGCCTTTGCGCCTAGTAAAACCTGTTTAGTTAAATTTTCAAGTCAGCGAGATTTTTGCTAGGAGTAAAGACACCAATACTCATTCATTCCTGCAATTATAAGATGGACGCAGAACAGAGTAGATGCTCTGCATTGGGGGACCATTTTCTTTCTTCTAGGTTGATTTGTAGATGCTGGGGTTGGGGATGTGGGTAGGAACCATGAGGGGTTGGTGTGGGTTGGGATACTGAGAATGGGACAATTAGTAAAGACAGTGGGACTCGGATGGGTGAGGAGAGGCCAGTAGGGTTTTGTTTGGTAAGAACAGTCACTACTGGTAGCATTTCACCCAGCAGGGGGTGGGATAAGGGTGCCAATGGAGGGAAGGGAGAGGTGTCATGATTTTAATAGTTTTTTAGTTTTGAGATGTGTGTTTTTATACAGCACAGCGGGTGGGGAGGTTCTGTTAAGGTTTTTTGGTTTTTGAGTTGGTTCATCTGCCACAGAATTCAGGAATTTTGCAAATCACAAGTTTCCACAGATTCGTACAAACTTCACTAGCGGATTAAATATTCTCAGCATCTCTACTACTGAAGGAGCTCATTTTATGTGAAAAAGAGTGACTTCTGTTCAGAAAAACATTTGAAATTCTCACAACAGTGTGAATCATCATTCCAGTTAGCTAATTATCAGTACATTTTACAGTAATTTCAATCAGGCAGGCTAGTGAAATCTTTCCACAGTGCAGAGCAGAGGAAATGTACAGTGTGAGTTTGTACTGGTTGTTGCTGCAGACCCTGCAGCAGTACTAGGGCAGAATGACTAGGAAGCTGTGAAAAGGTCATGGAGATTTTTGAGAGTTGCTTGACAAATTATGTAATGGTTCGAGATGCAGGGCACAAAAATCCAAATTTATTTCTTTTTTTGTATTTTTTTTATGCTCCCTGCAGCAATAGCCAGCAGAGTAACATTTTTCAGATTTGGTATTGAACATGCAAACTGATTGGGTATACTGTAAATTATGTTAATGCATTACTGCTCACTCCCTCTGATGAAGCCTTGTATATAGAGTGCTATGTAGGGTCATTCTGCATCACTGTAATGGCTTTTTTTTTTGCTGAATAAACATTTTACTCCAAGCTGGTGAGTGCTGCATCTTTTTTGCTTTTTGCAGATGAAGTCTCAGTGATGGCTTATAAGGTGCAAGCACCTTTAATAGTGGGACTGCACTACACATTTTTTTTTCTCCAAGAATAAATTTATCTGACTGGGAAAGTTGCAGGCAGAGTTTGAAGGAATTATTTTGACAAATAATTTTACTGTTTTGATGCAGGGCACAGATATCCATCAATATTTTTCATTTTATTTTTTTGCCTGTGAGTGAAAACTAAGTGAAGTAGGGTGATGCAGTGCAACACATCTCTCAGTGAGTGTAAGGAGGTGGGTGTATCAATGCATGGGTGATGTGACTGACATATGTATGCAAAGTGTCTGACACTATGCTATATAGAACCCATGAGGAACAGAACTGAAGGAGAAATTGATGCAAGGAAAGAAAAAATCATGAGAAGGTTCCAACCTGCCAGTTCTCCAGTTACCAGTTTTTATAAGTTTGCTGGTGCAATAGGATTCAGGACAGGGATTGGGAGTCATAGTGGTTGGGCAGTGGCTACACCTCAGAGAAGGGCTGAGGCTGGGCATGTGATATTATGGCTAAATAAACCATGGTTCATTAGTCTCCAGAAGCCAACTGATTACATTCCCAATGCAAACAGTTTTCTCAGCCAGTCATCCAATGTATTGATAATGAAACCACCTCAGTTAATCCAGAAGCACACTACTACAAAGTTTATTATGTTTACAAGGTTAAAAAGCCAAAAGTAGATTGTTTGCTCATTGGAATTGTCTCCCACACAAATAGGTAGGTGAACTATACCAAAATGTGCTTTGAGTAATATTATTTGTCGAGCCCATTTTTACATTAATTTAAGGAAGATAGATTAACAAGCTAGTAAGGTAGTTGATTCTGTGCTTTTGTTGCCCATGTAGTAAAGTAACCATCTCTTTTGTTAATGTTAGCCCATGGGATCATAAGGTGTTCATTGTGGGATCTTAAATTTGTAGATCTATTACAATACTTGAATCCACACTGAGACATTAAGTTAGGTGACAGGAGAACTTTAAATAACTATTCTCACCCTTTTGCTTCCTCGAGGGCCTCTTTTTCAAGAGACATATCCAGTCAAACTACTGAATGTCTTCTATTTTTACTTCATGTAAAATCAGGTGAAAAAGGCAATGTCATGACTAATCACATTTCCTCAAATCAATTTTTTTTTTAACCACATTTTCTCAAATCATGTTTTCTTGTATCACATTTTCTTGAAGCTAATAAAAACACTTCACGTAAAATAAAGTGACAAAGTCAAAGTCGTAAACAGAACATGTAAAATGAAGAGAAAGACAAAGACCAGTCACATCATGTAAAATGAGGCAGGAGAGGCAAAGTCAATCACATTTTCTTGAATCACATTATCACAAATCCTATTTTCTTGTGTCACTTTCTAAAATCTAATATAGCCACTTTATGTAAAATGAATAGAGAAAGGCAGTCCTGACTAGTCACTTTATGAAAAATGAGGTGAGAAAGGCAAAATCAGTCATTTTTTTTGGTTTTGAATCACATTTTTGCTACATGCTCTTCCCACCATGTGTTAGGCAGCAGATACACAGATGATGCCACTTCCAAAGGAGATGAGTGAGGCTGTTGCTTCAGAGCTGAAGCAGCAACCTTTAGCATGGCCATTTCCATGGTGAGTCTGTTCTGAACACCACACATACTACTATTTATGATCTACTACAGCACCCAAAAAGGCAAAGGCTGCTGGTGCTGGTGCAGGTGATACGGCAAGAAATACAGCGCTGATGATAGTGGTGGAGGAGAGGGTGGAGAAACCTTCACTACTTCATCAGAGTCATTGCAGCAGTTAATATATAAAAAGTAGAGCTGGTCCAGTGGTGCAGAGGGCTCAGGCACTTTAGGTGCCTTACCTCTCCCATGCTGGAGACCCAAGTTTGGGAATGAGGTCAGGCTTTCAGTGGTCAGCCAGGGAGGGGGCTGGGAGAGGATCAAGTTGATGCTTGGCAGGTCTTTCTCTCATACTGGACACGTAACTCTTCCCAGCCAGTGGCTGCCACCAAGTGGAGGCTCAGTGATAGCATTAAGCAAATGAGGGCTGACACTAGGATGGGTGGGTGGAGTAGGGCCATTGGTTCCAGAGCACATGTGAGCCTGCACAACTGTATCTGTTGTGAACCCAGGTGTATGAGGAGAAAACCAGGAAAAAGCACCATATCTCCCCTGGTACCATGTATGATGGCCCCTTGGCACTCTTGGGTCCCACACCGTGTAGATCCACGCTGGACGCCATGGCCAGGGGAGTGGCATATAGGACTGAGGGTCGAGAGAAATTGTCTCAACAAAAGGCACTAGGTAGCGGCAGAGGGCAAAAGCTTTATAAAGAAAATACAAAATTAAAAATCAAAGTAAAAAGGCATCTATGGGTGTACAATACGATGAAGAGTAATGTAACAACCTACCATTAATGTCTTTTCATTTATTTTTAATTTTGTATTGTTTTGTGATGCATAGCTTGCTTTTCTTTGGGGAGGCTGTGGGAGTATTATTATTTATTTATTTATTTGAATTTTGATGACTGGGTAGGCCCACTGAGACAAAGTTGTCCCTTTTTCAGAGGCTACCCAAGGAACATACACATTTCATAAATAACTCATAGCATTACAGAGGTAAGTATTTACAGCATCTAGGGATCATACTGTGATAAAACAGTATTTCAGAAGCACACAGAACATCATATCCCATTTCAAAAATCAATGGAGCCAGAAGACCATGGCATTGAGGTACAGTACAGCAGAGAATACAAGGAGGTATATGTCTTGATGTCACCAATGAAATGTAACTACAATACTTCTATAACTCACACTGGGCCATGGTGGTCTTACTGGGTTTTTCAGACTGTATCACAACACCCCAAGCAATATTCCACAGGAGATATATTTCAGCAGCACCTGCCACAAGTAGGCTACAGTAATTCATTTTATAAGTCTAATTATTCATGAGCTAAACTAGCTCAATGATTGACTGTCCTACCAGTCTGAAATCTCTTGGAAATAACCAGCACAGCAGTAACACTCAGCTGATTACACACATTGTACGCTAAAAGCGGCAGCGTAAAAACCTAAATTAAAGTAAAAAAAAAATGAAAGTTGTTATTGCCATTAGTCTTATGATTGCAGTGACAACCTTGACGTCAGTCATTTCTTTGGATTAATAATGGCTGGAGGGGGGTGGCCCTCAGCTGTGCCTTGGGCCATGAATCCCCTCACCCAGTCATTAATCCCTCAGAAATGACTGGCTTCTCTGTCCTTATTGCTTAATTCATTGCTAACCTCAAGACTTTTTACCATCTAACTTGCAATCTACTTTACTGCATGCAAAATGCTATATTGGCAGCGGAGGTGGTTTGGGAAATTGTCAAAGCAGAATCAAATCACCAAATCAAATTTTCAGGTCCTGTCTCAAAGCCAAATGAAGCTGGCTCTGGCTCACTTCTTTCACCCTTACAGCAGACACACTTGTTCCAGGCAAGCATACCTTTACTTCATTTTACCTAGTATAACCTTAATGTTTCTTTCTGAGATTCAGAATTAGCAATCTGAAAGAAAACACTTGTACAATCTGGTGCCAGCTTGGTCAAGACCAAGAGCACTGTAGGCAACATGCATTCAGGCCATGATTTTCAAAACTGATGATGTAGTCACAGCACCTGATTTTTAGTTGTGAAGCTGTTTTCCAAAATGCACCAAAATGTCCTTTTTCAATTTTCTGACATTTTGGTGCATATTTATTTATTTATTTATTCATTGAAAACTTCAGAGAATATCTTTGAGCACATGTACTCATTTATAAAGGTTCTTTGTCAGATACATAGTCACAAACAAACATTGCAAGTAAGCAAAAACAGATTGTTGTATAAAAAGTCACAGGATGTGTACGTAGAGAAACTGAATAAAGCAGTTTAACAGCTACAACTGTAATGTACTGCATGGGCAGACCACAAAGATCTCTTAAACTGATTAATCCTGAGGAGAATCAGTGTATCAGGCAGTTGGTTTAACTAATTAGCAGTTCTGACAACAAATGATTGCATGTCCAGCACAGTATTTTAGAAAGGAGGCATAAGGGCATTCCTGGCCATATCCCTTGTGATGTATTGGTTAAAGGCAAGATGGAAACAATTTGCTAAAGCAGGGGGTGTTAGGCCAAGCAGTATCTTTTTGGCTTGCAAACAGGCCTGGAGCTTTATTCTGCAGGATGAAGGTAGCCAGTTAGTG
Organism: Neoceratodus forsteri; assembly: GCA_016271365.2. Taxonomy (NCBI): domain Eukaryota; kingdom Metazoa; phylum Chordata; order Ceratodontiformes; family Ceratodontidae; genus Neoceratodus; species Neoceratodus forsteri. The sequence goes on along the minus strand of CM057452.1, from coordinate 1,705,623,917 downwards.
AGTGCATAAAGAGTACAACTATGAGTGCAGTTATCTACACCAAGTACAAAGGTTCACACCTTATTACAGATCAACTTTACACTGTTTAGCACTGTGTCACAGGCAGCTGCATCAACAGGGATGCTATAACCTGTAAATGACAGAATGGAGCTGGCTGCAATAAGGCATCTAGAACTTCCAGTGAGATTGTTCCTGTTACTGTACAGGGCACCCAGTCTTCTGTTTACTAGGGCCACTAGATTGTCAACAAGGAGGGAAAAAGATAAGGTGTAACCTAAAGTTATTCCAATGTATTTGAAGATCTCCACCTTTTCAAGGTTTTGCCCTGGCCATTTTGAATGGCAAAGAGAGGAACTCCTTTCTTCTGTGGGAGACTAGAGAAGAGCATGGTCTTTGTTTTGTTGTAATGGAGGACCAGCTTTTATTGGAGAGCCAGCTTTCTACTAACTTGAAGTTACTTTGGAGAGCAGTGGTAAGGTTGTCAAGGTCAGGGATTTTGGAATAGATGACAGCATCAGCAGCCTAGAGGATAGAAGAAAGCATTTCCAACAGTTTCTCTGCTTTAAGGTCATTTTACATCAAAAAAGTGATCCATGCATCACATTTTTCATGTGAATAGCAGCTGAAGTGTTGCATCTCATTGCAATTACATAGGTAGAGTTTAAGGTTGCAGGAGTGTAGGAAAATTATAGTACCACGTTTAAGTAAGTCAGGGAAAGGAGAAAGAACAACAGTGGCAGAGAGTGGTTATAATAGGGTGAGGCATCAGTGGAAGGGACTGACAGAACGCTGAAATTGTGAATGAATAGTTTGGGTTAAGTCTTCATAGTTGGGGGGCATTGTCAGAGTGCAGTGTCCAGGACAGGCAGGAAACACAAATGCAAATTGATAGTTTTACAGATGGATGTGTGTCCAAAGGTCTAAAAAGGTTCAATGTGGGAAATCCCTGTGGCCAGAAAAACTGTACCCAAAGTGCTCAGGGAGTTGGGTCATGCTCTGTCTTTTCTATGGCCACCCCATTCAGCTGCTTAATCAAGATGGTCATCAGTGACTAGAAGGTACTGTGGTAGATGTGAAAGTCACTAGATGGTTGGAAATTGGTAATGAGTGAAAACCTACTTTGAGGTAAGTGGGGTAATTAGTGGAGTGCCACAGGGGCGAATCCTTGGCCTGCCTCTGTTCAATGTGTTCATTTGTTGCATTGAAGATGGGACTTTGAGGAGTTAGTGGTAGGAGGTAGTTTTATTATTTTTTATTGAGTTCCCTGGCAGTTCCCTGTAGCGCACTTGTACCTGGTTTCTTGATATTCTGTTGTATTTCCAGGGAAGTGCTTGTTACATGGAGGACTGGTTGATGACCCAGCCGGAGTCAAATCTCAGTGAACTGGGAGCTGCTGATGCCTGAGATTCCATACCTAGCTTCTCTCCTTCTTGCCAGATTGGAAGAGTAGCTAGGAGAACTGTGACAGAGCAGCTGTCAGAGATGGTGAGGGATATGTTTTGCATGTAGCATCTCTCCTGCAGCATTTCTCCTTTAGCTATTGCAGCTGCTGCTGTTGCTAGCTGGAGTGCGATCTATCTTCAGAGTATTGTGTTGTTGCTTTGGCTGCTTTTACCACTAACTTAACTGCTCAAACTGTTTCTTTATTTAGCCACATTGCTGCTGCCAGAGGGTATCTGGCTTCCACAGAGTCATCCCATTGCTGGACTGCAAAGTAAGCACTCTTACGAACATGGCCCTCCACAGGGACTCTAAGGTGTATTGAGAGAACCCTTGGGTTCAAAATTTGTAATATCTAAGCAATTCCATCACTCAAGCACAGTTCTAGCATTTGAATTTTGAATTTTAAGTACATTAACTGTGGCAGTAGTGAGAGTACTACATACACCACTCTGTGGTATTTCTCTAGTTTCTCTGGCGAGAGCAGAGGCTGTTGAAACAAATCTTGCAGTTTTATTTTTGGGCATTTAAAAGTATTTCTCAAAACTGGACTGTCAGTGCAGCAGCAGTGCTAGTGCTTGGAATGCTGGTGACCTGGGTTCTGAAACAAGCCTTAGTCATCAAGGCTGGCCGGGGGGGGATAGAGCATCCCACAGGATGTCCTCCTCTTCCGGGGAAGGAAGGTAGACAGATCTGGTGCACAACTGCCACCTGGATGACCACAAGTGGTAGTACACCCAAGAGTGGCTCAGTGGGATGGGAGACGCCAGTGCATGATGTACACCACAGTGTGCTTGCATCATTCCCCAATGCCAGTGTCTTGAGGGAGGGAGGGAGAAAAAAAGAAAATGGGCAGGCCAGAACAGTGTGAAGGACCAACCATTTGCAGGCCCTGTACCACGGTGACATGGCAGCCTCCCCAATAACTGAATCCTTGTCTGTGGCAATTGGGGGTCCTGCCACACAGTGTCACATGGGCAAGCCATGATGGCAGATTAGGGAGAAGCTGGTACATCCACTTGAAACTGGGATGACGGTGCTAGGGGGGAGGGTAGAATGTCCAGATGGAGGCTCTGCCTATAAGGGGGAAAAGAAAAAGTATTTCTCACAGTGGACTTGTGATTTGGGCTCAAACTCCACTACAGGCCATATGTAAACTGTAAAAGTGTTTACTGTTGGGGTTCTCATAAACTTCATGTTCTATTTCATTAAGGAGTTGGGAGGTTTTTTGCATAGTGTGTATGAATAGTTTAGGTTTGGATGTTGGAGTGAGTGGGGTTGACAGTCTGGGAGTGGTATGAGTGTGTATACTTATGGTTTAGGGTGAGTGAGGGAGTGCTGGGTCACCTAAATATTTGCATTTTAATTGGGTTTTATGTTATTCTGTATTTACTGCAGTTATAGTTGTGGTTATATTGCTGTTTTGTAGTGATAGTTGTATATTGTATTTTGTTCTGGGTTTATTGTTTCTACAGCCAGTCTGGTGATGGGCTGGGATGCTGGACTCCAAGGCTTAGTTACTGCTCGACTTGACTACTGGACCTCCACCCTTTTAAGAACCACCCCTGTCAGCTGCAACATATAGTCATTGAAGGGTGGCATGAGAAAATGGGTAGTTAGGTGGAAGGGTTCGAGGAGTGCTAATGGGGAGGGTGGCATCAGGGTGGTGCAGTTCAGGAGGCATCCTGGGGTGAAATGGGAACTAGAGAAAGGTCATTCATGGATGGTTCCATTACCCAAGGCTTCCACTGGACTAAGTGGGCAGGTAGCGGTTAGGTCAGTAGTCTCTACCCCACCCCATCCAGGCAGTGCTTTGCAACACCAGGTCAATGAGGAATAGGATCGCAATCATGATGGACTTAATTTCCTTTGTTGACCTGGCCTGCATTACAGAGATCTGACTGAATGATAACACTGGGCCACTTGTGAAGGCATCGACCAGACAGATTCTCTGCTGTGCACTGCCTGAGAAGGGACTGCAGGGGTGGGGAATGGCCAACTGTTTTAGATCAAGCCTGAATGTTTCAGTGCATCTGGTGGTTCTACTACATCATTTAAATGTGTGGCCATTTGAGTGGGTCCCGAGGCAGGTTGCAGAATCCTTCTCACGTACAGACCTCTGGGGCATGACAGGGAATTTTTTTGGGGGGGTGACCTGGTTCCCCAATCCTCCATTTGGAGGTCAGACCTGCCCTGCCTGACATACCCCCCATGGCCAGGCTTACCCTTATGAGTGGGGCTGCTGGGAGGGCTCCCCCCAACAGGCACTGTAGGAAAACCCTGGCTTACACCTCCCAGGGTCAGTGCCACTTGAGTGGGACACCCCCAGCGGACATTGAAGGCAGTGCTGTCATGATGGGGAGCTGACTTTTTTGATGCTTGCTGGATCCCTGGGGGTGGGGACATGCAATGACATCTAGCATCTGCCCCACACCCCTAAGGTGGCAGCACCAGCAGTAGTGGACCCCTAGTCTTCACCAGGGGTCCATAAAGCACTGGACACTTTTCTACCCTCCCCCCAGAGAAGGAGATCAGTCCTCAGGACACTTGATCCTTCTCCCCCTGGCCAGCCCTCTGACTCCCAGGTCCATTCCTGAACCCGGGTTATCAGCATTGCAAGCGGAAATCCAACTGCTGCACCAGTGGGCCTGCTGCATGAGAGGGAATTTCTGTAGGAAGTTGCTAACTTCATCACTGGCAGAGTGCCGGAGTCACTCAGATGGCTAGTTCTGGGTGATTTCAATGCCTTGGTTGAGAATGAACTCTCGCAATTTGGTCAAGACTTCCTCAAGACTCTGGATTTCCTGGGCCTGTCACAAGTTGTTACTTCTGTGATCTACATGCATTGTCACATCTTGGACTTGGTATTCTCAAAAGGTCTTGAGGCTGATAGTCTCAAGATTCATCCGGTCATATGGTTGGATCATTGCATGATAAAGTTCTCATTTGGGGTTCCCCTGGGAGTGCTCCCCCTGTGGAGATGATCACCAACCTCCCATTAATGGGACTAACCCAGCCGGACTTTAGGTGGTAATGGACCTATCAGGTGTGATCAGTGCTTGTGAGGCAGGACATGGAAAAGTGGTGATGGCCTGTAATAGGGTCATTATCTTGGTTCTTGATTCTGTAGCACCTGTTTGTGTAGAACCCAGACCTTCTTGCATGGGATCACCATGGCTGACGAGGATCTCACAGAGATGAAGACTAGAAGTCAGAGGTTGGAGCATTGCTGGTTGAGATCCCAGGCTGAGGGCAATAGGTTGAATTTGAAAACTCTTTACAATGAGTATCAAAGGACAATCTCCTGTAATAAGGCAGAATTCCTGTCTAGGGAGATCACCGCAGTGAAGAACAGACTGGGCCAACTTTTCTGAACAGTAGACAGACTACCTCACTATGCCTATCTCCAGCCAGATAGAGCTTTGTCAACTGCTAGATGTGAAGAGCTTGCTATGTTCTTCACTGACAAGGTGTTCTCTATCAGGCTTGTATCTCTTTTGGTGGGGGGGGCTGCGGTCAGAATACAGTGGTGGGGCTGGAGTTAACAGAAGTAACTTACATGTCTGAATAGAGTTTAGTCCAGAGAGAATGGAAGAGGTCAGTGAGATAATCTCAAAGGTGCAGCTCACATGTTGTGATCTGGACCCAGGCCCAATACATCTCTTGGTGGGCTGCATGGAGTCTGTTGGTCTAGTATTCATGAAGAAAATCTGTGTTCCCTTTCAAAGACGGTGTTCCCTGGTGCTATAAAAGAGGCATTGGTGAAATAACTTGTGAAGAAATTATGGCTGGACCCAGACTGCATAGTGAACTACAGACCTGTCTTTAACCTCCACTTCTTGGGTAATGTTATTGACAAAGTGGTGGCCATGCAGTTTAAGGCACATCTCAATGCTTTTGACGTCTATGATCCACTCCAGTCTGGATTCAGGTCCAGGCACAGTACAGAAACTGAACTAGCCAGGGCTCAATGTGATCTCCTCAGGACAAGAGATAGAGGTGAACGGCCAAGTCTTGTTCTACCCAACTGCTCTTCAGCATTCAACACCATGGACAATGGTGTGTTGTTGAATTGCCTTGGAAAACTCTGTGGACTCACTTGTACTGTCATCAGATTTTATGTGTTTGCTTTTGTTAACCAGGTAAGCACGCTAGACAGCCAAGTGCCTATTTTCAGGTGCGACCTGGGAGATGACAAGGTACATTCATCAGACTAAAAGACAAGAACAAGTAATGTTACATTTAAGTGCGTCACTCAACAAGGTCAATACAAGAAACAACAAGAGTTTACAAAGCAGGCAGCAGGTAGAATACAGCAGGTAGTATAAACATGTATGGTACTCTCATGATAGACATTGATCATCATGCCGGGCAGCAACGCTGTTAAGCTTACAGGTAGACAGAGGAGAAGCACATTGGGATACAGAAGGCCCAGGGCAAGATACAGAAATAGAACAGTAGCTATGCCCACACTGATTGAGCCGTTTGGTCTAAATGGACTACCCCTACTAGTAAACTGCTAGCTCAGTAGTCGATAAGGTGCATAGGTCCACTGCATGTGACAGATAAGTTAGGTAGTGACTCAGCCAGTCAGAGCGGCCATGGTTTAAGTCCTTTCTTACAGACAGAATGTAGAGGGTGGTTATGAGAAACTACTCCTCTGCCAAAAGCCCCTGTCTTGTGGAGTTACATAGGGTTTGAGCCTGTCAGTCATACCATTCATGGTGTACATGCTACCCCTGGGTGACATCTTAAATATTACAGGGTAGGATTTCACTACTATGTAGATGATACCCAGCTGTGTATGTCATTTGCACCAGGGGCATGAGGTGAGGTTTCTGTCTCGAACTTCTGTCTAGATGAGGTCCAAGACTGGATGTCCCCCAACTGGCTTTGGCATACTCCAGATAAGACAGAGGTACTGGTTGTCGAGCCTGGTTGTCAGTGGGGAGATGGGATGGTGGAAGTGTTTAACTGGAGTGGTGTTTGGATCTTCCTCCTTTGCTGCCTCCACTAAGGTGAAGAATCTGGGCATTAGCCTGGATAGTGAACTGGCATTAGAGGCTCAGGTGCCATCGATCATCTGAAGTGGTTTTGCCATCTTACGAATATCACCTGGATCAAACCTTTCATCCCACCTGATAACTTGCCATCACTGGTATACGCTTTTGTGACATCCAGACTTGATTACTGCAATTCCCTGTACCTTGGGCTGAATGGAGGGACACTACATCACCAGCAGCTAGTGTAGAATGCTGCAGCCAGGTTGCTGGTGAGGCTCCTGAGGTCCTGTAATATGGCTCGGGTCCTGGATGATCTACATTGACTACCAGTGAGGTGGCAGATCTTCTTTAATGTAAGCTTGCTGACTCATAAGCCCATTCACAGACTTGGCCCAAGCTACCTATGTGACCTCCTGACTCACCACCAGACCTCCTGCCCTCTTCGTTCCTTTAAGGTAGGCCTCCTAGTGGTTCCCAGGTCTCAGTTGAAGTCAGTTGATGACAGGGCCTTTGAGGTAGGTGGTCCAACCCTATGGAACTCGCTCCCAAGTTCCCTGAGGGTGGCCATCTCATTGGAAGCCTTATGAAGGGTCTAAAACCCCATCACTTTAAGGAGGAATATGGCTTATGATTAACTTGTTGGCTGTTCACAAGTAATAATTGTATACGGATGTTATTATTATTTATCAATCTATCCATTCCCAGACATTTTAAATTCTGGTGGTGATTTGGTTTTATGTTACACAGTCTATGTCTGTTGTGTTCAATTTATGATGTATTTTATATTGTACAGCACCTACAGCCTCTGGGAATGGCTGCTTTAGAAGTAAAAATGTACTTAGTTACTATAAAGGGAAGGATCTATTTCTGGCTGGAAATCAGGAGGGTGTAAGGGAATTGGCAAGAGACCTGGGAAAATTGGAAAGGTGATCCAAGATCTGGCAACTAAAATTTAACACCAAAAAAGTACAGTATGCATTTGGGGATGGGGAATCTGATATTGACTATTGGATGGGGTTACAACTGAAGCAGTTCATAGAGGAGAAGGATCTTGAATTTATCATTAGTGATAGCATCAAGACATTTGCACAATGTCACAAAGCATATGACAGAGCTAACTGAATGCTTGGAATTGGGGTGGTATGGAAAAGCCTTCTCAAGAAGATGGAAGGAAGTGAACCTACCCAGTAGAGGTCCTTGGTGAGGCTACACTTGGAGTATTGTGTGCTGTTCAAGAGAGGTCACCTATAAAAGGACTAAGACCATCCAGAGGCTGTCCACAAAGTAGTGATAAAAATGATTCACAGCCAGCAGAGGAGGATTTATGAGGAAAGATCGCCTGACTTCAATATGTACCCATTTGTAAGTGACAGAGAGAGAGGGAGGGAGGAACATAATGGAAAATTCAAGTACCTGGGGGTATTAACAGGGAGGACAGCCAGCAACTCTTTAAGCTTAGTGAGGGGCTCATCAAAAGAAACCACAATTATAAACTGACAGGGTAGAAATTTAGGAGAGATCTGAGGAAAAACGTCTTTATGGCGAGGATGGTGGATCTGCTTCAAGCTGGTCAATGATAAGATGGTTGGAAGTTCCAAGAGGTGTGAGGATAGACTTATGAGGTGAAGGTTGTGGAGTTGGGGATAATAGAGATGGGAGGTTAGGGCAAATGGCACAACTAACCTGTCTCCATTATCAGTCTGCCCCACCAGCACAGAACTACCCCTAGTGACTGCCAGTCGCTAGTTAAGATACCTATAAGTTTTCCAGAGCTGCTATCACCAGTGTTGACTATGTGGGCCAAGTGGTCCTGGCCTGTGAACAACTTCTATGTTTCTGTGTTTCTATGTTTCACTCCATTGAGCAGCATTCTGTGTGAGTGGCTTCTGCAGGAGTGGTGGGAGTCACTCAGGGGAGTTCTAAGAGGAGGCCTGGGGGAGGTTACATTAAAAAATATATTGTTCTGCTTCAAAGTTTTTTTTTCTGATGCTTGTATGTAGTTTTGTTTGCTCTAGTATAATTTTAATACTGTTTTTTTTATTATGTCCCAGTTAATATAATGTTTATTTTAATTTTAGCTCTGCTTAGTGGATTATTTTACTCAGTATGGCTTTTAGTATTGCTAGGTGTTAAAACAAATTTCTTAAGGCTCCAGACCCTGACAGATTTGCCCCTTTATTCTATAAAACCTTCAAACGTGAGTTTGTCCCTATACTGCAAATTGTATTTAACTACATGTATCAGGCAAATCTCCAGGAGACAGCACTTTTAGAGGCTACAATAGTGGTCCTACCAAAACCTGGGAGGGATCCCATGAAGCCTGACAATTAGAGACCAACCTTGCTTCTAAATATTAATGTAAAAATCTTAGCCAGTATTCTGGCTGCCAGGCTTAAGAAGGTATGGTCTGTGTTAATAGGTCAATAACAGTTCAGTTTTGTGGCAGGCCATTCCCCTAGTGACTACTTTTAAAAGATTTTGCATCTCTTCTCTGCATCTGGGGAAAGGAACACTGATGTTGTTCTTGTTTCCCTAGATGCGGAGAAGGCATTCAACAGAGTGGACTAGAACTTCCTGTTTGACCTTCTTCCCATGTATGGCATCCCAGACGAATTTATTCAGTGAGTCAAGATATTTTATTTTTGCCTAACAGCTAGAATTCTGTGTAATGGTGCACTGTCAGCACCATTCCTTCTAACCAGGGGAACTAAACAGGGTTGTCCCCTGTCTCCTTTGTAGTTTAAGTTATATATAGAGCCTTTGACCAGAAAGTTAATCCTCTCACCTCATGTTACTGGCATGGGAATAGGTTCCAGACAGTATAAACTATCCATGTTTGCTGACGATGTTTTGCTCCACATTACCATTTGGCGATCTTCCCTCCTGGCAGCTCTCTCAATAATTTCTGATTATAGCAAATTATCCGGCTATAAACTGAATCTCCACAAGACCATGGTATTCCCTTTATCTATGACCTGCTCCCAGGCAGATATTGCTGAACTGGGTCTTGGATGGGCCTCTCATTCTATCTCATTTTTAGGTATTGAGCTAATTAACAATACAAATTCCTTGAAGAAATAAATTTAGACCCAACAGTAAAGCAACTAGATCAAAATTTACAGAGATGGCAATATATGCCACACTCCCAGTGGGGAAGAGCAAATATTTTAAAAATTGTTGTGCTCCCAAGACTTATGTACCCCCTTTCATTGTTAGATTTGTCATTCTCCATACTTTGGTTTACCAAAATTACCTCTTCTTGGACAAAATTCCTGTGATGGGGAAGCCTCCTAGAAGGGTCTTCCATAAACTTTGTAGGCCAAAGGAACTAGGGGGCCTGCAACTTCCACATTTGTTCCAATACTACTTAGCCTTCCATGCAGCTAAATACTTTAATTGACTTGATGCCGGAAAGAATCATGTACCAGTTCCAGATTGGTTATAAATAGAACAGGTAAGATCTGATCTGTATCATACTTCACTTCCTTCATTAATATATATCACTTTGCTAGGCTACCAAAGCCACTAAAAGAAACAACAAGATACTGTGTGCACTGTCAGGTAATAGTGCAGAGTGAGGTAGTAAGCTCCAAATTTACAAAACAGACAAAGAAAGAGCTCTGCACTCCACAGCAAAATGACCACAAAAAATGCTGGATATGCAATTTAAAAATCTATTTTATTTTCAATGCTACGGCATCAACATAGTGAGTTATAACAGCGTTTCAACAGTCACAATAAATAATGACCGCTCTCCCGTGTCGGACATGGGAGAGCGGTCATTATTCATTGTGACTGTTGGAATGCTGTTGTAACTCACTATGTTGATACCATAGCGTTCAAAGCTACTAAAAGACTTCCCTATGGGATGGTCCATTCAGGTTCATTCACAATTGTGTCTTTTTTTCAAATTGAGACACAGAACGGATTTGGGACAACCATTCTACAGGAACTTAAATATCAGAATAGGAAATAAAACAATTTTGCCCCCTTTCTGTAAAGGTTTGAAAGTGTCTTCTTTGGCAGATTTTGTTCAAGGTGATAACCTCCTTTCTTTTACAGAGTTTAGAAATAAGTTTTACCTCTCAGCATCTACTTTTCTAGAATACAACCAAATCAGGCACTGTTTACAATCTTTCCTGGGGAAACCTTCTTGGGCTTCATGCACCAGTTCCTTTTTCATGCTTTTAGTGAATTTCACTTCTCAGGATCAACTCATTACCAAACTTTATAAAGAATTCAGTTCATAACATTGGAAGTCATGTTCTCCGACATCATATAATTGGCAGCATGCTTTAAAATTTCCATATAACTCTAAATTATGGAAGTCTATTTGGGCTGATATACAGTATATAAGCAAACTAAAGAAGATAGGCTACATCTATTACAGTTTAATATCCTACACAATCTATACAATACCCCTTTAAGACTTTATAGGATGGGTAAACTCTCTAATCCTACTTGCCCTAGGTGGTCCCAGGAAATGGGAAAGCAGGGGTCTATGCACCAATGGGTGGGAATTATGTGCCGGAGGCACGTATCCTGTCCCTGGAGGTCCACACCTGCGGACAGGTGCGTGCCAACATAATTCAACATCAGCTGCCATCTGTCTGTGGCCCCGGTCCCCCTGCATGCAGGACTCCACAGGGCATCTAAGGCAGAGCTGAGGACTCAGCCAGGCATCCAGATTGGGTCCCTCAGTGGATCCCCTATGCAGCAGGGTGTGCGTTGGCAGTGCTCCACACAGATGACCAACAGCTGATGGCTGTGGAAGTGAGAGGAGGGCAAAGCTGCTGGCCCTCCCATGATGCAGCACCAAAGCGGTGCACAGGGACGGGGTGGGGGGTCTGTTGGCAGTGCCAGGTGGGCACTGTACTCCATCATATGCCTTGCGGCACTGGTGGCAGGTGTGGGCCAGCAGTGTCATTCGAGGGGGCAACATCCTTGGGCTAGTGCCATTGTGTGATTTGTGTGTTGGGTGCATGGGGGGCACCTGGTAGGGGCCACGCACTGATGTGTGCTAGGCAGATGGCACCGGGCAGCCATAGGAGGGTATGGCCACTGTGGTCCAGGTGGTTATGTGGGTTATCTGTCTCATCTGGGCAGAGACCCAATGTGTGCACAGGCTGTGTAGGGGGCTTACAGCAGAGTTCTCCCTGGCATACCCTGCACCCTCCTCCACACCCTCTTGGCCACTACGCGCTGTTGTGCTTGACGCATAGTGCTGGCATGCCTCAAGCCCACCCCCTACATGGTGTGGTCTGCAGACATGGAAGATCGAGTGCGTTTGGTATGCGCATCTGCCATTGGTGCATCCATCATGGGGGGTGCATTTTTATTTATTTAGTTTTTGTTTACCAGGTAGGTGCGCTAGCCATAGAATGCCTATTTTCAGGCATGACACGGGAACTGTGTGTGGAGTGCCTATGTACCCAAGATATGTGGCACGTAGCCACTCTATGGGATTATGCATAGGCCTTATTGTTATATATGATCTGGCCAGTCCTTGGATATCTTCTTATTGGGACAACATAATACAGTTTTTCTTTCCTTTTTTTGGACACAGAAAGTTCTTTTCTGTAGATATATGTATATTAGGAAATGTGGGTTCCATTAAAGTGGACAGGGAAAAATCTTTTATGACAATCATAGCAGCTGTCACAAAACTTCTCATTATGAGCCACTGGGTAGATGGTGTGATTCCCCCATTAAGGGAATGGACTCAGGAATTATTGGCCACTCTGAATGCAGAAAGAACTATTGCTGTTATGAACCGTAAGTTACAGTATGTGATTTTCAGGCCTTGTGTGCCCACTTCACCAATTTGTTACTGAAAGGTGAGTTAAGTATTTTCGGCAGTGTTTATTTTGTCCACCCACCCAGGCTTATCATTCAACACCTTTCAGAGTTTAGCTACCTCAGATTAACTACAATGCATATGTTGTTTTAATGCTTCCAGAATTTTGATTACATTTGTAGAGTCTGTTGGGGGGGACAGGGTGTGGGTGTTAGAGGGTAGGTACTTACAATTTGTTGTGGGGGTAGTAGTGGGGGGTTGGGAAATACATTTCCTTTGTATTTAACATTTTGTTTATCATACCAGGTATTACTGATATCATGTGATGGTGCATTGTGCATTGTTTATAATTCCTTGTTAAATGCATCACTGTTTTTTATCTTTGTTCACTTGCTTTGTTCATATTGTTACAATTTTAATAAAAAACATTGAATTGCAAAAAGAAAAAAATCTTAACTGATCACACTACAGCAGAAGCTTTCACTCCAAATGAATTTTGCCTGTATAGTGTGGGTAGGTTTACTGTGCTTCTTGGGTGATGGGGGAGATGTGAGAGGAAATCCTTCATGGACTAGAAGTGATAATAGAGCTAGTACTTCCTCATGCCATATTTCTTACCAAAAAAATCAGTGATTGTTCTGTAATAGCTGGGGAGTGTTTTCTCCCACTGAGAAACTGGGTTATAATTGATCGTTATAACCTGGGGGTTATAACGGCGAACACATGCCGGGTTTCTGCCCCCGGTGTACATGCTCCAACTGCTTCTCCGCACCAAGTGTTCATGGAAATGCTGACTAAGACTGCTCTCATTGCAATGATATTGCCACATTCTGCAAATCAGAGCAGAAGAAACGTTTCTGTGTTTCCCAGTCCTGATCATACATTTAGAGACAGAACATCTTGTGTCCAATTAACCCCTGCCTACCTGATTTGAAAATAAGGAATGAGCAGTGATTGCTGCTACACCGCAGATACCGACATGGACGTTCCACCCCTGCTCAACATTCTGAGATATGACCTCCATGCTAATCTCTTTGCAGACTACACATTGTATTTTTAGCCATTGGGGAGGGGTGGGTAACTAAAAACACACTCTGTTTAACTTAGGGAGCTTAAACACTAAAGTACTTTAGTGTTTTAAACAGCAACCCAATCTACTGGCCAAACTGTATCTTAGTTAAATAAAATCATGCAGGCTAGAAAATACTCCCCAGCAATTACATAAAACAATGCATGAGGGTGAGTGCATAAATGAGAAATTAATGCCCAGCCTCGGAGTGAGATGCTTTTATAAACCCCTTGGGCTTCACCTTCAGGGTTTATGTAGCATCCCACACTTCGGGTGGGCAGTCATTTCTTATTATGCCCTCACCTCCATGCCTTATTGTACATATAATACCTGGGGATTTTTTTTTCCCCATAGGGAAACCGTGTTATAATTTCCCATTATAACACATGGGTTATAATGGCAAATACATTGCCAGTGTCCCCTTTGTACATTTGCTATCTGTGCTCAGTCCTGCTTCCATGCCAGCCGATGCTCATCACACCACCACATGGAGTCGGCGGTAAGTTTATTAATTAAACAAATGACTATCTGGCCAAAAGGGAAAAACTTTTAAAGGGTAGTTTAAAAAAAAGAAACAAGCAAAAAACAAAGGAAAATTGTCCTTTTGCCAGCCACTGCTTCTGACCACAGACATCCACTGAAACCATAGAAGAGAACAACAGCAGAGAGACATGGTTTTATTTTATTCAATTGCTGGCTAAAAAACAATCCCCAGCAATTATATAAAATAAAACAAGGGATGGTGTGTTTAACTTGAGATTTTACATACATCATTCAGTGTTGAATGCTTAAATAAACATCTCAAGCATTGATTTCAGGGTTTATGTAGCATCCAACACCTTGGGGTATGTGTAAACTCTCATTAAACTCACCACCCCATGTATTATTCTATATGTTTTATCCCCTAATGTTTTTATTAATTCTGTATAGTGTTTTGCTTAAGGTAGTGGTCACACTATGATCACAGGTTAGCTCACATATTTCTGTTACGGAGACAGCTAGAAAGGGACTTGGTAAGGTACATCTCTGTACACTTAGAAAACTACTGTTTGGAAAGACAGGTACTTTGAAAGTACTGTTTTGCTTGTTTTTGTTATTTTGCTGAGATGTGTACCCTAACCCTGGCCCTGCTGAACTTGGAATTTTAATTATGAATATTTTCAGTTCATAAATTTGGTATTGACTATTTTGATGTTAGAAATATTGTTCCGAAAATTGATTCTGTTGAGGAACAGGTTATTCAAAACAAACCTAGCCTAATGATAATTACAGAAACTTGGTTAAACTTAAAAATTCAAGATTATTTTTTGAATATACTAGACTACCATTAGAGATGTTGCGAAGTTGTACTTCACTGGCAATGTTCTGGCAAAGTTGTGAAATTCACCTTAGCAAATAAATTCACCAGTTGCACACTTTGCTACTTTACCACTTCACACTGCGTTTTCCAAAGAAATTGCTTTTTTTTCAGATTAAGTCAGGATAAGTTATGTCTAAGTTACAACTCTGTGGGTGAATTTTAATAACTTCTCCAGAAAAAGAGCAACTTTACCTGTCAAAAGCTTTGCAAATTTGTCACTTAGTGAATTTGGCAAACTTTGAAAATTATTTCATGAAGTAAAGGTTGCCTACATCACACATGTCTAAGCGCCAACTATTTAGAATAGACAGGAATAAGAAAGGGGGTGGGTTGTTAATTTATGGCAGAACAGACCTTAAAGCAAGGCATTTGGCTTTAACAGTGGCCCAAGTAGAATTAGTTACACTTAAAGTTAAACTTCCCTTTTCCCAACCTGTTCTTCTGGTGTGTGTTTATTGTCTTCTGAAGAGCAACAGTTCTGTTTTTAATAAATTACAGGATACTTTGCAGAACTATAGAAACAGCAATGAGATTATGCTATATTGTGATTTTAATGTGAAATGGAGCACAGTTGACCCTAATTATGGTCTGGCTGAATTAAGCACTAATTTGAGTTTAACTCACCCGATTTCTGAGTATATTAGTATTAACAATATGTATCCTTCTGCTTCTACTATACAGGACTTAATCTTTACTTCCAAACTAGACCTTTATAAAATCATTGTGGTGATCCTGGATACTTTTTAATAATCGCCAAAGGACTGTATATGTTAGGATAAAGGACAACAAAGTGGGTGTTTTTAGGTTTGTTTTTACAAAGTTTAGATAAATGTTGATTATTTGGCTTTTGTGATAGACATGGAATCAGTTATTTGGGAAATGATCACTCTGATTTCATAAAGGAATGAATCATGTTTATTTTTCCAGGAAGAATGTGTTAGTCTGTAATAGGCATGCACCATTAAAAAAAAGAAATTAATTACATAAGGTAATGTCCCTTGATATAATAATGATCTAACTAAGTTTAGGTGCTTGCAGAATAAATGCTGAAAACATGTGAAAAATCAAAATTCCCATATGGACTGGGCAGGTTATCTACAGGCTAGAAACAAATATTTACATAAGATTTAAAGGGTAAAACAAAATATTTTCAAAACCTGATTTGTAGATCCTAGAAAGACAAACCCAAAATAATTTGGGAGACTTGTACACAAGTTCCAGTTTTCAGGTAGCCCTAAGCTCCCAAGTGCCTTTCTAGTGGATGAATGACTCCACTGGGAAATGAAGTAGCCAATGGCTTCATTGAAGTGTTTACCAGTATGGGCACTGATCCCTTAGACATGATAGCTAATCCCCTACAAGTCTATGTTGCAGATTTGGCCCCTTTGTTGAACAGAACAAATGAGTATATGTTTGATTAAATAAATCCAGAAGCTGCCCTGAGTAGGGCTGTGTGGAATGTTGAATTTCCAATGGAACAGAATTCTGTGGAATTTTACAAAACTCTGCTGATTTCTATCATTTGCAGAATTTCGATATTCTGCATGTGAAATGTATTTTGTGGAATAATAATCCACATGTTCACATAAACTGCAGATTCCTTTTCCACAATCTGTGGAAAATTATTCCACAGTTTACATGATCAGCTTACACAGAAATGCTTTTCAAAATTCCATATAATTTAGAAAAGAAATTCCACAAAGCATTTCAGAAGCAGAATTGTCAATCTGCAGCAATTCTGACAGTGGAATTTTGCATTCCTTACAGCCCTTGTTCTGAATGAATATTGAAAAGTGGACACTTCAAAGTCAATTGAACTTAACAATTGGACTTAACAATTTACCTGTAAACTTACTAAAATATGCATTCCCAGTTCTAGCTAATCCATTATCTACCATTTTAATATTTCCTTCAAAACTTGGGAAATCCCCTCAATTTGGAAAGGCGCTAAAGCCATTACAGTTTTCAAATTAGGGGTAAAAACAGAGCTAAATAATTATAGACCAATCTCCTTGTTCCCCATTGCGTCTAAATTATTTGATAGATTGGTAAGTGTACAGTTGAAACATTACCTCGTTTTTAATTAAATCTTGAACCTCTTCCAATCAGGATGTAGGTAAAAACATAGTCCATCTGTACCACAGCATTTACAAAGGTGATTAATGACGTTCAGAGTGCCCTAGATAAAAAAAAATCAATAGTAGGGGCAATGTTATAGACCTGCCTGACCAGGAGATGACTACTGAATAAACTTAAGTCCTTTGGTTCTGTACGTCACTGATTGCCTTAAAATGGTTCAGAGATAATTTGATGAGATGACTACAGCAGGTCACTCTGAATTCTTATCAAACATATCATTTGCCTACAGTAAATGGAGTTCCACATGACTAAATGTTTGTCCCTCTGCTGTTTAACATATGCAAAAATCATTTTTACTTTCCACACCCTCAAATGAAAATCCACTTGTATGCTTATGATACTATTGTTTATGTTCCAAGAAATACACACACTCACGTCCAAGGTGCTCTTCAGAGAGATTTTGACTTCTTGCAATTTTTTTAACACAACTTGGCGCTTAACACCATGATAGCAAATGTTATGGTATTTAGGTATACACATAGGGTTGAAATATAGGAACATGGATATTTTCACATATACTGGTAATAAATAACAAGTAGTCCAGGCGTGTATATATCTTTGTACGTGTATAGACAGTTTCTGCAAATCGAATGTGCATGGTTTAAAATGAGTAAAAATCTGAATCAGAAATGTGGCATGTTGTATAAGGTTCAGAACCATTTACTTTGGGATGCTAGATTAAAAATTGTTGAGTTTGTTCCAGTTATCGAGTATGGAGATATCATCTGCAGTGGCACATCAAGAACTGAACTTACCAAAACAGAGGTACTACAGCATACAATAAATGTGTGCATTTCTTTCTTCATGCCCCACATACAATACATCATTTTCTATGCAAGGATCTAAACTGGCTAAGACTAGAAGATTGTAGGAAACTTCAAATGTTAAATATTATGTTTAAGGGTTACAAAGGGTCCCTTCCAGAGCATATTTTAGAAAATTTGACAATAAGACCAGCCAGAAGAGGGATGAGAGAATCAGATGGCCTGGAATTTTTGATACCCTCTATCAAGGGTCAACTTTAACCATTTTTGCACTAGCCAGCAGGGCAAGTTGATTCAAAATTGCACTAGCCCATAGATGATTGCACTAGCCCTTAATTATAATGGTAAAGTTTGATCACTTATACAGGAAACAATGCAAGCCAAACATACTCTGATTATTGCACATGTGTCCTGTCCCCACATTGCTTCCAGCTCCCCAGCAGAAAAAAAAAGCTTCAATACACACAGTGACCCCCCACACACAAACACACACTGTTTTGTGTCATGGCCTCCTCTCTTCCTCTTTCTGACCCTCCCAAACCAGAAGACACCACAGCAGCAAATGTTCAAACAAGCAGTCCTAGATCTGCACACACAATAGCTGACATCACATAATGCACCTCACCACACTCTCACCACCACCCACAGGGAAATGAACAGTCAGGCAGAGAAAAACACTCTCAGCCCCTACCCTATAGTCAGATGAAGGCCTGCACTTCTGGAAGTTTTTGTACAGTCTCAAGTGAGCCAGGAGCATATCTAAGATTTCTTTGAAAATTTGAGTCTGAAGGGTGGATGGCCACTAACTAAGCTGCTCCTTCTCTCCTTGTTCCCCTTTCTGCTGTATTTTCTCATCTAGGTTTTAAGTGAGTACCTAGGTGGGCAAATTACTTGCCTAGAAAATATTGCACTGATACAAATCACGAGACCACTCAATCTGGGACCATGGCTCTCCTTATTGTGTTTTTTATTGCTCCTAAGGTGCAGAGTTTTCAGCAATACAGTGCAATTCGAAGTACCTCAATGCAATTCAGTTCTCCAATGTACCTTATCAATTCCTAATGTTATAACAGTCTACCGTGCAGACACTATGTCATTCTCCTCTCCCCTTTTAGCCTATTCCCTGGTTAGCCTACACCCCCGTGCTACTGTCCTCACCTATGTCTACCCAAGCACTTACTTTGATCACAATCAACTGTCATTACAGTGGTGCTGCCTCTTGCGCAGCATGATATGGGTTGCCGCGAAGAAATAAAAAAGCAGTCTCCATTCTTATAAGCTCCTTAAAGAAAGTTATACTTCTGCTTCTTCTCTGCTCAGGAAATGTGGAGCTCAACCCTGCCTCCCCCCTACAACTTACCTCGCCTATCAATTTTGCTGAGGCCACAGGTCTCAAAATGATGATGGTCAACATTTTAAGCCTGCCTAAAAAACTTGTACAGCTGCAAGCCTGGGTTGCACACATTAACCCAGACCTTATCATAATTACTGAGTCGTGGTTAAAAAAGACGAACACTGATCAACAAATATCACTGCAGGGCTACAATTTATTTAGAGCAGATAGAGAGTCTAGAGGCGGGGGTGTGGTTATCTACGCTAAATCTAAGTACTTGGTCACCAATATTAGTTGCAAATCTCTAGCCAAGGAATTTGAGTTAGTTTCGCTGATCCTTCATCTCCCCTCCTCGGAATGTATCACTATCCTAGGTGGCTATAGACCCCCGTCTGGTGGTAACGAAGTCCTTAATCTTTTGAAATCCATGTTCGTAGATGCAAAAACTGAAACAATATTTCTAGGAGATCTAAATATGGACTGGCTGTCACCTAAATCACACGGCCTCAAATCCCTTTGTGACGAGCTAGGTCTTGGGCAATTAGTCAGTGAACCTACTAGGAACAATACTCTAAATACTGCCAACAGTTCCATTCTAGATGTGGTACTAACCACCCATCCACACAAATATCTCATTTGGCAGTGTTTCACAACAACATGAGCGATCATGGAATTGTTGCTTGCATAAGATCTCAAATTAAGGCCTGGCCGCAACCCATCTTTATAACAAAAAGATCCTTTTGAAAATTCAGTGCAGTAAACTTCCTATCTGACCTGAGCATGATCAGATGGCAAGATCTTTACCTAGCCAAAGATGTCAACAAGGCAGCTTGCATCCTTAACGACAAACTCACTACAATAATAAATAAGCATGCCCCTTTCATCAAAGTAAGGGTACAGAATAATTCCAACCCCTGGTTCACCTCGGATCTCAAGGCAGCCCTTCTAGCTCGAGATAAGCTCTGGGATAAAGCTAGACATTCCAAAGAATCTTCGGATTGGCAGGCCTTTAGAACAGCCAGGAATAACTGTGTGAAAAAACTTCGCTCTGCTAAAGCTAACTATTATATTTCTACTCTCGAACAAGCTAAAGGTAACCCTCATAAAATATGGAAGACTATCAAAGCTATAGAAGGATGGCCCATGGCTCCTCTGTCCCAACAAAGATAGTTGCAAGTAGCAAGATTGTGGAAAACAAGTCCCTAATCCTGGAGGAACTTAACTCCCACTTCGCCATAGCGGGATTAGCTTTTGACTCGTCACCTTATGCTGGTGCTGTGGTGAGCCAGCATACCCCTCCCGCCACATCTAGTCTTGCACCCAGCCCCTTCCAACTGCGTGAGATAACTTATAAAGAAGTAGAAGATTCTCTTCTTAACTTAGACACCGAAAAAAGCTCAGGGGACGATGGCTTGGAACCCTTTTTCCTAAGGTCAGGCTACGCCCATCTCACTGCCCCAATTCTCCACATCTTCAATCTTTCCATTACATCTGCTACTGTGCCGTCCTGCTGGAAATCAGCACATATCCTCTCTCTATTTAAATCTGGTGACCCATGTGATGTAAACAACTATAGGCCTATCTCCATATTGCCTATCCTTTCTAAAGTTCTCGAAAAACTGATCCATATTCAGTTAAAATCTCACTTGGAAACCTTCTCTCTCATTAACCCAGCTCAATCTGGCTTCTGGGCTAATCATAGCACAGTCACTGCACTAGCAAAAGTAACCAATGATTGGATCTCTGCTACAGATGCTAAGAAGGTAACTGGTGCAGTCTTTTTGGACCTCAGCAAAGCTTTTGATACTGTTGATCGCAAACTATTAGTCAATTGCCTTGCAAAGCTGGGTGCCACATACCATACCACCTGGTGGTTCTCTAGCTACCTAACTGGAAGATTCCAAAAAGTAAAGGCGGAAGGCTTTTTTTCTGCTGCCTTGCCAGTTGCAAGAGGAGTCCCCCAAGGATCCATCTTAGGCCCTATCTTGTTTTCTCTGTACATTAATGACTTAGATGCTAACATATCTAAGTCCAATCTGCACTTTTTTGCAGGTAATACTGTGTTGTATATTTCTGGCTCATCGTTATCTGAAGTCAAGGGAGTGCTTCAAGTGGACTTCGCATAACTTGAGCATAATCAAATAAAGGCAAAGCTTCTCCTCAATGCTAAGAAGACTAAAGCGATGATATTCTCCAGCAGTGCTGTCACAGCCCCCCCCAATACCCTTGACCAAGACTTCATTGTCACCATGCTAAACGAGCTTCTGGAAGTTGCAACCAAATTTAAATATCTAGGTATCTGGATCGACAATAAATTATCTTTCAGTGACCACGTCGAAGATGTCTCTAGAAGGTTAAAAGCAAGGTTAGGTTTCTTCTACAGAAATAGGCCCCTTTTCCCCCTTGAAACTCGAAACAAGCTTGTACAGGCCACTTTTCTCCCCTACTTGACTATGGCGATGTAATCTATTCCTCCACCACTCTTGCAAATCTAAGTAAACTGGACATCCTTTATCACCGTGCGTTACAGTTCATTACCAACTCCCCTTACCGTTCACACCACTGTGACTTATATGCAGCTGTTGGTTGGACATCCCTTACTACTAGCCCTGCTCCATGCTGGGCTATGGACTCTTAAACTGCTCCTGCAGAAATTGCCAAGCTATCTCTCTTCCCTTATTAGTATCTCACATAGTGCATACTCGTTAAGAAAATCTGACTTTATTATGCTTGACATACCAAGGACACGGACTTCCTTTGGTAAACGTGCTATTGCATATGCCCTTCCCTCCATTTGGAACCAATTACAAACCATACTAAAACTAACTAGCACAGTTTCAATAAACTTCTATAAATCGCTAAGTTCAGCCAAAATAAAAGACACCTGTAACTGTCATTAAGTCTCTTCCTTCCCCATGTGTGCCATATTTATCCACTGGTAAGGTATAATTGATTTGTCATATTAACTGCTTTCCTTTCCTCTTCTACTCCTGGCTTTATCTTTGCTTACGCTCCACTGCTATTCTATCAAATCACTCCTCCCCCCCATATCAGTTGTAGACTGTTGTTTGTTCAAGCTACCAAAATACTGTATATTTATTGCACACACCAGTCATCATGTTTCATTTATCAGTATGCAACCTGTAAGTCGCTTCCCTGTCTCATATCAATGTTTACCACCTGCAGTCACCCTATGTGGTACCCTTGTATGTATATCCAGCCTGTATCATGTAACGTGCATTTCATGTATATACTGTTATTACCTATCTGTGTTTGTACTTTAAGTGTTTATGTCACAGGACCTCCTTGTGAATGAGCTTGCTCAATGGAGTTTCCCTGCAATAAACTTGAACTTGAACTTGAACTTTGGGGTGAGGGCTACACAAACATTAGAGACTTGGGAAATAGAAAGCTATGACTTTTTTTTATTTTTAAAAGCACTGATTTTAATATGCTCTGTCCCAACAGTAACATATTTTTCTTTAACACTGTTCTTTCATCAGCCAGGGGAAACAGTACACAGGCATAATACTTTACTATATTGCTATATAGGATCTATGTACCCCAGGAATGCCTATTTTAAGCTTTCAAATTATGTATTTTATTAAAGTTTATTTTTGTACCATGCATTATCCAAGGCTTGGTTTTTAGTATGAAAGGATATGCTGTGTGGGATAAGGGTGGGACTGTATGAATGGTGATGGCTTGCATGGTCCATTTAGAAGAGCTGGGGACCCCCTACACTTGCCAGTAATGGCAGCTATGGATCTGTGGATGGTCATTTCAGAGACTGGTCTGCAGTGGTGTACATGGAAAGAACAGAGTTGAGATTTGGAGGGGAAAGGGAAGTTATAGTGAGGCTGGGATAAAACCTACCACCTGCAGGGTCGATCCTGTATACCTCCTTACATTTTATCACTGAAACCTTGGATACAGACACTCAAAATGTAGGAAAATGAGGGGCATTGGTCTTAATAATATGGGACAAATTCAGTAAACTGGAAGCTAGTGACTTAACAGCACTCTACCCTTGATCACACCTTGGACACTTGCTGAAAGTCCTAACAGTGGAATGATAATGACTCTCATTGAGTCTTTTGTGGGATTGCCCTCTTGAACTGCCAGATAATTGCAGCTGTTAATGAGCTGTTAATCACACCAGGCCATCTGGAACACTGAGAGAGACTGGCATGAGGACTAGAGCCTGATAATGTAGAGACTTTTTAACTTCATTAACTGCCATGAAAATCTGCACTAGTCAAGATTGGCAAGTAGAGAGTTAGCTGCACTAGCCCTGGTCAATTTGCACTAGGGTTTAGGCTAGTAAAACAATTTTAAGATTGACCCCTGCCCTCTATGAAGACAAATGTTCAATCAATCAATCATTTTTTTTTTAATCATGCAGAACATCTTTGAGCAAGCTCATTTGCAAGATGGTCCTTGAAGGACAGTAAAACAAGTACAATAACTAGTGAAGATGCACAATTAAACATACATTATTAACAAATTATGAAGTAAATACAATGAACAAATAAAATGACCGATGAGATACACAAATGTATGATACATTTTTTTTACAAGGGGTTGCAGCAGATTTCTTTAAGATTCAACTAAACTTACTTTAAGTAGGCAAACACAACACCCAGATATGGCTGATATCATTGGTTACACACCACCCTAACCAGAATACCCTAGGAGTATTCTATGTAGATAGAAGTAAAAGCTTTAGGATGTAAGTAGATAGAAAAATGAGGATATGAGGGAAAGGAAGGGAAAGGAAGGGAAGAGAAGGGAAGAGAAGGGAGGGGAAGGGAAGGAAAGGGAAGGGAAGGGATGGGGAGGATGGTAGAGGAAGAAGGGCAGTAGCCTTAGGGATTCGTATTAATTGAAGAGGAAGGGGAGAGAGGGATAGTAAAAGGGATAGTCCGGTAGCATAGAAGGTGAATGAAGGGTTAAGGGTGGAGTATACTAGGAGTTGAATATACAGGCAGGTTATGTGAGTTGTACTAATCTGGTTGTTGGATATTTAGGAATGGCAGGTACATGTTTCGTTTGGCACACAATTTAGCAGGGATTTTAAGATGGAAACTTCAGGCATTTCGGTAAGTCTTAATGACTTCTGGAGTGTGTTCCATACAGAGGAAAGGGCAAAACTGACAGATGAGGTACCATAACATGTTCTGACCTTAGGGACATCAAACGTGACACAGAAGAAATGCCTCAGACAGTAAAACCCCTATGTCCTTTGGAAGAGCTCAGTAGTATTTAGGGGAAGCTTATTTGAATTATCTCTATGAATCCATAGAGAAGCATTCCTCAAACTCCTGGCACTGAGGGAGGACAACCCTAACATTGTGTACAATGAGCAGTGATAGGTGTTAAAAGGGGCATTAGTAATAAATCTCATTCGGCAGGGCATCTCTTCTGTTTCAGGGGCCCAATAATTGGAATTCTATACTGATACAATTAAGACCTAATTCAAAACCCATAAAATTTGGTAATATTTGTAACCGGCTTATGCATCTAGTCAATCAGCCACTAACTTGCTGTCCAGGTCTTGAATATGAATAACAATATTTGTGTTCATAAAGTTTTTCTCAATACTTAATGCACTTAACAGTATTTATCAGATTGGTATCATAGTCTGTGATTCACTTTTTTATAGGAAGTATGTATATGTGCTATAAGTGAAGTTGACCTGTTTTGTGTGAAGGGAATTTTAGCTTGTAAAATGTTATACTGTTTATATATGTGTGATACTTGCTTCCCTATTTACAGTATATAAGCAGGTTTCTGTACACTAATCATAGCCATTAATAATGAGCCATTTGGCTCAGTGGGGATAGTCCATGTTCGTGCATAAATGAATAAAATAATATACTACTACCACTACATAACTGATCCACTTAAAAGTGATAGGAAATTATTTCTACATATTTAATTGCCCTGTCATTATTCTTTCCATGCCATTTATGTATTCAGATCTGCCTTGACCAATTTTTGATAAATAGATCATCTAGATTTGGGGTGCCCTCAGGTCTGCATAGTGATCCTCTCACATCAGCAGCTACTGTTCTTTCTTTTCATATTTCTAAGATTCCATGACATCATTTATACTATTCCATGATATCCATCTGAATGGCCCGAAATGGTGTTGCAGATAGCACAGACCTTTCAGGCAATATGAAAAGAGAGAGTTGCAACTACTGAGGAATGAGAGATTCACAATAGTTACAAAGGTAAAGAAATAGATTAATAACAAAGGTAAAAACACCTCAAAATATTGTACATACTTTAAGAGGAAAACAGGAAAACATCTAGAGGTGTACAAAACTGTTTCCTTTCACCTTTAAGGTGTGGCCAGAACTAGACTGTGAAGAGTGTAAGTATGAACATGGTAGCTTAGATAATATTAATTAACATCTATGTTTCTCGGTTTCTATATAATTATGCCCAAATGTTAGACCACTCTTTATGTATTTTGACATTTGTGTGCAGTTAAATGCCAGGATAAGATAAAAACATACAACATCTCAGCACTGTATTTATGAAAATGCTGTCATCAGTCTCAGGAGGAGAGCACTGGTCACCTGGTACACAAGCACCCCTTGCTGGTCAACAGAATGGCACCACTTCAAATGTAAAATATAGGATCCTTAGGCTGCAAACTTCAAGGTGGAGAACTTCCCAATTCACAACACTGTATTTAATAAAGCAGTATTTTTTAGTGACCATAGTGTTGTTCTCAATAATAATGTTTGTCTGATAGAAATGTCAAGGTGCCCCATTTTCTTTCAGTTTCCTTTTATTCCCGAAGCAAGATATTGGATTCTGAAGTTTTTAAAGTGCCCACTATGAAAAACATAAATATCTTGGTGTAGTATTGTGCTATTTACCATCAGAAATATGTGGTGACACTATCTTAATTCACCCACAGCATGCAGCTAGCATGCACATTCAATAGGTAACCTCAATGGAAAGAGTTTTTTTTTTCAGAAATTGCAAGTGGTGGCCATCTGGATATGTCATTAATTACAAATTAGCTGTAAAAGGTGTTTTAAACATATCTGAGAAAATTAAATGAGGATGAACCTATTCAAATAGGGACATGAGGAAGATTTGGCCAATCCATTTACCTCTGGACTGCCTTTTTCTACTCCTCTTTACAATCTAGCCTGCCATTTATGGGTTATACAGGTTTAAAAGGGTTTTGGCATTATTTTCAGTATCTCAAAGCTGACTGTAGGGCATAGAAATAGTTTCACTCAACTGCAGTTGTAGCTATTTTGATTAAACAACTACCACGTTTATGTATTTCATGGAGTGACAGTAGTTTCAAAATACAAAATAGTAAGCAAAGTAAGCAAAAAGTAAGCTGAACATACCATTTATCATGAGGATGACCCCATTTTAAGGCCAGTGCCCCCTTCCACTCCACTATATATGTATTTCTGTTAACTCAAGGCTAAAATGCATATAAGTGGTGGGATAAGTTAGAACTGACTAAATCAAGATGCTGAAAAGTTTCACTGTGTTAATCATATTATGCAGTGTCATAACTATCCGCAATATTTTTCCAAGTTTAATCCTACACTTGAATTAAAGAAAACCTTTTTTTTTCTTTAATTTAATCTGATATGAAGAAGTTGTCACTTGGGACAAGCCTTCCACCTTCATTCACCCTAACCACACTCCCATCATTGTCACCAGTTGCATGTGTTTTTCCATACAATTGCATTGCAGCTATTTTGATTTGTCAGTCACTGCACTTTAATATATTTCATTGTGTATCAGTTTTGCATTTTCTTGAACTAATTTACCCTAACATCCATGTGTTCATATTGTTCATAGAATGAGTATGAGAAGTTATTCTAGTCTTCAGATATTGTCTCAATGGATTGCTTTGGTCAACATAACCCAAATGATAGACTTCACATTATGAAATGACTCCCAACACTCATCAAGACTGTTAGTGTAATTACCTACACTGCCATTCTCATGGGATTAAAACCTCTCCAGAGTGATTTCATTTTAACTCTGGTGACACGTTACTGCCCCCGTGCATTTTTGTAATTTAAATATACTATAATTGTCTGTGTACAAGACAGTAAGCAAACATTCAGCATTATGAATGTATAAAAGATGTGAAAATGATGGAATTACTGTTCTTTTTCTGCTGCTGTTTTCTCTTTTTTAGTTTCACATTTTCAATTGAGTTATAGTGGCAGTAAATTACAGGTGTTTCTCTCTACACAAAAAGCACATTGTACTGTATTTCTTTTAAGTAATGTTCTTAAATGTTTCTGCAGATGGGTAACACAACATTACTGTTTCTGATATAAAGATATAAAGCAGAGCTTGTGTTGCATAGTCACAATCATATCTGTTTCAAGGGACCAGAAAACACTACTTAGCTATACTTGACTGCAGTCATATTCCAGACCTTAAACATATTGTGCCCTATGCACTATGCAGGTAGGGGTACGTGGAAACCGTGCATACCCTGCCTGCATAGCTGTGCACCCATGGACTGGTGCACACCGGCCGGTATTCACTACCAGCTGCCACCTGTCCTGCCTGGACAGGACTCACAGTGGATCCCATATGTAGCAGGGAACACATTGGCAGCACGACCTGTGAATGTCTGAGGGCCAGCGGCTGTGGTGATGTGCAGAGGGCCTCTGCCAGCCCTCCGATAGCACCAGAGAGGTGCACAGGGACTGGTTGGGGGATGGCAGTCAGCAGAGTGGGGGGGGACACTGTACCACACCATTAGCAAGGGGTGTACAGGTGGTGCCGTTCAGGTTGGTGGGGGCAGCATCCATGTCCAGTGCCCCTGTGTGGGGGGTGTCCTGGGAGGGGGGACCAATGTGTGCTCTGGTGAAAGGCACCAGGTGGCCATATGCAGTGGCCCTGCTGTGTGGGTGGGCTACTTGCTCTGTTGTCAGGTGACTCCCACTGTGTTTGAGGGCATGTAGGAGTCTTACTGCAAGGTTCTGCCTAGCATAACCTGTGCCCCCTGCACAGTACCGTGGCCAGCACTATGCACCTTGTTGCATGGTGCGTAGTGCTGGCATGTCCCTCACCCACCCTTGCATGTTGTTCTTCACATGGCCAGGGGATCGGGCACGTAGGTGCTGCAAGCCCCACTTTGTGCATCCCACATGGGAGCCGCATAGGGTGTGGAGTAGCTGCATACCCCAGATACCTGTGCATAGCCACTCCACTCCAATGGTGCATAGGGCCCAACGATTGTTTTCAGAACATGGTTTGATAAACTCCACTATGGCAATAGAAAAAACTCTCACATTTCAAAGCAGGTTACCTTGGTTTTGATATTATTTTCAGGATCTCAAAGCTGACTTTAGGAAAGAGAAATATTTGCCTCAACTGCAATTGCAACTATTTTGATTAAATGACTGCCACATGTTTATGTATTATATTGGATAGCAGTAGTTTCAAAATACAATATAGTAAGTAATGTAAGCAAAACGTATGCTGAACATACCATTTATCATGGGAAGGACCCCCATTTTAAGACCACTGACCCCCCACTGAACTGTATATATATATATATATATATATATATACATTTATTTATGTTAACCCAAGACTAAAATGCATATAAGTGGCGGGTTAAGTGAGAAATGATCAAATCAAGATGCTGAAAAGTTTCACTGGGATAATCATATTGTGCAGTGTCATAACCCATTCTCAATATTTTTCCAAGTTTAAATCCTGCACTTGAATTAAAGAAAACCCTTCTTTCATTTATTTAATCTGGTATGAAGAAGCTGTCACTTTTGATGGTATTTATGGCTATACAGTAACTCATATGGCTCCATATTTCTGTGCTCTTACCTCAGTAAAAACCCTTTGATCAGTTGAAATTAGACATGCAGCTTCTCTCCCTTTAATCTTTAGCTGTGAACAGCTGAAAAAGCTCAGTCTGTCCTGATCTGCTTTTTGCCACAAATGTTGAGAATCAGAAAATAGAATTACAGAATATTATAAACTTATAATATATCATTGTGTTGCTAGTAGGGCGGCGGGTTTTCACAGGTTGAACGTTTATTAGTCTGAAAGAACATGCAGTTGGTTTTCACAGGGTGAACATTTATTAACCCCTGCTGTGCTGCAGACTGATATGTCAGTCTAGAATTACTATGCATTCTAATTATGTTGGCAGCCTAAGGGTTAATCTGGAAAAACATCTATGAATATAAATACATGGCACAAAATGGTCTGAAACCTTTAGCCTAGACTTACTTACTGTGTGACCCTAAGCAAGTCACATAGCATACCTCTGTCCAATTCTCTCCTTTTCTCTTTACCTAAACCCATGGCATATCCTTAACTGTTCTGCTCATGCCTACCTACTAACAACACTTCATGGGCTGTAAAGTGCTTTTAAAAAATTCTGCATGAGAGGTGCTACATAAAATTATTTTTCATCCTTTCCTAAAATAATAAATAAATGTAATCATTAGTTATAATAAAATAATAAACTTACAAAGTGAAATACATGGGTCATATGTTTTCCCACACTAATTCACACCTTGCACTTTTTTCTGTGACATTCTCCCATTTTTTTAGGTAAATGAAAGCGGAGGGAAAGCCTGCACCAGCTACAGTTGTTGAGTAGTGATGAGAATGGTGGCTAGGAAAATGGATGTCTTGTCTTTGCAGACTTCTTTACGTAGGGAAGACAAACACAGCCCTATATTCCATGCAGGGGGTCATAAAACTGCTTGTATGGGTCTTCCAGGAAACAAATAGGCTAGAAGGGAGTTTTGCAGTTGGATCCCTTTTTTTTCCTCCCAGAGGTGCTAGGAGCTCCGTTCCACCCCTTTCCTGGCCAAAATATGTCCAAGATGGCTGTGGTTGAGGTGGGGAGGGAAGGGGAGATCTGCCTCTAGCTGGTATGGGATAGGAATGAAAGGGCCGTTTAAATATATAGGGTAAAAGCCAATCAGGAACAGATCAGGGACTGGGTAGCTAGTAATAGGAAAGCTGAATGGAGGGTAGATAAACTCTGGTTTCCTAGGAGATCAGTCTTTTCTTCTTGGGATGCAGAGGAGACAGATTCAAAGTCACCCATCCACTCACCTTAGGAGGATAAGTGGTATGGTTGGGTCAGGAAGGGAGGGCAAGAAGCAGTGGTAGGAAGGTAGCTGGTGAACACCATAGAAGCAGCTAAGCTCATGGAGGATTGCTGTAGGGATCATGAGAGAATTTCTATCACATTTTCACCCAAATATTATTTTTTTTAAGGGTTTCACCCTCTCCGGTGCTGGGCCAAGGGCACTCAACTTAGAGGAGAGGTAGGTAGGAACTTGTAACCATTATAAGCAGACTGGGGTCTGGATCATAGGGGGTATTACACAGTGAGCACAATAGCTTTAGTTGGTGTCAGAAGGGGATGGGGCATCACACGGCACAACATGCACCTCACCCATGGAAGGGGACAGGGGGAGGTTGGAGGCAATAGCAGCATTGTGTTCGTTACCCTCCCTTTTAGCAGTTTCCAGAATGGTTTTGTTTCTACTTGCACTATTGGTAGAGGCGAGGAGCAATGGGGGCTCCTATCATTGGTTCCTGCTGGAACAATTGACCAACAATAGTCCTGATCAGATTCCTCATTAGATGTGAGCTTGCAACATGCACGCTGATCTTAAATATAACACATGGCTATGGCCATTTAATCCAGAATCCATTCTGGTTATTGTCTCTGGGAGGACAAGAAATGGATTCTAAACCAGTTAGGATCGGTACCATGTCTTACAAAATGGCAGATCACTTTCATGAAAAGGACCTGCCATTTCATAAGGCATGTTACCAGTCTTAACTAGTTAAGAATCCATTAATTGTCCTCCCAGAGACAATAACCACAATGGCTTATCGGTTAAATGGACATAGCCATGTGTTTATTGAAGATTTCAAAAGTGGTGCATGTTGCAAGCTTCATATGCAATGGGGAGTCGGAGCAAGGACTCCTATCATCAGTAGATTGTTCCAGCTGGACCCCAAATGACAGGAGTCCCCCCATTTTGCTCCTCACCCTACCTGCTGTACCAGTAGTGCAGTAGGAGCCATGAGCCATCCTGGAGGCTTCTGGGAAAAGGGAAAAGTCACAGACCACAATGCTTGGTGTTGCCTCTGACCTCCCCCGTCTGTTTCACATGTGTACCACCCATTCAGTGGAGAAATAATTCCTCTCATCTCTCTTAAACTCATAGCCAATTTCATGATCTGAACAAGTACACCCTTAAAAAAAGGAAAGTGAGAGGAGATATGATACAGGCTTAGACGTACCTCACAGGGGTTAACAGAGTGTAAGAATGGAGTCTCTTTTAAATCAGAAAAAGCACCAGGAGCAAGGGGCATGCAACAAAGCTGGAGGGAGGGGTTTAAGAGAGATGAGAGGAGTTATTTCTCCACTGAATAGGTGGTAGATACCTGAAACAGACTGCCAGCAGTAGTTGTGGGCCTAAAAACAGTCTGGAGCTTGAAGCATGCATTGGAGAGACATGGAGTTATATTAGAAAATAGGAAGGAGCGAAGGCCACTGGAGACTAGTTTGGGTCAGTGGGCACAGATTATGCAGGAAACATCTGGGCAGACTGGATAGGACAAGTAGCCATTTTCTGACAACAAATTCAGTGTTTCTGTGTTTGGTACAAATTACATTTCCACCCCCACCTTTTGCCCTTCTACAATACAATACATGCAGTTATAAGTTTAATTAATCCTGTAAGTCAGAATGTTCAGGAAGTTTTGAAATCTAAAGATTGGCATACAAATCAAAAGCTCATCAGAGCTGAACAACTTGCTTTACAAAAGCTTCGAAATTCCTGAACTAGTCATCAAACAAACCGATAACGGCATGCTGTGGAAGTTTGGGGAACAAAATGAATATGTAGATGAGGCATAAAGACAGCTGAATGATTACGCATTTTATGTAAAACAAGATTTTAGACCCAAATCAAATATTGGAAGCAGATAGAATTATAGAAAAGGCATTAGAACAAAACACAATTACTAAAATAAGGATTTATTGACTGTAGCAGACCCCTAAAATACCTTCCTATTACCTATTCTCAAAGTTACATAAAAATAAAATGCATGTTCTATGCAGACCAATCATCTTGAGTAGCAGTGTCATGAGATAGTCTCTGACTATAATAGCTTCAGTAAGAAATTTGTTAGAAAAATCCCCCAACTTTATATGGAATAGTAGCAATATAGTGAGAATTTTACAGAATATGGAAAATGAAGAATATGACATCTTCACATTAATCAATGTGGAAAACCTGTACACTAACATACATACATACACACTGAGGGTACATTAGAGGCAATTAGTAAACTACTGCAACAAAGACCACACTTTCTGGATTTCTGTTCATTCATAAAGGATGGTCACGTACAGACTAACTGTTTTGGGAATCAGAGGACCACAATACATTGTTGAGAGGAAACATATACAATCCACAGTCCCTTATTAAAACATTCACCCATTTCCTTTGGTATTTTCTTTTTATAAAGTGGTAAGCCATGTCTACACAGTGCTTCAAAGTCAATGGTTTTGGAGTAACTACTCTTTATTCTAAAGAATTACCCTTCAGAAACATTTTCAAAAATAATGATTTATATTCAATTTCTGCTTCACAGATTTTTCCCTTTTGAGTTGTGGTGGAGTTACAGTATTTCTTTGCACAGGTGGTCTGCATTGGAACTTTTAAATCCACGATATTTTGCATCCAACTCTGGGGTAACAATGCTACTCTGAGGAGCTGTCTTCTTGATGTCAAAACAACAGTATGTGACAGGTGGTAATCCTGAAGGAGATCGGTGATGAAATGTGGCTATAGTTTGTATTGTTTTACTTTGTGCTTTCAAGTACTATCTCAGCAGTGGTCTCAGCAATATGTTATGTCTGTATTATGTGGTTAAACATTAATGACACAAGTAACAAGCCTTTCATAGCATATGCAAACAAGGGCAGACAGGATCTCTTTTCTTAATGCAGGGCCCTGCGTGAAGAAAGCTACAATATATTCTGTTGGCAATGTGTGGTGAGACATAAATTCTCTACCTTTGAAGAGTGTATGATGATAAGGCACTGGTTTGGATCTTTACCTTGTAGTTTGGACGGGATGTAATTGTCTGGGGAGGCGGTGTGGGCAATAGGTTTGACAATCCAAAGGAAGACTGCACCACTGGTATGCCAAGACTCTGGAGACTCAAAACTCTAATGTTTTTTTCATTTCCCTACTTTGTGTGCTTTGCAGTCTTTAACCCTAATGTCTGCATTAACACAGTTTTTTTTGCAATTAATGTATATCAAACAGGTACGGTTGCACCTGTATAATGGGGTTGAGAAAGCACTTTAATATTAAACCCCATTTTATTGTACATTAGTAGCCATGCCCTTGTTCAAACTATTTACTTCAAAAGTCTGGAAGGCTTAGACATGGTGCCAGGATCTCTAGATCCCAAGACTTCTGTGACAATCAGTTCACCGGGGGCAAAGTTACAGAGGGACAAAAGACTCAAAACATACATAAATTAAGACCTTTTTTTTTGGTCACCTATAACTAAAAAAGTAGGTGGTTCAGAAGCCTGAAACTTGTAGGTTTGATAAGGTAAGTGCAGTTAATGCATTTCAATGTGTTTTGATTTTTTTACTCATAACTCAGTTGTTTTTTAATATTTTCCACAAAATGTTTGACATGGCCTTTTTGGGACATCACCTCTTGAACAAGGTACTGTTGCTGAAATTTTGAAAATCTGGCCTGAAAAATGATTTTGTAGTTACTAGAAAAAAAATCACCATTCAGGTGGGATTTGCAAATTTTCATCTATCGGGTTTATGAGGTGGGTCATAAGAAGACTATGTTGAGAATTTGGGGTCAAACTATTTAAAAAAAAATAATGTTTTTGGTAATACCTTGAAATTGTTCAACAATTGGTAACATTGGTAACTTTCAATATTTTAACACCACATTTTCAACATATCGACTTTTTCACACCACCTCATGAGCATGGCAGGTGTCATTTTTCAAATCCTGACCAAATTTGTTTTTGCATTTGCTGCACAAAATGATACTGGGCTTATAAGATGGGGGTCATAAGAGGACTTTGTTGAAAATTTGGGGTCAAAATATTAAAGAACTACAAAGTTTGATGGTACAATGTAATTTTTCAGCACTAATTCATATAGTAGCTTTTGTAATTTTCAGTACTTTGAGAGTAGAGAAAAAAACAATGAATATGTTGTGGGTGATACCTTTTATTGGACTTACAAAATTATTTCTGATACTAGCCTTTGAGAGATGAAACTCTCTTCTTCAGGTCAGAGTGTTTTCAATCTGTAGTCACAGAAATAATTTTGTTAGTCCAATAAAAGGTATCACCCGTAACATATGTGTTGTTTTTTTTTTCATCTACATTGTTGACTGGACTAACATGGCTACCGTATTTCTTTTTTTCCTTTTTCAGTACTTTGAGAGTAAATTTTCTATGTAACCATTGTTTCACACCACCTTCTGAATATGACAGGTGTAGTTTTTCAGACCAAAATATATTTTTGCACTTGTGCTGTGAAATTAAGTTTTGTACAGTATTTTATAAATGACACCTGTCATGTACAGAGGGGGGGTCATAAAAAGACTGTGTTGAACATTTGGGGTAAAAATGATACAAAACAAAAGTGACTTTGTTTGGAGGGACTGTCATTGTCCCAGTAGGGACCATGTTGCCTCCCTGTGCCAGCGACCTGAGTTTGGGTGAAAGTTCAGTGAGATGGCTGAATGGACTGAGCTTGGGAGAAAGGTGCTGTGGCATGTGGCACCATCTCCAGCCTGGAAAGGGATAGATCAGTGTTCTGGAGCACAGATGACACCTTGTGGCAGGCCAGGGTGTCTTCTCTTTCAGGGGGTTGATGTGAGTGTCAAGGCCTAATGGGCTCATGCACTGTGTCAGGACTATCTCCACTATTCAATTTATTTCATTTCATGCAGGTCCCTTTAGGACTGTTGTGAATGAGGATACAGTTCCACTTTCAGAAAAAGAAGGGAACTTCATTACAAAAAAAAACTACATTAATGCAGACATTAGAGTTGAAGAACACAAAGTACACAAAGTAGGGAAATGAAAAAAATATTAGTGTTTTGTGTCTTCTTGGCCTTGATGAATCAGTGGTGTTGTATTTATTCTGGTTGTCAACTCTAATGCCCACCCCATCTCTTGAGCAAACAATGTCAGACATGATCTTTTTTCTTCACGCAGGGCCCACAGGGCCTTGTGTGAAGAAAACTGTGACCAGTTCTTTTGGCAACATGTGGTGATCAATACTCCTCTACCTCTGATCCTCTACATCACTATGAAGCACTGGCTTTGAGCTGTACACTGTGCTTCAGATAGGAGGCTATGGGTTGGGGAAGGGTGGACATTAGGGCTAACAACCCCAAGGAAGACCCTAGCACTGATTTGCCAAGTCTGCATAGACCCAAAACCCTAATATTGTTTCATTTTGCTATCAACCTTAATGTTTGCATTAATGTAGTTGTATTAAAAAGAATATATTATACTGGTGCAGTAGTGCCAGTAGGGTCAGGGATGAGTATGGTGCTCGATGTTAAAACCTTAACATTTATTCTTAATAACTTTGGCAGTGTTCAATGCAATAGTCTAAACATTTGTGGGTGCAGTCAGCCTGGCATGTACTCAGGAAGTGAAAATTTTCTGATGGCACATTCTGCAGTTTCCAAAATCTGGATACCTCTAATTCAGGGAAAGTGATGCTTGTTTCTATACTTAATACACTTTCTCATCTACAGCCCAGATAGTACAGAATTTTTCACAAAGCTTTCAGGGTAGAAGCAGCCTGTGCCACCTTTTATAACATTCATTAAAGAATATTGAACGGTTCCAGTTATAAGGATTTTTTTTCTAAGCATGCTTAGTGGGGTCTTTGGATAACCCACTGATAAGAACTGAAAATTTGCAGTTCACGACAGCATTTTAAGTTTGCATCACTTATGTGTCACAAACACAAATGTTTTTCATGAATTTATTTTCTTTTCAGTTTGTGATGACTGCCGTCTTGTTTCTTCATCTCAGTTACAAAAAATATATGAAAAGTTATATATATGGACACTTTGATAAAACTAAAAACATGAGTCTTGATAATGGGACCTCCTAAGCAAAATTGTGATATTTTTGTTGTTTTCAAAACATGCCAGAAATAGTACTTTCATATTTTGGGATTTCCCCCTCAAATTATTTGTCAGACATCTTTTCAGTCTGTGATCTGAAAATTTTGGATCCCAAATCAATGAGTTCAGTGTGAATCATCAATAATTATAGTTCATGATCCAAAATTGTTCCGTCTGAAACAAAAGTAGTTATCAGGGAGTATATTTAGTGCTAGCAAGCAGGAATATCCTCTTGTCCCCAACAGCTGTCCCCTTTGTTCTGCAGCTCCCATTACAAATCTCAGTCTTCACTTGCACATCCCAAGTAACCATATAATGAAGATGAGTTGTTTGTTTTGCATAGGGCCAAGAGGGTCCTGCATCTCTGTACCCATAGCTTAATGGAAGCACTGGGCCTAGAAGATTCTGTTTCTGGAACTAGAAGGATTCTTGACCTTGTGCATCTGCATCTGTAGCTACATGGAAACACAGGAACAAGTGGGCCTTGTGGTTTTCCTGCCCCACCAACAGTCCCACAAGTTCTGTGTGTTCATAGCCAGCAGGCAGATGGACACCTCAGTTTGTATACAGAATCTTTTCCTTTCATAGGGCTCAGAAGGCCCTCTGTGTCTGCATCTGTTAATTTGGGTCCTGAAGGGACTGGCATGAATGAAGATATGATTCCACTATCTCAAAAAAGAAAGGAAATTCATTGCACAAATTGTGTTAATGCACTTTTAAAGGATGTAAGCAAGGGAAAGAGGAGGAAGAGATTCTCTAAGGAGGTGGAAAAGGCAGTAAAGGAGAAGAAAACAGCATTTAGAAAGTTCAAGAAGACTCAGAACAATGAAGACAGGGAGGTATATTTGGCAAAATAAAAGAAGGCAGAAAGGAAGGTGAAGGCAACTAAAGCAATAATAAAAAAGGATAGCTGAGGAGGTCAAA
Source organism: Neoceratodus forsteri (assembly GCA_016271365.2). Lineage (NCBI taxonomy): Eukaryota > Metazoa > Chordata > Ceratodontiformes > Ceratodontidae > Neoceratodus > Neoceratodus forsteri. Next base: position 1,705,586,866 of record CM057452.1, on the reverse strand, counting down.
ATGAGGGACACGCCATTCTTCAGGTATGCGGGGGAAAGAGGAAGACAAGGGGAGGGAGAGAGTATCATCAGGGCAATGGAGGATTGCACAGAGGAAGATTAAGAGAAAGTGGAAATACTAAATGATGACTTCTGTCTGGTCTTTATGGTAGAGAGTGGGGGGAACCAGCATGCTACACTAAGCACCATGGAAAGAGGCAATTAAACACAGTCCATTCTCAATGGAGAGGGTCTGGAAGGGAGTAGAAGCCTTAAAGGAGAGTAAGACAGTGGGGCAAGATGGGATTCATCCAAGGGTCCTAAAGGAACAGAGCATGTTGCTAGCAGCCCCTTTGGCTGCACTTTGTAGCACCTCAATGGAGATGGGAGACGTTCCAGAGGACTGGAAGATGTCTGATGTGGTCCTTGTGCACAAAAGTGACAGTAGGGAGGACACTAGCAACTATAGACCAGTCAGTCTTACATCAGTGGTGGGAAAATTAATGGACACAACATGGATTCAGATCAGGCAGATCTTGTACAACAATGTGATTGCCTTTTTATGAACAAGTAAGCAACAGCTTAGACAGTGAAACACCTGTGGATGTACTTTTTCTGGACCTCCAAAAGGCATTTGACACCATCCTCCATTATGAGTTGATTGAAAAAATGCTCACACTCAACTTAAATCTCTTAGCAATTAGGTGTATAGAAGAATGGCTTAAGGAAAGAACTCAGCAAGTTAAAATCCATAATACATTATCGGAAGAAGTAGCTGTGACTAGTGGGGTCCCACAGGGTTCAGTTATGGGCCCTGTGCTTTTTGATTTATTCATTCAGGACTTACATGATAACATCAAAAGCAGTGTAATAAAATTTATGGATGATACCAAATTAAGTTCTGAGATTGACAGTGAAAAGAAGATCAAAACATTATTGCAAAATATTCAGTACATTGAAAAGTGGGCAAAAAAATTAAAAATAAAATGCAATTCTATACTAACAAGTGTAATGTGATCCACCTGGGAAGAAACAATACAGCGAATGGTTACACAATAAATGATACAACAATAAAACCAGTTAAAACAGAAAGAGACCTGAGGGTTATAATAAATAGTGATTTAACTCAAGGTGACCATATTAGAAAGACTACACTAACTGCCAACAGAATTCTAAGATCAATTCATAAAGAATCTGTTACCAGGAGTGAAACATGTATAATACCACTTTACAAATCATATTTTCATCCACATTTAGATTATGCTTCATCATTCTGGTCCCCATACCTAGCACAAGATATAAAGGTACTAGAAGGAATACAAAGAGGCATAACTAGATTAATCCCATGATTAAAAGGTGTGCTTAACCTGTACACTTTAGAGACCTGAAGGCAAAGAGGGGACCTAATGATGTTACATGCAATATTAAAGGATCAACAGTTAGCTAAAGCCTGCAATATCACATATGCCTCAAAACCTGAGTACCTAAGATCACATAATGAACAACTAACCATCAAGAGGATCTACACAAATAAACAGGATAATTATTTTAATATTAGGGCATGTAGATCATGGAACTAACTTCCACAGCATTTAGTAGACATATAGGAACCAAATAAATTCAAGATAGAACTGGATAAATTCCTTTTGGGAAATTAATCTGCCCCCACATGGTATGGGGAGGTGGTCCCTGTGGGCATATAGCCTTCTTCTGCCTTATAATACAGAATACTACAGAGTAATACTGAAGGAGAGACTTGTGGAGCACATGGAGGCAAAAGGCTACAGAACCACAGGCAGCATGGTTTCGTTGAGGCAAGATCGCATTAAACTAACTTCATAAATTTCTTTGACTGGATTACCATGGAGGTGGATCAAGGGAGATGAGTTTACATGGCCTATCAGGACTTCAGTAAGGCTTCTGACACTGCCACATAGGAGGCTATTGAAGAAACTGAGCAGTGTGGTGAAGAATGTAAAAAGCTGGGTATCAAACTGGTTAAGGATAGGAGGCACAGGGCGGTGTTAAACAGTAGCCACTCAGCTGATAGGAGAGTGACCACTGGGGTGCCACAGGGTTTGGTTCTGAGACTAATTATTTTCAATGTCTTCATAAGCAACATTGTGGAGGAGCTTGAGGCTAAGATGTCTCTCTTTGCAGATGATACAAAAATCTGTAACAGGGTTGAGACTTAGGAAGGGGTGGAGAGAATGCAAATGGTTCTAAAGAAACCAGAGGAATGATCCAGGGGGTGTCAGCTGGGTTTCAATGCTACAAAGTGCAAGGTGATACACTTAGGGTTGCAGAGCACAGGGGTTGTGTATAAGATGAGGAGAGTGGAACTTACAGTCACCAAGCAAATAAGAAAGCTATGGGTTGTCATATCTGATGACCTCAAGGTAGTTGGGCAGTGTGACAGAACAATGTGATAGGGTAGCAGGATGGTGGGATACATTAGTAGACTGATTTCTAGAAGGAGGAAGAAGGTGGTGCTGTCATTGTATAGTCACTGGTGAGGCCTCATCTGGTGTGCTGCATCCAGTTATGGAGGCTGCACCTTTGCAGAACATTGAAAAGGTGGAGGCAGTGAAGAGGAGGGCAACCAAAATGGTGAGAGGGTGCACAAGTACCCATACGAGGAAAGGTTGTAGGAACTCAACATGTACTCTCTAGAAGAGAGGAGAGGAGAGCAAGAAGGGACATGATTGAATTCTATACGTACCTCACAGGAGTAAAAAAGGTGCAAGTGGAGGGTCTATTTCAGAGAAAGAAAAGCACTAAGACAAGGGGGCATGCAGTGAAGCTAAGAGGGGGAAAATGTAGGAGAGATGTGTGGAAACACTTCTTCACAGAAACGATAGTAGGCGACTGGAATAGTCTGCCAGAGGAGGTAGTGGAGGTAGTAGGACAAAGACTGTGGGGAGCTTCAAGCATGGGTGGGACAAGCACAAGTGTATATTAGGTAGAGAAACAGGGGACAGAGTGACATCTATAATCAACTAGGATCAGTGGTGACAGAATAGGCAGGTATAAGGGGCAGTCTGGATGGGACTAAAGGTCCTTTTGTGCTGACAAAATCTATGATTCTGTGTTTTAGTTAGTAAAGACATGAAAGTAGGGAAATGAGATATTAATGGTTCCAACACTTACTCCCCATCCCCACCCCTGAGCAGTAAATCGGCAAGACCACACAAGCAACCACCCACAACCATCATCAGGTAAGACAGACAACATACAACTGTTTCCAGATGACACAAATTTAGAAGCACTGATGTGCAACCCGTTTGGCTTTTTATCTGTGGCTGCAGAAACACAGGTCCACAGGGGTCTATGAGTGTGCAGCCATGCCTGTGTGTTTATGTTGGACAGCATGAACGAGTTTCTGTGGCTGCAGAAGTATTGTTACAATATTGGCATTGTGGTTTCAGCAACAGATCTAGAAGTGTTTCAAAGGCATAGCAGTTTTGTTTAAGGAGTATCATCCCCCCTTAACAAAAGTAAAATGTTACCTTTTATAGCTCAGATTAGGTAAAAACGGCTACATTTTGCTGGCCAAAGGGGTAGCATATGGTACATTGCTACATAGCTGGATCAGTTAATGCACAGTTTTCTTTAGGCAGCTGCAAAACTGCAGGCCCCACTGGTGTCTGCACTTCTGCAGTCAGAGGTTAGTGAGTATGTCTTCCACCTGTAGTTAAAGATGTGCAGGCCCTTCAGGGGCCTGCACTTCTACTGACAGTATTGTTGCAATTTTGGTATAATGAAATTTGTGCCACCTGCTCTGCTGCAGCCACATGTCACTGTGTATGTTGTACACTTGTGACTTAAAAAGTGCAGAACCCTGCAGACAGAAATGTGTGTATATCTTACAGTGTGGATGTGTACTTGTGGCTACAGATGAATTGGTCCCATAGTTGCCTGCTTCTCTGTAAACAAATGATCTCTTGTAATTTGGTAAGGCAGATTTGTATCTGTGGCTGCTGGGCCTGTGCTTCTGCACACTGAAGTAGTGTTGTGATTTCAATATCATGTGTTTCTTTCTGTAGGCAGAAGTGAGTGTGTTTGTGTTGCAATGGCATACCACAGATAAAAACTCATAGAGGCAGCACATTAATGCTACTGTATTTGTGCCATCTGGAAACAGTTTTATGTTGTTCATATTACCTGATGATGGCTGTCCATGGTTGCTTGTGTGGTCTTGTCCTTTTACTGCTTTGAAGGTGGGGGGCAGGGAGTTAGGATTGGAAATCCTAACATCACATTTCCTTACTGTTGTGGCATTATTTTGAACCTTAACTGATGCACTAACACAGTTTTTTTCAATGAATATATGTATATACATCACAAAAGCTTTGTTAATGCACAAGTTAGAGTTAAACTGACAAAAGTAGGGAAATGTAGCATTAGGGTTCCCAACCCTAATGCTCCACCCCCACCCTGCAGGAAGCAACAGGAAAAAACATTACTATTTGACCTCTCCTGTATCTTCACATATCAGGCATGGGTTGTGCCTTAGGGCTGTCAGGCTTAACGTTTACCCTATTCCATTAGAAAATAACCTGAGATGTGTACAGTATATGAAAATGGGGCGAATGTCAGGATTGACAAACCCAAGGCACACCACATGCCTGATTTGAAAAGATGCAGGAAAGGTCAGTTGCTTCAAGCCTAACGAGTGCATTAACAATGTTTTTTGCAATGAATTTCCTTACTTTTGAGATAGTTTAATTGTGTTCTCATTTCCCTCCTGGCCCTGTGCTTCCATCGCTCAGTAGATGCATATATGACATTTCTGACAAAACAGCAATTTATTTCCTTTGTTTTATGGCTTGTTAAAGTTCCAATGTTATACTATGGGAATTTGCATTTTTTAATTTTTATGCTTTTTCATATTGCCCCTAAATGTTAACTGTAGTACTCATTAAGAGTTTTGTTTTGATATATGGATTGTGCAGTAAGTCCAAATATTAAGGGAGTTACAATATGGGTTGTTGGAGTTCCAATGTTGTACTACAGGAATTTTCTTATTTTTATGTTATGACAGCTATTCCTGTGCTTCTGTCCATTGCTTCTTTTCAGATCTCTCTCACACACACACACACGCATACAATATTGTATGTTCTAAGCTAAATTACTGATACTAATCAGGTTCAAGACATTTAGAAATTTGTTTTATAGAAAGGTTAAGAAACAGGGTCCAGATCAGACTAACATTTTCCTGTAACCCGTGGATGATATCACCACATTTCCCCGTGAATTGTAACATCTAAATGGGATCAATGGTATTAATCAGTTTTCTGGTATTACCACAAGCCTATGGTAACAGTCATCTTGCAGGTACTTCATTTATAACCCTTATAGACTGGGATCTCTAATGATTCAAACTATGGCAGTATCATCCTGATTCTTTCTAAAAAGTGGACCTACTTCTTCTCTCCTGAACTGGAGGATAGTGTGGCAGGGAATAAATTGATATCATATGATGATTATCCCCAAGGATGCCATGTCTGAGCTTGGTTGGAGGCTATAATTCAGCTGAATAAAGGGCGATGTGCAGCATTTAAAAAAAAAATAAAAGCAGCTCCTTGTATGAAGGTATATAATGAGTGAAAATAAAGTGCTGCAAACTATGCTTATAGATTCTTTCTATATTTATGTAAAACTAATATGCAAATGGAGGTTCATAACACCCATTTCACCTGTTCTTTGGCTGCTGAGAAAGTTTATAAATCTGACAGGAATACCCTGATAAAGACAATTGTTCTTCCTGGTTCTTTCTGCCAATAATAAGTCTTCATAAACAATGGAGGCACCATCTGAGCCAAAACTGCCTAATTATCTTTTAAAACACAGAAAGGTAGTGAATGCCCCTTCCTGCAACTGATCCAAAATTATGACTTCACAACTTACTGCAGTATGCAAGAAATGTCATTATTATACAGAAAACAAATTCATAGCATTATTTTGTGAATACAGTTTGAAAAAAACTGTGACTGGGTGGAAAAATTAATGCATGAATAAATAAATAGAAATTACAGCCCACCCTCCTTCTCCACTCATTTAGCTTGGACAGCTGTGAATGTCCAGCTCCAGACTAATTTCTAACATAGTCCCACAGCAGCAGGAATACAATTATATACACATATTTATTTTGTAATAATAATATAACTGAACCTAAATACAGACACTTGCATTGCTGTGGGCATGTTTGTCAATGTCAACAGGATACTTTTTTGAAGCTTATATCTATTTATAACAAAATATTATTTTTGTTTTAAGTTGAACAGTGCCACTTAAGTGGTGTTGCCACTGCTGTCTGTACCTTGTGTTCTCAGAGTTATAGCATGCAGTGCAAAACAGCATGTTAACATGTTGTCAAAGTGCAATTTCACTGCTAATAAAAACAGGTACATTGAATTCATTGGTACATGTAAATTGATCATATCACTATGAATGTATATCCTATTATTTTTAAAAGCAATATGTTTCTTAAATGGCTGAGGAAAAACAGAAATTAAAACAAAAGTACCATTTTCAAAGTAATGTGGGCCTGTGATATTCAGAAAGGAGCAGCAATGAAAAAGAACCTTTTTATAGCTTCTATTGATAGTACATGATACCAATAAAGTATATTTTTGAGATTCCAAATGATATTTGAATATAGTAAACTAATGACAATTTAGTTTATTAAATAGCAGAATTTTTGTGCATTATTATTATTATTATTATTAACCAGGAGAGGCACACTAAGCTGAAAGCTTGTTTACAGGTACAACCTGGGAGCACAAGGAAGTTAAGTGACTTGCTCAAGGTCACACAGTATGCAAGTGGGAGCTGTGGGATTCAAACCCAGGGATGCAGGTTTGCAGCGCAGAGCCTTAAACCACTGCACTATACTGCCTCATTTTGATACCTGTAAAGTCATAGAATAGAAATAAGATTTGTGCAGAGATGCCAACACTTTCTTACCAAACTAAAACCAGTCTTTACACTAATAAATGCTTTCTGAAATATAAATATTTTAAAAGGCTTTTACAGTCTTCCCTTATTGGCATAGGCTAGAAATGTATTGTTAGGTATTTTTAAAGGGTCATTCATTCTAGTCAGTCATTAGCTTTATTATTGATGCTCATCTGTAAGTAATATGTATGTAATGTAATCTGTATTTCTAACACTAGATTAGTTTGATTATAATCTTTAAAAAGAAATACATGCATATATCCCTGTTTGGGGCATAGCACAGCTCAATCTTTAAAGAGCTAGTATACAGAAACACTAGAGTGTAGTTTATTTAATTTTTTTTATTTGTAAATCAGACAACCTTTGAGCTAAGTGCTCATTTGCAAAGGTTCCGTGTCAAGTATTGTAACAAACATACTTGGATACAGGAAGCATAGATGAGCATTTGTCAGTACAATCAGTACATTGGAAACATGCAGCTCAAGTGAGCATTGTCGAAGCAATGATAATCAAATACGCAATGCAAGTTATGCTTTGATAAATAAATCAGTTAAATGCTATAGATGTAATTACTTACAAGATTAGTTCAGAAGGAAGATGGGGGGTGGGAGTGGGCCAACAGGACAGTTATTAACACCATTTCTGTAATCATCATAGCTGAATTGGACTGGTTTCTTTCATTTTTAAATAAAAATACTGGGTTGTGTGCGTGATTTTATTCTGGTTCAAAAGTGGGAGCTTTCCGTGACTGTTCATCACCATTCAAAAGGTATTACAGAGGGAGTGGTGTGGTGTGAAGAAAACTGTCAGTCATTCATCAATCCTCATTATGCCAACTGTGAAGTCTGTGGACAAACACATTAAACTATCTGCACTGGACATTGCCTTGTGTCACGTTATCCCTGCGGTAACTGTGTACTGTAAGGTGCTGGGAGTTTGTATCTACAGCTCAGTAATAAAGTTGTGGGTTGTCCAGTTTCAAAAGGTAGTCTTTATCTGAACAAGAATAAAGCTGTTATTTTTGTTTTCGCCTTGCTCTTGTGAGTTATGTTTCTTATGTGACTCCCAACATGAACAGCTTGTCACACTAAATCTGATCACCATGCTGCCAGCCAACAGTGACACTAAAGGGACTGGGGCTACTACCACAAAGAGCCCCTAGTTTAGCCATGCAAGTGAAGGGGAATAGATGAATCCGATCATCAGATTTCAGTCGTGGTTAAACAAGTGGTTCTCTGCATTAGTTTGCAGCAGCTGCACAGTCTATTCTTTGTGCATAATGACTGTGTGGTTTTGGCTACTAAAGCAAGATAAGCAGTTCACTGAGGACAGAGGGAGTCTGCTGACAGAAGATGAACCAACAGTAACACCCCCTAGCACAAATGAACAGTTGCCACAAAATACCATAGTGATTTTACAAATGAAATTGTAAAGAGAAAAGAAAAGTTTTATGAGGTTATTGGACTGGATAGTTTTTGAGTGGTTCCCATGTCCCCCATGACATATGGGCATAACAATAAAGTGACACTTAGAAATCATGGCATGAGACATGCAGTATGCCTAAATGTTGGCATATCCAGGCATACAGTTCTTTGAAATGGGACAGGTAAAACAAAGGGATCAAAATATAATGTTACCAAAAATGCCACCATGATAAGCCAGAATTAAAATGGCCCAATGAACAAGCATTCTTTATTTGGAACTCTTGGTAACATGTAGCACAATATGCTTGTCAGTAACCCTACCTCCTGCCCCTTCCTAAACACACTTTACCAAGAAGTGGATTGATTTACATGCCTGCATGTTGTTAATCGGATTTTTAAAAGCTCAACCCCATGAAAACTAATAACTCAAAATTAAAAAGTTATCATTCTAAGAGCATTGTACTACAATGAGCAAACAACAAAGAAGTATCAAATGTTAAACCTTATATTTTATTTAGACACATTATTCCTACTGTGAAGCAAATAGGACTCAGAGAGCACAGATGTGCAGTATCTCTTCAATGTGGACTGTGGTACATTGACTGACTTGGGGGGTGGGGTGTCTAGCAATCATGACAGAGAAGTCAGCCCTTAATAAGAAAAAGAGCAGCAAGCATGATGCCGAGTTCTTTAAATTGTTGTAAAAATTGTGTGTTTTTTTTTTTGTAATGGCTGCTAGGCTTTTTTGTGTGGAACTTCCATCTATGTGTTGTCTGCTGCTGTGCTAGAGAGACTTTAAATGCAGAGAAGTGAAACAAAAACATAAGTTATTTTTTTTGTTTTTAAAGGTTAGTGCAGTAACTTTTTGTGGGGTTTGTGTGCTGTTGTCTAAGTGAATGAGTGTTATAATACTGCATCCAGTGTCTCTCTGAGGTCGACTCAACTAGTAAACTGTCCAGTGGATGGGGTTGGGCAGTCAAAAAGGCTCTGTGATTATAGGAAGAAGACAATACCACCAAATATATAAATAAAAGCTAGGACTTCAAGGAAGGGAACAATAGTCTTAGTGTTATAAACAAAAGGCCGGTGTGATGATTGCAACATTTTGTTTGTGTGGTTTGCATGCTGCAAAGTGAGATGCTGTGATAATCAATGCAAGCAGCAGTTCTTGGCACTCTTTTTGCTGTTGACTATTGTAAACTGTGTGGAGGATAACACCTACTCTGGTGACCAGGAGATGCACACTATGCTGTTGCTTGTTTCCAGGCGTGACCCAGGTGAGGAGTTACAAGGGGAAGAGTACAGCAGAAATAAAGTGTATACATCAAGGTGCATGTACAAAAACAGTAATAGTAGCAAATACAAATAATAAATGCAAAAATGTTAAATATTCAATATTGATAAATAGCTGTGGAGTTGCCAGTTTGACATGTTTAATGCCATTGTACATGTACTGTATTTATGACTTACTTTAAAAATTAAAATAAAGTATTCTAAATGAAAAAAAAAAAATATTAATAAATAGCTGATCCAGGACAGAGTCTAAATGAACAAACTCTGTGAGGCACAACTGATGTAACTATGTCAAGACTCTATATACTGTACAGTACGTGTTTATCAGTCACAAGGTTCATCTTAGTACACACACGCGCGCGCACACACACACACACACTTTTTGACTATGGGGGGGGGGCTATATACCCCAAAAATTATGCTGTTTTCATTGAGGCACCTCTTTACCAAAGCATCAGTTTGCCTTTTCCCACAGTATCTCGAGTTTCAAAATAACCTGCCAAAATTACAGCACATTGTGGGTCAGACAGCAGTGTGCCATCCCAACCAATTACCCCTCCCAGCTCACAGTCTTAAACCTTCAGAACACATCCCAGATAAGACACAGACCTACAAATGTTAAGCCACTGTACTTTTTGCACTTTTAAATACTCCCCCCAAACTTTGTACTTTGTGGTTACTAATAGTAAACTACTTAGTGTGTACTGTCCAACAAAAAACAATCAGAGCACTCACACCCCAAATATAACAGAGGGCACCGGTTTTCCAATAAAAAGTATTATTTATTTTATTACATTGGCAAAATAAAGAGCAACCTGACATGTCTCGGATGACTATTCATCCTTTATCACTAATTGTGCTTCAGTCACCATTCAAATTGTTGCCATCTGTACTTTAATGTTGTACCTGGTAGTGCCTTGTTCATACTCCAGTTTTTTTCCATTTCATACTTATATTGCTTGATGCTCCTCAGATGCTCTGCCTAGCTCATTTTGTTGATTTTGATGCTTCTTAATTGTTTAACTTAAATTTTAATTTGTGTAACTGACTATTGTAACTTACTGCTGCACTTTCCTGAGGTCCCCCTTTTGCAGGACACATCTGGAAACAAGCTATTTCAGCTCAGTATGTCTTTCCTGTAAATCTTTCAATATAAAAAAATAAATAAATAATTCAGCTGTGTGCTGTTCCATGTGGTTCTGAAACCTAATGTCTGCTTCCCTTTCCAAGACCTTAGTCTCATGACCCAAGCACAACCTACAGGTCAGGGACATTCCAAACCAACTAGCACCTGGAGGCAAAGGGGGCAGGCCAGCTAAAGATAAACATTTCTACTAAAATAAAAAAAAAAGAAAAAGGATCCTTTCCCCAGCAGTGGGATGCAAGATATGGAAAGTTATACTGGCACTGCTGCAGACTAGAGAAAAGCAAGAGCCCCTTGTATATACAAGAAACAATTGTTTACATTGTATTGTGAATTTTTCCAGCTTATCTGCTGCACACGTCAAGTGTGCTGCATACGAACCTATTGAGCTTTTTAGATAAGACTTGCTTTGGATTACTTTGTGCATGAAAATCTCTTACAAAACACTGAACAATTATGCATGTGGCATACATTTTGCAAGCATGCCATACACTTGTATTTCTCAGTGATGCAAGTGGTGAGCAAGAAATAGAGGAACCCCAAAACTGGAAAACATAAAACCTAAAGTGAAATCTTCACTCTGAAGGATAAATGACTCTCTAATCCTCATCACATCCACATCATACGTGAACCATAGAATTGTACTGGCAGATGATGACCATAGGTCCATCCAGTCTGTCTGGTGCTTGCTAGTGGATTCACGTAGCGATGTCGAGTATTATGAAAAATATACATGGTTGTAGAAAGCTGTTTTATATAACGGAAATCTCTGATTTGAAACTGCAAATCCAGAAAGTTTAATTTTATTTATATTTTAAGAATTTTAGTTCCAATATCAGATGAAAGAAGTAGAAGGACTCTGTTCCTACTGCAAACCAAGATGCAGGGGCTGAGTTTCTATGAATTCTTGTTCATTTCAGTCACCGGTATTTCTGTAAGGGAAGACTCCTGCTGTGTCTAACTTTAGGCAGACTTGAACTAAGTGTTGGTTTAGGAGCAAAATTTTGCTCTGAAAGTGTGCATTTCAATGCAATATGGCAATGGTGGCACTCAGTGGCAACTTGCTGCACTATGAGTTACTGCATTTCAATGGCGGTAGGAAATGGAGATCAGTCAGGTAGGTTTAGTTTGTTCCAAGTGATGTTTGTCATAGAGCTCTTCACAGCTATGCTAAATGCTGAAGTTGGCACATGAACACTACCAAGAAAGCTTGCCAGATTACAGTTTAGTAAGAAGTTTTATTTTTGATCAAACTCTTATCGAATTAAATAAGTAGGTAGAAGATTGTTAAACCCACTAACAGATTTAATCCCTGCTTGTAAAATTAAAAAATGGCAACCATTCTAAGGGGCCAATCCACAAAGATGGCCAGGATATGATAGAATTAAGTATATTCTGGCCACAACACTGCACCCTTCCTATGCCCAGTGTTGGTACCAGATGGGATTATCAGCCCCTGACTTCTAGTGCGGAACACAGTTAAGACTGTGGGTGCTTTACCTTTATAGTGGAAGGCCAAGCCACACCTACTTAAAGATGCAGGAAAAGTTATGCAGCACAGCACAAGCAATAGACCAGCTGGTATAAAGGCAGAATTACAAAGTGTGTAGCTAGCAACTAGATCCACAAGTACACATACAAGAGGAGGAGAGAGAGAAGCTGTAAGTCAATACAGAAGGAGAAAAAGACAGGGCGAGAAGGAGAAGGAAAAAAATAAGGGTTAGGAGGGGAGGAATATCAGCAAGCTCAGGATGATGCATGGAGTGGTAGTGTGCTCTGGCTGTGGTGCAGCAGTCTTCATAAAAACATTCTGGTTACTGTGGTGCTGTCCCATTTGCAGGCACCTCACCCCCACCTAGAGGCCACCAGGTCCCCAGCCAATGCCACAACGGCCACCCAGGCAGATGGCAGGATGGACTGTGGTGGGTTCAGAAAGGCTCAGGGGAAGGGGTCAGAGACACATCCCCCCATCCAGTCCAGCTCATGAACCCCAACACAGTGTTGGAGAAACAGGATAGCCCTGCAAAGGAACCCAAGGCTGAAACCAGGGAGGAGGTGAGGGTCCTCCAGAAGGGAGACCCAGTGGCAGGAGGAAAAGAATTCCTTAGCAAGAAGAAGTTACTCCTGTTGGGGGCTCAATTGTCCAGGGTATGGATTTGGGCACAGTTAGTAGAGAGGAAAGGGAGGTAAAGTGCCTTCCAGGAAGCACAGCTCAGAAGGAGGGGAGATCACATCCAGAGGATCGTTGAAGCTGTGGCAAGGAGGGGAGGGCTGGAGATCATTATCCAGTTGTGGACAAATGACCTATCCAAGCATAAGGTAAGCTTGGAGCAGGTGAAGGAGGACTTTACAGTGTTGAGAGGGTGCCTGGGGAATGGAGCAAGCTCAATGACATTTTCGGAGGTGCTGACAGTATATGGCAAGGAGGGAGAGGAATCTATGCATTAGTAACTACAACTCATGGTTGAAAGGCTGGTGCAACAGGAAGGCGTATGGCTTCATTGGGGACTGAGGACCTACCTACAGTGATGTAGCCCTGTGCAGTGGGAATGGACTGCATTTGTCCAGCAAGGGGAAGGCAGCCCTCAATGGACAGTTTAAATGCTTTGCTGATGAGTGTTTAAACACGCCAGGGGGCAACAGGAGAGGGAATGCTCAGGCAGCCCAACCTCACATAGTAGAGAAAGCAGAACAATGGAGCAGGAAGAGGATTTGATATCAAGGTCCTCGTGGTCGGGCGGAAAGGGAGTAGGAAAGGAATCAGTAACACAAGAGAAAAATATCAGGAAATGGGGTAAGATGCAGGGGACCAAAAACAGGAAGAGAGAGAGGTCAGGCAGTAAAACTTGGAAGGTCAAGGTGACAAATGCACGCAGACTGGAAAATTCAATTCAATTAAATTTCAATTCAATTTTTATTTAACCAGGAATACATCTTTGAGAGAACTCATTTACAAAGTGGTCCTGGGAGGACATGACACAAATAATACAAGACATCATAACCAGTCATACAATTTATAAAATAAAAACATGATGAGGCTGCATAATAAAAGCATGCATACAATATTCAAAACCATAGACATAATGTGGAGGAACAAGTGGAGAAAATGATGTGAAAATAGCACAGCATGAACTAGATTTGCTAAAAAAAGTAGGAGTCACATTGGTATAGGCCTCTGAGCAACAGAGGGCAAGGCAGGAACAGGAATAAAGTAGGATGGGAGGCCATGGAACTGTGGAGGTGTGGAAAGTAATAAAAGCTAAATAACTGGCAGCAAACAACTACCAATAGGGGCAAAGTGATTAAGTGCTGGATAGTAGCAAATTGCTACAAGCATGGAACAAGTTCTAGGAGAAAAGAAGAAAGCTGGGAGCTTCTAATTGTAGAGTAGCTTAGGAGAAGCAGTTACATGTTTCTGTAAGTGATTGACATAGCAGGGTCTTGAATGTATTCAGTCCAGACATGGAGGCCTTAATAATTGAAGGAGACCTGGACATAGTAGCAATAACTGAAACCTGGTACACAGCTAATCACGAACAGGAAACAAATGTAACAGGATATGTTCTATTCAGGAGGGATAGGGAGGGCACAAAGTGACAGGGAGTAGCCCTGTATGCCAGAGAGGGTATAATGGCAAGACAAGTACAGGGTAGGCAAGGGGAAACTGAGGCACTGTGGGTCACCCTTCAACCTGGAAATGGCACAGAAACACACACAGCGGTGATATACAGGCCTCCAGGAAAGGGACAGGAACTGGGCAAGGAGCTAGTGGAGGAAATACACAAGATGGCAATGAAAGGTGAAATTCTACTGATGTGGGATTTCAATATGCCAGACATGGACTGAAACACTAGTGTAGCTGCTTCAGCCAGAAGCAGAGGCTTCCTTGATTCACTCCAGGAGGCTGGACTCAGGCAGCTTGTGCTTGATCCCACCAGAGACAGCGTAATTCTGGATCTAGTAATGACCAATTGGGATCAAATCGCAGCTGTCCAGGTAGAAGGGCAACTAGGATCCAGTGATCACAACATTGTGTGGTTCAGCACAGGGAGAAAGATTCACTCAAGTCATACTAGGACAAAGGTTTTGGATTTCTAAAATGCTGACTTCACTGGAATGGGGAGGGGTATCAAAACAGCCCTAGAGAGAACAGGGGCAGGAGGGGGAGTGGAAGGAAAGTAAAAGCATCTAAAGGAAGCCTTATTGGAAGTAACAAACCAATGCATTAGATTGTTATCCAAAGGAAAGAGAAGGAGAAAGCCACTGTGGTTCTAAAGAGAGGTGACGGTAAAGGTCAGGGCAAAAAGGAAAGAGTTCAGGAAATATAAGTAGACCCAAAGGGAGGAGGACAGGGAAGAGTACCTAGAGTGTACGGAAGTAGGAAAGGCAGTAAGGAGAGCAATGGCATGGAGTGAGGATGGTTTAGCACAGTCAGTTAACAAAAGGAGATAAGACTTTCTTCAGGTACATCAGTGAAAGGACGAAAAACAAGGGGAGGATTGCAAGGCTCAAGGAAGAGGGAAGGGAATGCAAGGAATGAGACATGGAAAAGGCAGAAATACTGAATAAATATTTCTGTTCAGTATTCACAGAAGTGGGGGAGGGACAGGGGCCACAGCAATACAGCAGTTGCTGAAGGAATGAAGAGGCGGACAAAAGTCCATTCACAGGGAAAAGAGGCCTCCATGAGCTCACTAAATTGAAGGTGGAAAAAGTGATGGGACCATATGGCATAAACCCAAGGATATTAAGAGAACAATGAAGGGATATAGCAGAACCTCTGGCTGCCATGTTCACTGAGTCATTTAACACAATGGTGGTACCAGAGGGTTGGAGGAAGGCACATGTGGACCCTCTACACAAATCCATCAGCAAGGAGGTAGCGGGGAACTATAGGCCAGTCAGCCTCACCTCAGTAGTGGGGAAGATCATGGAGACATTGCTTGAAGAAAGGATAGTGGGGCATCTAGAAGCCATCGGAGGCCAGGACCATAGGCAACATGGATTCACAGCAGTGAGGTAATGTCAGACAAATCTGATTGATTTCTTAGACTGGGTGACAAAGGAAGTAAATCAGGGTGGGCAGTGGACATCGCTTATCTTCATTTCAGCAAAGACTTTGACACCATCCCACATATGAGGCTGATAAGCAAGCTGGGTAGGCTGGACATGGGGGACAGGGTGGTAAACTGGGTTAGAAACTGACAGACAGGAAGCAGAGTGTGGTGATAAATAGGGTGCAGTCTGGGGAAGGGGGGTGACCAGTGGGGTGCCTCAGGGAGCATTTCTGGGGAAAGTCCTGTTAAATGACTTCATTAGTGACATTGCAGAAGAGCTGGATGGAAAGGTCTGCCTGTCTGCAGATGACACTGAGATCTGTAACAGTGTGGATACCCCAGAGGGGGTGGAGAAAATGAAGAGGGACCTGGGGAAGCCTGCAAAAATTGTCTGAGGACTGTCAACTGAAGTTTAATTCAAAAAAAGTACACAATTATGTACCTGAGACACAGAAACCCTTGAGAAAGTTACAGAATGGAGGGGGAGTTGCTGACAGTCACAAAGGAAGAAAGAGACCTAGGGGTTATTATTTCAGAGGACCTGAAGATGTCAAAACAGAGTGCTAAGGCAGCTGGGAGGGCCAGTGGCATGCTGGGGCGCATAGGCAGGGGTATTACAAGCAGAAAGAGGTAGATAGGGATGCCATTATATAAAACTATGATCAGGCCTCATATGGAGTACTGTGTGCAGTTCTGGAGGCCGTACCATCGGAAGGACATTAACAGGCTGGAGATGGTACAGAGAAGGCAACTAAGATGGTACAGGGCTTGCAACACAAGACTTATTTAGAGAGATTAAGGGACCTCAATATGTACTTGCTGGAAGAGAGGAGGGAAAGAAGTGACATGATAGAAACATTCAGGTACCTCAAGGGTATAAACAAGGTGCAGGGGAGAGTCGTTTTCCAATACAGGAGATGCACAAGAACAAGGGGGCATGACATGAAATTAGAAGGTGGGAGGTTAAGAGGGAATGTGGGGAAGTTCTTCTTAACAGAGAGGGTGGTTGATGCATGGAATGGGTCTGCCTCAGGAGGTGGTGGGAGTGAGCACTGTCGATGGATTCCAGCATGCTTGGGATAGGCATAAGGGAACCATAGAGGTACAGCAGTGGGTGGGTCAGAAGCATTAATCCAGTACTAGGGCTTACAGGCAGACTAGATGGGCCAGGCAGTCCTTATCTGCTGACAGTTTCTATGTTTCTATGACGGGGTGGTAGGCATGGGCAGAGCAAGTCAGGACCATGGGCTGGATCAGATGCCCATGCTGATCCATAAGTAAATCCTCCACTTGCACAGGGGGATGCATATGTACTCAATGAAAAATAATATATACTTTTTTTAAGAATACCAGCTGGTGCTGATGGCTGATGTGGCTCCCAGCATGCTCAGAGGACTCTAAGGTTGGGATCTGGAGACAAGAGGGCTGATCAGGCCTGGAAGCATGATATGAGACCGGGGAGAAGGTGGTGCACTCTGCACTGCAGTACTTTGCTCCTGAATTTAGTGCATAACTGTCCACACTCTGCCTGGCATGCCCTGTTCTACCCACTTGCATAGCTAGGCATGTGGGTCAGCGACTAGGAGTTGAGGGGGCCTGTGTCAGTCGCCATTGTGGATGCCACAGAATGACTGATGGTAGACTAGCACAGGAAAATTGGTGGGAGAGTCCTGGGAAATAAGAGTGCTGGTATCCATGGAGGTACTGTGCTAGGGACTGTGTCTACTGCAACTGTCACCCCCTTCACAGGTTGCATTCTCCTCCTGAGGAAAATTGCAATCAGGGACTAAACTGAATGTTTCTAATGGAGCATATGTTTTAATAGAGATAAGTAAATTTACTGAATTCTTTACTTGCAGGGCTAAAAGTAACTCAGGTAGCCAGACAGGATATACCGCTGAGTCAGCTGTGATGCAATGCAGTAACTTGCAGTAAATGACATGTTACAAAACACTGCAGCAAAAAAAAAAAGGCTTAACCACCATTTAATTACACTGTTGCCTGCAGCATACAGCAGCATTTTGTGATATACTGCAGCATTACTGTGTTGCATCATTACTGGTGCCACTGTAAAAAATTGGCAACAGACATCCAGAAAACAGTGAGTACTGGATGCGTTGAGACTACTGTACATTTGCTAAAGTGTAGCAATGATGATACCTTTCGGATGCTTAGATTCAAGTCAACTTATTTGCAGGGCTAAAAGTACTGTAGCTCAGGTAGCCAGGAAGAATCTATAAACAAGCATTTGTCAATGATGAATGTTTGCTTACTGGTATTGCTTACTGGTATTAGCACTGGAAGTGCAGGAGTTAGACAGATGCAGAATAGGAATTTCAGTGAAGTATTGAACCTCACAAGAACCACACCTCCACATTGGGGTATGCCTTTGGGGTCATCTCACAAAATGCTTACAACATTTCACCTCACCCTATCCTGCATACACCAACAAGTGTTGAGGTGTGCCTTGGGGTGTTCAGCTTCACAGTCACCCCATTCCATAAGGACATACACTGAAATGGGTGCAGTATAGGAGAACTGGGTGAAGTCTAGGATCAAAGAGTCCAAGGCTCACCTTGATGCCTGTCACTGGCTGCAGGATGGGGGTGGAATAGCATGAGCATTATAGCCAGCAATCCAAAGGCACACCCTTGACACCAGTCAGTCTGTACAGGGTGGGATGCTATGGTTAGGAACTGTAATGCCCTGTGCGTCTGTTGGTATTTGCACTACAAATTTTCAACATGGCCTTTTTGTGATCCACACCTCATGAAAGTATTTGGTACCTCTGCTCATGAACAGTGGCACTGTGATTTTGTTAATCTGTTTCAAATGTTGATTTGCTACAGTGACTGCACCATTCTGCACCAGATGTGCGAAAACACAGTTTGGGCAGGATGTGAAAAATGACAGCTATCCTGTTCAAAAGGGGGTGTGGATAAATGCCAATGTTGAAAATCTGGAGTGAAGATATAAAAAATTCTCAAAGTTACAAGCGTGCGTAGAAGCTACACAATGCACGCTCATAATGCAGTCATTTTGTGAAATGTTCTCACCAAATTTTCAACACAGGCATTTTGGGACCTCTGCTCATGAACAGTGTCACTGTGATTTTGTTAATCTGCCCTGAATGCTGTGTTGTATGCCACATGTGCGATACCACATTTTGGGCCGGATGTGAAAAATGGCAGCTATACTCTTTATAAAGAGGTGTGCAAAAATGGCAATGCTGAAAATCTGGAACGAAAATATTATAAATTCTCAGAGTTATGAACATAAGTAGAAGCTACACAATGCACGCTTGTAACACAGTCATTTTTCAGAATGTTTTCACCAAATTTGCAACATAGGCCTTTTGGGAGCCCACCTCATGAACAGTAACAGTGTTGTTTTGATACTCAGTTCTGAAAGGTGATTCCATGCAGTGACCAAAAAATCACCTTTTGGGACTGAATAACGACATCACAGGGACTGAATTCATGAAGTGGGGTCACAAGAACCCCATGTTGACAATTTGGTGCCAAAATTCAAAGAAATGGCCAAGATATTCACCTAGGTTAAAAAAAAAACATGTATGCCATTATACAGCTTAGCGGCATTTCTTCAGTTCACATTCGACTTTGAAGAGTGCAGACGTGTTCCTGTTCCACCGAAGATCATTGCACCAGGCTGTGGAGGTAAGTATGGGGTGGGTGGGTGCAGGGATATGGGGGCACAGAGGAAGGATGCGGGTTGGGGGAGGGGGAACCAGACACAACGAGGGACCATTTTCTACTTTTCAGGTAAAAAAACCAAAAACTCATCTCAGGAAGGTTTTCTTTTTTTGCAGGTATAATTGGTACGCTGGAGTAGGCTCCCAGTATGACACCTGCATGTTTCTTTTCAGGGGGACTGGAGCCAATGGGGATTGGGAACCCATCAGGAAAAAAAAGATCTGTGTTGGGGGGGACTTGATGCCAATGAGGATTGAGCATCCCCCTCTGGAAACAAGATCTAAGGGGACATTAATCCGATGGGGAGTGGGCTGTCCCATTGGCAAACAAACTTGTGGAGGAGGCATGCCGACAGGGAGACTGGGCACCCCTGTTGGATTTCATGGGGACTCTGAGGTGGATGGCGACAGCCACCACCATGTTACACCACGGAAGGTACCACCCTGCGATGATGGTTGCTCCCTCATTGCAGTGGCAATTTTGTTTCAAGTTGGTGGCACACTAGTTGAACTAGTGTCAGCAGCAGCATGTCACCGCATTGGGGAAAGGGGGGCAAGGCTCTTAATGCAGTGGGGGCATTGGCCGCCACAGTGCTCCACTTCCAAATCCCTGCTTCTCTCCTAAGCTGTCTCATAATGTTTCTTGCTCATGCGCACAAGCAAACACAAAAATTGGCAATAGGCAGTCAGAGAACAGTCAGTACGGATGCCCTGTAACTGCCTTTGCTTAAGTGCAGTGATAATGAAAATGATAATGATACTG
Organism: Neoceratodus forsteri; assembly: GCA_016271365.2. Taxonomy (NCBI): domain Eukaryota; kingdom Metazoa; phylum Chordata; order Ceratodontiformes; family Ceratodontidae; genus Neoceratodus; species Neoceratodus forsteri. The sequence goes on along the minus strand of CM057452.1, from coordinate 1,705,566,535 downwards.
ATAATGATAATGACAATGCCAATGACAATGATAATGATAATGATAATGACAATGATAATGATAATGACAATGATAATGATAATGATAATGATAATGATACTGATAATGATAATGACAGTGACAATAATGATAACGATAATGACAATGACAATAATAATGATAATGACAATGACAATGACAATGATAATGATAATGATAATGACATTGATAATGATAATGATAATGACAATCATAATGACAATGACAATGATAATGATAATGATACTGATAATGATGCCTTATAGCTGTAGTGAGAGGAAGTTGGAAACACCTACTACACCACTGGGCACCTTATGGTCACCTTTTTTTTTAACAGGCCACCAGAAAGTACACAATAGTGGCTTCCTTTTAGAAAATGCATGTGAATGCCTGAAAAGGAAGCTGCTGAGTATCAGGAAGGTAGCCGAATAGCAGTAACTAACTTTATGTTTTCATAAGAGAAGTTACTACACAAATTTGGCAATAAAACAATGTTAATGCTTATTAGGGTTCTAATGTACAGAACTCAAACCTCACAAAGGTGTGAAATAAATTGTTATGGTTGAAATCTCAATGTTCACAAAGTCTGGAAATGTGCTATTTAGGATTGCTTTATCTAACTCTCATCCACCCTACTATGTTCCCTTCCCTCAAGAAATCAGGAGAGACTACTGGTACAGGGCCATCCATCAATGGAATGGTAGTTCACAGGGTCAACTTATTAAAAAGTGGTATATAGCAACTCTAATCCCCACCCCTTTCCTTCCCCTGTCTTCTGGAGTGATGGGCAAGGTACATGTCTGCTGTCATGCCATGCAGATCTGAAATGTCATACATATGGTACTAACTGTAAAACTTTAATTAGAATAGTTTGGGGTGCCCTTCTGCAAAGGTTTATGTAATTAATATAGCATGACAGAGGGGTGATTATGCTATGATAATGTTCAATTCAATTCAATTATATTTTTGTACTGGAAAGTATGTGAGCAAAAAATACCGTTTTCACAAACATCCAGTGGTACAGAAATTTGATGATACAGAGAAAAAGGTTAAAACAATATTTGCAAAATTTTACAGTATTTACAATAGGAACTGTGTACATTAAGGAGCATCTAGATTAGAAAAAAAATTAAAATACAGAGCACACAACAGTAGAGCCAATATACAGATACATATAAACTCTAAGGTAACTCAAGGGTTGGTGGACATTTAGGAGGCTTACCTACCGGTGTAGACACAGAAGGTAGATTGAAAGAGGTGGTCCTTGAGGGAGGAGCTGAATGTGCAAATTGAAATGCAGACCAGACGTTCATGGGGCAGTTTATTGTAAAACCTAGGGCCCTTGTATGTGATGGAGTTCTGTGCATGCTTGGTTCTTTAAAGAGGGATGTTAAAGATATGACAGGCAGCCTTGGGAATCAATAAGGGGAAAAAGGAGTGAATGCTGATCGGCAGCAGGTTACAGTGAACTTTATGTAGGAAAGAGCCTATAAGTTGGAACCTGTTTTTAAAGGTGAGCCAGATGAGGGAGTCACAGAGGGTACAGTGATGGGTCTTTCAAGGGAGTCCAGTCACGAAGTGTGCACTATTATTGTGTGTAGTCCTGAGTTTGGAGAAAATGGGTTATGTGTTGGGGGGAGTAGACAATAGAGCCATAATCAAGGAGGGGCAGGAGAAGGGAGCTGGCAAGACATAGTCTGGAGATGGGGATAAGGAACCTTCTGATTTGGTATAAGAGACCTAGCCTTATATGGATTTTCTTGATCAGGTAATGTACTCCGTGGTCAGTTGTGGTCCCGAGCCCAAAGATCAAAGGAATTCAAACAACCCAAGGTACATTAACATAGTATAATTCCCACGATGAAATTGCCTAATTCTACTTATAAAATGTTCAGTAGTGTTAGTTTTTAGCAGTGTAGTGCTGTATCTTTAAATGGCTGCCTTTAGAGCATTAGCATAATTAGACATGTGGCAGAGGTAAGGTTGCAGCTAGTAAACTGCATTATTTGGGAGTAGTTACACTGCAGGGGATTTGGTTATTTTGTTGCTTTAAATAGACACTTCTGACTTTTAACTTCCTGTACTGCCCATATGATCTATAAAGCTAAGCTGGTAGCTTGGGCTGTGTTTCCTGTTCTTTCCATGTGATCTGAGTCAGATCTGGTAGACTAGAATATTGATTATATGTTGTGTGACTTCATTCAAGGGTACTGCTGGGCAGATGAAATGCAGGTAGAGAGTTCAAGCTGTTTTTTTCTATGTATGTAGATATTTTATTAGCTTTTAGAGTAATGTATGTACACATTTTGCTGATAATAATAATAATAAACTTTATTTGTTGAGTGCCTTTCAAATGCCAAGGCGCTTTACAGTGTTAAAACAAAACAATAGTTTTGTGATGTATGTATGAGTGTTTCTGTTGTGTAAAATCATAGTTGGGAAATACACTTTGCTTTTTTTTTTTTTTTTGCCACTTAGGCTACAGTTGGGGATTTACACCCTCTATTGGCACCTGAAGCCCATCACATGGCATCCCCACCACCACTGCCCATTCAGGAATGCCTGCAACTTACCCCCTGCAGCGGGGCTCCCTGAGGGGGAGACCAAGATCCACCTGAGGGTCCAGCAGACACTTATTCATGGGGTTTCATTTGGATGGATGTCCAGGGGCTTCATTAAGTTTCTACTCCAAGAAGTTTTTCTCTTAGGTAGCCCCAGGAGACATGGATGTGCAATAACATCAGCACAGGTCACGCACACTTCCGCACCCAGCCCTTAGACATCCACCACCATCTCCACCTACTACAGGTCCCAGCCAGTGCATACTCAGTCTCCAGTGGGGGTTGCTAGCATGCTGGGATGCTACAGTCCTTCCCTTCCAGAGGAGGAGAGCTGTCTGTGGGACACTCATCCTACTTCTCCAAGTTTACCCTTTGACACTTCAAGCTCGTTCTTGAACATGGTGCATCAGCACCACAGGTGGTAGCACTACAGCTGCAGTGGTGGAACAGCTTATTTCATGTATTTATTAGGTATTTATTATTATTATTATTATTATTATTATGTATTTAAATGTTTTTTTTCTTGTGTAAGCAGAATTGAGGCTTTTGGGGTCTGGATTTGCAAGAAGGAAATACTGTGTTTTTTTTTCAACTTGGATGGATTTTCTTTACAGTTTATGGTTTTTGAGTAATGTTGCAGTGGTGGGGGTCATGTGTTTTTTTTATTTGCATAATTTCATTTTGATGTTACTATCTTATTTGATTTGCATTGTGACCATTTTGACCCTGAAGTCTCAAAGGATATGCAATTAGCATATTGACATTTTTGACCCTGACTGGTTGTGCCCCCCAATTAATGCACCCCCATCGTGTCATCTGAACAGCAGTATATGTTAGGTTAACTCAACAGCACATTATGGGATCCTGACAAATGAGAAGTCACAACTGATAACACACTATTTTATAAATCCATTCATAAACTGTGCTTTACTTTGCAAAACATTTCATTAATTAACATGGTCTATCGATAAACTGTAGATTATAGGAATACAGCTGCAACTTGAATATATTTTGATAAACTGTTTTTGACTTTGAGAAATACTGAAAGATATGTTTGGTACAGTAGTTGTCATTTGCAGATGTGTTAACAGATTGCCTAATTTCATTTGAGAATTAAACTGATACTGGCAAGGCTTTGGATAGATTACAGTTAACTGATATAAAAGATGGCGTAAAGCAGCTAACTACAAAATAAATTAAGATAATCATTTATTTCAATCAAATATTCACACTTGAGGTGGATACTGTACTTCTAACACTGGTTAAAATGATCTCAACAGCTGTAAAGCTTATTTGGACCAATCTCAAAATGATGCTAAACTGAGAACTGGAAATATTTATACATCCTTATTGTAGAATGATTGTCATAAGTAGATTAAGTGATTGAAATGCTTATGTGATAAAAACATGTTTATGTTTAAACTTGGATACATCTGTAACATAATTTTCAAAACAAGACACAGAGATAAAAAGTTTGACTAAGATCATAATTAATCAACAACCAATGGTGCTAAAGATGCTAAATAAAGTCTTTAAGGCTTGAAATAATTATGTATTAAAATACAAGATACCACTGATGCTTTATCTGCTAAACAACACACATTCAGTGTGCCACTGAGCTGTAGGTAAGTGAGTTCTAGTTACAGTTATTCAGAGTTCATAATTCCACCAATCAACAATCAAGTGTGTTTCCATCTTACAAAAAAAATTTCAATCAATGCATAAGTCCCTGCCAGGATTTATACCTCTGACACTTTGCCTACTAAAGTAAAGACACAGTCAGTCTGGCCTTGAGCTGCAGATAACTAATATCGGTTCCTATGGTATAAGGTATGTCACAGCCTGCAAACAGGCAATGGGGGATTCTAATCATAGCAAGTGACATACCTTCAAAAGTTGTTCTCAGCTAAATTTACTTCTCATATAATTTACTATTCCAAGTCCATACCACCATGAATGACCATTCAGGTGAGTTTCCATTTGATAAAAATAAAAAAAAAATAACAAATGCGTAAGTGCCGGACAACATTTGAGCCACTGATCTTTTGTCTACTAAGCAAATTCACATTCAGTGTGCCACTGAGCTGCAGGTAAGTGTGTTGTGGTCCCTATGGTGTACAATAAAGTTGCATCCTGCAAAATAGGGGACTAGGGATTTAATTCCAGCAAGCAATTTAATTCACAAATTGTTGTTCTTATCTAAGTTTACTTCTCATATAATTTACTGTTCCAACTTCATACCAAAATAAGTCACAACTCAAGTGAGTTTCCATCTTGCCAAAAAAAAAAGTACATTCCTACCAGGATTTGAATTGCTGATCTAATCACAAATGTTTGTTATTAGCTAAATTTACTTCTTATATAATTTACTATTCCAACTCCATGCCACCATGAATCATTATGCATGTGAGTTCCCAGCTTGCAAAACAAATTTGAAAAAAATGCTAAAGTCCCTGCAAAGATTAGGACCACAGATGCTTTGCCTGCTAAACAAACATGCATTCAGTGTGCCACTGAGCTGCAAGTCAATGAGCTGCAGTTCCTTTAATTCAGTGGTTATGTCACAATCTGCAAATCAGATGACTGGGGATCTAATACGAACAGGCAGTTTACCTTCCCAAATTGCTGTTCTTAGCTAAATTTAGTTCTCATATAATTTACTTTTCCAACTCCACACCACCATGTATCAAGTGAATTTCCATGTTACAAAATAAATTGAAACAACTGTATAAGCATCTGCCAGGACTAGAACCACTGATCCATTGCCTCCTGAGCAAACACACATTTAGTGTGCCACTGAGCTGCAGGTAAGTGAATTGCATTTCCAGTGGTATAGGTGTTATTTAATAGGAACATAGAAGTTGACGGCAGACAAGAACCTCAAGACCCATCCAGTCTGCCCATTTTTCTACCTTATGAATGTGCCATAGGCCTTTACTCTGTCAATGGCCTATCTATTCATACTCATTTGTATTGCTCCCGTATGCTTGTCCCATGCCTGTTTGAAGCCCTGCACTGTATTCATATCCACCACTTCCTGAGGTAGAACATTCCATGCATCCACCACCCTTTCTGTGAAAAAGAACTTCCTCAGATTACCCCTTAATTGGCCTCCATCTAATCTCATGCTGTGGCCTCTTGTCCTGCAGTTTTTATTATATTGAAACTTGTTAGACTCTTTCACCTTCTTAATGCCCTTAAGATGTTTCATAACCTGCAAAACAGGAAACTATGGATCTAATCCCAGCTGATGATTTACCTTCACATACTGTTGTTCTTTACTGAAAGTACTTACATCATTTACTACTCCAAACCCACATCACCATGAATTGCTGCTCAAGTGAGTTTGCATCTTACAAAAAGTTGGAAAAAATGTTTATGTTCCTGACACTATTTAAACTTTGACTATCTGAATTTAAACCACTGATCCTTTGCCTGCTAAGCAAACACACATATAGTGAGCTACTGAGCTGCAGGTAAGTGAGTTGCATTTCCAAAGGTGTAGAGGTTATGTGACAAACTGCAGACATGCAACTGGGGATCCAATCCCAAGAGATAATTTACCAATACAAAGTGTTGCTCTTAGCTAAATCTGATTCTCATAATTTACTATTTCAACTCCACACTAATATGAATCACCACTCAAGTGAGTTTCCATCTTACAAAAAAAAAATGTTTAAATTACTGCCTTTGCTCTACTGTTCCTTTGCCTGTTAAATACATACACATTTGGTGCATACCACTATGCTACTGGTAATCAATTTGAAGGTCTTATGGTGGAGAGATTATGTCACAATCTGCAAAACAGGTGACTCTAATACTATTTAAACCTAGACAAGCCTCAGCTGGGGCTAATTTAATTGACTACAATATACTGTAGAAATAAGTTCAATTATCTGAAAATATTCTTTTTAGCCCTGCTGAAACCCTTCACTACAACAGCAATGATGTCCAACAATTTCTCTCATATAACAAAAATTATAGTGAGAAAGAAGAAAATGTGCAATACAGGGGATCAAACCCAGGCTTATTTAGGTCTGAAACTCCATGCTAAGCCCTAAAAGTCCTATCACTGACATCATCAGTGACATTACGCACCCATATCACTCACAATGAATGTAGCCTTAAGCTTGACTAAATGCACAAGAGTATGTCTGTTTACAATAGGTGCTAACAGCTGAGTTCCTGGCAGCTAAAAACTAAACCATGAAAACCATTAAAGATTAAATGCAACAGTTATTGTCATGTTGGTTTTAATAAAGCAACACTACGTAAAGTGAGCCAGTGCTTTATTTTATCAATAGATGTTAATAATTCATATTTTTCAACCATATTATTTCTCTGGTGATGCAGGACAATTCTCCCATTCTGTTTAGATGCAGTTCATATCAGGAGCTAATCAGTGTCACGTGGAATGACATCATTTGGTTTCTGTGCAGTTTGAAAGTCTTCAGATATGCCTTGCCTTTTCCCTCGCATCAGTTTATCCATATGCTTTATTTCCCAATGTTGATACTTTTTTAAATCTTTGATAAAAACTGCCATTGAATTGGTTGTACAGTTGAAGCACTACTGTGTACACATTACATACAGCAAAGTATTTTATTTGTGTGATTTTCCACATCTGTGACATGCAGATCTTTACATCTTGTGTATTGTCTCAGTGAGCAGCCTTATGATAGAAAGCAATCACAGCTGTGCATATATGAAATGATCAGCTTTTGTTAGTTTGCATTTTTCCCACATGAGATCTCTTCAAAAGAATTGTACTAATATAAAAAAATTGGAATTTGTGTCACAAGATGACTGAATTCTGACTCCTTTCAGACGTGGATACCCATTTCCCACTTTCAGTTCTTCAGTGAAGTCTACAAAACTATTCTTATTATAAAATAAAATGCACTCTCATCACAGATCAAACAACCAATGAATTAGTAGGAGGTTTATAAACCTGATCTGAACTTTGCATTATTTGTGTTTTTGTTCTTTCTTTTATTTTTATTAATGACATTTAAATGCATTGTAGTTATCACGATCATTGGTGTGCTCATGCTTCAATATTACTGTAGCTGTTTTCTGTGGAAGTGTTAATGCTTTTCAGTATTCAATCTCTTTGCAAAAATGCAATCTGACTAGAAAATCTCTACTCTTTGGAGTACAGACAACTACAGGGCGATCTCTACTTGACATACAAAGCAATTTATGATCCGCTTCTTTTTGAAACTTTGGGCTAAACAAGGGATAGTTCTAGTACTAACACTAGATGTCATAGCTTTAAATTAAGATGACATAACTGTAAAACCAACTAAATAAGCCACTGGTTCACCCAATGGGTGGTGTCTTATGGGAATGCTTTGCCAAGAGAAATAGTTGAGAGTGATACCATGGTTCTAATAAAAGACAATTAGATACCTATATGGACAGCAAAAAAATATCTTACCTATGATACAACTCCAATTCCACCATATCGGTGGCAAGCTGTACAAGGGCATCCTGCCTCCTGAACCTGTAATATCCTATGAATCCTATGAAAATGTTACTTTCTGTCATGAGGTGTATGAGTAGTTTGACTTCCCTCAGACTATGCTTATCTATTTCCCACATTCAGTGTTAAATACAATAGCTGATCTTCTTTGTGTGCATCATATCTGAGTAAATGTTGTCGTCTGATGTCGCTTTGCTCTCAAGTGAAACCAAAGGTATTGCAAAACAAACTCTGGCCAGAGCCGATATGGCTGCTGCTAGCTTTTACGAGAACTGCAGGTAAATGCCATGTTATGAGCACAACTGAATGCCATATGCAAGATGAAGATGCCAAGAGAACTGCACATGTGTGATACTCATGCATGCATAAGTCTGTTGAATGGTATAATATGCCTTCCCAAGATGGCGTTGACAGTAGAACAGAGCATGTGCAATACGTGCACATGGGCAGTTCTGAAATGAAATGCAGAATTCCACTGTAAAGTAGTGCACCCATGGGGGGGGGTGATCATTCTGCAGAGAGGAGCTCCATCCACATAGATCAGGAGAATAAGCACCAGCACAGAAAAGCTATGGAGTCAGTGCTGTGTATCAGTCAACACATTACTGTAGGAGAACACAAGGATGCATTCTGCTCACTGTCCCCGTTCTCCTACAATAACGGCAAAATGGATGTGGAGCCTCACCCACACTGATGTAAAAATGGGTAGTTTCTCTCATAAAGGGTCTCTATTAAATTTGGCTTGACCTCAGACCAGCATATGTACAGTATTTCCCCTACTTGGACTGTGAAGTGTGGTTTACAACAAAATACTTTTTTTTTTCTTGTGTAGAAAAAAAAACATTTTCACATCTCAAATAGGTGATAATGTGCTTGTATTGAATATGCTCCTGTTTATTAATTGTGTTATTAGTTTTATTTGTGCGTTGATAACATTTCCATTGTTGTATGTTTTTGAGAAAGGTCATGTGGGGTTGCAGTGCAATGTAAGCAAATAGTACAATATTTTTTTTCTACATGAAGGTGTCAATTATTTACTTTTTTAAAGTTTTTTTTCTGGTAAAACCACCTGCAAAAAAGGTAATTACTGCAAAACCTGTAATTTTCTGTCATGCTTTTTATCCTATACTCACAAGGCAAACCATGACATGCAGCAGTTGAGCTTTGGACACAGCTTTACTTTGACCCATACATGTTGTAATATTCCAATTGTACATGATGATGATTTTATTTATACACTTTATAATTCATGTACACCTTGATAATACACACAGTGTACCCCATGCATTAAGGGGCAGGTTGTCTACACACCAAGGATCTGCAGTATGTAGGCAGCTCTACATCTGAATGCTGCAAGCCTGCTGTCCATGTGACCCCTGCATGCATTCATGGAAGGGATGCATGTCCCATCCACACAGGATTCCCTGACTGGTCAGGCAGCTACATGTGCAGCTGGTCCAGGGGTGTGTCTGGGTGCATTCCCCCCCACTCCACACCATACACAGAAGAATAAAGTGCAGGGCAGGGGCGGGTGCAGGATACTGAAGCAGGGACTCTGCCATATCTTTTGCGCACACACACACTCAATTTACACCTGCTGGCTGTGATGGAATGAGGAATACACTCACTGTGCTGCCCCAACCCTCTTTGCTGACTAGGATGGCTGGGAGCAGCCATTTGTGCACTCGCCTGTCTTTGTAAAAAAATGTTTGACCCACACTGTCCCAGAATCTCCATTTCAGTGCAGAGCAGGGAATCTTCTATGAGGCCAGGCAGCAGAATGGATGCACGCCTGTGTTCTTCGATCTGCCTTCCTACAGAACGTTGTGCCAGGGGGTGGGGCCACTTACGGCACCATGCTGTGACATGCATTAATGCATTCTGTGCAGTGCATGCTTGTCCATGGGTGGAGAGCTGTGTGTGTGGGGTAAACACCTCTCACACATACCCAGCTCACATTTGTACATAGCCATATTATTAAATGTCACATAAGACAGTGTGAATACTGGTTCTGAATTATTCATTTAGAATAGTGTTATACTTATTTTTGATAAAATATCTTTAATCACGATGGTTGTCATATTCAGAGCTGGGTGCATATGGCCCATGGGAGATGACTGTGCCATAACTGTGATAGTATCATTATCATAACAATGGTTCCTTATCCTTTGGCAGTGGCATAAAAGTTTTAATTAAAATGTATTTATTTATTTAGTCTTTGGTAACCGGGTAAGTGCACTGATCCAGGGGACCATTTTCAGGCATGACCCAGGCCACACAGGTGGCAGTTACAGAGGTACAGCCAAGTTATACAATGAGTACAAGCCATGTGGATATATAGACATCATTGGTGAACAAAGTGGATATACAGGCATCATTGGTGAACAGAGAAAGTAACATAGGAAAGTAAAATTAATGAGAGACTGAAAAAAACAATCAGTACATCATGATAAGCAACAATTATTATACAATTATTTGATAAGGACTAGTGGCCAGTGCAAATGAATGCATGATGTAAAAAACATACAATAGTCAAGTGGGAGAGACCAAGAAGCAGATAGTGATGGATGTAAGACAGGAGTCCAAAGAGATGACAGAGGGCAAGGGAGGTAAAAGCAGCCCAACAGGATAGAATCATAAAGGTGTGTGTGTGTCTGTGTGTGTGTGTTGGTGGAGTTATCCAAGCTAGCAATAGCATGTGACTTCATCAAGCAGCCAAGATTTGAGATGTGTCTTAAAAGAGGCATGAGAGTCTAGAGAGCAGATGGGTGTGGGGATTCTGTTCCACAGAGTAGGAGCAGCTACAGATACTGCTCTACTACCCATTGCCAAGGAGACTTTTGGGATATTTGGGAAGGGGGACTGAGGATGCACGCAGACACCTCAGGGAGTTCTGGTCTTGAGGAGAGACGTATAAGGGGAGGCTTCACCATGCCTGATGGCACTGTCCAGGGCAGCCAAGCCCATGGTCAAATCTGCAGTGTAGTGGGAGTCAGCCAAGAGTCTGGTAGAGGTGGCAGTGGTGAGTGGAATATGGTGCCAGGAGAGTGAAACGACATATGTTGTTGTACGTGGAGCAGAGGTGCGCACGTAAGGCAGAAGATGTGTGCGAGTAAATAGGGGAGCAGTAGTCAATCAGGGGTAGCAGGTTCCCTTCAGCAATGGCTAAACGCGCTTCCCTGGTCAGGAGTGACTTTATCTGATAAGCTGCACCAAGTTTTTGGTTAATACAGTGGATAACTGAGGAAATATGTTTGGAAAAGGAGAGGGACGGGTCCAGAATAACTCCCGGATATTTGAAAGTTAGTACATTTTCAAGTACTGTGTCATCTGGTGAGACCACTGAGAGGGTGGACCCAGCTTTGGTGACCTTAGATAGGAAGGGTTTGGATCCAAATGGCATGAATTTATTTTTTTTAGCTTTAACAACCAGGTGATATGAGTGAAACCAGGTGTGCGCTGCAGAGTAGTTATCAGATAAAGCCCTGGATATATTCTCAAGAGCCTTGTCACTACTAAAGAGGATAAGATCATCTGCATAATATAGGACATCACAAGTGAGGCAGTCAGAGGGGAGAGAGTTTATAAACAGGGAGAATAAGATTGGGCCCACGATGAAGCCCAGGAGTACAATGACGGTGACTGGGAAGGCGGGGGAGGTGGAAGGTCCTACACATACCAACTAAGATCTATCAGAAAGGTAACTTTGCAACCACTGCATGGTCTCAGTAGAGCAGCCAAGGGTGCAGAGGGAGGAGAGCAATAGGATGTGGTTGACCAGGTCAAAAGCTTTAGACAGGTCGAAAAAGACAGCACCCATTGCACTTCCAAGGTCCATGTTCCTAAGAATATGATTGGCAAACAGGGTGAGGGCAGATGTGATGGAGTGATGTTTACAGAAGCCGTGTTACTGTCCGAACAGTAGGTTGTATGTGTCAATATAGTCAGACAGTTGTCGGTGGACAACCCTTTCCAGGAGTTTACTAAGGTAGGGGAGCAAGGATATAGGCCGATAGTTATCTTGGGATAATGGGTCACCGGTCTTAGAAATCTGGACCACCATGGCATGCTTCAAGTGCAGGGCACTGAGGAGGTAGTAAATGTCAGGTTAAAGAGGAGGGTGGGTGGTTTTAAGATGGCAGGTGATACAAGTTTAAGCATAGCAGGGAAATGACCATCGCTGTCAGGGCAGCCCCGACTAGGCAGGCTCTTCAGCAGATTGGCAGTATCCCTGGGGATGATGGTCTGTAAGTAGAAAAAGGGGAAGGGAGGGGAGGAGTTTGAGGGGTATGGGTGGGGGGATGATCATAGAGACCAGTGGCCACCAGGGGTAGCAGCTTGCTAAGGAGGGGAGACAGATCTTTGAATTCTTTATTGAAGGCCTCAGCCACAGCAATGGGGTTGGCCAGTCATCCGGAGGGAGTGTCAAGGTGAATAATGGGGTTTTGAGTGTGTGAGTTGAGTAATGAGCCAACCTCACCCCAGAAGTGAGGGGGGGGTCACCAAGACTGTCCCTCTCTTTGCCCTCAAAGAAGGCACACTTTTTGGCAAGGGCTGGCTGTTTACAAAGGTTTCATAGCCGCTGGTATTCATTAAAATAACAAACTTCAAGAAGTAGCAGCATTAGTGAATACTTACTGAGTCTGATGGGACTCTTCAGCAGCCATAGACTGACAAGCGGTTGGCTTTGGAAGAATGAACTAAGGCATGCTGGGGACACCCATGTTATATAGGCACCAACGAGGTGTGTTGACATGGGCTGCCCTAGCAAGTAAACATTTTCTGGTTGGTTGTCCTGATGTTAATGGCTTACCGTTCCATGATGGGGCTCACTGATGAGACATGTCCTCAAAGAATATAAAGCAAACTTATAGCTTGAATTTGCATAATTAAAAAAGAGTAACAAAAATCAGTTTTTATTATAAATAAATATAAACCACAAATAAATATAGTGCATATACTGTAGCCCCCACACACACACACACACACACACACACACACACACAGACCACTCTGGGACATACTCCATCAACTACCACAGCATTCTGCGGACAGTAGTATAGGACATGACACCCCACCCCACCTGCAGCAGTCTGTAAACTGACAACAACCATATTGGGCCTGCCACTTAAACACCCCATACCACACCCAATTGAAACAGTCAGGGGCACAAAAACCATGACAGCAGCATGGGACATGCATCACACCCCCCCACCACCACCACACACAACCATGCATAGCAGTCTGCCCCCTCCAACACCATCCACTGCAGCAGTCTGCAATTGGTAACTCTTCCACCCAAGCAGTCTGGAAGATGCCAACAACACCAGCAGCAGCATGGTGCCTGCCAGGCTGACTTGCCAGTGCAACCTGTAGCAATATCACTTGCAGCACCAACAACCCACACTCGGCAGTGAACCCAGAACATCAGAGGAGGGAGAGGAGGATACCTCATCTGCCTGACAACTCCACTTCTCCAGCTGGGGTGGGTAATGGTTCTTATCAATAGTCTGACTCATAGCAGCAGCCAGGAGCCAGTGCACCTGAGAGTCTCAACAGTGATGGAATTAGTGACTGTGGTGGATGTTGGCATGCAGGATACTGGGCAGCGCGATGCATGCCAGTGATGTCATTGCACATCCACACAAACAAGACTACAAAAAAAATGCTTCACATCACAGCTGCACACAATGATGCTGGGGATCTCCATCCTCCTCTTCCTCATGAATGATGCCTTGAATGACTGGCCAGTCTCTCCCATATGCCCCCCAGGGGAGTCCTGCCATGAGGGGTAAGTCAAGGGATCATGCCTTGATCAGGAAGTCCTGGGTGAATGCTAGGTTAGGGGTGGCAGGAGTCTGTGAGGGCAGATAAGGGGTGCATCCACAGCCAGTAAGGAAGGAGAATAAACAGAATTTAAAAAAGGGACCTGACACCCAACCACATACAGTAGTCTCTGACATGACAATCCAAGCAGTATGGATCCACCCAATTCCAGCAGTCTGTGACACACAAACCACACACACAGTAGTATGCGACATGCCTCCCCCGCCCTACCATACACAAACACACACAGCAGTCTGGATCTCTCCACACCCCCAACACAAACCTCCACAGCAGTATGTGACTTGTACCACTACTCCACTCAAGCAGTCTGAGACATGCCAACCACATCACACCACCATCAGTATGGCACCTGCACACTCCACCCTCACATAGCAGTTTGGGATCTGACAACCACACCCTAAACACACATAAGTCTGTGACCTGGCAATCCACATGTGGCAGTCTGTGATATGACTATTCCAGCAGTATGGGACCTGTCCCAGCCTTCAAATACCAACAGTCTGTGACAAATATACCACACACAGCAGTACTGGACATGCCCCCCCACCACGCACAAACACACACAACAGTCTGACCCCCAAACACAAACCACTGCAGCAGCCTGTGACATAACAATCCCAGTGGTATGGGACCTGCCATCTGTCACAGCAGTCTGTAACACATAACCACACATACAGCAAAAGAAGAAGGAAACCACTTTGGTTCTCAAAAACAGTAGCAGAAAAGGTCAGAGCCAAAGGCTGGCCTTCAGGAAATACAACAGAATGAAGCAGGATGAACATAGGGAGGCATACCAAACTTCCCTAAGTGAAGCAGGGAAGTCAGTAAGGCAGGCAAAGGCCTAGACCAAGGAAACACTAGCACAAACAGTAAAAGAAGGTGACAAGACTTTCTATAGATACATTAGTGAAAGGAAAAAGACTAGAGGGGGTATTGCTAAGATCAAAGGGGGCAAGGGGGCTTGTGAGGAGGAGGAGGACCATGTAAAAGCATCTATCCTAAATAGATACTTCTGCTCAGTAATTACTGAGGAGAAGGTAGGGCTGGGCCCACAGCTCAGCACCATGGACACAGTGGGGAGGGAAGGTGGTGTGCACTAGTCGCTTCACAAAAAAAAGGGTCCTACAAGAGCTCGATAAGCTCAGGGTGGACAAGGCAATGTGACCTGATGACATACATCCCAAGGTACTAAGGGAGCTAAGGTTGGAACTAGCAGAGCCATTATCAGAACTGTTTAGTGAGTCTCTGAGCACAGGAGAGGTCCCAGAAGACTGAAGAAGGGCTCATGTGATCCCGTTCCACAAGAGTGGTAGCAGGGAGGAGGCAGGGAACTACAGACCAGTCAGTCTTACCTCAGCAGTGGACAAGATTATGGAGGCAGTCCTTAAGGAAAGGATAGTGCAACACTTGGAATCCATAGGAGCACATGATCCAAGACAGCATGGGTTTACAACAGGAAGGTCCTGTCAAACTAATCTCTTAGATTTCTTTGCTGGGTAACCAGAGTGGTGGACCAAGGGGGAGCAGTTGATGTCGCCTACCTTGACTTCAGCAAAGCTTTCGATACTGTTCCACATAGAAGCTTGATTAATAAGCTAGGTAGGCTTGGGATGGGTCAGAAGTTGGTCAACTGGGTGGCAAACTGCATGACAGGCAGAAAACAGAGTGGTGGTAAACAGTATGCAGTTAGAAGAGACGCAAGTTACAAGTGGGGAACCTCAGGGATCTGTCCTGGGGCCAGTCCTCTTCAATATCTTCATCAGTGACATTGCAGATGGACTGGAGGGTAAGGTTTGTCTGTTTGCAGATGACACCAAGATCTGCAACTAAGTAGATGATCCAGATGGGGTGGGCAGAATGAGAAGAGATCTGGATAAACTAGCAAAATGTTCAGAAGAGTGGCAACTGGGGTTTAATGCAAATAAATGCAAGGTCAAGCACATAGGGAAGAGAAACCCTGAAGCCACCTATACGTTGGGAGGGGGGTTGCTGACAGTCACAAGGGAGGAAAGAGACTTGGGCATCATCATCACAGATTACCTAAAATCATCCAAGCAGACCACTAAAGCAGTGGGTAAGGCTAGGGGGATGTTGGGGTGCATTAGTAGGGGTGTCACAAATCATAAGAGGGAGGTAATAATCCCTCTTTACAAGACACTGGTTAGGCCCCATTTAGAGTACTGCATGCAGTACTGGAGGCCACACCTTCACAAGGACATTAACCAAAGTGAGGCAGTCCAGAGAAGGGCAACCAAAATGGTGCAGGGACTGCATCAGAAAACATATGAGGACAGATTAACGGAACTCAATATGTATACCCTGGAGCAAAGGAGAGAGAGAGAGAGAGAGAGAGGTGATACGATTGAAACATTCAAGCACCTTAAGGGCATTAACAAGGTGAAAGAGTCTAACATGCTTCAATAAAAGAAAAATAGCAGGACGAGAGGACACAGCATGAGATTAGAGGGAGGCTGATTAAGGGGTCATGTGAGGAAGTTCTTTTTCACAGAAAGAGTGGTGGATGCATAGAATGGCCTAGCTCTGGAAGTGGTGGATATGAATACAGTGCAGGGCTTCAAACAGGCATGGGATAGGCATAAGGGAGCAATACAAAGAGTATGAATAGATAGGCCATTGACTGAGTAAAGGCCTATGGCTCATTCATAAGGTAGAAAAAGAAATGGCAGACTGGATGGGCCTTGCGGTCCTTATCTGCCATCAACTTCTATGTTTCTATGACATGCCTCTTCCCCATTCCCCACCACATACTGTACAAACACAAATAGTAGTCTGCCCCCCCCCCCCCCAATACCACTCACTGCAGCATTTTGTGGCTGGTTGCACTTCTCTATCACAGCAGTCTGGGAAATGCTAATCACACCACACCACCAGCAGTAGGGGACAAGTTCCCAATTTCAGTAGTCTGTGGCACACAAATCCCACCTGGAACACACCTCCCCCTCCTGCTACACACAATCTGAGCAGTTTGGACCCCACTCCACAAATTCTAGCAGTCTGTGACACACAAACCACACAAACAGTAGTATGGGTCATGCTTCCCTCTGACAACTGCTGAAGGGATGGGCTGTTCAGCAGCTGCCATGGTGCAGGGGGATGAGCCACAAGCAGTAAAGAGAGGTGGTGTGGCTGTGAACCGTGGCATGAATCCCGGTCCCAGACCACTCATGGTTTCTGTGATTTTTTTTTCTTTCACTGTTGGAGCAACTTGTGTTTTTCCTCCAGCCCATATTTGTCCCCATCCTGGCGTTGTACCCCTTCCCCCAGAGTTGATTATATAAATAGAGGGGGTTAACCGGTGGGGTGACGGGGCAGAGCAGCATGCAAAAACTAAAGATTTGTTTGCTGTTTTCACCGATTTTTGCATTCATCTTTATGTGCGAGCAGTAGCAATGTATTTGTTGTATTGACAGCATGGTACATTGCTGTACTCTTTTTGTTTGCGACATAATGACCCCTTGCCTATGGGACATGCCTCAAACCCCCCACCTCTCGCCACACAAAAAAACACACAGTAGGCTGGGCCCCATCTCAGCCAAAACACCACTCACAACACACAAGCAGTGTGGGACATAACAACCACACATCACCAGCGGTATAGAACATGCACACCCCACACACAAACAGCACATGAGGCCCATCCCCCAAACACAAAGAGCAGTCTGTGACATGATGCACCACCCACTACAGCAGTCTAGCACCAAAACAAGATCATCCCCTAGTAGTCTGATTCCTGCCAAACACTGTTCCACTAGACAATCTGGGAACCCTTCCCTTCATGCACTAGATGTTTTGG
This sequence comes from Neoceratodus forsteri, assembly GCA_016271365.2. Taxonomy (NCBI): domain Eukaryota; kingdom Metazoa; phylum Chordata; order Ceratodontiformes; family Ceratodontidae; genus Neoceratodus; species Neoceratodus forsteri. Next base: position 1,705,548,810 of record CM057452.1, on the reverse strand, counting down.
GGTGGGGGATGGTGGTCACACATAATATAATAAGTGAATTTGCACATGGTGAATTAAAATCATATAGAATTATATAAAATGCAATACAACGCAGCAAAACAACATGAAGCATAAAACCATAAAATACATTACTATTCTGAAAGCTTCATGTTGCCGTTGGCATCGTTACTTCCTCCATCTTTGTCTGCTGAACTCTCATTGCTGGATTCAGCATGATAAACCACAGCCAAAGACTCAAAACTACAGGGTGCAATTTGTATGGCTGTCCACTTGGACACCAGAACAGAGTGGTAATGTCACTGTCTTCTTCCGAAGAAATCTTTGACTACGATCCCTATGCTGTAAATGTGCAGTACACCAGAGTTGTACCCCAAATAACATCATTAAATTTGATGTTGGAGGCTCGCTACACAAATGTAAATGAGTAGTTAGAGCATCTTGAACATTGTAGTCCTGACTGTAAAATAATAATTTTATTAACTGAGCACATCTTCTAAAAGATTACACCTTGTGGATCCACTACAAAGACTGTAAGGAGACAAAACAATTACATGATTTGATAGAAAGACAACAGTTTTGAATATGATATTGAACAAGCATGGACACTAAAAATCATTAATAAATCATGTACAGTCTTGACTGCTTCATGCAATAATTTAAAATATTATTTCATCAGATTTTTTTCCATTTACCATTTTAAAAATAGATTTCGTTCTCCCAATATGCCTCTCTTGATCACGCTGTTTTTCCAGGCATTTGTGTATCAACTATAGACAATCTTTTCCATGAGTCATGGATAATCCATGGATGGAGATATCATGGACAAAGATCAGGGACAGGGCAGGGATGATCATGGATATCCAAGGAGAACTGAAGAAAAAGAACAGGATTGCTTCGTAGAGTGTAGTGTACCACGATAACCACAAAGCAACAAAAATAACAAACCAGTGCTACGACAGCACTCCATTAACAAATCATATTAAGGTATAAACTTCTAATGCTGTATAGTTTATATAGCTAGATAAAGGTGGCAAAGTAGCAAAGAGATGTAATGCTTTGCTCTGTAACAAAAGGGTTTTGTCAAGAGTGGCAAAGCCCTATTGCTGCAGGGCAAAATGCTGATTCTCGGTTTTACTTTGCCTCCTGTATCCAGCTGAATAAACTACACAGCATTGGAAGCTTGCATCTCAGTATGGTTTTTGAAGTAAGTGCCATAGTAGCACTGAGTTGTTACTATTGTCCATGGGCAACCTTGTGTGTCCATGAAAACATGAACACCAAGAGAGCAGGGTAGACTGCCTTGCACCTTACTGTATTCATCCCTTGATTTCCTACCAGAGCTCACCATGGCACTGAGACAAGCTGAGAGAGTTGAAGACTAAGGGATGAAGAGTGAAGCATTTTAGAAGAATACCCCACTTTTTCAAGAATAGACTGGTGCTGACAGCTCATTACCATGAGTATCACTGTAAAATCAATTAGAAAAAGATCAAATTATTTTTGAAGGTGATTGTTGCCAGGAAGAACAGACAAGCTGAATACTTCCATACAATGCATGGGTTGTTAAATCCACCCTATCTATGATTCAAAAGAGTCTATTTAACAGAGGACTGTGATGAGTCTATTCTGATTTTTCTGGACAAAACATCCTCTATTAGGGGTGGGATCATCAAAATAGCCTGTTTTCAGCCTGTGAAATCAAGCCTAGTGTAGACTGTAGCCAGTGACATGGGCATTGGTGATTGAGTGCTTGCAATAATGGTGACTCAACCCCAGCACATGTAGATGGGGCTACAAATGATGAAGGGTGACTGGATGGGGGAGGTGGGCGCATATAGCGACAGGATGTAGCTATATATATACAAGTGCGGGTGGGAGCAAATGTGATGGAAGGGAGGGAGGGTTGGCCTGGTGTGGTTTGCATGGGGCTGCTGAGCTGGCCACATAGCGTGGTGGGTGGGTGGCAGCCTAATGCTGTGAGGGTTTCAGGTTCAGGTCCTGGCATGCCTGCATTTTTGTGTGCCCTGCCCGAAATATTTATTTCTCAAGATTTTGCACCCCCCAGAGAGGTACCCCCCTGGAGTTAAGAATCCTTCAGTAAGGGGGTGTGGGGGGCACAGTCCCCCCCACATGAACAATTAAAATCTAAGTCCCTGGCACCGGTTTCTTGTGCGCCAAGGATGTACATTACCGAAAATCATTTTCAGCGGTGTTCGCTCTCCCTGCTGACAATCGTGATTGGGCTTTTGCCCTTATCACACAGATCCATTTAGACAGAGGCAACCTCAAACTCTGGGAAGAGTTTGAGCTAGTAACATTGGATGAAGCAGTCCAGGTGATCTCAGGGTTGTTCTCCATTTACTGTTTACTGGATTCAGGGCCAGCTTTGCTGCTTTTAGGCTGTTATGAGGCTTTCAGACCAGTTATCACTGAGATCATCAGGTGTTGCCAGAAGAGATGTGTTTTTCCATCTGCCGGTGGTGAAGCCCTTTCTGAAAAGGCAACATTAGACCCTAACATTCTTACAAATTTCAGGCCTGTCTCAAACCTCTCATTTTTTGGGAAGGTTATTAAGTGGATGGTGGCAGTAAAGCTTGAGATGTATCTAGACATATATGGCATCACATGATCTCCACTATTGCCTCTGAATCATCTTAATCACCCTATGCTGCAGAGGTTTTGGGGTTTTTTTTACAACTATTTTTCCCTCCTATCACTGCTGGCTGTGGCCCCATCGGTCATCCTGCCTGTTCCCCTCCTGCCATGATCCTACCAGATCGAGCTCTCTGTCTTCCCTTCACCTGCGACACACCTCTGGAGAATTCCCTGGTCCACACCCCCCCCCCCCACAGCTCCTCGGTGCTCCTTCTTCTAATGCTCCTCCAGTGGAGATGATGGATGTGATGAGATCCAGCAGGCAGAATCCAGCATTGGAGGTGGGGGCAGGCAACATCTTTCTCCCAGCCAATGGGTGGCTTACTTGTTCATGATCCCCCCCCCCATTATCCCCCTCTCCACAGGAGCACGGATGTGCAATGACATCTAGTGCAGGCTGAGCATGCTCCTGTGCCCCTCCCATGGACATCCTCCATTGTTCCTCCCATTACTGACATAACCCCCAACTGTTGCACCCCCAGCCTCTGCTGGGAATCGCTAGATTGGGGGAATCATTAACTTACCCTCCCCAGAGAGGAGCGCTATCATCAGATGCTCAAACTTCTCCTCCCCTGCCAATCCCTGATGGCTAGAGTTCGTTCCTGAACCTGGGTCGACGGTGTGGCATGAGGTATGGCATCCAGCACTTCAACCCTCAGCACCTCTGGGCCAGCCAGATGTTGCAGAGTCTTGAGGAAACTTTGCACTGCATTCTTATGTCATTAGTAGCCAGCTGAGACTAAATTCAAACCAGCGTTTTTAGGATGTTCAGTTTCTAATGAAAATGCATTGCTGATTAATTGCCTGTTACAGCATGCCTTGCAAACTGGAATGTACAATTCACTAGTAGCACATATTTTAAACCCACAGCTGTTCCAGCTGTCAGTGCATTTGCAACTCAAATCACAACTCATTACCAGACAAATAAAAAAAAATCAAAAATCCTATCAATTAAATCTGTACTGTAATTGTATGGCTTGGAATGGAATGCAGGATAGGGCACATTCAATGTTATTTCAGGTAAAAGTGAGAAATTGTTTGCTTTTTCAGTACATCACCAGGGAGTGGTTGTCTGGGGTGGCACTCAGATGTTTACAATGTTCATTTAGTATGTGATATTTTTGGAGAATAGGGTTGTAGGGTGGATTCAGTAACAAGGACACACATTTGATAATGTAACTGGAATTGGTTAGGCAGACTAGATGGGCTGGAAGGGTTCTTTTCTGCCTCCAAATTTCTATGATTCTAAGATTCTTTAAGGGCTATGAGGTGTGGGTATTCCAACATCTTCCTACATTTTTTCATTAAATAATGTTGGAGGCAATGTTTTTAATCATAGTAGATGGTTGATTGAAGAATGTCACTGTAACATCATGGAGGTTGTCTGACAGGGCATGGAATTAGTTTTGAGGTTTAATTTACTAACACTTGACAATGCTCTGTCTTGAGATTTTAAGCAATAATTCTAGAGCTGTGAATAGGCCTAGCTGGTGCACATCAAGTGTGCTACATGCAAAATGTGTGTGCTTTTTAAATTAGGTTTTCTTAGCCTCTTTTTGTGCATGCCAACCATTTGCAAGCAGTAAACAATTATGCGCATGGCATCCATTCTACCTGAATGTTGCACACCTGTATTTCTGTATATTGACAGTGACTGCATATAATGGAACAGATGATGTACATGGATAAGTAAAAGCCCATCTACTATTATGATGTGGTATGGTTTATTGACATCTTCTAAGTTCACTTTTTCAAACATTGTATTGTTATGCACATGAACAAACCATTAAATAATTTTTTTTTAAAAAGCCAGATGATAAGCCGGCCCAGTGCTGCTGAGAGTTGAGACTCTGGATGGCACGCCTCTCACCACACCGGTGACCTGGTTCAGGAATGGACTCAAGTCGCTCAGGGGTCAGCCAGAGCGAGGAAGGGTCAAGCATCCACTGATAGCTCTCATCTCTTGGGGAGGGGGGACAGAGCATCGTGCTTTAGACTGACACCCAGCAGTGGCTGGGTGTCACCACAGGCATGTTGTCCAGAATGGGCAGAGCCCATGTCCAGGACATTAGACTGCCTCCATGGAGGTGGAGACAGTCACCCCACCTACTGCATGCTCATGGGCTTTGGGGTGTAAATGGAGGAAATGACAGAGCTGGCAGGCTCCATGATGGCCAACTGCACCTGCACTGACCGCTGGCATTCTGGATGTTGGCTTCTGGGGGGGGAGGCCAGCACCCCATGCCACTGGCCCTGCCACGGGGGGAGGTCCTATGTGGTATGGCCCAATGGAATGGGTGTTGGTAAGACTGGCCGGAGAGAAGAGTCCCCTCCAATAGAGATGCCAGAGCTACCTGCCTTCTCCAAAAAAAATTAAAAAGCCAGATGGCACAAAAAAGTTAAACTTTATTCAGTAGATATGTGTTGGCAGGCAACAATATCTACCAGACCTACTACTACTACTACTCAAACCTGAAATTGCAGTACAAATGAATTTTGTAAAATGCAGAATAAAACAGCTGTTGGATATTAAAGTATAGGAAACACATGATGAGACCATTCATTTTATTCCATCAAAGACTTTTTGTGCTGAGTTTGCTCCAGTTTACTACTGTAATTTATTTACCTTGATGTAACTTTCACCTTTGCTGTTGTCTTTTTCCACTTGTTGCCTCTTTTTCACTACCACCACCACCCTCTTGCACCACAGAATGAGCTTCAATTCACTCATCATTTCCTGGACATCAGTTTTAGGTGTAATAAATGAACATGTAATGGGTTACATGGTGATAATCTTCATTTTCAAAATAAAGTTTTATTTTAGATGTCTGTAAAAATAGTTGTTAAAGCAGCAGTGCAACAAAAAATTATTTTCCAAAAAAAGTTTGTTTCAGCTACATTTAAGCACTCTTGTCAAATGTACTTGGTTAGGTACCTCCTATGCTGTGCATCATGAATATTTTTTAATCTTTTCAAATCTAACTCTTGCCATGTCTACAATGCTATTTCTATGCAAAATGTGGAGGACATATTTTTTTTCGTGATAAAAAAAAATATGACATTTATAAAATAATCAAACGTTGGTGGAATTAGAAAACAGTACTACCAAATAAGACCAGAAGAAACCTGAATCTTTTATAGTGAAAAAAGACAGGGTCACCCCCCCCAACCCAGTTTCATTGCACTGCTGCTTTAACATAGGAAATGCAGTAACAACTCTTCAAGTTTTTTCAACATATTTCATAAAAATTCATAGCATGCACATGTTCATCACAGTCTATTAGAGCTCCATCAGTTTCATGAACCAGGAGTTGATGACCAGGTTAATAAGCTCAGTATAAGAAGCCAGTTAAAGGACACTTGGTGAACTTTATTGGATGTCTGAGAGCAGTCCAGAACACGTGAACTTTATTGGATGTTTGAGAGCTGCCCAGAACACGTGAACTTTATTGGATGTCTGAGAGCTGTTCAGGACACTTGAAATTTATTTAATGTCTGAGAGCTGTTCATGAGTGTTCATCATTGTTCAACTAATTAATTTAATTTCACCTGGGTAGTTTCTGACAAATGCCTCTTTCACCATCATTATTTACATTGTTCTTGTCCCCATGTAAGTGTCACTAGTTGGTGGAGTGCTAACTAGGTCACCCTTTCCTGAGTCTGCTTGCAAATGATCATAGCCCAAGCCTCCCCCTCTGCTAGTTTATATGACCTGATAGGTATGGTGCCAGCCTCTGTGCCAATCCCTTCATCTGTCCCCCAATAGGATGATGTCTATCCAGTTTAAATAGGTCCTTATCCCACCAAAGAGAAACTGCTCCTTGGTGTACCATTCCTTCACCAAATTGTTAAATTGGTAGATTTACCACATTCTTGTCATTCTGTCTGTGCACTGGAAGAACCTCTGAGAAAGTTAAAGTACCAGCCAGCCAACTTCAGCCTGGGACCCAACATCCTGAATCTAGCCATCACTGCTCTTAATAGCCTTCTTGCCAGATTATTCTCTTCCAAGATGGACAACAACATCTGGCCTCCCTCCTATTTTCCCAAACAATTCATCTATCTTGGGGAGTATCCTATCTTCGGTCTACCCTGAGAAACTGGGCATCACCCTCTCCTCCTCATCTGAGGCACAGATCATAGTCTCTGTACCCCTAACTATATCATTCCTACAATAAGTAGTATCTCCTAATTGTCCCTTCCTGGCTGCTGCACCCACCAGCAGGTGTTGCCATTGATGGCTCCAGGATGCAACCAGGTGCTTGTCCCTGTGAGGGGGAATAGCATGCATTGCTTCACCCTGTACAGTAAACTGGTTGCATGTTGTAATACTATGACCCTTTCAATACCCAGTTCTTACAAGCAGCCAGCTTTTCTCCTTGCTCATTACTTTCTAGCTTCCCTTGCAAGCACTTGGAGGTTGCTGAAGAAGAGAAGCAACAGTGGGCACCCATGGCCCTCTCTCCAACCTGTTTTGCAGCTGATGAATAATAACGCATACTGCTGCCAGTTTGGACTGGTGTGTGGCTAACCTATTGCAGATGAGGCAGCATCCACACCTGTGCTGCATACACTGGAGGAGTGTGGCATCACAGGTCCCACAGATAACTACATCCCCTTCTCAAGATCCCCTTATCTGCCCACTGATCATGACTGTATTTCAACTACGTTGATGTACTATAGATGAGGATATTATCCGCATGTATATATTTTTTTTATTCTCCTAATTTCTCCCCAACTATGGGGATTTCACAGACATAGGATAGATATGCTCCTCCATAATTGACCTAGCTTGTATCAATTTAAATGTGTTACCAATATGTATAGATATGAAACTTAAATGCTTACCAGAGAGTGACCATTATGGCCTTGATATCCAATTTGGTTTAGAGTCTATATGGGAGGATATGTCAGTAGACATGATTCTGATTAGTATTAGGAAAAAACAGTGTATAAGTTGGAAAAAATAAGAAAAAATAAGTTTCTAAGAGAACTGGCTAGTCAAGGAATATTGCAAAATTTAAATATATCTAATGATGTCACTGTAGATGAAGATATGGTGAATACATTTAATTTAATAATGAGACAAATTTCAAATCTGATTACAAAAGAAGTAAAAATGTACAACAATCAGGGAGTGGCATGGTATAACAAAGAGTGTAAGAAAGCAAAATACTGTAGAAACTGAATAGGCAATTAAGGAAAATGAAGACTGCACCAAATCCAAGGAATAGGAAGACATTCAATAAATTGAGACAATAATATAGTACGGCAATGAAAAATAATTGAGAGACACATAAACAACAACCATGGAAACAACTGGAAGAAGCAGTCATTGCCAAACACACAAATAATTTTGGTTACTTGTGGCACAAGGTGTAGGGGACTACTCAGACAAGCCAGATGTGCACACTGAACCCAATAGATGGGTGGAGCATTATAAAAATGTATTATATACTGGTAACCCAGATATTCAATATACAAATATAGACATATTTAATGAAAGCACAGTAAACATAAATAATCCACAACAAATTACACAACAAGAAATATGGCACGCTTTAAATACTTGTGCCATTCATAAAGCACACAGACCAGATGGGGTGCCTACAGATGTAATAATTAGAAGCTGAGAATATTGGATTCCTTTTCTAGAAAAAAATGTTCTGTTTGATAAAGAACACAGGAAAGTTCCCAAACACTTGGTAAAATAACATCATAGTGCCCATCTTCAAAAAGGGAGACAGAGTGGACCCCTATTGTTACAGACCCATCAGTTTAATAGATTCAACACAAAAACTGTTTGCTAGAATAATTAATGACAGACTTAATACAAGGATAGTGGAAAATGATGTGATAAATGAAGTGCAAGCTGGATTTAAAAACAATATTCTACAATAGACCAGTGCTTTACTATGGTTTACATTAAACACAAATATAGGAATATAAAGAAACACAAATTACATTGTACATTTATTGATTTGAAATTGGCATTTGATAAAGTAAATAGGGAACTATTTGAGGATACACTCAGGAAATTAAAGGTGGATCAGTATATAATAAATATAATATGAGAATTATACCAGAATAATGAAACACAAGTATGGTTTAGTGAGGAAGGCAAGAAAAATGACAAATACAAAAAGAATATGGGGGTGAAGCAGAGGTGCATTCTGTTCCCACTGTTAATCTATTCTTAAAGACAGTATTAGTAAAAATGTATAATGAAGACTTCCCTATGCCAAAAATTGAACAAAGAGTATGCCCATATTTATCTTATGCAGATGACATAGTACTTATCTCCACTAGTCATCTTGGAATGACAAGGATGTTAAAGAGATGTTAAGAGGAATGCACAAAGATAGAAGTACAAGTAAATTATGATAAAACTAAGATTATGATATGTGGCACTGGCTGTATGAAAAAAATACAAGTACTTTATGGATCAGAATGCAACTGAAATAAGAAACAGTTTTTGCTATTTAGGTAAAACAATAACAAAAAATCTTTCTTGGGAAAAACATGTAATTGAAATTGTGACAGAATGACCTCTGTCATAGTGGACACCCCTGGGAGAAATTGAAATCCCTTCCCCAAGCAGTTTATATGTTTTGTATAATGTCTAACATGCTGCTTGGCTGGTTATAACAAAACTAAGAGTACAGTTCAAAACGAGAGGGATTTCTTAATATAAAAATAACAAAAACTAGAGTCTGCTTTTTCTAGATGTTAGCACCTCTCTTCTAAGATATATTTATAATGTGACCCTGCAAGAGAGTTAAAGAGAGCACAGAATGTTCTAATCTCAGCTCTGACCTTTAACAAAGCTGTAAACAAGTTATGTACGGTGCTCCTGGTGCCAAATAACTGTTCTCTGTGGTTCAACAGTGGCCCCTAGTGGCTAGTTTTATGTTATGTCTGCTGTTAATCAAAAGGCAAGAGAAATTGTTTTTCCAACTTCTAGTTAGCTTATAAAAAGCCCTACCTCAGTGATGAGATAGGATGGATAGACAGGAAGGTCAGTTGAATACTGACTGAGTAAGGTGAAAGACATCCTGGTAGTGTATGCTTTCGCATTGTTTGATTCTTGCCAGGTTAAAGAAAAACCTTAGAAACTGTTGAAGCTAAGCAGGTGTTTGACTTACCATTTTGCTTTCTGTATATTTACTTGATGAGAATAAAATGATAAACCATAACCATGCATTTTATATGCACCGACTTGTGGCCTTCCTGAAATTGTGTTATCCTAAACCCACATGCAGTGATATATGATGTCAGAGGTGGGATCTGTCTGGATGTCCAAGAAAACAGGGGGAGTTCAGTCAGTCAGTTGGTGCTAGACCTGGTAAGGAGGATACATGACAGAGCTGCATGGCTCCAGGTGAGATGAGGACAGCACCTGATGGAGATGGTGATCTGGGTGAGGCACCATGGATGGGATGAGACAGACCCAATGGCCAAATGGAGACCCTGATATGGCTTCTTCACTGGATAAGTGGGAGATGGCTGGAGGCTAATCGATGCTGGAGAGAGGTGGAGCTCAGATGACAGGAGCTACTGGAGATGTTCCACTCAGAGGATGTCAAGGAAAAATCAATGAAGCAGGATCCATGGGCTCTGGAGGAGGAGGAGGAGGAGGAGGAGGACCCCCAATGGAGCATTTGTGACCTATGTTTGAGGAGATCCCATTGTTGCCCATTTTTCTGGTCTGCTTCTTGGTGGAGGATGGCGCACAAGAAGAGGAGACCCCAGGTAAAACTTTGACTGATAATGTATTACTGTGGCAGAAGACTTGAAGCAACATGGAAGGAGCCAATTTGGATGAAGGGACTTTTTCATGTTTTAAACCTTCTTCTATGAAAAATAATTGTTATTCTGATGTTGACTATGGAAAGTTACAGGTGGGGGATCCTGAAGTAACCCAGCTAAGGGAGTATGCAATCATCAGTGATGGGGGACATGTTAATGGTGGCATGGGGGACAGGTTATGGGGGTATGAACTTAGGAAGGATGTTCTCTATCATATGAGGCCCAACCCTCAGATGAAGCAGGTGGATGCCCTGGTAGTGGTGTCTGTGGCATATAAGAACAAGCATTTGTCAATGCTGAATGTTGGCTTGCTAGCACTGGCATTGGTAGTGCAGGAGTTAGAGAGATGCACAATAGGATTAGCAGTGAAGTAGTGAACTGACGCTGACCCCAACCCTACCATGCAGAGAGTGACAGGCGCTGGGGTGTGCCTTTGGGTCTTTGACCATAATGCTCATGCCATTTCACCTCAACCTACACCGCAGAGACCGACAAATTCTGTGATGTGCCATGGGTCTTCGGGCCTTTCACTCACCCCATTCCATAAGGGAATATACTGACATAGGCACAGTGCAGGAGAATGGAGTAAAGGTTGGGTGTGAAGAGTCTAAGGCACATCTTAACACCTGTCACTGGCTGCAGGGTGGGGGGGGTGGAATGGCATGAGCATTGCAGCTGACAATGCCAACTCACACCCCTGACTTCTGTCAGTCTGTACAGGGTGAGGCATTATAGTTGGAAACCCTAATGCTGAGGGCATTTGTTGGTATTTTCATTCCAAATTTTCAACATAGGCCGTTTGTGACCCCACCTCATGAACAGTGGCACTATTAGTTTGTTTGCCGATAGCTGATTTTGTACAGTGACTGTGCATTTTGACAGCACAGGTGTGAAAACACATTTCGAACAGGATGTGAAAAATGACAGCTGCACTGTTCATGAGGAGGTGTAAAAAAATAGCATTGTTGAAAATCTGGAGTGAAAGTATGAAAAATTGGTGACATCATGAGCATGCGTAGAAACTGCACAATTCATGGCCATAACACAATTATTTGGGGGATTTGTTAAATCAAATTTTCAACACAGACATTTTGGGAAGTCTGGTCATGAACAGTGTCACTGTGATTTTGTTAATGTGGCCCAAACATTGATTTTCCACAGCAACTGCACCATTGTGTGACACGTACGAAAACATATTTTGGGCAGGATGTAAAAAATGACAGCTGTACTGTTCATAAGGAGATGTAAAAAATGACAGTGGTGAAAATCTGGAGTGAAAATATGAAAAACTGGTGATGTCACGAGTGTGCATAGAAACTGTGCAGTGCACAGACATAACGCAATTATTTTGGGTGTTTGTTTTACCAAATTTTCAACTTAGGCATTTTTGGACCTCCACTCATGAAGAGTATCACTGTGATTTTGTTAATGTCTCCAGAACATTGATTTCGCACAGTGACTGCGCCATTGTGTGCCACATGCGTGGAAACACATTTTGGTCAGGATGTGGAAAATAACAGCATTACTCTTCATAAGGAGATGTGAAAAAAGGGCAATGTTGAAAATCTGGAGTGAAAATATAAAAAATTGTTGAAGTTAAGAGCGTGAGTTGAAACTGCGCAACACACGCTCGTAACACAGTCGTGTTTTATAATTATTCCACCAAATTTGCAAGATAGGGTTTTTGGGACCCTACCTCATGAACAGTGGCATTGTAATTTAATTAATCAGTCCCAAAAGGTGATTTCATGTAGTGACTGCAAAATGACATTTCGAGATGACAGTGCATGTGTTCATGAGGTGGGGTCCCAAGCACCCCATGATGAAAATTTGGAGGTAAATAAAAAAAAAATGGCTGAGATATCCACTTAAGTTGAAAAAACCCTATGTATGCCATTATACAGCTTACCAGCATTTCTTCAGTTCTCGGTCAGCTTTGAAGAGTGCAGACGTGTTCCCTGTCCAACAAAATCATCGCGCTGGGCTCCAGAGGTAAGCATGGGGTTAGGGGTATGTGTGGAGAGGCTGGGTGCACAGAGGATGGCTGCGGGGTTGGGGGAAGGGACCCCACAGAGAGGAACCATTTTTATTCTTTTAGGTACTTGGAAAAAAAAAAACAACACCGAGGACAGTTTTCTTTTTCCACAGGTGAATAAAAAGTGTTCTGCACACTGGGGTGGGCTCCTAGTGTGTGCCATGACTTTGGGGGGGTGATGTTGCCACATTGGGGTGGGTTCCCAATGTGATACAGAATAGGGGTGGGGTCTCGACATGCTGACGCTGGTTGGCTTTAATCATGGGGAGGCACTCTGGGGTGGGCTCCCAGTGTGCCAGACAATCTTGGAGGGGTTATTTAGCATGCCAACAGGGGGGAATGGGCACCCCTGAAGTCAGCATTGTGTAGCAGGTGGCAGTGGCAGTCACTGCCACCATGTTGATTTAAATATTTCACCAGGAAAGGCACATCGGGAGGTGTGTTATTGTGCCATTGCATGATGAGCTTCCTCTAATTGCAGCTGCACTTTTCTTAGATGTTTTGACCACTTTAAATATTGCTGATGTCAGTGCCTGTATGCTGGCTTACTGGGGAATGAGGGATGCACCTACTGATGCGTGCCCTGCATTCGCCCACACTTACCGCACCTCTGAAATCTGCTACTACCGCAAGATGTTGGCCAGTGTGCAAGCGCGAGCCAACATACAAAGGTGATGGGGTATGCACACTTCAGTCACTTGGGCCATGTGAGCCATGGGAAGGTTTTGGCTAGACTAACCCTGTATTTCTATTGGGCAATCGTGTACAGGCAGGTAGCAGCATACTATCAGATCTGTTATAGGAGCAAACAGATAGCGACTCCTGATAATGATGTGAGAGGAGTAACTCACAGGATGAAGGCAAGAGATGCACCTTTGGGGGGGGAGACTCCCACATAGAACAGGAGAGACTAGGTGGTAGCCAGCACCACTAGTAGTGTACAAAGGTTGATACAAAAACCCAGAGGTTAGGGACAGGCTGTTAGCCATACAGCGTGATACAGTATGTTACTAGCATACCTTTAAATGTCTAAGTGGGGATGGAGCAAGGTAGTTCTCCCCCCAGAGGACAGTTCTACTGTGTGCTGGATTGCCAGCCATTTAAGTGTATCTGGTTAAGGAAAGGCAATAGATGGCATACAACTGCCATTTCTTTCTCCTAAATGTACTGTATATGATGATATTGTAGTCTGCTAATGAAGAGACTAATTTTAGAATAATTTAAGATGTTTCAGGGTATTTGTATTGTTATGAATAGGATACTTTACATTTTTTTTTTGAAAGGGACCCTGAGATGGAGCTTCCAGTGAGAATGGGCCAAAGCTCCACACCTTTCCAGTGTGTTAGTTGAGATGTGGACAACCATAGGATGGTTGCCCTCTTATGTGGGGGAGGGGTGATAGGGTGACCCCTGTCATAGTGAACACCCCTGGGAGAAATTGAAATCACTTCCCTATGCTGCTTGGCTGGTTATAACAAAACTAAGAGTACAGTTACAAAATGAGAGGTCTGTCTTAATATAAGAATAATAAAAATGTGTCTGCTTTTTCTAGATGCTAGCAGCCCTCTTCTAAAATGTATTTTGCAGCAGACAGCATGAGTTAATATGACCCTTCAAGGGAGTTTAAGAGAGCTCAGAATGTTCTGACCTCAGCTCTGATGTTTAACAATGTTGTAAACAAATTATGCAATGTTCTTCGAGTGCCAAATAACTGTTCTCTGTGGTGCAACAGTGGCCCCTAGTGACTGGTTTTATGTTATACTTGCTGTTAATCAAAAGGCAGGTGAAATTGTTTTTCCAACTTCTAGTGAGCTTATGAAAAGCCATACCTCAGTGTTGAGATAGGATGGATAGATAGGGAGGTCAGTTGAATATTGACTGAGGAAGGTGAACGACATCCTGTTAGTGTGTGCTTTCACACTGTTTGAGTTTTGCTAGGCTAAAGAAAAGCCTTAGAAACTGTCGAAGCTAAGCATTTGTCTGATTTACCATTTTGCTTTCTGTATATTTTACTTTATAAAAATAAAATGATAAGGGCAACCATGCACTTTTCATGCACCTGTCTTGTGGTCTGCCTGAAATTATTTTATTCTAAACCCACACCCAGTGACAGAAATAGACCATAAAATTAAAAGCTTTCTTCCTGCAACAGAAATATTTATTTATAAATATGGTAAGAACTCAGTTAAGGCTTGTCTTAAAGTCATAAATGCTAAAATAAGTACTCAACTTCTACATGTAGCTGAGATATGGGGGACACAAATAGAAACTAAGGTTGAAAGCATACTAAACGAGCTTTATAAAAGGTTACTAGGATTACCAATAGGCAGACCCTCTGCCCTAGTAAGGACAGAGACAGGATAGTTGCCAGTAGAATGTTTGATCCAAAACAGGGCAATCAAGTACTGGATAAAAGTATATACTATGAAGGAAACTAGATTACCTCAAATCTGTCTAGAGGAATCAATTGACTATCTTAAATTAAATACGACATTTCTGGAAATGCAAATTGCTGAAAAGTATACTAAACTGCATAGATTTCTTGGATGTTTGACTGGGATATTCATCAAAGTAAAGGAACGTTTACAATGAAATCAAAACTAGATTAAGAGAAACGTTTACTCAAAAAGACTTAGGATTGTGTAAACAATTCAAAATGAGCCAATGGTTAGCAAAAAAACTAAAGAGACCATAAAATGGAAACGTGCTTACCAATAATTAAAGACCCAAGAAGACGAAAGCTTTCTAATTTGAATATTTTAGCAGTCAAAGATTACAAGACATATTTTCAAACAAAAAAGAATCGTATAGAAGTAAATGCAGGTGTAACAAAGGACTTCGATGATGTCCATTATATGAGTCATATAGAAGGAAACTACTGGGACACTATTTGGAAACCGTAAACTAAGAACCCAGAGATATGGTAACACGTTTGCTAAAATCACATTCAAGAGAAGTGTTAGAATCAGTAATACCATTCGTGAGTATTTTTGAAAAAATGAAATTGCGTATGAATGCTTCAGTAGTCTTGACAGAGATAAATATTAAAGCTATTTACACTTTTGATATTTACATGAAAATGAAAACTGTGACTGTCTTGAGGTTTATAATGTAACAGATTGTTCGTATCACTGTGATTGTTTTAACTTACGTAATATTGTATTGTACTTATTTGTAACAACACAAATTTGTCAAACAATAAACTAAACTTGATTTGACTCAACTATCCCTGAATGTAAACCCTTGCACTGCTTGGAGTGAAGTCTGCTGTGTGCAACTCCTTACTTCATTGGAGATGCTCTAGTCTCCATCCTTACTTTAAGTCTCCTTTTCCCCTCCCTCCCTCTACTTGCCATCTGAGAACTCCATTATATTGTATGTCTCCTGCTTTTTTTCTGAAACCCACTATTGTCTTCATGTCCATAACCTTGTCAGGAAGTTTGTTCCACTCATACACAACCCTTTCAGTGA
This sequence comes from Neoceratodus forsteri, assembly GCA_016271365.2. Lineage (NCBI taxonomy): Eukaryota > Metazoa > Chordata > Ceratodontiformes > Ceratodontidae > Neoceratodus > Neoceratodus forsteri. The sequence goes on along the minus strand of CM057452.1, from coordinate 1,705,532,840 downwards.
ATAAATACCTCCTGTCATTTGTGAACCTTCCCTCCTTCAACTTAAGTACATTACCCCGGTGGATGTATTTTATTTTTTTATTTGAGCAGACTTACCCAGTCCTCCATTACACTTCTATGATTCCTTAACTTCAACCTCTTCTTTATTCTTTGCTGTTTTCCTTTTCTTCCCATCCTCCTAGTAGATCCTGCTATTCTTCTAGTTTTGAGGGGCCAGGTAGGTTCCCACAGGGATCTTGTTCTGGTCCCGTGCCATATTGTAGCCCTACCCTTAACCTAGTTTAAATACTGTCTAATAGAAGGAAATTTAACTGTTGTCTCACCTCATTTGTGCCCTTTCTTCTCAGATGCTGACAGTCCCTTCTGAACAACCTGAGGGAATCCCTGTCTCCCACAAACCTGAACCCCTCCTCTCCACACCAACTCCATAGCCACTTGACAAATTCAAGAACCTGGCCTTTCTAATCTTTCCTAAATGTGACACCAGCAGCACCTCCAAGAAGGCTATTGTATCTGAAACTTCTTTCAGTCTGCTACCTAGCTATCTGAACCTCTGCTTAAAGTGATCTACAATGCAATGTACCAGATTATTGGTTCCTAGGTGATTTACAATGTTTGAATTCACCATCTACTTTGGTCAATCTCCCCACCCATGGAAGTACCTTCAAAAATGTCTCCCCAGGGAGGTACATGACATATCTCTTCCCCAGTATTTGGGCTATTGACCAGCCTTCCTGCCCCTCTGACTGTAGACTCCCAAAACACTTTTAATTTCTTCCTGCTCTCGATTTTCACTCTCCCTCCAGGCTTGGCACTTATGGGCGGAGCATCCTCCTTTGGAGTACTGACTTCACCTGTGAGGTTGGGGCTGTGATTTTATGCATCTGCTGCCAGACTGGCAAAGTCATTCCAAGTGGTCATTTCCAGAGCATTATTGCTTTTTTTTTTAATTTAACAAAGCTTTATTAATTTTAAGCACCAAGTTAGATACATAGGTTGATCCAGCAAATGACACATCAGGTGCAAACCCCCCCAATACAAAACAGTCCCTCCCCCCTACCCTTCCTCCCAGACTACACACAATTATTAGTCATTTAGATGTAACATTGATGAAGTCCTTTGTCAATTGGGTTTCCAAGTTGTCAGGATAGTCTCTAAGCTGCCCCACAATGAGGTAAAAGCTTTGACTCTGTCTTGCATAAGTGTGATGTGCCTTTCCAGTTGTAGTGCCAAGACACTCTCCCTGTACCATTCCAGTATCGTAGGAGATGTCTCATCTGTCCAGTGTCTCATTATTATTAGTTTGGCTAGTGCAGTAATGAGTGTCATGTGTGCTCTCCTGCTTTTTGGGGTGTCAACTGGGAAATAATTTATCAGAAAAACTTCAGGCGTGAATAGTTCTCTTAAGCTAAGGATAGGGTCCAATGTACTACTAATAGATTGCCAGAATGTCTTTACATAGGGACACAGCCATAACATGTGATAAAGAGAGCCGATGTCATTCTTACACTTATTACAGGTTGATGCAGTTAATGTCCCACATCTAAAGAGCTTAACTGGCGTCAAATAAATATCATGCATAATATTATAATAGACTAATCTAAGTCTATTTTGTTTAATAAATTTATACATTGATATCCAAAGTTTCTTCCATAAATTAGTATCTTCAGGGATACCTAGTTCTCTTATCCAGTAGGGACAAGTTCCAGATGGTAATCTATGGTCCCAATCCTGTAGAGTTTTGTACAGGTTAGAAACTGCATGTGGTTGGGAAGCTACCTGCATAAGTGTAGTTAGCTCTCTCTCTCCTGGATCCCTTAATGGGGCCAGCAGGGAGAATGAGGTAAGAGCCTTGCTGACTTGAAGATATTTAAAGGCTTCATTGCCTGATGCACCAATAGACACTTGTAATTGAGCAAAGGGAATCAGTTTCCCACTCATCCACATTTCTGAGACTTTACATTGATTCAGCTGAGGCCAAAAGGTAGGGGGTATTGGTGTGCCATCAATCTTGAAGTGTGGGTTATCAATAATTGGCTGGTCAGATGACTGGCACCAGTTTACTGTGAGGTATTTTTGGGCCTCATGAGAGGCCTTCATTGACCAACTCATGGGATTATTTCTGAGAGGCTTGGGAATGTAGGATGGGGAAACATATAAAAGGACCCACAACAAGCACTTTACTCGAGTTGCCAAATATCTTTCAATAGGTAACCACAGAGGGGAGTATGCTGTATGTTCTATTTCTTTGTGCCAGAAAAACAACTTACTCATGTGTTGTGCAATAGAATGTAGAAAAAAGAGGGGGCTGCAAGGCCACCCCTTAATTTCGGGGCTGCCAGTTTTAGATAAAACCTGCTGATACTCTTCTTGTTCCACAAAAAGGAGTTTAGCATGCTTTGCAGCCTGGAAAACCATATTTTTGGAAGGTATGTGCCCAGCATTCCTAAAGGATATAGTATCCTCGGTAGCAGATTCATTTTAATTATGCTTAGTCTACCCCATAGAGAGATAGGGAGAAGTCATCATCTCTCCAGGTCCCTAGTTATTGTTTTAATTAGATTGTCAATATTGTTTCACATTATAGTCCCAAGTTCCCTAAAGATCTTGAATCCTAGATAAGCTATGGACTTTGTTTCCCAAACATGGACCAGAGGGGATAGCTCCACTTTATTCACTTTATAATTCAGGGGTATTACCTTCATTTTTGCTTGATTTAGCTTATAATAGGATATTTTAGAATATTCCTCAATTTCCTCTAGGATGGCAGGGACTGAGATACCTGGCCTCTCTAAATGTAATAAAATGTCATCTGCATATACCGAAAAAGCATACCTTACTTCTCCTACTTGGATACCTTTACTGTTAATGTTACCTGCCATTCTGAGAAGCAAGGGCTCTAGGTATATATTGAACAGTAGTGGGGACAGGGGACATCCTTGCCTAGTACCCCAAGCTAATTTAAAGGGGGGAGACAATAACCCGTTACATTTAACTCTGGCTGAGGGACAGGAGTATAAGACATTAATCCATTTGATAAATTCTTTCGGAAAACCAAAAGAAGTTAAAGTGGCAAACAGAAAATCCCAGGAGACTCTATCAAACGCCTTTTCGGCGTCCAATGAGACCAGCACCATTGGTACATTAGAGTCTCTAGCAGTCACAATGAGGTGTTACAGCTTTATCACATGGTCTTGAATGTGCTGCCATGAATCCGACCTGCTCGTGTCCTATTAAATTACCTACAATTTTAGTAAGTCTGTTAGACGGTACTTTGGCCAATACTTTTATGATTGTATTTAATAAGGATATAGGGCGGTAGCTACTGAGGTTTTGCAGATCCTTCCCGGGCTTTAAAATTAAGGATATCACAGCCTCTTGAAAGCTGGGATCTGATATCCCATTATTAAACCAATAAGTGAAGAGATCCTTTAGCACAGGTGCTATAGCAGCTTGACAAGTTTTATAAAGATTACTTGACAAACCATCCGGTCCGGGGAATTTATCCAATGGTAACTTTTGGATGGCCTTCTGGATTTCTCCTAGGATGATTGGGGCACTTAAGAGGGCTGCTTCTGTAGCAGCAACCGTAGGCAGATTCATGGAACTAAGATAGGAGTTTATGTCCGCTTCGGTTGGCCGTGAGGATGGGGCCACTGTATACAAATCCTGATTATAAGAGCCAAACATTTCCGCCATCTTTTGGGGGTCGGAACAAATTTGGCCATTTTCTTCAGAGTAAATTCCAGCAATAAATTGCGAGGCATCTATTTGGTGAATATGCATCGCAAGCATCTTGCTTGCCCTCTCCCCCATGTCCAGATATTTTAGTTTAGCTCTGTGTAGAGATAGCTCAGCCCTCTGAGATATTAAGCCTGCATACTGGGCCTGCAATTGATATAATCTGGTCCGTGTCTCTACAGAGGAGGTACGTGATAGACTGTATTCTAAATTTTTAATAAATGTAAAAAGGGCATCTAGCTGAGCCCTTTGATTCTTGACCCTTTTGGAGGCCATTTTAATGAATTCACCCCTCAAGGAGCATTTTAAGGCTGCCCAAATTAAATCATATTTATCTACTGTCCCTGGTTGCAATTGAGGAAGAAGGTAATGTGTTCCATAATATGTCCCACAGAGGCTGAATCTTTTAATAACTGGCTATTCAGGCACCATTGTAGGGAGTGCTTGCCTCCTGCCCCTAATCAAAATTCCATGTCAACCGGAGCATGGTCAGACAATACCCTGGCTGAAATTCCTGTCTGTGTGACCTCAGGGATTGCAAAGGAGCTTATAAGTAAATAATCAATCCGGGAATATGTTTTATGTGCTGCAGAAAAAAAGGTATATTGCCTTTCGGATTTAATGCAGCACTGCACATGAGTTCTTTCAATGCTCTCTGCACTGGGGATAGGCCTCATCGCATACGATCAGACCTGTCTAGGTCTGTCTGGAGAACTAAGTTCCAATTCCCTCCCAGTATTGTAAGTTTAGGTGGGTTAGTCACTATTGTGCTTAATAAATTCACAAAAAAAGAAGTAGAGTCACTATTTGGGCCGTATATGGATCCAAAGAGGACCGGACGAGACTCCAAAGATCCATGTATTATTATATATCTGCCCTCTGGATCCCATATTTCCTGGGCCAATTTAAATGGGAAACTCCTAGCCAGTAGAATCACTACTCCCCCTTTACTCGTGGAGGCTCCTGCACCAAATACCTGACCAACCCATAATCTTTTGAAGAGGAGTACATCCTCCCTTTTCAAGTGCATTTCTTGTAAAAAAAAATGACTTGTGCTTGCAGCTGTTGTAAGTGCTTTAGAATAACCTGTCTTTTGACCCTATCCTTGGCTCCTTTAACATTCCAGCTCACAAAACGATAGTTATTACTTATTTTCTACGGTGATTGTGTAAAGGCAGAAGTAGGTGAGTAAGCAGATATTCCCCATTTGGAGTTACCCTACTAGGTTCTTTACTCCAAGCCATCGGAGGAAGCATAGTAAATCCAACTGGAAAGCTAAGATGCATCCTGATGAGTTTTTAGCACTTAGGCATTGACAGTGTGTAGTCCTTTTCCTTCCCCACATAACAATGCTACTACCCATCCCTCCATGTCTATTAAACTTATAAATTATAACCCTCTGCTTAATACAACACCCCCCAGTACCAGCTCACTGTACTCCCAACCTTAGTATGCCACATGATTTATACAAAAAAGCAGACTCCAACCTAACAACATTGTTCCCCGGAGCCCTCCCCCTCCCCTTACCCCACCGTTAGCAAATGTTCCAAGGAGAAGAAAAACACACACACAACAAAAAAAAGTGTTTGTTTGCATTGCAAGTAGGAGCTTTAACTATTCAATGCTTTTCTGTATCTGGTGTGCACCTATTGAAACCTATAAACATTAACAATAGTTATCAAAGAGTGATAATATCAAACAGCTATATATCTACTCATCATCTCTACTTGTCATTGAGAGCTTAGTATATATGGAATCAGCATGGAAATAAGTAGCATATCTATGTTATCAAATTTCGGCTACTTATAAAAACTGCACACTTAGAAAAAGGGTAGGATTAATAGCTTTACTTTCCTATACACTACGATGTTAGATTCTATGCAGTATGAGAGCATTAAAGCTTTCTTAGAACCTGCGAGGTGACTATGTCAAATACAGTACTGATTTGTGTCCAATCCTATATTGCTTGGTCTAATTGCACCCATTAATGTGCCATCAGTGTCCTAGGGCAAGATTGATAGTGAGGTAGGTTTAAATTTAAGTGGCTATCAGATAAGGAGGAGCTATAATTTAACCAGACTTAATCTGATACTGTCTCAAAGCGGCGCAGTTCCACATTACTAATCGCTCTGAGTTCTGATCCCACGCATTACGTTAAATGTCGAAATGAAGCTGGCCCATGTGGCCATATCACTATGTAACGAACTGCATTGTCCCTTAGTATATGACTGAGGCATATACTGTTGTAGAGGCTGCAGATCTTTGTATCAGCTTTTGCCATTAGTCTCTTCTAGTTTACCACTCATCTCGTGTTTCGGACCGCAACGCCAGGTGAATACAAGGAACTGCAGGTGCCCAGTACATGTAGCAAGCGTGGACTAGCTGTTCTAAGGTGGTACAGCCCACGAGTTTCTGACCATGTCTGTAATTTCCCCCACTATAGATACCCCTTTAGGCGCTATAGTCAAAGCTCCAGAATGGACATGGGCACACTTTCAGGAGATCGCAGGATCTTACTTAAATTCGTCGCTGACATTTCTTCTAGTGACTTACATCCACTCTATACCGAAATACCTAACTGCTATGGATTTGAAGTTCCATTAATACATGTTCAGGGAGGACACTCAATGGTAACAGGCACTTACATCGATATTATTGTATGCCAGCTTGCCATCACTTAAACAGGTCTGCGAAGAGTTCTTTTAGACCTTGCAGGGCTTGCATAAGGGAATCGTAGGAGATCCATTTATCTTCATTTTTAACTATCAGGATTGTGGGATATTTAACCCTGAACTGCTTTGCTTTGGCTATCAACTTGGACACCACTGGATGGAGTTCTTGTCCCCTTAATCGCACTGAATGGGGAAGACCCTGAGCAATTCGGATTTTCCTGCCCTCCCAAGTCACTTCTCGGATTTCTTTCACCTTATTGAGTATATGCTGCTTATCGATAAAATTTAGCAGCTTAAAAATCATTGGCCTCGTGGACTGACCAGGAGCTGGTGGAGGACGCATGGCTCGGTGGGTCCTCTTGATCATACGCTCTCCTCCATTTGAGGGGACCGGCTATTTTAATGCAGAACCTTTGCATAAATGAGATTGCTGCATTCCTTTCCTCTTTCTCAGGGATGCCAATTACAACCAAATTATTCCATCTGCTGCACCCCTCCAGATCCTCTATCTTCTCCTCCAATTTTTTTAATCTGCGTCCTACATTAACTGAATCTAGATCAGCCTTGTCTTGTCTTTTTTCCAGGGAAGTAATTCAGGTTTCTGAGTCCCCGACTCTCCTTGATAAGGAGTCTACAGAGTTTTTGATTGTTTGGAGATCTTCGGAGATAGTAGTAATTGCTGTCTGAAGTGGCTGCATTATCTCTAGAAATTTCTCCTCCGACAGTGCTGTTGTTACTGCAGACATTTTTGGCAAATTCAGAGCTTGCTGCCTAGGTCATTTTGTGCCCTTGTCTTTCTCCGGAGTGAGCAGTGGGTATCTTCTCGGTAACGCTTTTTTCATGTAAACCTCCATTCAAAACTTGGTCCCACACTTCAGAATACAGTTGTGTTGCTGTTTGACTTCTCTGGTGGGGTAAGTCTCACCTTAGAAAACTGTTGTTAAGTTAAAACCGGGAAGTAGAGAATGGAGCTTCGAAGAACTGCTGCTTTAGCTCAAGCTGCCATCACGTGACCCCAGAGCATTATTGTGCTGAATAAACTCTCCTCCCTTCCCTTCCCACTATGGACTATCCCCGTTGGAAGGCCTCTGGGGTAATGGAGCAGCAACTCCCTAAGACCTGTACTCCTGGTCTCCCCTCTGGTGCTGAGCATCAGCTCTAAGATGAATGATCTCTGCTATGAAATGGACCTCTGACCTCCAACACATCTGGCAACTCCCCTTACTGACAGTTACAAAGCAGGAAATGGACAAGGAGGGGTGATCGTTGCTGATGAACAAAAGGTAGTTAAACAGCATGACAAGGCAGTGAGAAAAGGTAGATGGATACTCAGATGCATAGAGAGAGGTATCACCAACAGAAGGAAGGAGGTAATATTGCCCCTTTATAGATCACTGGTGAGATCCCACCTTGAGTGCTGTGTTCAGTTCTGGAGGCCCCACCTCTGAAATGACATACAGTAGATAGGGTGAAGGCAGTACAAAGGAGGGCAAACAAAATGGTGCAGGGCCTACATTAGAAGCCCTATGAAGAGAAACTCTGTGGTTTAAATATGCACTCCCTGGAAGACAGGAGGGAATGGGGAGATATGACAGAGATAGTCAAGTACCTATGAGGGATAAACAAGGTACAAGAAGGGAGCATTTTCCAAAGGAAAAGATGCTTGATGACAAGGGGACACAATATGAAGGTGGAAGGCTTTAGGGAATGGTGAGGAAGTACTTCTTCACTGAGAGGGTGGTGGATGCTTGGAACAGCCTTCCAGAGGAGGTGGTGGGGGTTAAAATAGTCACAGGAATTAAGAATACATTGAATAGGCACAATAGAGTATTAGAAGCAAGGGGTGGAGTGTAAGTCCGAGTCCAAGTAGGGTCTCTGGCAGCACTCTAGGTAAAGGATCTTGGGCAGACTAGGAGGGCCAAGTAATCCTTATCTGCTGACAACTTCTATGTTTCAGTTTCCCAGAGCACCTTCTAAAAATGTACCATGACACATCTATTGCAGCTGAATACATCCACCTCCCATCCACCTGCATAACATGGTAATTGTAATCGCTAAATTGATTGACAAGATATGGAAACCTCTGAGTGGCATTTCCTGCTCCTGTCCCTCTCTTCTCAAGTCCATCCCTGAAGTCCTTCACAGCACTTACTCTCATACTAATTTGCATTCATTAAACTGTGTTTTTGCAGGCAGCAAATAGTGCAGCTAAAACAGCCTTTTAGCACCTTCACAAAGCAACCGTTATGTAGCTACACACCGTATGGATGCCTGTGCCTCTTGATTGCATGTTATTATGCAGTGCTTAAGTGGTCACATGCTAACTACTCTGCTTAGACAAAGTGAGGCTTCCTATGGGGTATGTCAAACATTAACTACAAAACCAGTACTTGGCGTTTGAAGTGCATGGTACTAAAGCTTCCAACATGCTGTCAAATACCTCCCAGGACAGTATCCATTAAAAAATTGAATTCTGGCCACAGTTACCTATGCAGCACTCCCAGAATTACAGGGATCTCCATATTTAATGGGGTTTTATTAGCAAGCATGGGTACGAGGATGAAAAACAAATCTGGGGCTTTTTCACTGGAATTCCTCTTAAAATACAGAACTCTACAGGTATCGGCATGTCATTGGCTCCTTCTCTGACTTTAAATCACCATTTCCAATTGGGTTTGCACCTGCACTGCTGGGGAACATACTAGCCAACATAGGAAGCCGAAGCACAAGTCTGATTGGCTGGAGCAACTATGAGTTGTTATGAATTTAATGTGGCAGGATCCACACTGGCATGCACTGTAAATCTTGCAGATGTGCCAAGTGGAAGACAGTTGTTGGGTCAGTTCTCCCAGCTCAGCACCTTACCAGCATCACTGCAGCCTCACTGGCTCAGCAGCGGGCTTGCGTTCCAGACTGGTTCTTAGTCGAGTCATCTCAGGGTCTGGATGGTGTTTTTTAAAAAGTGAACTACCCCTACATGTTTTGTCTTTCAAACCCTTCCCTTTGCATAACCAGACTTCCGCATATTGTTACCAGCAGTTCATTTCTTGTCAGGTGGGAAAACTTAATTAAAAGTTAAATTAATTTAATGAAATTAAACTTAAAAAAAAAAAAATCATGCACAGTAGTTTACCGGCATTCAGTTTCCTCGGGATTGCACTCAGTAGCAGCAGCCCTCCCAGACTTGAATCTGTTGGGATGGAGGCATCTACCGTTTGTGAGTGGGCTTGGCACTGCCTCGGGGGAGAAGCGGCGGCCCTTTAAATCTCTGAGCCATGCTTCCTTCATCGAAATAACATCTGCAGCCAAGCACGCTTCAGCCGAGCGAGAGTCGGACCGGATACCAACTTGCCTACATTTTCCCCATTCTCCTGCAAGTTGAGTGACTGTAATCATTATATTTGGGACCTGGAAGTTGCTTTCTACATCTGCTCAGAGGGAGCAAATTTGGACTGGGATCAACTGAAGTTGACACTGCTCTTTGAGTGTTCTGGGCCAAAGACAGTTTGTTCATCTTCAGTAGAGACAGTGCCTGTGTAACATAACATTGATTATGTGTATTTTAAAAGGGGGCTACAACAGACTTTAGGATGGAGGTGTCTCCCGTTTGCAAGGGGGCTCAGCTGCAAGCCAATCATTGAAGCAGGATTGCCTCAGGGGAGGAGCAGCAGCCCTTTAAATCTCTGAGCCATGCTCCAGCATGAGCTTGGAGTGTGAGTGGCACAAGCACCACTCCACACAGAAAATTTGTTAAAGTCACACTCTTGGGGTAGGTTGGGACCTTTTAGCCTAATTACAATGGGACCATGTTTTTATACTATTTGTTTTGCTTTGCTTTAGTATTAGGAGCCTTACCATAGTAGGCTGACAACAAGCATTCTGCTTGGGATATTGCAGTAAATGGTCCAGTGTTGGATAAATCAGTTTCCAACATAAACAATACTCTCCTTAGGGTTAAAAATCAAGTATACTACCATGAAGTGGTGTTAGCACTTTTATTTTCTGATAGCTCCTCTGACATAGTGATGTTATTACTAAGTCACTGCACAAGGACAGGTACTATTTGGCACCTGGGACACAAGTCTGTATCATTAGGGTGGACTGTCTTAAACGTACTACACTTTTTTAAATATCCATTGTCAAGGTTATGTATAGTATTGGGCATACTATCTAGGGGAGATGTTTCACCAAATCCTGGACCTTATTTCATCAATCCTAAATATAAGAAGGGCAGTTCATTCTTTCAATGGAATGTTAGAAGCATCTTGCCAAAGTTACATTTGATAAGGGATTTTGTTATGGAAAAATGTCCAGATTTCATCTTGTTTTCTGAAACTTGGTTGTTTGAACAAATTGATGATGCTTTTTTGGACATTCAGGGGTACAATTTGAAAAGCGTGGATAGGAATAAAAGGGGAGGGAGTCTAATTTGTTACTACTCTGACACATTTGTTACAGGGTGCATTAGACTAAATAGTGATTCCACCAGCTGTGAGTATATAGCTATTGAAGTTAAATTACATGTTGGTAAAGTCATATTGATATTTGGTAGTTACAGACCTCCTCATTTTGTAATGCATAAGTTATCAGCTATTTCTGTTGTGCTTTCCCCTTTTAGTACAACCCATGAGCTTCTAGTACTATGGGATCTTAATGCTGACTGGTTATGTCCACAAACATTTAAATATTTAAAATCTGTAGCACTACTATAGATTTAGGATTATCACAGGTAATAGTAGAACCTACTTGTGTTAATATAAAGAGTCCAGTGGACTCTTCTTTGCTAGATGTAATTCTAACAAATTATCCCCATTTATAATTTGAATCTGGTACCACTGTTGATGTGTTTAGTGATCATAACATGACTTACTGTTTAAGAGGGCACAGTGAAGTGAGAGGACCAGCTAGATACATAACTTTTCAATTGTTTAATAGGTTTGATTATCTTAAATTCATGGCAGATTTGGATGAAATCAGTTGGGAACGTCTGGAACTCATTCCTAATCTAGAATTGACATTGGAATATTTCCAGGATTAATTTGTAAAGGTCTGTAACAGACACATACCCTTGAAATTTACAAAAGTGATGGCTCATTCTGCTCCTTAGTTTTCTTCATTACAAAAATTGAAAAGGGAAAAAAATGGTTCTTAGGAACTTGCACTTCGGTCAGGTTTGATACCTGACTGGCAATATTATAGGAATTTAAGAAACAAGTATGTTTCTGGGATTATGAATTCAAAAAGAAACTACTTTAAAATAAAAACAACAGATACAAAGGGAGATCCATTTAAAATGTGGTCCTTTATTAAGGAATTAAATTGGACTTCTAAATATAAATCTTCCTTTCAATTAGCACCAGAAGAAACTTTTGCTATGGGAAAAAAAATTATGCTGATAGATTTAATCTGTTTCTTAACGAAGCTGGTAACTTCTTTGGGGAAGTTCCCGATCCTTTGCAGATTTCTGATATAACCCCAGGTCATAGGTCCCCTTTGTTTTTCTTAAAGAAAATTGAATGTTCTGAAGTGATAGATAAGCTAATGGAGCTTAAAGCAAGTGGCAGTGTGGGCACTGATGGCATATCTGCCAAAACGTTGAAGTATTTGGCTCCAAACATAGCATATCATCTGACTTATATAATAGGTCCCTCACTTTGGGTGTCTTTCCTCAAGCATGGAAATGTGCTAGAATCTCCTCTATATTTAAAGAGGGCAGTCCAGGATTACTTTCCAATTTTAGATCCATTTCATTGCTCCCTATAGTAGGCGACATTTTAGAAAAACATTTAGTGGATTAGTTGACTGAATGCCTAAATGGCCAAGATTTATTTGATGATTTGCAATATGGTTTCAGAAAAGTCCATGGTACAGTGGTCTCCATGCAAGGGTCTTGGATGATTTCGATAGGGCTAAAAACTGCCAACAATATATGGAAGCAATACTCATAGATTTGTCCAAGGCCCTCAACATGGTTGACCACCAGTCCATGTTGTCTTTACTATCTGATATAGGACTGAATAAGAAACCTTTAGCTTGGTTCCAGTCCTATTTGATTGTCCGTTATCAGTTCACCTGAGTAAATGGTATTGACTCTACTCCCTTAAAGTAGTAAGGGGGTACCTCAGGTCTCTGTAATGGGGCCACTCCACTTCCTAATTTATCTAAAGAATATAGGAAAATAACTAGAAACTATAAATTACCACCTTTATGTGGACAATACAATTCTGTATTATTCAAATAGCTAGATTGTGGAGAATCAATCTACCCTACAACAGAATTTTGACTCTCTCTGGAGATACTTCCAGGAGTTAAAACTTAAATTGAACAGTTCAAAAACTAAAATTATGCTGTTTGGCACATAAGCCAAACTAAAATTAGATGTTAAGCTAGACATAATTGACTTCTCAGGTGCATCTCCGGAAATGGTTAAATCCTATACATATTTAGGGTTTTGGTTTGATTCATTGGGAACTGGAAACACACATGTGGATCATCTGATAGGACAGGTAGGGAAAAGGGTGGGCTGTTTGTTTAGAAATTGAAATAGTTTGGACAAGGAAACCAGGAAACATGTTATTCAGGTACTAGCACTGCCACTGTTAGATTATGAAGATGCACTGTATTGTGGGGCGTCACAGGATATATTATCCAAATTAGATGTTTTGTATAATAAGTTGGCCAGACTGATTTTAAAGTGTTACATATCTGTACATCATTGTGAATTGTATAAAATGTTAAATTAGACATTGTTGTCTACAAGAAGAGACATACATATCAGCCTTTTTGCATAAAAGGCAGGGTTGGGACTGGTCCCGAAATATTTGATTAATAGGCTTAGCTTTAGGGAACTGGCTCCATTGTTGAGGAATTCTGAATTTTTACAAATGGATATACCAAAAAATTTTACCAAGAAGTCCTATCAGTGTTCGTATGTTTGAATGTTCATATTGTAAATGAGCTTTTGCTCAGTGGTCATTCCTAATAAAACAAAACACGGTGTGATTCCTCAACACAGACAGCAACCAGGTAAAAAGAAAAAAAAAACTCATCATCATGGGAAGGTGATTTTTTTTAATTAACCCTTATGTTTTGAAGTTGGTGTTGTCTGGCAGATAACAGTGCAGAGTAACAGTTGCCATTGGTTTCATAAATAAATCACAAAAAATCTATATTTTAGCAGGTAACCATTTTTCTTTTAGTGGCTGAGGGTTGCTTTTTTTGCAAGCTGAGCTGTGCAGACCCTGAGACTGTTGTAGACTAAAGGGAGGGTCTGGGAACCTGGGCAGGGGGAATTGGACAAAAGGCAGATTGGTGTTGGCTGGCAGCTTGCAGCGCTCAGTACCAGTTGGCAATATTTTGCATTTAAAAAGTAAGTCAAAAACAAAGCTAGCAGCTTTATAGCAAACAAGTACTTTTTGTCTGGCAGATAGTAGTGCCTAGTACATGTCACTAATGTCACTAATGGGAAAGGAGTGTTGAAGGCTTAAGGCCCATGTTGGCTCCTGTGAATTTAGATAGAATTTTAGTTTTCCACCATTGTTTATAAATGGGTCCAACCTTCTCTTAAATATAGCTATGTTTTGACTCACAATTACACTTTCTGGGAGTCCTTTCCACAGATTCATGACTCTTTCATTGAAAAAGTACTTCCTTCTATTGTTCCGTAGGTTTGTTCCCTTAATATCTGGGCTTGGTACTGAAGGAACAGATATATAGTACCAGAGCCCACCCTTTACAGTTGAGTGGGGAGAGATTCAACACAAGTAGAAGAAAGCAATGGTTTACTGTGAGGGTAACCAAGATCTGGAATGAGCTCCCAATTGAGGTGGTGGCCAATAAAACAATGAATGAATTCAATACTAAGCTTGACACTTCCCTAATTAGTCAGGCATCCTTAGATATTCCCAAAAGAATTGGTGGCCTAAATGGACATAGGTCTTCAAAGCGCAGTACTAACCTATGAAACCTATGATACATGACCTCTGGTTTTTGTATTGTTAAATGTAATATTTATTTCTTTAGCCAAAATAGGGTCATTTGTCATATCATAATGTAATAACAAGTCAATCCTTTTTCTTCTTAGATCTAGTGTGTACAACCCTATGTTTGTTAATCTATCTTCATAGTTATGTTCTTTGACTTTGTGAATGATTTTGGTCATTCTGTGTTGTACTGTTTCAATTCTTCTGATGTCTGTTTTTTTATGTGGGGTTCCAGATTTGACTACAATAGTTGAGTAGTAGCCTTACATATGATCTGTAAAGAGTCAGAATGATCTCAGACTTTCTACTTTTTATATTTCGCTTTACAGCAGATGCCACCCTATTGGTTTTACTAATGGCATTTGTACATTGTGCAGTAAAGTCCAATGTTGTGGCAATTAAGACGACTAGATCTCTTTCTGTAGCAGAACTCTTTATGATTGAGTTACTTAGTATATAACTTGCCTTTTTGTTGTTTTTACCCACGTGAATAAAACATTTATCTGTTAAATGTCATTCCCCATCTAAAGGCCCAGCTAGTTGCCAGATCTAAATCTTTCTGGATAGATTCTATCTCTGTAAATGTTGCATATGCCCCTCCTCATTTTGTTTCCTCTGTATATGTTGTTATATTGTGTTGGAATGTTGGAATCTTTTTTGACAGATTGAAACAATATTTATTGGACCAATTTCTTGAAAATAGAAAAGTTTAGAAACTTTGATTCTCCACATTCACTCATCATGACAAGTATAGAGTTTATGTGTATCAGGCTGATGTGTGCTTGCCCTTTGCAGAACAGGGAGAAAGTGTAAGCCTTACATGGGGGGAACATCTTGCACAAGGATGCTGTTTGAGAGCCTGTCCCTGTCTGCCAATAGTTGTCACTTGTTTTTGCATAAAACAAATAATATTCCGCTCATCTCTGTTTTACAATAGCTTTGAAAGATATAGTAATGTAATAATACATATCTTTCATTGAATGTTATCATTTGTATCTCTATTTCAGACACTCAGAGGAAACCTAAGTGCATTCTGTAATGTTTTGTTAGCTAGCTATGTATAAGTGATCTAATTGAATTTACGTGGCAGTCTCCCTGTTTATACACTAGTTAGTAATGAAAGTGCACTGTCCCTTTGCAGGCTAGTGTATAGACTATTGTGCATTATACTTTTGTTTCATGTGTTTTTAATATAAGAACAGATTACTGTTGACTATATGTGAAGGCTAAGAATGAATTCATTCCCTGCAAAAAAATGTGACAATAAATCCACCACAAATTCAGCCAGGTTTGTAAATCTCTTGGTGTTAGACACGTCACTTGGCAGTTTTGTACAGTGGCTGCCCTGGGTGCAATACGATTCTTCCTTTTTAAGGTTCACATTTATTCCCTTATCATTGTGCACATATGAGAAAAGGTGGATGTGCAGCTATTGGGCTGTATTTGTATAGTGTGGCTGACTGTATATCCTGTTTTTCTCAAGGGTACAAGGAGCTTAATAAGTATACCCTTGAGGAAAGGAGGGAGAACATGATAGAAACCTACAAGTACCTCAAGGGAATCAACAAAGTCAAAAAGGGTAGCATCTTTCAGAAAAAGAGATGTGCAAGAACAAGGGGGCGACCTAAGTGCATTCTGTAATGTTTTGTTAGCTTGCTATGTATAAGTGTTTTAACTGAATTTAAGGCGCAGTCTCCCGGTTTATACACAAGTCAGTAATAAAGTGCACTGTCCCTTTGCAGGCTAGCATGTGGACTACTGTGCATTACACTTTCATTTCTTCTTTTTTTTTAAATATAAGAACACATTATTGTTGTTATGCGAAGGCTAATAATGAGTTCATTCCCTGCAAAAAAGGTGATAATAAATCTTTAGTACCCCCTGAGGTGGAAAAAACAGGTAGGATCCAACATTTTTTCTTCGTACTGGAGTGCTCCAGAGGAGAGGGATAGAACAAGCACAGAGACAGCACACAGGTAAGGTAACCCTAGAAAAGGGGAGTAGAACTGGTAAGAGTGAACAATAGGACAAGATCATGTAGTGGAAGGGTCCACTGCATTGCCATGTACTGTAAATGTATAAAGACATGAATGTGATAATAAGGCAATACAATGTAAGTGGAGTACAATTATACTATGTGTGACAAAATTGAATTACACTCTTATGTATGTAATGTCTAGACAATCAATAAAAATCTGAGTTTAACGGAAAAAAAAAATCTTTAGTACCCCCAAAGGCTGCCAGCAGGCACATCAGGGAAAGCCTCCAGGAGGGAAAGGGTTACCCCCACCTCCCATACACAGCCAGACCAAGCCGGCTGGCTGACCACTTCCTGTCCCCATCCCCCTCTACCCCCTCTCCCTCTTGGACATTTTCATGGCTTGATCCTTTGTCCTGGCTAGACCAGGGTGCTGGCCAATACCTAAAGGGGCAATAAATCAGCCCAAAGGGCTGATCCAATCACCAGTGACCAAATCCTCTGGCAAAAAGACACATCTGCCCCAGGCTTGAAAAGGGTCCCCCTTGCTATTTGGAGGACAGTTCTGGATTGGGTGGCTAACAGAGTTTAAAGTCCAGGAGTACGGATGCCTTAAGGCTTACCTGAAGTTCGGGTCCATAGCTCCTTGGTGGCTGTTGTTCTGTAGCCAGTGGTCCTCCAGGGTCTTTAGCAGCAGCAGCAGCAGTCATCCTCCAGCCTTAAGGGGTCCAGTCAAGGGGGTCCAGCAGTCCTCCAGTCATGTAACACCAGTCAGTCCCCTAGGATGGGTCCCTTCAGTTGTCTGCCCCTTGGGATCAGTGTTTGTTGGGTCCTGGGGAGCCTTGGGATGGGTACCTGGGTTATACTGGGCCCAGTGTGGGGAGTGGGTTCCCCTTGTCCCCTCTGTCCACTAGCATTAGGGCCAGCTGCCTACCAGCAGATAATCCCCCAGACCCATTCTTGTTTTTATTTTTATTTGCTCCTTGCAGTTTACTTTGCCCCTGTGCTGACGGCCTCACTCTAGTCCCAGACAGTGGCAAAATCCCCCTCTGCAGCAATCGGTGGTGATAAGTGGGGCTCTCCCCATTCCTCTGCTGGGCTTCCATTCCTCCCCTCCCCCCCACTGAGGCAGGGTTCACAAGGCAATTGGAGGTGACAAGTGTTTCCCCCCATCTCCGGCAACCTGCTTCTCTTGCAGTGCAACTAGCACAATCACAGTTGCAGACCTTGTCCCCCCCCAGTGCTGCTGTCTGCACCACATTAAGGAAGTGGAGCAGTTTGGAGCCTGGACTGCCACGTACCACTGTAAACTGTATCCAAGCAGAAGCGGACACCTCGGCTCCTAAGTTCCACCCTGCGGCTTTTCAGAAAGACAGAGACATCAGGGGAAGAGCCCAGCTCCCCAATCCCACCACGAACACCACCACCAATTAAAAGGAGAGTGGAGGACCTAGGCCAGGAGGAAAGTGGGCTGCGAGCCTAAAATACATTTTTCTTGGTGTCACAGGCACCTGAGAGGGGCAATAAGGAGGCAGAAGTGGGCAGAGCTCCCACAAGAGAATAAAGGGGCACCATGGAATTTGGCCCCAGGGACATAGTTTTTGCACCAGATTTTGACCCACCTAAGGGCAAAAAGGAAAAGTTGGGGTCTGAGTGGTATGGGGGGGTTGCGGCCAGATTCACACTGAGAGCACAGGGGTGGGGTTGCAGACCTAGGACTGCTGCAGCAGTAGGGCAGAAGGGGCAGAGCAAAGCCCGAGGCCCTGCACTGTGAGGCTGCAGATCAAAAATTATTATTTTTTAGGGGCGGAGCTCAGTCTGAGGCCACTGTACAGCCCAGCTGCCACCCCTCATACATATGCAGATGGTGTGTACTCGGCCCAGGCAATCCCCTGCAGGCCTACTGAACCAAAATATTTTCTTTAGAGATTTAAAGGGCCAGTGTCTCATCTTGGAGTCCCCTTCCCAGAGGCCCAAGCCCTTCACTGGGAGCCCTGACCACCCCCAATCGGCCATCCTATTTTCCCCAGGGGCTGCTTATTGATAGCTGATGTGACTTGTAGATAGAGGCAATGGCCAGTTTGATGCTGTGCTGATTGTCACCTGGACCCTGGCCATAGGTAAACCAAGTACCAGGAAAAAAAAGTTATTGTTGTGTAATTGCCATTTTCAGTGTTTTCCCTGGGTTACACCCTGGGATGTTACTGACCCCAAATGGTTGAACTGTTTCCATTGGGGTCTAGAAAAAACTGCAGCAGGGACTGAACTGCCTGCCTTGCACCAACCAAGGACAACTATCTGCACCAGAGCTAAACTTGCTTGCCTGGCACCTCAACTAATTGGTTTCTGAACTTGTTCCATATGTGGCTTGAACTGCCTGCTTACCACTAACTGCATGCAGCTACCTCAGTTCTCTTTCCTTCCTCAGCCTGAGCCATTGCCATGGGGAAGTGGACACATTGTCCACCTATGGTGGCCCCACCTTTTGAGCTACGTGCCCTATGAGAGACTGCAATCATCTGTACCTTTGAGTCCAGAGTCCACCTTCCTGTCACCTGGCCAATCTTCCCGTCCCTCCTACCCAGCCTGCCAATGACTCCAAAGACTTTGAAGGCTGCAGTAGCTAGCATAGAGATAGTTAGTCCCCCAGTATAGTCAGCCTAAGAGCTGCCCTGGCTCATGATAGTGAGGTTCCCACTGCAGTACGTGTTTAGTGAATTGCCCCGTCTTTAGTATGCTTCTTCGAGGTGGCCACGGCTCCCATCCTCTGCTGGGTGGCAACTCATCGGCAGACTTCCAGAGAGGCCTCCATCACAGAAGAAGGACATCACCTCAACCAGCCTCCGCCCTTTCATCACCTGCATCT
Source organism: Neoceratodus forsteri (assembly GCA_016271365.2). Lineage (NCBI taxonomy): Eukaryota > Metazoa > Chordata > Ceratodontiformes > Ceratodontidae > Neoceratodus > Neoceratodus forsteri. The sequence goes on along the minus strand of CM057452.1, from coordinate 1,705,513,602 downwards.
TCATCTTCAGGACAAACCTTCATCTTTCATCTTCTTCATCTCTTTCATCTTCTTCATCTTGTTGCTGTCAGTTTGCCTGCCGGCCAATGAGACTGATCGGTCACTAAGGTACTCTACCAACCATTCAAGCTAGCTAGTCAACACCTGCTCCACACTGAAAAGACTGTTTCTCCTACTTGACTGTCATATGATAACTGATGTTTTCTAATTATCCTCTGCCAAGGTGGTTAGGTATTGATAAAGTTATTACTATTGACGTCTGCAGATATAGGGCACTAGGTGAACCTTTACTGGTATACCATGTATTGATATTATTATATACACATATATATATATATATATATATATATATATATATATATATATATAACTGTTTATCTCCACATTCACTGCATTTAGACCTGTATCATTGTCTTCTATCGCTAAGTATTGTGTTATGCATGAGAGTCACTTTAGTACCTTGCCTTATATTGCAATCATCTAATTCCTTATTTCTCCAGTGAAACAATTGGCTGTTGCAATAAAAAGCTATCTGTTTGCACCTGGAACCATTGTACCTGCCTCTCTTTGACTAGAGGAGACAAAGCACACTATTGAGTCTGGTCACCACAATGTGGTGCTACGTGCAGGATTAAATGGAGTTCATAGCCTCTAGATGGCAAGCATAGATACATAGACAGTGTCGGCAGATAAGGGCCTATGGCCCACCCAGTCTGCCCATTTGAGCTTGTAAGATCAGTTTATGTTTTCCTAGAAGTCTGTTGCCCCTTACCCCTGATCTCCAGAATTCCTTTATGTCTATCCCATGCATTCTTAAATCCCGTGATTGTTTCAGCCCCCACCACTTCCTCTGGCAGGGTGTTCCACTTGTCCACCACCCGTTCTGTGAAGAAATTCTTCCTCATGTTTCCTCTGAATTGTCCTCCTCCAACTTCATCCCATGCCTCTAGTCCTGGTACATCTTTTCGCTTAAAAATAGTGTATTCCTGCACCCTGTTCCTCCCTGTGAGATACTTTTATGTCTCTATCATATCCCCTCTCTCCCTCCTCTCCTCCAGGGAGTACATGTTCAGTTCCTTCAACCTGTCTTCATAGGACTTGTGATGCAATCCATGCACCATCTTTGTTGCCCTCCTCTGAACCTTCTCTACCCTGTCTATGTCCTTACGTAGGTATGGTCTCCAGAACTGTACACTGTTCTCCAGGTGGTGCCTTTCTAGTGTCTTGTATAGCGGAATTATGACCTACCTTTTCCTGCTGGTGATGCCCCTGCCTATACATCCCAGAATCCTATTTGCTTTACCTGCTGTCTTGTCACACTGTTTCCCTACCTTGAGGTCATCAGAGATGATAACCCCAAGATCTCTTTCCTGTTTGGTGCATGCTATATCCTCACCCCCCAACTGATATATAGTAGCAGGGTTTTTGTGCCCCATATGCATTATCTTGCACTTCTTTGCATTGAATTTCAACTGCCAAACCCCTGACCATTCTTCAAGTTTCTGCAGGTCCCTTCTCATTCTGTCTGCACCCTCTCGTGTGTCTACTCTGTTACAGAGCTTTGTGTCATCAGCGAACAGTGAAATTCTGCCTTCTAGGTCCTGCGCAATGTCACTGATGAAGATGTTGAATAGGACCGGTCCCAGCACTGATCCTTGTGGTACCCCACTGGTCACTCTTCCCTCTGTGGAGTGACAGCCATTTACCACCACCCTTACCACTACCCCCTGTGTCCTGCCACCTAGCCAGTTACCTACCCACCACACTACTGTCCTGCCCACACCCATATTCCCCAGTTTGTGTAGTAGTCTTCTATGTGGCACAGTGTCAAAGGCCTTGCTGAAATCCAGATAGGCCATGTCCACTGCCCTCCCCTGATCCACCTCCCTAGTCACCCAGTCAAAAAATTCAATGAGGTTGGTCTGATGTGACCTCCCCCTGGTGAAACCATGTTGCCTTGGGTCCTGTAGTCCATTGACAACCAGATGTTCCACCAATCTCTCCTTCAATAGTACTTCCATGATCTTCCCCACTACCGAGGTGAGGCTGACTGGTCTGTAATTCCCTGCTTCCTCTTTGTTCCTGCTTTTGTATAAGGGGACTACATCTGCAGTCCTCCAGTCTTTGGGTACCTCCCCTGTTTCCAGTGATTAAAGGTAAATGTGAAATGGCGGAGACAGGATTCAAACCCACGACTGAAAGGCAATTTATATCATAGTACAGTGCTCTAACCACTAGGCCACACAGTTAGCACATTCACTGTATTTAGACCTGTATCAGCCACCATTCCTGCTCCAGCGATGGTAAGGAAGATGAGCGATCACCTGTCTGGATGCCATACTATTTTGGTGCCCCAAGGCTTCCCCGGTATATGGATGACTCCACTGACCCCAGTGGAGCCAGTCTGGGAGAGTTCAGAGATTGAATGATGGCAATGTTCCAGCCATACCAAATCCCCAAGCACCAGAAGGTAGAGGTCCTGATTGGACAGCTGGGAGGTGCAGCACACCAAGAGGTTACCAGCTGGCCCAAGAGGGAGTGAGACACTGCTGATAGGATCCTAACCAGGCTGGGCCAGACTTTCGACACTGGCACCCTGTGCCAACTGAAGATGTGGTTCTTCTTGCATACCCAAGGCCTGAGGGAGAACCTGAGAGAGTTGTCCCTAAGCCTCCAGGATGCCCTGAGGCCATAGAGTGGAAGGACCTAGAAGTCATGCAAGAGTCAAACTGCATGCTGCGGGATAAATTAATCAAGAGAATGAGGAGTGGCACCCAAAGAAAAGACCTCAGGATGCTCCAGTCACAGGAGCCCAGTTAAAACTTTTTAGACTTCAAGGAGAGTGTCATCCAGATCCTGGGCGACACCCGACCAGCACAGGATGCCACTGCTGGCGTACAGTGCATTAATGTCCCACTGATGATGTGGCCTGATGGCATGGCCCTGGTGCATGTCTTATACCAAAGGGACTAGTGGACTGATGCAAATTGCACCCCAAGTAACCCGACTGCCCCTACATACCCAATGGCAGTGCAAAAAGTGGCCCAAGTGTCCGACCAACTTTTCACTCAAGGGGCAGCCTTACCCAAAGACTCCACCCAGGAGCTCAAGGACCAGGTGGCAGAGATCATTCAGCAACTGGTGGACATACGCCAAGAGATGAGGGACCTGAGGGAGGGCCAGAGAGATGGAAGAGGACATCCACCCTTACATGGTTTGAAGGGTGTGGCTAGGAGGCCAACTGATTGATTTGATGAGTGAAGCTGTCCCATCTGTAGGAGATTCGGAGTCAGCATCCATATCAAGTGGGAGTACCTGCAGTGGCCAATGGAGGTGGTCAGTTTAAACAGGGAGTCCCCAGGACAGTGGGACAGCCCCCAGGAGGACAGGAAATAGGCCGTAAATCTGCATCAGAGTGCTGTAGGTATGTTTGAAGGTGCCCCATCATACCTTATGGATCAACGGCATCAAACTCATGGCACTGCTCGATGCTGAATCCCAGGTGTGTACCGTCCAGTGAAAGTATTTCTTTAAACACTCACCCAAGGCATCACTTCAGAATCCACCCCAAAAGTGACTTAACCTAATAGAGGGAAATGGCCTTGATATCCCTTATCATGGCTACTGCGAGGTTGATATTCGACTGGGCACAACCACGTACCCCAGCCAGGGCATCATTATCACCCAGAATGCAAATGATAGCTTACCTCCAGTTATCCTTAGGATGAATTGCCTGCTTGATTGCCATAAAGAGCTGATAAATGTCCTAAAGAAACTCACTAACCTGCTACCAAGACCAGAGTGATGCATGTGGCAGCAAGCCATACAACTCATTTGAAGCTACCAACAATTTGCCACCTACCGAGGGGAGATAGGCCTTGTGCAGGTGGTGGACCCCCAACCCATTGTGCTAAACCCAAGGCACAAGACATCTGTCCTCTCCAAGGCCAAGAAGGGGGTGCAGGGAGACTATTACCTCACCTTGGTGGAGCCCTACATCAATGCCAAAGCTAGCCCTGTTGCTGTCACTTGCAGTTTAGTAATGGTGAAAAATGGACAGGTACTGGTAAAGGTCCTCAACTGTGGAGCAAACCCAGTGCGTCTGCACAGGTGCCAATCAGTCGGATCGCTGGTGCAAACTGACCTGGACAGTGTCATAAAGGCCTCACTGAAAGCCTGCCCAGCACAGTGGGTGTGACCATCTCCAGAATTGCTGCTGATGGACCCAAAGATGACCCAGATGAGCAATGGCTTCATGACATTGACCTGGGGACCTCAGCCACCATGGGGGAGCAAAGGTGAGAGGTGCTGTAACTGATTTGCAAGCAACACGTGGCATTCTTCCAACACCCATTCGACTTTGGATGTACCAGCCTGGTGCAACACCACATCTTGACAGGAGACCATGCCTCCATCCAAGAGTTATTTCAGCCCATATCACCTGCCTTGTATCAGCCCACCAAAGACCTAGTGAAGGAAATGCTGGAAGTGAAAGTCATCCAAGAAAGCCATAGTTCTTGGGCTACATCCATAGTGCTGGTCAAGAAGAAAGATAGCCAGCTCTGGTTATGCATGGACTACTGCAAGCTGAACCAGGTCATGCCTAAGGACACTTACCCTCTTCCATGGATTGAAAACTCCCTTGCAGCACCAATGTCCATCATTATGTTCTCCACCCTAGATCTGGCCAGTGGATACTGGCATGTGCCCATCACCCCAGAAGACCAAGAGAAGACCGTCTTCACCACTCCAATGGGCCTGTACAAGTTTGCCAGAATGTCCTTTGTTTTGCAAAATTCCCCCGGGACCTTCCAGCCACTAATCAAACACTGCCTGGGAAGCTAAAATTTTGACATCATCTTTCTGTACCTGGACAATATCATTGTCTATTCTGGCACCCATCAAGTGCACCTACAACATTTGGAGGCCGTCTTCAAGTGGTTTGCAGCATATGGGCTCAAGATCAAACCCTCTAAGTGTTACCTCCTGAAGGACCAAGTCAACTACTTGTGCCACATCATCAGTGCATATGGGATCTCCCTGGACCCTGAAAAAATTCAAGCCATGCAGTACTGACCCACACCAAAGATAGTCAGAGATGTCTGTCAACTGCTTGGCTTCATGGGGTACTACCACCGGTTTGTCAAGGACTTCACCAAAATCACAGCTCTACTGCATGAGCTCCTCCAGGGGCCAAGGCCCAGAAAGTTCCCTGCAATGCCCCAGTGTCATGTGCTGAGCCTCAGCAAGCAGCATTCCAGCAACTCAAAGACATTCTCATAACAGTGCCTATACTGGTTTACCCTGACTACACCCAGCCTTTCATTGTGTACACAGATGCCAGCTGCTGAGGGCTTGGATTAGTCCTGTCCCAGGTCCAAGAAGGGCACAGAAGAGTCATTGCCTACGCCAGCTGAGGGTTAAAAGGGTAGGAGACAATGACGAAAGATACAGCTCCTTCAAACTTGAGTTCTTGATGCTGGTGTTGGCAGTGCCTGGAAAATTCAAGCACTACCTGATGGCTACCCACTTCCTGGTGTACACCAACAATAATCCCCTGATGCACCTACACACCACAAAGCTAGAGGCCCTAGAACAGAGGTGGGCATCCCGACTGGCAAACTTCAACTTCACCATCTGCTACCAGTCAAGGTGCATCAATGCCAGTGTGGATGTTCTGTCATGGTTGCCTGCAATGGATAAGCCTATGAAGGATGAAACAGTGCAAGAGAGCCTACAGATGCCACCATTCCTCAATGTGCCCGCTAAAGTGGTCCAAGTCTGCTGTCAGAGACTCCTGCAGGGGCTAAACACCAACAAAGAAATTGAATCCCCTTCCCTTCTTCAAGACAACAGCCAGTGGGGGCCAGTCCAGCAGAAAAGTCTAGTCCTCCAATGACGGCAAGAAATGCTGGTGACTGGGGCCATGCTCTCACCTAGACATGGCAACAAGAACTTGAGGAACTCCTCAGACTCCTCCGCCACAGGGACAGCCTCTTCATCCAGCAAGGGAGACTGGTCTGATGAGTTTGCTGCCCAAAAACACACCCACTTACCACTAGTCCAAATCATACTACCAAAAGAAGCCACACCAATTGTATTGGAAGCTTTCCGTGATCTGTCCTGGCACTTCGGCCATGACAAAACCGAAAGTAACCTTCAGAAGCGCTTCTACTGGAAGAGAAGACATCATCAACTGGTGCAAATACTTGTAAGCCATGCAGCCTCAAATGCAACCCAGGTACCACAGAACAAGTAACCCTGGTGCCCATCATTACCATCTCACCACTAGAGCTAGTCACAATGGAACATCTCAAACTGGACACCAGCAGTGATAGGCGAGCCTATATCCTGACCATCACTGATCACTGCAGCAAATTCTTGGTGGCAGTACCTGTCATGATGTCAAGGCCAAAACCACAGCAAAAGCCTTCTGGCATCACTTTGTCAACCTATATGGGTTTCTCACCAAAATCTTCACTGAACAAGGTCCAGCATTTGAATCGCACCTCTTCTAAGAACTCTGTGTGCTCTATTGTAGTCACAAGCTGCGAATGGCTGCCTACCACCCACAAACCAATGGGCTCTGTAAATGGCCAACTGCACCATCCTCAACCTGCTAAGGTCCCTTCCTGATGAGGCATGCCTGCATTGGCCCACTGTTCTCCCAGAGCTGGCCTACATCTATAACAACAACATTCGCAGCTCCACAGGGCACACACCCTACCACTTGTTGTTCAGGTGCCACAGCCACCTACCTATGGACATGGTTCTAGGAGTACCAATACAGCCTGAAAGCACCCTGTTGACTGACTGGGTAAGAGAGCACCAAGACTGGCTGCAACTAGCTGGCAAACTGGTCTCCCAGCACATGGACAAAGCATGCCAACAGCAAAAGGACTTGTACGATAGCACAGCCAAAGCTGAACATCTTGCCATCAGAGACGGAGTTCAGCTGAAACTGACACACAACACCAACTAACTCAAAACCAAATGGGAACCAGACCCCTACCTTATTGTTGATACCCCCTTCCCTGAACTTCCTGTCTGCAGAATACAGTTAGAGTCAGATCCATCCCCAAAAAAGACTGTGCACCAAAACATTCTTAAACCTTGCACCTTTCAAGCGTCACCACCTGCAGAGGACTCAGATCTGGAACCTGAAGATGCCACCCCTGAGGAGAGGCAGGTACAAGGATCTGAGGGTCCCTAGAATATTTCCCAAAATGCCCTTACCAATGGCCCTGGGTGTACATTATTCTAGCCACTGTGCAACGAAGATTGCCATTGGCAGACCTGGCTAATGTCCTCCAAGAACCGCCAATGGGGGAACCGGCTGCCATGCCACCAGAACCACCTCGGTAGAGCCGTTGCCAGTTGACCTACCTCTACGGTGATCACAGTGCACCACCCACAGGGTGCCCCCCTTCCTGTCATCACAGAAATGTAGAGCCCTGCTTAAGGGCCTGGTCAGAGGTCGAGCAGTGGATCCTGCTCTGGTTATTGACCCAAGTAAAGGTTACGCTGACTTCAGTCACAGGTAATCTAAGGTATTAATACTGTCTGCTATGTTACTGATCTTACAATGTTGCTGGTAGTTCTCACTGTATTCAGGTAGACCATGTTCTTAACATATAACCAGGGCCCTGTGTTTTCTGCTATTCTGCGGTTGCAGCAGTGACTGCAGAAATCAGGGCTGACCGCAGAAATCAGTGCTGGCCACAGAAATCATGAAAATCAGCCACACAGCTGCAGAAATGCTAGCTGTACTACAGTATGTGATCACACGAGGCAAGGGCAAAGCTACAGATTTGTTAAGTATGCCATGGCATACATGCTCATTAGAAGGGGCAACAAACTAATACCACGTGCTACAAAGCCAAAAAGCTAGTGGTCACATGGCATCTTGACTCAGGCTGGCTCTTGTTACATAACTCCGTCCAGCTAGTATCATTGGGGGGGAGGTGATGCAAGAGTAGCAGAGCTTGATTAGGTCAACGGCAGTTATGATTTGCTGCTGTGTAGGTGTGGCTAGCTCAGCCATGTTAATTTTTCATTGTGAGGCTGCTTATGGTGCATGCTGAATCTTTGGACAATGAATTTGAAAGGAAGAACTGGAAGATGAGCTGTAGTCAAGAAGTGAGAAGATTTAGTGTTGCCCGTGGAGGTGGAATTGATCTCGGTGTGGTGGCAGGTATCGGAGGAGGAGCTGATTGCGGAAACATAGGGTTGGCAGATGACTGAGCAGAGGACTCAGTCCCCACTGGTGGACATCAATCACAGTTTTGATTTGTGGGCTGCAGATCTATATCTGCAAGTGTGAGAGTAATTTCTTTGCAGATTTGAACCTGCAGACTAAGTGGTGGCATCAAGCTCAATTCTTAAGGAGGGTCAAGTTGCCCAGCTGCAACAGAGTTGGGGGCCAGGGTATGCTAGATCTGGAGCAAGTGGATATGGAAAAAAATCATAATGGAGAGTTCCATTGCTGCTATACATAAGTGAAATGAGGGCCACTGACTGAAGAACACCACAACCCCCTTCGTTGTGAGGAGAAGAGAACATACTAACCAAGGTTACTATATTCCTGCCTAATAAGAATGACTTACTTATATTTTTTAGTGTTTCCCCCAAAAGAAAAATCAGGAGTCAACAAATACTACAAACACTGCAAGTTACACCCTCCTTCACTGTTATAGGACCCGCCCCCCCCAACACACAGATTTTCACACTGCACTCAACATGTTTGTTGTAAGGCAATTGGGGGTATTCCTAGTTTAAAAAAAATAATAATTTAAAAGAATGTTGATCAAAATCAGAAAAATAAATGCTTTCAAGTTGGAGTCTGTCTTTATATCTGCTGACTAGCAGTGTCAGTGGCTCAGCAGGTAGCACACTCACATCTGAGGCTGGGAGATCAGTAGGCTGTGGTTTCTATCCCCACACCAGTCACTTGGGTTAATATCCCAGTACTGACACTGTAGTGCAGCATGGGGGGGTGCTGTACTCCTGAGCTGCCATCTTTCAGATGAGATGTTAAACCGAGGTCCTATCTGCCTGTTCTGGTGGTAGCTCAGAAGGATGTTAAAGATCCCATGGCACTTCTCGAAAAGAGCAGGGGAATTTCCCTGGTGCAAAGGCCAAATTTCCTCCATTCACAAAAAATACCACCTACAGCTTAATCTGATTCAAGGTCAGTTGGCATTCATTTGTATCCCTCCTCCTGTGTTGTGCCTTAAAATAGGCAGGATTTGTCTAGTGCATTTACCCGGTCAACAAAAAATTAATAAATAACTGTAAATATAACCCAGAAGAAATCTAAGCAGGTTTTGCCTTCTTTGTAATTTTAACTGAGTGTGTATGTCCTCCTCTGATTATAACCTAGGAGAACAGTAAAGGCCACCAATTTCCAGAAGAAGAACAGATGAGCCTTCAAATTAGGGGTGGTAGGGAAAAGTCATTAAAAGAGAACTCTGATACCCATGGCTGCACCAGGTCTGGGTTATTGAAGTTTAATATTTGTGATAAGAAGACTACATACTATTAAATGTCCTGGTGTTCGACTTTCAGTGTAGCAGAGTGGTTGCATGAAGACAGTTAAAGGGTTAACGAAGACTTAATCCCCTTGAAGGTATGCTGTTTAGCCACAATTTATCCACCACAGAATGGACACAGAATCAGCAGTTGTTCTGCTGCAGAAAGTATGAGGTTCTGCCGCAGCATGTAGGTCCACTTTGCTGCAGTAAACACGGGGCCCTTCATATAACTGTAACCTGTTAATTATGTTCTACAGCTCAAATGGTACTCAAACTCATACATGGGACATGTATGTTTGGGGGGGTGAATTATAGTTCCCCCAAAGGTTGCCAGCAGGCACATCAGAGAAAGCCTGTGGGAGGGAAATGGTTAAACCCCCACCTCATACGCAGCCAGCCAGCTTGCTGACCAAGCCAGCTGACTGACCACTTCCTGTCTCTATCCCCCTCTCCCCCCTTCCCCTCCTGGACATTTCCTGGACTTGATCCTTTGTCCTGGCCCGACCAGGGCTCAGGTCAATATCTAAAGGGGCCATAAATCAGCCCAATGAGCTATTCCAAGCCACAGGGACCCAACCATCTGGCCAAAAGCCAGGTCCACCACCCAGGCTAGAAAAGTGTCTCCACTGCAAGCCAGAGGGCAGTTCTGGACTGGGTGGCTAACAGAGTAGAGAGTCCAGGAGTACAGACACCTTGAGGCCTACCTGAAGCTTGGGTCTGTAGCTCCTTGGTGGCTGCTCCTCTGTAGCCAGTGGTCCTCCAGGGTCTTCAGCAGCAGCAGCAGTCATCCTTCAGCCTAAAGGGGTCCAGGTGGGGGGTCCAGCAGTCCTCCAGCTGTGCAGCAGTAGTCAGTCCCATAGGGTGAGTCCCTCCAGTTGTCTGCTCTCTGGGTTCAGGGTTTATTTTGGTCTTGTGGTGCATTGGGGTCAGTACCTGGGTTACACTGGGCCTAATGTGGGGAGTGGTTCCCCCTTGTCCCCTCTGTCCACTGGAATTATGGCAGTCTGCCTACCAGTGGACAGTCCCCCAGCCCCATTTTTGTTTTTATTTTCATTTGCTCCTCATGGTTTACTTTGCCCCTATGCTGATGGACTCACCCTACCCCCAGACAGTGGGAAAATCCCCCTTCGCAGCAATTGGTAGTGGTAAGTGGGTCTCTCCCCATTCCTCTGCCAGACTTCTGTCCCCCGCCCCACCGAGGCAGAGTTCAGCCCAGTAATCAGTGTTGGAAAGTGTTTTTTTTTTTCTCTCCGCCCATCTCCCATGACCTACTAACCTTGCAGCGCACCTAGCACTACCATGGTCGCGGACCTTGTCCCCCACAGTACTGCTGTCCATGCTGCATCAAGGAAGGGGAGTAGTTTGGAGCCTGGAGACAGCCATGTGGCACTGTAAACTGCATCCAGGTTAAAGTGGATGCCTCTGTTCCTAAGTTCTGCCCTGCAGCTCTACAGGGTGACCAAGACATCAGAGGAAGAGCCCAGCTACCAGATCCCACTATGAATGCCATCACTGATTAAAAGGAGAGCGAAGAACCCAAGCCAGGCAGTAAGTAGGCTGCAAGCCCAAAATACATTTTAGAAGCGCCTGACAGAGGCAATAAGGAGGGAGAAGCAAAAGTGGACAGAGCACCCACAAGAGAATAAATAAAGGGGCACCATGGATTTTAGCACCAGGGACATAGTTTTTGCACCAAATTGGTGCCCCACTTAAGGCAAAAAAGAAAAAGGGGGTCAGAGTGGTATAAGAGGGGGGTTTGGGGCCAGATTTGCACCAAGAGCACAGGGGTGGGGGTCGCAGAACTGGGACTGCAGTAGTAGGGTGGCAGAGGCAGAGCTTAGTCATGGGCCCTGCATTGTGAGGCTGCAGACCAAAAATTTATATTTATTAGGGGCAGAGCTCAGTGTGTACCCACTGCATAGCCCAGCTGCCACCCCTCAAACCTATGCAGATGATGTGAGCCCAGCCCAGGCAATCCCCTGCAGGCCTACGTAGCCAAAAGATCTTCTTTAGAGATTTAAAAGGCTAGTACCCCATCACAGAGGAAGTCTTGCCCCCAGAGGCCCAAGACCTTCACTGGGAGCCCTGACCACCCCCAATCAGTCATCCTATATTCCCCATTGACTTCTTGCTGGTAGCTGGTGTGACCTGTGGATTGAGGGAATGGCCAGGGTGATGCTGTGCTCTCTGGCACCTGGACCCTGGCCATAGGTAAGCCCAGTACCAGGGAAACCAATTTATTGTTGTGTAATTGTCATTTTCAGTGTTTTCCCTGGGTTGCACCCTGGGACGTTATTGACCTCAAACAGCTGAACTGTTAGCATCGGGATCTAGACAAAAACCACAGCAGGGCCTGAACTGCCTGTCCTGCACCCACCAAGGACAGCTATCTGCACTGGGGCTAAACTTGCTTGCCCTGGTACCTAGACCAGTTGGTTCCTGAACTATTTCATAAGGGGTTTGAACTGACAGTCCCACCACCAACTGCATGTGGATACCTTAGTTCTCTTTCCTTTCCCAGCCTGAGCTATTGCCGTGGGGAAGCGGACAGACTGTCTACCTATGGTGGTCCCACCTTTTGAGCTACCTGCCCTATAAGAGACTGCAATCACCTGCACCCCTGAGTCCAGGGGCCACCTTCCTGTCACCTGGCCAAGCATCCAGTGCCTCCTGCCCAGCCTGTCAATGACTCTGAAGATGCCGAATACTGCAGTAGTTAGTATAGAGATAGTTAGTTCCCCAGTATAGTCAGCCTAGGAGCTGCCCTAGTGAGGTTCCCGCCACAGTACACGATTAGAGAATTGCCCCATTTTTATTTTGCTTCTTCGAGGTGGCCACAGCTCCCTTCCTCGGCTGGGTGGCAACTCATCAGTAGCCTTCCAGGTAGGCCTCCATCGCAACAGAAGGACATCACATAGACTAGTCTCCAGCCTTTCATCACCTGCATCTTCATCTTCCAGACCAGCCTTCATCCTTCATCTTCTTCATCCCCTTCATCTTCTTCATCTTGTTGCTCTCAGTTTCCCTGCTGGCCAATGAGACCGACTGATCACTAAGGTACTGTACCAACCATTCAAGCTAGCTAGCCACCACCTGCTCCACAGCGAAAAAAATGCTCCTCCTGCTGGACTGTCATACCATAACTGGTGCTTTCTAATTATCCTTGTCCAAGGTGGTTAGGTATTGATAAAGTTATTACTATTGATGTCTGCAGACCTAAGGCACTAGGTGACCCTTTTAGTGGCATACCACGTATTGATATTATGCACCATGCATTTCTGCTTAAAGTTGAACCAGCATAATATTATGTAGTGATTTGCATATGCGGCCCATGATGCTTTGCATTATGGGGATATGTGTTATTTTGTATTTCTTTGAAACTTGGCTGCCTGGCCAATGCCCTTTTGTGTAACCATTGCCTCAGTTCATGCACACAGAGGTTCTTTGTCTATATATATATATATATGTATTATAGTAGTGCGGTCGCGCCACTATATTTAGGGTTCAGCGGTCATGTCTATGTTAAACTCAAAATTGTGTGCGTTAATAACTTTGGACCCATTCAACAGATTTGCCTGAAATTTGGTATGCATGGTGGGGCATAGTAGATCTCTTGATATGCCAAATTGCGTTTTGGTCAAACTTACAGTCTTTGCATACGAAAATGCTGAAAATGCAAAATTATCCATTTTTGGAAGCAGCTTTTGGGATTTTGGAAGTGGCCCTGCACAGCCATTGTGTGGTGTACTGCACTGCAAGATGGCTCGTTTGAAAGAGCTTTGGTGGCCAAACATGCCGCTTTTTGTTTGGTGAAACAATATTGAGTCATTCAAAAGTTATGCCACTTTTAAGTTCCCATTATAAGTCAAAGGGAAAATGTATATGTATGTTTTGTGAACAAAGAATGGGGTTCTGGCCATCTGGTCCCACCTGGCAATCAAAGAATTTTTAGCCTCGCAGTTCACGAATCTTTGCCCTCGAGGATTTTAAAAATTATTTGATCACCAGGTCCGCCATCTTGTTTTTAAATTTCCAATCAGAAAAACACAAATATCTTGGCCCAAGGGTCACCTCTGAAGTAAAACTTGGATGGGTTTTACTCAGGGGACTCCGATCTATCGAGTCATGCCTTTGGTTCGATCCAAGTTGGTCAAAAAATAGAGTTCTGGGCTTTTAAAATCTTAATTTGTGGCTCGCTAAAGATCTTTGATCGCAAGCTTGCAAATTCTTTGATCATGAGATTCTTTGATCGTGATCGTGCATTGCGAGTGAGGAACGAGATGGCCAGATTTAAAAATAGTAGTGCCCCCCCCATCTGTATTAAATTATTATAGTTGTCATATCCCTGGTAGTCTAGCGCTCCCCCATTATAATAAAATACATAATGATCTGGAATTTCCTGCCCTGGTAGTCTAGTGGTCGCCCCCAATGTGTATTTCATACATATTGATTTTTTATATCCCTGGTAATCTAGTGGGCCCCACGATCTATATTAAATTATTATAGTAGTCCATATCCCTGGTAGTCTAGTGAACTCCCAACATAATAAATTACATAATGATTTGGAATTTCCTGTCCTGGTAGTCTAGTGCCCCCCCCATGTGTATTTCATACATATTGATTTTTTATATCCCTGGTAATCTAGTGGCTCCCACGATCTGTATTAAATTATTATAGTAGTTCATATCCCTGGTAGTCTAGCAGCCCCCCTCATAATAAAATAGATAAGCATCTGCAATTTCCTGGTAGTCTAGACAACATATTGTTTGTGGAGATATTGTGTGGCACAGTTTACATTTTGTGGTCAGCATTTTCTATTGCTCTACTAGATTAACATTTGTTGGTGGCTGGCCTTGCTGTTGTCAATGTACTTTTTAGTCATTGGGTGTGTAATGTGGCCCGACACTTACAACTTGAGCAACTTTCTACTTTTATATTCTTTCTTTAAAAAGTAAGGAAATTCTATGCAAAAAACTTTGTTAATGCATCATTTAGGGTTCTTCTACAGTGACAAAAGTGGGGAAATTTGTCATTAGGGTTCACAGCCATTGCATCCCAATCCCACCCCGCCTCCATCAACAGGCATGGTGTGCATTGGGGTCATTGGCCCTAACTCTCACCCCATTCTTCTACACTGACCTACCTAATACACACATGGGATGGGGTAAGAGTTAGCCAATGACCCCAATGCCTGTTGGTGGGGTGGGTGGGTGGGGTGCAATGGTGGGAACCCTAATGGTGATTTCACTTTTGTCACTGTAGAAAACCCTAACTGATGCATTAACAAAGTTTTTTGCATAGAATATATATACATATATATATATTTAATGTTTTGCATAGGAATTATATATATATATATATATATATATATATATTTTTTTTTTAAATTTAAAAAAAGAAGAAAATCCTTTTTCACCACCACAGCAAAGGATTGGTGGAAAAGGATTTCTGCAGAAGAAAAAAATATATTTTTTAATGGGTTCTCATTGAACCCCCCATAAACATCCTTGGTGTCTAGTGGCACCCCCCCCACCCTCAGTACCCATATGTGAATTTTTTAAATTAATTTTTATATAAATCTTTTATATTTTTAGTTTTTTTTAATAACCTCCAGCTCCATTTGGTGTTCAGAGCAGTCATTCATCCTCTCTGCTTTATCCCTGGTGTCTAGTGGTTCTACCCACCTCCAATGCCCATTTTGCATTGTCCTTGGTGGTTAGCGGCATACCTCCACCCTCCTTTCTCCATTTTGTCCTATAAATAAGAAAACTGTCACTCTATGTCTTTTTTCTTTGAGCCTGTAAAAAAAAATCCATCACCGCTCACACCCACAGCCCCCACCTGACCTCCCAGTGTGCACCCACCTCCCCACACCACTTGACACCCCCACACACCCTCACTCACCTGAAGAGGTCCCAGATTCAAGATCTGCTCTCCTGACTGAAGACACATCTTGCTGCTGGAACCATTGACTGCAATATGAGAAACTAAAGTAAATGCAATTTAATGTCTTTCAATGGGGTTTTCAACTTTTTTGCATTACTCAGCCATTTTTTGAAATTTTGGCCCCAGATTTTCAACATGGCCTTTTAGGACTCCACATCTTGAACACTAGGACTGCCATTATGCAAATTCATGCTTGAAAAGGTGATTTCACTGTTGCTTGATGAATTAACCATTTGAGTGGGATTTGCATAATGGCAGTCATATTGTTCATGAGGCGGAGTACCCATGCATTGTAATTTCACTTTACATGCTCGTAACTTTGTAAATTTAAAATGTTTTGACACCAAATGTTCAGCCTATACTTTTTGTTACTCCACCAAATGTATGTCACAGCTGTCATTTATCAGATCCTGGCCAAAATGTGTTTTTGTACCTGTGGCATGGAAAGGCATTGCAGTTGCGCAGAATTACGATTCGGGGGGATTTGAATATTTTCTGTGCTGCGTTTATCTGGTGGGGTAACAGCATGACTATGCTGATGATTCACCACTCTTGTTCTATAAATGGAAGCACAGGGCCCAGAAGGCCCTTCACTTTCACAGCTACATACATATATGCATGTATGGAGGAATGGGACCAACCCTAACAACACACCCACACCCTGCACAGACCAAGAATCATTGGGGGGCAGCATTGGGGTCATCAGCCCTAACACTCACTCCAATCTCCTATACTGTACCCACCCCCACAATACAACTTACTGTATAATTTCTTACTGTATCATTACTTAGCAATGTGCCTTTCTATGGGCTAGACTTTGTCAATTATATAATGACGCTGCAGTCAATGTGTATGCATATCTGTCATGCTGTATCTTCTATATGTACCTGACTATGCTGATATCTTTCAAACTTAATAAAAATTATTAACTATACTGTACCCACCCAGCTTATTTTCTAAAGGAATGGGGTGAGCATTAGTCTGATGGCCCCAATGCCATGTGCAGGGTGGGGGTGGGGTGTTAAGGTTGAAAACCCTAATACCACATTTCCCTACTTTTGTTGTTTTAACCCTAAATGATGCATTAACACAGTTGTTTGCAATATATATATATATATATATATATATATATATATATATATATATATATAAATGCACAATAGGGGTGAGTGGTAATGAGTGAGATAAAACAGTGTATCATCCACTGCAGTGTGATATTTTTACCTCTGCTCTACTGTGATGATATCAGCCATTTACACACACAGGTCACAAAAGGTCACTGATATCATCACCCTAGGCAGCTTTCCCCTCAGCATGCAAGAAACACATGTGCTGTTACCATAGACACAAATGCATAACTACCTGAGAGGTCTCACTGCTGCCTACAGCTAACTCAGTGAGCATTACAAAACACACCTATCCCCCCCCCAACTTCCAGCTCATTACTGTGATGTTCTCAACTTGATGCAGCCAGAATTCCAAACAGCACAGCTTCACAGAACAGTCAAAACTACTGCCTGCAGCTAACTCAACTACCACTGAAACACCCTCTCACTTGTTCCTCAAACTCTGATTCTCACTCATTACAATTACTGTTACAATCTCAACTTCACTGCAGCCAGAATCCTAAAAAGCACAATTTCACAGAACATTCTGCACTCTGCCTACAGCTAACTTAATTACCACTGAAAACAGTATCAGCTGTTCTGACACTCTGCCTCTCATCTCATTACAATTACTGTGATGCTCTTAACTTCACTGCAGCCAGACTGCTAAAAAATACAGCTTCACAAAACAGTGTGTTTCTCACTCCTATCTAAAACTAACTCATTTAGCATTGCAAAACACACTCATGTGTCTCTCAGAGTTTATAACACTGCCAGCCCATTCAGAAAAGCTCACACACAGAATGAGCAAACACATAAACAGGAACAGAACACAAAACAGCATAACAAAACTTCTGAAACTCTTGGCCCTATTGTATATCTCGAATACATGATGGGCAGATCGTGTGCTATGGCAAATATTGTCACTCCTGCATTGTGAGCTTGGATATCTTACTCTGCAGAAGTGACAATATTTGCCATATCACACTCATGCCCATCATGTATCCCCTTATCTTACATATATTACAACTACTTTCCATATGTATAACAGGTCAACCCCATTTTAGCATATATGAAATATATCTCAGAACATACATCTCTAATATATAGAAAATATGTTTCCTAACATACACTTATTGTAGAAATACTGGAGTAAACTTACACTTGCATAAAACTATAATAATTTTTGATTAGAGTCCATAAAACATTAAAAAGTAAAACAAAATAGTTTCTTTCATAACAAAACATATATTTATTATAGCAATGCCAAGTATAAGACATATCTAATTGAATTTGGCAAATATCTGAAATATAACTGGAAAAATACACATATATTGAACTATGTGATATATTTTGGCATTATATTCAGATAGAGTCTACATATTAACAACATACCTTATAGATCTTTTCCATATGGGCATAATTTAAAACTATGTTATGAATATATTTTTGTGCTTTAGATATATATATATATATATATACACACATACATATATATCTGTATCATACCACCCCCTCCTCCCTTTCCACTCTGCCAATGAGGGATTGCTAGAGGTTCTTAGGGTCTGTCTAAAAGGCTTCTGGAGTGAGATCATTTGCATTTGTTGTGCTGACCCTAGGTAACTCTCTACTTCACCGGATTCGAGTGCTCTACCATCGAGGCCTTCAAATCTGCCTAGAAAACATATTTATTCAGTCTGGCATTTATTTGATTTATGAAGTTGTTTGCCTATATTTCGATTTGAATTGTTTTATAGATATTGTTTTTAAAGTATTATGCACAATGTTATGGTCACTTGTGGAATAGTGTTAAACAAATACAAATTTACTTACTTACTATACAAGTTGAGGTACAGGAGAATGGGGTGAGGTATAGGAGAATGGGGTGAGAGTTAGGACTGATGACCCCAATGCACACCCCAATGCTGGTTGTGGGGTTGGACTGGGGGGGTGCAAGGGGGGCTTTCAACCCTAACACCGAATTTACTCACTTTTATCACTGTGGAACAACCCTAACTGATGCATTAAGCAGAGTTTTTTTGCCATGAATTTCCCTTCTTTTTGAGAATGAGGACTATAAATAATGAATGGAATGTGGTGGTTGGAGCACAGGCCCTTCAGGACCCGTGCTCCCACCACATGATGTCTTGTGAAATAGTAACGGTAACTGCAACACAAACTCAAGCGCTAACGGTTATGCACATGGTGATGCAAACATCAATGATCAAGCAAACGTTAAAAGAAATGCAAGCACAAAGTGACATCACAGCGAACAGTGATGCAAATGGAGAAGAAAGAGCATAGAGAAACACAACTGTCAAAGGGCACGGTCATGGTACCACTATTGTAAATGCAAATGTTAACTGTTAGAGCAACAATAATGCCAAAGGGAACAGAAATGGAAACACAAATGCAAGCTCATACGGATATGCAAAGCATAGCACGCACTGGCACGGTATCACAATTGCAAATGCAAATGGTAACTGTAACAGCAAAAAGAACACCAACTGTTCAACATTTTGTCATGAAATCTTCAAAAGGCACATCAGGGACCCTGGCCACATGTTCCCTGAAGTTTTGGGACCGGTCATACAAACCATGCGACCTCTAGGCATGAGCAAAGAATGTGCAAAAAAGCATAATTGTGCATTCGGATGTTGCTTAATAACTCCGCAGTCGTATATCCAACCAGTACAAAAGTTGGCAGATCCCAAGGTCTACAATGTCCAACTGTGCATACCATATTTCAGGAAAATCTGTTGAACGATGGAAAAAGTTATTAAGGTGCAGTATTTCACCCTTTAACCTTAAAAGTGCTACTCAACCCTAACTATGGTAGCACTACCATGCTACCATAATATATATATTTATATATATATATATATATATATATATATATATTTATAAAATGGGTAGGAAAAATTATGTCTATTGATTGGTTGAAACACATCACATGACCGTGCATATATCAGAGCGTGGCTGCAAACCTGCACTTTCACCCCCCACCAAAACAATTTTGCCATTTTATAGGATAGATAACTCACTCTAGGGTGTGTGATCATGCTCTGATATACGTGTGCCTTGCAGTCTCATGCATAACAACTCATACCAAGACATGCGTGTATCAGAGCATGACTGCACACCATAGAGCGGGTTATCTATTGCATATGTATATATTTCTATATCAGTGTGCATTGATCACTATTTATAGAACACATTCAAACATAGGAGAGAAAGAATTAAGTGCCTCAGCTAGACCTGGGTTCATGTCCCCACTCATACACTTACAAAGTTCTGCCTCTATATGTTTGTGTGTGTTCCATAAATATTCACACCACACTCCTGTGAGTTTGCAATAAGTAATCATTTGTGTAGTCACTGGGTTGTGCATTTGAGAATCAATAATGTGCTCAGGGACATCCCAGTTTCCAGTTGTCTCAGTGATGCAGGGGGTTAGTGCAATAGGAATGGTATTCCCATCAGCCTGGGTTCAAATCCCAGCTGAGGCACTTACTTCTTTCTCTCCTATGTTTGTATGCCTGCCAATGAATGTCTTTAAGCACTTACCCCAGGATTTCACCCCTGAGCATTGTCATGGCTGTTATGTTATTTAATGATGGGTTGAGTTGTTTCTTTCTGCAAGTTCTGATTTACAAAGTTCTAGCTCTTTGAGACTGTACTTACTAGTGCTGATAATTTGAAAATGATGGCCCAGAGGTGGCCTTTTGTTTTGGGGGGGGGGGGGCTGCAGGCAGAGGGATCAAGATGAAGAGAAGAAAGAGGTTGTGGGATTTTGCTGTAGCATTGAACAGATCAATTTGTATAGATCTGCACCAGAGCTAATGTGGGCTGGCGGGTAGGGTATTTCTGATGCTGGTGGGTTAACTCACTGGCATAGGGGGGTGGCCTGATCTTAATCCCTCATGATGTTCCAAGATTGGGACAGGGTGCTTGATTTATTTCAAATGCTGCTAAATAGAACTTATAAGGAAAAACTGTATTGTATTATTTCAAGGTGATGATGAGCCGAAGCCATACTTTAACTACTCGTGAAGCTCATCTCTAATGGGAAAATGTTTTGGATATGACAATAAACAAATGAAAATGCAGACAGCTAACTACTTTGGCATGTCATTTTAACAAATTGATGTTTAAGCCTTGGTACTTTTACTATGAATTGTGAGGTACTGGACATTTCTTTTAGATAGTGGTAGTCGGAGATATGTCCCTGAAAAAATATGGATATTTTATTGCCAGTTGTACAGGAAATCCCTTGGAATGAATGGGGATTTACACACTATACTGGGATTTCTGTCTGGCAGCCACCTGCCAATGTAAAATAAGAATTAGTTAGTAAAAGAAATGCTAGAAAGTAGCATTTTTTTGTCTAACATTGCTAAACAGTTGATTTTTCCAGTAACTGCTGCATGGTGCATGCTTTTTAAATTGTTTTATATAAATCCACTACTAGTACACATTTGTGCTGTTGTTTCTGAAGTGTAGCACTCCAAGGTTGGACAAACAGTGGAATAATGAGGAAAAACATCTGCTTAGTTTATCTGCCTTAGTAGGTCTACATTACTAGTCTCTTATCTGTCCAGTTTCCTGAACAGGCATCATTCGTGCTTATACTGATGCAGATCAGCCACTCAGAAATGTTTGGGCATTGCAGGGTCAGGGCTGTAAATTAAGCTTCAACAGCAGCACTAGGTATTGCAACACTCCTACTGGTTCCAGCAGGCACCAAGGCCATTCCATGTACCCTTACAAGCTCACTGTTTGAGAACTTGGACAGAGAATTAATTGTAGACTGATTTATTTGTAAAAATATATATGAGAGGCAGCGTGGTCCACTGCTGACTACAGCAGTGACTTGGGAACCAGGAGATTCAAACTCCACTAGAGCCAAGCACTCTTTGTGACCTTTGGCAACTTAGTCTTTTAATCTCTAATTGGTCCAGACAGTCCTGGGTATATACAATGTAACAGAAAACAAAAGAACAAAAAAAAACACAGGTTGGTGTCCCAAACTCTGCATTACATGCGAAAAGGATACAATATGTGCAGGGATTAGCTACAGTATAGTCCATGTAATTATATTTTCATTTCTTTCCTTGCATTCACAATTGCCCTCTAAGAATTGCTTGCACTGCATCTGTACACTTTCTCTACCAGAGAGGATTGGCAAGCAGCTGCTTTCACAGCCCACTGCAATCCTACTATGCAGTGACCTGCAAAGGGTGCATGAATGCAAAATGGTCCATGCTCTCCCTCCCTGCGACAGTGTATATTTTGGGACTTTGAACTGAAGGTGTAGCCAAGTGGCCATATGTAATTGAAATTCCAGCATATTGTTGCAACATTTTGGGCCTGTTTTATGATGTCTAATGGCTAAGTCTCGAATGTTATTCAATTAGTCTCTGATGCCTGTGGCAGCTCAGCCTGTTTGATTGGCCAGTTTAAAAAAAGATCATTCATTCCCCCTGGAAAGTTTTTCTTCATAGCTTAAGATGGGGCTGGGGGGGGATGGTGACAAGCTGGACTGCCTCAACAAGGCCCTCCCACTGGCATCAACCCAGATTAAAATAACAAAAAATAATATAAATTGAAAAGAAAATGCATTTACTTTCAACATGGATCCTCCTGGTGTCTGTCTTGGTTGTGTTGTAGGGGGACTGGGGTCATGCCATGACATTGGAAGGACCCAGAACCTAATGCTAGTAATTGTGGTGGCTTAAGATAATAAATCATTATAAATGTTCACTTGCCACTCTGGATGCTGGGTGGCTAGCATTGCAGGTTATGTATGTCCATGGGCACCAGCAGATATGGTGATGCAGTTGGCTGCCCTGGTGTCCTTGTTGGGAAAGGGGAATAGCTGATTTTTAATTATTTTGACCCCTGATGTGTCCAGGTTGGTACACTATGTTCAGTGTGTGTGTGTGTGTGTGTGTTGAGGGGCTGTCCTGTGCATGCATACTTAACAGTTTAATAATAGTCAAATTCTTTGTAACTGTATTATGGGGCCAATAACAATGGTGATATTGACCTAGTTGTAATGAATCCATCAAAACAGGCCCTAGATGGCATAATCTTATTTACTGTCCACGAAGTGAAAGCAGCAATCTTAGGACAAAAAATAAATAAAGCAGCTGGAGTCAATGGACTGCCTGCTGAATTCTTTCTATATAATCCTGATTACTGGACTAACTTCCTTACACCAATATTTATAGTTATAAGTAAATATCTTATCCTCCCACAACATTTGAATAGGGATATCATTGTTCCTCTTTTCAAAAAGGATAACAAACAAGATCCCAAATGCTATAGGCCTATCACTCTGCTCCCTACAGTTATAAAATATATACTAAACTGATAATAGACAGACTTTCAACTTGGACCAAAGAAAAAACTTAATTACAAATTCCAATATGGGTTTAAAAAGGAGCATAGTACTTTGGATTTAATCTTTACCCTGAATTATCTGGCTGATAAGAATGTAAATGGAAAAAAATGGAACACTATATATTAGTTTTGTTGATATAAATGCTGCACTCAATTCAGTTAATCAGTCAATTTTATGGGAGTTACTAGATAACCTTGGGATAGATCCTCACCTTCTAGCAATTTAAAAAATGTTACATAATAATTCCACATCAGAAATTAGATTTACAAAAGACGGTGCTCTAATAAAAAAAAAATTTATAAAGAAAGGAGTGAAGTAAGGGTGTTTACTTGCTCCCCTACTGCTTAACCTTTATATTGAGCTTTTGGTTAAAAATATTTCTTCTATTGACCTTTGTGCCCTATAAATAATGAAAAAGTTCAATTATTATTATACGCGGATGACATGATAATTATTTCTCAAACCCCTGTTAGACTCTAGAGGGGTATGGCAAATATTGAGCAGTCCTTGGCTAAGCTAGATATTGAGTTAAATGTTGATAAATCTAAAATAGCTATACTGGGGAAAAATAAACAAACTTCTAAATTCTGGATTATTGAGGGAAATTAATTTCGAAGTTGTAAAATAATATAAATATTTAGGTATAATTATTGATTTCAACATCTCATGGAAAGCACACCTGATAGCCGTGGAAAATAACTAATATAAATCCATGGGTGGCAGAACCTTTACTAATAAATTTGCAAGCAATTCATTTGTGACAAAGAAAAAAGCCTTTGAAACAAAAACAATGAGTCAGTCCCTATATGGGAGTGAAATATGATGCCTTTATATAGACAGTCTATATATTGACACAATCCAGAACTCATCTATTAGGACCATGTTAAACTTAACAAGGGATTGAAACGGGTTCTGAAAGAACTCCTAAAACTGAAGGTGGACAAAGTAATGGAGCCTGATGGGATTCACCCCAGAATTCTAGAAGAACTAAGGGGAGAACTAGTAACACCATGGACTACCCTTTTTAACAAATCATGGGAGGATGGCATGGTACCTGAGGACTAAAAGAGGGCTGATGTGATTCCCCTTCACAAAAGTGGGAGCAAGGCAGAGGCAGGAAACTACAGCCCTGTTAGTTTGACCTCAGTGGTAGGGAAAATGATGGAATCACTTCTGAAAGAAAGAATTGTTGAGTACCTGGTGGCCAGTAGGGCACAGGACAAAAGGCAGCATGAATTCACAATGGGAAGGCCATGTCAGACAAATCTAATAGATTTCTTTGACTGGGTGGCCAAAGCAGTAGACTAGGGAGGGGCTGTGGACATGGCCTACCTAGACTTTAGAAAGAAATTTGACACAGTCCTGCACAAAAGATTAAAAAACCATTTAGCAAGCCTGGGAGTGGGTCCCAGGGTGGTAGCCTGAGTAAAATATTAGCTGGACAACAGGATGCAGAGGATAACAGTAAACAGAGTCCACAGTGAAGAAAGGGGGTTTAATGGTGGGGTACCTCAGGGCTCAGTACTGGGTTTGGTCCTTTTTAATATCTTTATAAGTGACATTGCAGAGGTACTGGAAGGAAATGAATGTCTCTTTGTAGATGACACAAAGATCTGCAACAGGGCTGATACACAAGGTGGGGTGGAAATGATGAGAAGGGACTTGGTAAGGTTGGAGGAATGGTCACATGTATGGCAGCTTAGATTCAATGCAAAGAAGTTCAAAGTAATGCACCTGGGAAACAAAAACCCAGGGGAAGAGTACACAATGGGGAGTGAGATACTGACAATAACAGAAATGGAAAGCTATCTGAGAGTAGTTATATCAGATGATCTAAAGATGAGCAAGCAATGTGAGAAGGCAGTAAGGAGGGCTGGGGGGATACTGGGATGCATAGGGAGAGGCATCACCAGTAGAAAACAGGAGGTTGTTATCCCCCTGCACAGACAGTTGGTGAGACCACATCTGGAGTACTGCATGCAGTTCTGGAGACCCCTTCTCTGCAAAGACCTAGACAGGGTGCAGGCTGTCCAGAGAAGGGCAACCAAAATGGTGCAGGGTCTGCACCAGAAGACATATGAAGAAAGACTAAAGGAGCTTAATATGTATAGCCTCGAGGAAAAGAGGGATAAGGGGGACATGACAGAAACTTTCAAATACCTCAAGGGAATCAAAAAATCCAAGAGGGTAGCATGTTTCAGAAAAAGAGATGTGCTAGAACAAGGGGCACAATTTGAAGATACAGGGGGATGGCTCAGAGGCGATGTGAGGAAGTATTGTTTTATGGAGAGAGTTGTGGATACATGGACCAGCCTTCCTGAGGAGGTTGTAGAGTCAAAAACAGTGGGGGCATTCAAGAATGCATGGGACAGACATAAGGCAATTCTAGTGGGGGGGTAGGAGGAAGTAGGCTGTTGGTTAGCAAGGATCTGCAGCTTATCCATTAGATAGGGAAATGAGCAGACTAAGTGGGCTAATCGGTCCTTATCTGCTGTCAAAAAAAAGGTAAATTCTATGTTGAAAATGTGTTGTGGAGTATTTTGTCTCAGACTCATTTCTGGATGTTGAGTCCTTTGTCATCTTTAACATATTCTAGGGCTACTATTGTACCTGCCTCATTTCTGGATGTTGAGTCGTTCATCATCTTTAGCATATCCTGGCCTGCTGTTTGACACCTGATAGCATGGTATGGACTTTTGCCTCCCGGGGATCCCACAGCCTTATTTCAAGTATGGTAAACCACTCCATTTCTTTGATTCTGCAGAAACCAGCAGCTGCTTCAACATGGAATCCTCAAGAGTAAGGACACGATCTCCTTCATCACCTTCATTGACATCAAAGAAAATGAGGTACAGACAGCATTACTGAAAGGACTGGGAGCTGTAGTCTGAATTTAAAGAACGGCTGCAGAAGACCAACAGAGGACAGGAATATGGATTCTGTGTATGAGTATAACATTCTAGATTCTAGTACTGGCAATATACAGCCTCGCACTGAATCTGGAGTGTTACAGAACATTACTTATCACATAGTAGGAAGAAAGAACTTTTGATAGTTTGATGTATTGCATAGTTTACAAAATATGTTTTTTTTTTATTTCAGGCCCTGCAGCAAGGTTGTGAAGATAGCCAATGGAGGGAAGAATGACCTACATGACCACGGCAGGGGAGATAAACACAAGAAACTTCTTGCTTCCTTATTCAGCAACAGAATTATGGGCACCTCTTTGGAAGATCACTAGCTACAAATTTGTCATTGGCTGAACTCCTCTGGGAACTAGCTTTCATGGAACATCAGCTTCAATTTGCTCTGGCCAAAAACATGTAAGAATTATTTCCAATAATATTCAAAGATTCTAAGATTGCTGAACATGTTTCCTGCAAGGAGAGTACAACTAGGTCACTGCTAGTTAATGTAATTGGACAAGAATTAAAGTAATCCGTTGTAGAAAAAATGAGACAAAACCATTTCAGCCTCCTTATAAATGAAAGAAATGACACAGCAGTGGCAAAGCAGCTTGCCCTTCTTGTGTGACTCCTGGATACTCAAGGGGAAGTGAGATTCTTCTTTTATAAACTCATAGAAGTACAGCATACCCCCACTGCAACTGGTGTCACTTTCAGTGCAGAAATACTGTATAGCACAATTATGGATGCCGTGCAGAAAATTGAAGTGCCTATACAAAATATAATCAGATTTGAATAAGATGATACCAGTGTCATGATTGATGAGAGAAACGGTGTGTTGTCCAGACTAAAGAAAGAACTTCCACATATATTCAGCATACACTGCATCTGTTATGTTGCACATCTAGTTTCAAATGATACCTGCAAGGTGTTCCCTGAGGAGATCCAAAGTCTATCCTTAGACATTTGGTACTATTTTAAAAAAGTGCCAAGTGAAAGCAGACTTTTTCAGCATTCCAGGAATTTACCAACACTAAACCCCATAGACTCCTGAAGCCCTGCCAAACATGATGGCTCAGTCTACATCAGGTAACTGGGAGAATGTCTGAACAGTGCCTTTCTCTGAGATCTTACTTTGAAATTTCAAGTGAGAAAAATGCCATGGTACCTGGCATAGGAAAGGCTTTGCAGTCAAACACTGTGAGATTGTTCTTCCTGTTTTTAGACATTACTTTAACAATAATTCTGGAATTTAATTTACAGTTTCAATAAGAGAGGCCCAATGTACATCTCTTGCAGCATAAACTGAATAGTCTCTAAAAAAACTGCTGTCAAAATTTATAAAATCTGCTACCATCAGGGAGTCTGCCTCCTTATGTGACAGATGAAGGGAACCACCTACCACTACATCAACTTGCATTTTGCAAAATGGAGTGCCACACATTAGCGCAGCAGCTGGAAGACGATGGAGAGGGAGATACAGTTGTGTCATTCATGTTACTGGCAAAGAGGTTCTGGATTGGGGCATGCCTCCAAGTAAAAAAAATGTGTGCCCTTTGAAAGCTAAGATGATGGCATCTACAGGAATTTGGAGGAACTTAATCCAGAAAAACAGCATGTGTCTAAAACCAAATTCCAGTTTCTAGCCGAGAGGTTTCCTAACATAACTGATAAGAAAGATGCCACAATGGAGCAATGGAAGATGAGGCACTGGAATATGAAAAGATGACATTCCCAGAAGATAAGGTTGCCTTGCCAGTTAATGAGTATTGGCACTATCTAAGTCACTTAAAATTATCCAAGAAATCCAAGTCAGTTGAGATTTCCAGTACTGTGGCAACTCACATCAACACTTGTAGTTCTGCCACATGGGAATACTGATGTGGAGAGACTGTTCAGTGAGATGAACAGAACAAAGACCAAGGATTGAAGCTGCATGAAGGCAGACACACCTAATTCACTGCTGCATGTCTCATTCAACAAAATGGACAGTGAATGTTTTAAATTTAAGCCACCAAAAGAAATGCTAGAAAGATGCAGAAAGAATGATGAGTACTAATCATATCAGGGCAATAGCTGTGAAGAGAAATAGTGACTTTGAAAGACTGAATGAGGACACATTAAAATAATGATTGACTGAGATGTTTTACAGACTGGACATTACTTAATGGGGACACAGTACAAATTTAAATACTTAGTGTGTTAGTACCTCTAGAATATCTTCTGTCATTAAAATTGTAGCATATTAACAAGACTTAAAAAGCATCTTGAGCTTGTGTGAGCAATGGATGGTAGCTGTTTTTTAATGCTCATCAATTATATATATATATATATATATATATATATATATTACATTTATGTTTATTGGACATGTGTATATATTGTTGAGTGTTATATCTGGCTGTCCATGAAAACAGACATTTTGTGAGTCATATATTTACCAGATTTTAAATGAATAAATCAAAATCATGATTTTTGTTTTAAAACTAGTAAAATTCTATCACTATCAACAGGAAATCAAAGTCCTTTCTTTTAAAAAAGTCGATGGCCATCTTAAACAGAGCATAAGGTCAAAAGTAAGAAACCAGTGACTTGTGAGAAAGTCTACAGGGATTTATACAGGGATTTGATTGTGGCACTATGGGGAAATACAGGAAAAATGTAGGCATGTTACAGAGAAATGGTTATTTGAATCTGGGAGTGCTGTCTCTACCAGGAAACTAGCCCACATACTAACTATTCTCTTTGTGTAGAAATGCTTTCTAAACTGTGTTTTGGACTTGACATTCTTCAGTTCCCATATGTATCCACAAGCCCAGCTCTGTACTAGTTTTAAATCTACTGATCTTAGTAACCCTGTCAAGACAACATAAATCACCTTTAAATGTTCTATAAAAATCTCTTTTATAGTGCTGCCAGATTTATGGGAATCCTGGTATTGAACAGGGTTTTTCTAGCAAACAGGGGGTTCAGGGATGAAAAACAAATTTGGGGCTTTTTCACTGGATTTCCACTTAAAATACAGAACTCTATGGGTATCAGTATGTTATCAGCTCCTTCTCAAACTTTAAATCACCATTTCCAATTGGGTTTCCACCTGCACTGCCGGCGGACTGGCTAGCCAACATAGGAAGCTGAAGCTCAAGACCAATAGGCCAGAACACCTATAAGGTGTTATGAATTTAATTTGGAGGGATCCACACTGATACACACTATAAATCTTGTAGATGTGCTGAGCAGGAGACAGTTGCTTGATCAGTTCTCCCAGCATGGTAGCTTAACAGCATCACTGTAGTCTCACTGGCTCAGTGGCGGGCTTGCATTCTGGACCAGTATTTAGTCAGGTCACCAAGGATCTGGACCGTGATTTGTTAAAAAGTTAACTACCCCTACATGTTTTGTCTTTGAAACCCTCCCCTTTGCATAACCCAACATCCACACATTGTTACTGGCAGTTTATTCCTCTTCAGGTGGAGAAATTAATTAGAATGCTTTAAATAAAAATCATCCACAGTAGTTTACTGACATTTGGTTTCCTCTTAATTGCACTTAATAGCAGCTGTCCTCTCACAGTTGATCTGTTGGACCCAGTGTGATTCATCAACAAAGACAGCAACCAGGTAAAATGAAAAAACAAAACTCATCATCATGGGACAGTGATTTGTTTTAAAAAGTAACCTTCATGATTTGAAGTTGGTGTTGTCTGGCAGCTAACAGTGAAAAGTGTCAGTTGGCATTTATTTCTTAAGAAAAAATCAGTAAAAAAAACTACATTTTAGCAAGAATCCATTTTTACGTTCGCTTGCACGCATGCACAAGGAACGTCTTGGGAGAATGGGACACTTTGGAGTTGTGCCTGTCCTGTACAATCCCCTGCTCCATTGAGCAGGCGTGGCAGTCCTGCACCAATCGATGCGGTGCTGTGTATGACAGCGGTGGTCTTTTCTTCAAGGAAAACCACCACTGTGTGCTAGCAGCACGTCATGCCCCTGCCCCAAATCTTTGGTGCCATGCTGGGAGCCAACCCCAGCATGGCAAACGTCCTGCGTTGTCTGCCAACGGGGGTGCCTAAACCCCCGGCTGCCCACCTCCCCAAACAGCTTTCTGCTGCCATGCTGGGAGCCCACCCCAGTGTGGCAAATGTCCTCGGTCATCTGCAACGGGGTTCCTGTCCCCTGTCGGCTCCATGGCCCCCAGCCATCCTTCTGCCACGCTTGGAGCCCACCCTAGCATGGCAAACGCCCCGCTGGCTGTCAATTTAGAAAACCCTGTAAATTAAAAAATGGTCACACGCAGTCTCCCGCCCCTCCCACAACCCGCACTCCACCCACTGTGCACCCTGCCTCTCCACACCCTCAATTCTCATACTTACCTCCGAGTCTCAGCGCGACGATCATCGCTGGACCAGGAACACGCCTGTACTCTTCAAAGCCGATCGCGAACTGAGGAAATGCCGTAAGCTGTATAATGGGCTAGATGGGTTTTTCCAACTTTGTTGCATATCTCAGGCATTTTTGGAATTTTGCACCATATTTTCAACATGGGGTTTTGGGACCCCTTCTCATGAATTCTGCCACTGTCATGGCGTTATTCGGTCTGAAGGTGATTTCGTAGTCACCGCGTGAAATCACCTTTTTGGGCCTGATTAATGAAACAACAGTGCCAGTGTTCATAAGGTGGGCTCTCAAAAAGCCTATTTTGAAAATTTGGTAGAAAAATTCCTAAAATGACCGTTACTTAGCATGCTAGCAGTTCCACGCGAGGCTTGTAAGTTCGCAAATTTTCAATATTTTCACTCCAGATTTTCAACATTGCCATTTTACCACACCTTCTTATGAGCAGTACAGCTGTAATTTTTCACATCCTGCCCAAAATGTGTTTCCTCCCATGTAGCGCACAATGGCACAGTCGGTGTGCGAAATGAATGTATGGAACACATTCAAAAAATCACAGTGACACTGTTCATTAGCAGAGGTCTTAAAATGGCTATGTTGAAAATTTGGTGAAAAAAATTCCTAAAAATGACTGTTTTAAAAGCATGCATTATGCAGTTCCTACGCACGCTCGAAGGTTTGCGAATTTTCAATATTTCCACTCCAGATTTTCAACATTGCCATTTTATCACAACTTCTTATGAGTAGTACAGCTGTCATTTTTCACATCTCACCCAAAATGTGTTTCCGCCCATGTAGCGTACAATGGCGCAGTCGGTGTGCGAACTCAATGTATGGGACACATTAAGAAAATCACAGTAACACTGTTCATGAGCAGAGGTCTTAAATGGCTATGTTGAAAATTTGGTGAAAAATTCCTAAAATGACTGTTTTACGAGTGTGCGTTGCGCAGTTCCTACGCACGCTTGTAAGTTCGCGAATTTTCAATATTTGCACTCCAATGACTTCCAAATACCTAAACAGTACATAGAGGCAAGCAACATTCAGCATTGACAAATGCTTGTACTTCTTTGTCACTGATTTTTTTAAGCCATGTCCAAGTGCCAAATACCACTGCAAATACCTGCAAGCGAACGTTCGGCATTGACAAATGCTTGTTTCTTTTAGTGGCGGGAGTTTGTTTTTTTTTGCAAGCTGAGCTTTACAGCCCTTGAGGCTGTGCCAGAGTAAAGGGAGGTTCTGCAAATCTGGGTGGGGGGAACTGGGCAGAAGGAAAACTGGCATTGACTGGCAACTTGCAGTGCTCAGTACCATTTGGCAATGTTTTGCATTTTAAAAGTAAGTCAAAAAACAAAGCTAGCAACTTTATAGCAAACAAGTGCATGTTGGCTGGGAGATAGCAGTGCTTAGTAAATGTTGGAATCTTTTTTGACAGATAGAAAAAATATGTATTTGACCAACTTCTTGAAAATAGAAAAGTTTAGAAAGTTTGATTCTTCACATTCACTCTTGATGACAAGTACATATTTTATGTGTATCAGGCTGATGTGTGCTTGCCCTTTGCAGTATAGGGAGAAACTGTAAGCCTTACACGGGGGCAACATCTTGCACATGGATGTTGTTTGACAGCCTGTCAGTGTCTGCTAATAGTTGCCACTTGTTTTTGCATAAAACAAATAATATTCCTCTCATCTCTGTTTTATTCCAGCTTTGAAAGAAATATTAATGTAATAATAAATATCTTTCATTGAAAGTTATCATTTGTATCTCTATTTCAGACACTTAGAGGAAATCTAAGTGCATTCTGTAATGTTTTGTTAGCTAGCTATGTATAAGTGATCTAATTGAATTTAAAGTGCAGTCTCACTGTTTATACACTACCAGAACAAATGGTCTGATACCTTTTATTGGACCAATAAGGATGTTACAAAAAGAACAAAATGCTTTAGCTTTCGGACCAACAAGTCCTTCTTCAGAAGCCTAATCACTTAATCACTATTTGTCTATCATACTGTCTATTATCTATCATCTATCAACTATCAGTAGTTTATGTACTAGTTAGTAATGAAAGTGCACTGCCCCTTTGCAGGCTAGTGTGCAGACTACTGTGCATTATACTTTTGTTTCATGCATTTTTAAAATAAGAACAGATTACTGTTGTCTATATGTGAAGGCTAAGAATGAATTCATTCCCTGCAAAAAATGTGACAAGAAATCCACCACGAATTCAGCCAGGTTTGTAAATCGTTTGGTGTTAGACATAGCACTTGGCAATTTTGTACAGTGGCTGCTCTGGGTGAAATACAGTACTTTCTTTTTAAGGTTCACAGTTACTGGTATTCCCTGACCATTGTGTACATATGAGAAATGGTGGATGTGCATCTATTTGGCTGTAGTTGTATAGTTTGGCAGACTGTATACCCTCCTTTCCTCAAGGGTATAAGAAGCTTAATATGAATACCCTCGAGCAAAGGAGGGAGAGGGGAGACATGATAGAAACTTTTAAGTATTTCAAGGGAATTAACAAAGTCCAAGATGGTACCATCTTTCAGAAAAAGAGATGTGCAATAACAAGGGGGCACACTTTGAAGATCGGCAGGTGGCTCAGGGGCAACATGAGGAAGTATTTTTTCATGGAGACTGTGGTAGATGCATGGAATGGGCTTCTTGAGGAGGTCATAGGGTCAAAAACAGTGTTGGAATTCAAGAATGCATCGGACAGACATAATTCTGGTGGGGGTAGGAAGAAGTAGGCTGTTGGTTAACTAGGATCTGCAGCTTATCAAATAGGTAAGGAAATGGGCAGACCATGCAGGCCAAGAGGTCCTTATCTGCCCATCAAAGTCTATGTTTCTTTGTTTCTATGACTGGCTGCTAGCATTTCAGAACATGCATACATGCAGTTGTTTTATATATATATATATATATATATGACAAAGAGCCTCTGTGTGCAAGCACTGAGGCAATGGTTACCCCAAAGGGCATTTAGCCGGGAAGCCAAGTTTCAAAGAAATACAAAATCACACATCCCCCCACAATGCATAGCATCATGAGTTGCATATGCAAATCACCACAGAATATTATGCTGGTTCAACTTTAAGCAGAAATGCATGGTGCCGAAAGGCTGCCCACACAGTTTGCAAAGGGTGCCAACAGAAGACATAGACACATGTTTCATCCTACCATGACTCATCAGTATGCCTCATCTGTTTGATGCCCCCTTGGAATGAACCAGCTACCCTAAGACGGTCTATCTGGGTTATGTTGTGATGAACCCAATTAAAACAAAAAATAATTTAAAAGACAAAGAACCTCTGTGTGCAAACACTGAGGCAATGGTTACCCCAAAGGGCATTTGGCCGAGAAGCCAAGTTTCAAAGAAACACAAAATCACACATTCCCCCACAATGCAGAGTGTCATGGGTTGCATATGCAAATCACCACACAATACTATGCTGTTTCAACTTTAAGCAGAAATGCATGGTGCCGAAAGGCTGCCCACACAGTTTGCAAAGGGTGCCAACAGAAGACATAGACACATGTTTCATCCTACCAGGACTCATCAGTATGCCTTGTCTGACACCTCCTTGGAATGAACCAGCTACTCAAAGATGGTCTATCCGGGTTAAGCTCTGGAGAAGCCAATTAAAACAAAAAACAATTTGAAAGACAAAGAACCTCTGTGTGCAAGCACTGAGCCAATGGTTACCCCAAAGGGCATTTGGCCGGGAAGCCAAGCTTCAAAGAAATACAAAATCACACGTGCCCCCACCATCCAAAGCATCATGGGTTGCATATGAAAATTACCACAGAATATTATACTGGTTCAACTTTAAGCAGAAATGCATGGTGCCGAAAGGCCTCTCACACAGTTTGCAAAGGGTACCAACAGAAGATATAGAGACGTGTTTAGTCCTACCAGGACTCATTAGATTGCCTCGTCTGTTTGACACCCCATTGGAATGAACCAGCTACCCTAAAATGGTCTATCTGGGTTATGTTGTGGTGAACCCAATTAAAACAAAAAACAATTTAAAAGACAAAGAACCTCTGTGTGCAAGCACTGAGGCAATGGTTACCCCAAAGGGCATTTGGCCGGAAAGCTAAGTTTCAAAGAAATATAAAATCACACATGCCACTACAATGTAAAGCATCAGACGAGGCATACTGATGAGTCCTGGTAATTCGAAACATGTGTCCATGTCTTTTGTTGGCACCCTTAGCAAACTGTGTGAGAGACCTTTTGGCACCATGCATTTCTGCTTAAAGTTGAACCAGCATAATATTCTGTGGTGATTTGCATATGTAACCCATGATGCTTTGCATTGTAGGGGCATGTGTGATTTTATATTTCTTTATTTTTATATATATATATATATATATATATATATATATACATACATATTGAGCAGTGTGCAGTGTGCAGTGTTCTATTTATAGAACACATACAAACATAGGCGAAAAACACATAAGTGCCCAGCTGGGCCTGGATTCAAGTCTCAGCTGAGGCACATATTAAGTTATGCCTCTATATGTTTGTAGGTGTTCCATAAATATTCACATTGCATTCTTGTGAGATTGTAATAAGTAATTATTTGTGTAGTCACTGAGTTGTGCATTTGAGAAAGAGTAATGTGCTCAGGGATGACCCAGTTTCCTGTTGTCTCATTGGCTCAGTGGGTTAGTGTAATCGGAATGGTATTCCGGGTGGCCTGGGCTCAAGTCCCAGCTGAGACAATTACTTCTTTCTCTCCTATGTTT
The DNA here is from genome assembly GCA_016271365.2 of Neoceratodus forsteri. Taxonomy (NCBI): domain Eukaryota; kingdom Metazoa; phylum Chordata; order Ceratodontiformes; family Ceratodontidae; genus Neoceratodus; species Neoceratodus forsteri. The sequence continues at coordinate 1,705,478,550 of CM057452.1, read as the reverse complement.
GTATATCTGCCAATGAATGTTTTTAAACACTTACCCCAGGATTTCATCCCTGAGCAGCAACTTGGCTGTTATGTTATTCAATGATGGGTTGGGTTGTTTGTTTCTACAAGTCAGGTAGTCACAGATATGTCACAGAAAATGTATGGATATTTTATTGCCAGCTGTATTGGAAATCTCTTGGAATAAAAGACATACAGATTTAGTTTTTGCTGTATTGGTCCTTGTAAGAACAGGTCCAGAAGCAAATGATTTGATATGTTTTATTGGACCAACATAGATGTAACAAAAAGAAGAAAGTGCTTTATCATTCAGACCAAAGCCCTTCCTTCCTCAAGCTTCGATGAAGGACTTGTTGGTCTGAAAGCTAAAGCACTTTGTTTCTTTTTGTTATATCCATGTTGTTCCAATAAAAGGTATCAAATCATTTGCTTCTGGATCTCTTGGAATGAATGGGGATTTCCTGAGATACAAACTGCATTGAGACATCTCTCTGGCAGCCATCTACCACAATAACATAAGAATCAGTTAGTAAAAAAAATACTGGAGTGCAGCATTTTTTTACCTAACATTGTTCAACACTTGATTTTTAAGTAACTGCAGCATGGTGAATGCTTTTTAAGATGTTTTGTATAAATCCATGATTAGTACACATCTAAGCAGTTGTTTCTGGAGTGTAGCACTCCGAGGTTGAACAAACAGTGGAATAATGAGGAATAACATCTGCATAGTTGTTCTGCCTAAGTAGGTCGACATTATGAGTCTCTTATCTGCCCAGTTTTCTTAACAGACATCATTCATGCTTATACTCATGCAGTTCAGCAGCTCAGAAATGTTCTGGGCATTGCAGGGTCAGGGCTGTAAATTAAGCTTCAACAGCAGCACTAGGAAGTGTAGCACTCCTACTGGTTCCACCTGGCACCAAGGCCATTCCATGTACCCTTACAAGCTCACTGTTTGTGAACTTGAAAAAGATAATTAATTGTGGACTGATTTATTTGTAAAAATATATATGAGAGGCAACCAGATCTACAACTGATTACAGCCGTGACTTGGGAACCAGGAATTTCAAACTCCACAAAAGCAAAGCACTCTTTGTGACCTTTGGTAACTTAGTCTCTTAATCTCTCATTGATCGAAACAATCCTGGGTGTGTAAATATATATATATATATATATATATATATAGTTAAAAGAAAAAAAAACTCAGGTTGGCGTCCCAAAGCTACATTACATGCCAACACCGTACAGAATGTGCAGGGGTTAGTTATTTTCGATGTAATTTTATTTTCCTCTCATTCCTTGCATTCACAATTGTCTCCAACAATTGATTGCACTGTATCTGTACTCTGTCTACACCAGAGAGGATTGGCAAGCAGTTGCTTTCACAGCCCACCCCAATTCTGCAATGCAATGACTAGCAAAGGGTGCATGAATGCAAAGTGCTCATGCTCTCCCTCCCTGGGACAGTGTATATTTTGGGACATTGGACTGAAGTTGTAGCCAAGTGGCCATAAGTAACTGATATTCCAGCATATTGTTACAACATTTTGTGCCTATTTTGCTATGTCAAATGGCTATCTCTCAAATGTTATTCAGTTAGTCTCTGATGGCTGTGACTGCTCAACCTGTTTGATTGGCCAGTTTAAAAAACATCATTCCCTCTCCCTGAAAAGTTTTTCTCAATGGCTTAAGATGGGGTGATGGTGGCAGTTGGCTGCCACACCAGGTCCTCCCCTGGCATCGATCCAGATTAAAATAATAAAAATAATATAAATTGAAAAGAAAAGGCATTTACTTTCAAGATGGGTGCTCCTGGTGGCTGCCATGGCTGTGTTGTAGGGGAATGAGGGTCATGCCATGACACTGGAATAGTCCAGACCCTATTGCTAGTAATTGTGGTGGTTTAAGATAATAAATGATTATAAATGTTCACTTGCCCCTCTGGATGCTGGATGGCTAGCATTGAGGGTTAGGTATGTCCATGGGCACCAGCTGATATGGTGATGTGGTTGGCTGCCCTGGTGTCCTTATTGGGAAAGGGAATAGCTGATGTTTAATTTTAACCCCGCAGTATCCAGTTCAATACACTATTTTCAGATTATGTATGTGTATGTGTGTGTGTATGGTTGGGGGGGCCTGTGCCTGCACACTAACTAGTTTAATAATAGTCAAATTCTTTGTAACTGTATTTCACCCTCAAAAAAAATGTTGTGGAGTATTTTGTCTCATTCTCATTTCTGGATGTTGAGTCCTTTGTCATCTTTGGTTAATCCTACATAGAAACATAGAATTTGATGGCAGATAAGGACCGCTTGGCCCACCCAGTCTACCCATTTCCCTACCTACTGGATAAGCTGCAGATCCTAGTTAACCAGCAGCCTACTACTTCCTACCCCCCCCCAGAATTGCCTTATGACTGTCCCATGCATGCTTGAATTCCACTACTGATTTTGACTCCACAACCTCTGGAAGGCTGCGTCTATGCATCCACAACCTCTCTGGAAAAAATGCTTCCTTAAATTCACTGAGCCGCCTCTATCTTCAATCAGCCTCTTTGTTCTTGCACACTTCTTTTTGAAAGATGCTACCCCTTGGACTTTGTTGATTCCTTGAGGTACTTGAACATTTCTATCATGTCCCCCTCTCCTCCTTTCCTCGAGGCTATACATATTAAGCTCTTTGTCTCTCTCTTCATATGTCTTCGATGCAGACCCTGCACTGTTTTAGTTGCCCTCCTCTGGACAGCTTCCATCCTGTCTAAGTCTTTGCAGAGATTGGGTCTCCAGAACTGCACACCGCATCTAGATGGGGTCTCACCAGCTGTCTGTACAGACGGATAATAACTTCCTGTTTTCTACTGGTGATGCCTCTCCAAATGCATCCCAGTACCCCCAGCCCTCCCTGCTGCCCTCTCACATTGCTTGCCCACCTTTAGGTCATCTGATATGACTACCCCTCAGGTCCTTTCTATTTTTGTTGTTGTTAGTATCTTGCCTCTCATGTGTACTCTTCCCTGGTTTTTGTTTCCAGGTGCATTACCTTGCACTTTTTAGCATTGAATCCAAGCTGCCATACTTGACCATTCCTCTAACCTTGCCAAGTCCCTTCTCATCCATTCCACCCCACCCTGTGCATCAACTATGTTGCAGATCTTTGTGTCATCTGCAAAGAGACATACTTATCCTTCCAGTCTTCTTCACTGTCACTATATAAAGACATTGAAGAGGACCGGCACCAATACTGGAACTCCCTGCGGTACCCCACTAGTAACCCTCCTTTTCTTCTTGAGTGGACTCGCATTTACTATTACTCTCTGTGTCCTATTTTCCAGCCAATTTTACCCAGGCTGTCATCTTGAGACCCACCCCAGGCTGGCTAACTTGTACATTAATCTTTTGTGTGGGACTGTGTCAAAATGCCTTCATAGTCTAGGGCTATGTCCATGTTCCCTCCCTGATCTACTACTTTGGTCACCCAGTCAAAGAAATCTATCAGATTCATCTGGCATGACCTTCCCACTGTGAATCCATGCTGCCTAGGGTCCTGTGCCCTCTGGCCTCTAGATACTGACAATTCTTTCCTTCAGAAGTGATTCCATCATTTTCCTATCACTGAGGTTAAATCTAACAGGTCTGTAGATTCCTGCTTCTGCCTTGCTCCCACTTTTGTGAAGGGGAATCACATCTGCCCTCCTCCAGTCCTCGGTACCACCCCATCCTCCCATTATTTGTTAAAAGGGTAGTCAGTGGTGTCACTAGTTCTACCCTAAGTTCTTTAGAATTTGGATGAATTCTAGCAGGCCCCATTGCTTTGTCCACCTTTCAGTTTTAAGAGTTCTTTCAGAACCCTTTCTTCTGTAAATGGGCTGGTATCAACTTCTGTATCCAGAGTGTTTCTACTGTTTGTTTTATGTACCTCCTTCATTTGTAAATACTGAGCAAAAATATTTGTTTAGTATCTCTGCCTTTTCACAGTCTCCTCTGCCCACCCTCCTCCCCTTTATTAAGCCCCACTATTCTCCCTTGGTCTTCCTTCACTCCTGATGTACCTATAAAAGGTTTTATCCCACTTCTTAACTGAGTTGGCTATCTTTTCCTCTGTTTGGGCCTTTGCTGTTCTGACTGCCTTCCCAGCCTCCTTTTCCTTTAACTGATACAGTTCTCTGTCCTGCTCCTTCTGCAATTCCTTGTACTTCCTGAATGCTTTCTTTTTCTCTTGAACCTTCACTACCACTTCCTTTGAGAACCATAGTGGTTTCTTACATTGTTTTGTTTTGTTTATTTGCTTCACACAAAGGCTCGTTACCTCTGTGATGGCAGTTTTTATTATTCCCCATTGTTCTTCCACCCCTCCTTCCTGCCCATTTGCTAGTTCATTCCTTAGGCACTCACCCATTTTGGCAAAGTCAGCCCTCCTAAAGTCCAGTACTTTTGTCTTTGTATGGCTTGACTCTATTGCTGTGTTTATTGTGAACCATACTGTTCGATGGTCGCTAGTTCCTGAGATGGCTACCCACTCTACATCTGTGATCCTCTCTCCATCTCCATTTGAGAGAATCAAGTCTAATATTGCTCCCTCTCGAGTGGGCTCCAGTACTAGTTGTCTAAGGCATGCCCCTGTAGGGCATCTAGAAAAAGCACTCCACTCTTCAAGTGGCAGCTGCAGCTGCTTGCTCAGTTAACATCTGGCATATTCAGATCACCCATCAGCAATATCTCCCCTTTTTCTGCCATTCTAAGTATACTTTCTATCATTTCCTTGTCCATTTCCTCCCCCTGAGAAGGGGGTCTGTATACAACCCCTGTGCAGATTGTGGTGCCATTCCCTTCTCCAAATTTACCCACAGTGCTTCTTCTCCTCCCTGTTTACCCTTTTGTTCTGTTGCTTTTATTCCTTCCCTTATGTAAAGAGCTACTCCTCCTCCTGTTTTACCCTCCCTGTCCCTTCTGTAGATAGTGTATCCTGGTATGTTTACGTCCCAGTCATGGTTTTGTGTGTACCATGTTTCTATGACTGCCGTGATATCCAGATGTTCCTCCTCCACTAATTCAGGAAGCTTGTTACCCAGACTACGGGCAATGATACTCATTGCTCTCAATTTTTTGATGGCTTTACCTTCTGTTGCAGCATCCCCCACTGACTGTTCTACCTCAGTCTTTTTCTCATTTAGTACCATTTTGTAGGGAGAGGCTGGGATTTTCCTGGTGCTTGTCAGTGCCTCCCCCTTTGACTAGTTTAAAAGCTTGCCAATGAAGCATTTAAACCGATTGCTCAAAAGACTTATTCCTTTCCTGGACAGATGCAGATCATCCTGCCATTATAGGCTGGTGTCCCTCCAGGTGGAACCCCAGTCCCCAATGAAGCCAAACCACTGTGCTCCACACCATTTTTTCAACCATTCATTAAACTGCATGGTGCTAATTACCCTCGGCTCCCCCATGCCTTTGACAGGTAGCACCTCTGAGAAAGATACTATGTGTGCTACTTGTCTTAGGCCCCTCCCCAACTCTGCAATGTCCTCCTGCACTGCTCTAATCTCATGATGAGCCAAGTCATTTGTCCCTAGGTGGACAATTAGATCGAGCTCAAACTCCCTTGCAGCTGTTCTCATGATCCTGAGGATGTGCTTCCTGTCCCTCCAAGCCATGGCACCAGGCAGGCACCTTACTTCAGTTTTCCCAGCTCCCCCCAGTTCTATACCCCTAATAATTGAGTCTCCCACCAGGAGCTGCTTCCTTTCCCTGTGATGTCCTCTGCCTCCTTCCTGTGTGCCTCCCTTGTGACAGTTGTCATCAGTCTTCTCTGCTGGTGCATCCATAGGGGAGCTATGCTCCCCCAGAATGGTGCATGGATTGTGGAGTGGAACAGTTGACTGGGTGTGCCTCTGTTCCACCATCCTTACCCTCCCTGAGCCCACTGTCATCCAACTGCTGTGCTTTCTTCACAACCTCTGAGGTAGTGGTGGTGGTGCTAGTGCTCCCTGGATGGGGGAGGTTCCTTTCCTACTGTCCAGTGTGGCCTGGGGGAAGGTTTCCTTACTACTGTCCAGTGCGGCCTGAAGACGGGCAACTTCCTCCCTCAGGGCAAATAGTTGTCTGCAAATAGGGCAGCATCTCAGCCTCCAGAAAGACTCCCGGAAGACTGTTGCCCCACAGCCATTACATTGCACTACTCCCCACATGTTTATCTACTTTTTTGTTTGTTTGTTTGTTTGTTTGTGTGTGTGTGTGTGTGTGTGTGCGTGCATGTGTGTGATTGGTTATATAGAAATATATATATTATACAATGTGTATGCTTATATTGTCAGTGCAGTGTGCTAGAGAGGATATGACAGTGATATGCACCTTGCACTCTTGAGGAAATGATGTCAGAACCTCAGGTATAAAGGAACTACTTCCAGGGTTGGGTGGGGTGAGGGGTGGGAAGGAGTTGGGCCTAAACTGTGCCCTCACAAAACAATCAGCTAAAAGTTCTCACCCACCGCTGCAATGAGAGCCTTCCTGTCAGCAAGATACCTTACACAACAATTTGACTGAGAAAGTACCCTGCTAATCAAACAGAGAAAAATCCAGACATCCAAGTCAGACACAGGTAAACCTCTCCAGCCCCAAAACAGCCTGATGGTTTGTTAGCCACAAAGGAAAATCAAATATGCAGTTATTTCAGCCCTTCTGAAGATGCTGACAAGATAAGCAGTTTTGAAAACCCCCTTCCTGAATTAAAAACTAAAATAATTAAACACAAAGCAATACCACTGTAAAAGTGAGGAAAACTTCTCTCAGATGTAAGCAAGAGAGAGAGATTAGTTACAGATATCTAGTCCAATATAGTATATCCCACACAGCTTCTCAGTTGTTTCAAAGCACACCCAGTACACAACTTGGAAGAAGATGGACTTCTGTCTCAAACAGGATCACATCAGTAGTTTATAGTAATTGAACAATGCTGAAATGGTCAAGCTAGACAACTGGCTGTGATGCAGGCCTCTGACTTGTGAAGACAATTTCCCCCACCTCAGGCTATGTCTGGCATCCAATTACAAACTGCAGCCTTTGCTATTTTAAATCACACAATCCCACCAAATGTTGCAAAATATATTGATGCAGATTGTCACAGAATTCTAGTAATCAGTCCAGTTAGCCACAAAGGAAAATCAAATATGCAGTTATTTCAGCCCTTCTGAAGATGCTGACAATCCTGGCCTGCTGTTTGATATCCCATGGCATGGTGTGGTCTTTTGCCTCCTGGGGATACCACAGCCTGATTTTAAGTATGGTGAGCCACTCCTTTACTTTGATTCTGCAGCAAAAAACAGCAGCATCAACATGGAATCCTCAAATGAAAGGATACCATCTCCTTCATCACCTTCATCAACATCAACGAAGATGAGATATAGACAGCATTACAGAAAGGACGGGGAGCTGGAGTCTGAATTTAAAGAATGACTGCAGAAGAACAACAGAGGGCAGGAATATGGAATCTGTGTGAGAGTATGACAACATTATTGATTCTAGTACTGATAATACACAGCCTTGCACTGAATCTGGAGTGTTATACAACATTACTTATCACATAGTAGGCAGAAGGAGCTTCTGAGAGTTTGATGTAATGCATAGTTTACAAAACATGTGTTTTTTATTTCAGGCCCTGCAACAAGGATGTAAAGATAGCTAGTAGAGGGAAAAATGAGCTATGTGACCATGACAGGGGAGATAAGCACAAGAAATTTCTTGCGTCCTTATCCAGCAACAGAATTATGGACACCTTCTTTGCAAGATCACTAAATACCAATTTGGCATTGACTGAACTCCTCTAGGCACAAGCTGTAGCAGAACATCATGTTCCATTTGCTCTGGCCAACTACATGTCTAAATTATTTCCAATAATGTTCAAAGATTCTAAGATTGTTGAAACATTTCCCTGCAAGGAGAGCAAAACCAGATCAATGTTAGTTAATGTAATCAGAGAAGAATTAAAGTAATCTGTTGTAGAACAAATGAGATAAAACTATTTCAGCCTCCTTATAAATGAAAGAAACGACACAGCAGTGGCAAAGCAGCTTGCTCTTCTTGTGCGTCTTCTGGATACTCAAGGGGGAGTGCGATCCTTCTTTTATAAACTCACAGAAGTACAGCATACCCCCACTGCAACTGGTGTCACTTTCAATGCAGAAACACTGTATAGCACAACTATGGATGCTCTGCAGAAAGATGAAGTGCCTCTACAAAATATAAACAGATTTAGATCAGATGGTGCCAGTTCATGACTGGTGAGAGAAAAAGCACGTTGAACAGACTGAAGAAAGAACTTTCAGATATATTCGGCATTCACTGCATCTGTCATGTTGCACATCTAGTTTTGAATGATGCCTGCAAGGTGTTCCCTGAAGAGATCCAAAGTCTATCCATAAGACATTTGGTACTATTTTAAAAAAAGTGCAAAGTGAATGCAGACTTTTTCAACATTCCAGGAATTTACCAACACTAAAACCCATAGACTCCTAAAGCCCTGCCAAACGTGATGGCTCAATCTGCATCAGGTAGCTGGGAGAATGTCTGAACAGTTCCTTTCTTAGAGATCTTAATTTGAAAGTTTGAGTGAGAAAAATGCCATGGTACTTGGCATAAGAAAGGCTTTGTATTTAAACCTGGTGCGATTGTGCTTCATGTATTTAGACTTTGCTTTACCAACAATCCTGTAAATTAATTACTGTTTCAATAAGAGTGACCTAATATACATCTCTTGCAACAAGAAATAGATATTCTGTGCAAAAAACTGCTGGCAAAATTTATAAAATCTGCTACCATCAGGTGGTCTGCCTCAGTAGGGGCCATTAATGTGGCAGATGAAGAGAACCTCCTACCACTACATCAAATTGCATTTGGAGAAATGGAGTACCATGCATTAAGCAGCTGGAAGATGATGGAGAAGGAGATACAGTTGAGTCATTCCTGTTACTGGCAAAGAGGTTCTGGATTGGGGCGTGCCTACAAGTAACAAAAACACATTTTCCCTTTGAAGACTATGATTATGGCATCTACAAGAATTTGGGGGCACTTAATCCAGAAAAACAGCATGTGTCTAAAACCAAATTCCAGTTTCTAGTCAAGAGGTTTCCTAACATAACTGATAAGACAGATGCCACAATGGAGCAACTGGAAGATGAGGCACTGGAATATGAAATGATGACATTCCCAGAAGATAAGGTTGCCTTGCCAGTTGGTGTATTAGCACTATGTTAAGTCACTTAAAAAATATCCAAGAAATCCAAGCCAGTTGAGATTTCCAGTACTGGAGCAACTCACATTAACACTTGTAGTTCTGCCTCATGGGAATACTGATGTGGAGAGGCTGTTCATTGAGCTGAAGAGAACAAAGATCAAGGATAGAAGCTGAATGAAAGCAGACACACTTAAGTCACTGCTGCATGTCTCCTTCAACAAAATGGAGAGTGAATGTTTTAAATTTAAGACACCAAAAGAAATGCTAGAAAGATGCAGGAAGAATAGGTACTAATCATATCAGGGCAAGAGCTGTAATAGAGATAAAGTGACTTTGAAAGACTGAATGAGGACACATTAAAACATAGTGATTGATTGATATTTTTTACAGATTGGACATTACTTAATGGGGACACAGTAAAAAGTTACATACTTACTGTGTTAGACAGTACATCCAGAATATCTTCTGTCATTAAAATTGAAGCATATTAACTAGACTTAAAAAGCATCTTGATCATGTTTTGAGCAATGGATGGGTAGCTGGTTTTTAATACTTATCAGTTATATATGTATTACTTTTATGTTTATTGGCCATGTAGTATGTATTATTGAGTGTTATATCTGGCCGTCCATGAAAACAGACATTTTGTGAGTCATGTATTTACCAGAATTTAGACACATAAATTAAAATCATGATTTTTATATTAAAACTAGTAAAGTTCTATCACTATAAACAGGAAATCAAAGTCCTTTCTTTTAAAAAAAAAGTCTATGGACATCTTAAACAGTGCATGAGGCCAAAAGTAAGAAATCAGTGACTTGTGAAAAACTCTACAGGGATTAATATAGGGATTTGATTGTGCTACTATTGAGAAAATACAGGAACAATGAAGGTATGTTACAGGAAAATGGTTATTTGAATCTGGGAGCACTACCTCTGCCAGGAAATTAGCCCACATACTGTACTAACTATTCTCTTTGTGAAGAAATGCTTTCTAAACTGTGTTTTGGACTTAATTTTCTTCCGCTTCCATGTGTATCCACTAGCCCCTCTGTGCTGGTTTAAATCTTCTGATCCTGATAACCCTGTTTAACAACATAAATCACCTTTAAATGTTGTATAACAATCCCTTTTACAGTGCTCCCAGATTTATAGGGTTCCCCGTATTTAACAGGGCTTTACTAGCAAACACGGCGTACATTGATGAAAAACAAATCTGGGGCTTTTTCTCTGGAATTCCACTTAAAAAAATGGAACTCTATTGGTATCAGCATGTCATCAGCTCCTTCTCCAACTTTAAATCACCATTTCCAATTGGGTTTCCACCTGCACGGCCGGCAGACTGGTTAGCCAACATTGGAAGCTAAAGTGCAAGTCCGATTGGGCAGACCACCTATGAGGTATTCTGAATTTAATTTGGTGGGATCCACTCTGGCACTCACTATAAACTTTGCAGATGTGCCGAGCAGGAGACAGTTGCTTGATCAGTTCTCCTAGCACGGCACCTTAACAGCATCACTGCAGTCTCACTGGCTCAGAGGTGGGCTTGCGTTCTGGATCTGTTCTTAGCTGGGTCACCTCAGGGTCTGGACAGCGATTTAAAAAAAAATTAATGACCTTACATGTTTTGTCTTTGAAACTCTCCCTTTGCATAACCCAATTTCCACATATTGAATAGCGGTGGTTCGTTTCTCATTTGGTGGGAGAGCTTAATTAGAACACTTTAAATAAAAATCATCCACAGTAGTTTACCGGCATTCGGTTTCCTGCTGATTGCATTTAATAGCAGCTGCCCTCTTGGAGCTCATCTGTTGGACCCTGTGTGATTCATCAACACAGAAAGCAACCAGGAAAAAAGAAAAAAAAAATAATCATCATGTGACAGTGATTTAAAAAAAAAAAATAACCTTCATGTTTTGAAGTTGGGGTTGTCTGGCACCTAACAGTGCAGAGTATCAGTTGGCATTTGTTTCATAAAAAAAATCAGGAAAAAAAATAATTTTAGCAAGTAACCATATACTTTTAGTGGCTATAGGTTGCTTTTCTTTGCAAGCTAAGCTGTACAGACCCTGAGGCTTTTGCAGAGTAAAGGGAGGGTCTGGGAACCTGGGCAGTGGAAACTGGGCAGAAGGCAAATTGGTTTTGGCTGGCAGCTTGCAGTGCACAGTACCAGTTAGCATTGTTTTGGATTTAAAAAGTAAGTCAAAAAACATAGATATCAACTTTATAGCAAACAAGTGCTTGTTGTCTGGCAGAAAGCAGTGCCTAGTACATGTTGGAATCTTGTTTGACAGATAGAAAAAAATATTTATTGGACCGGTTTCTTCAAAATAGAAAAGTTTAGAGTCTTTGATTCTTCACATTCACTGTTGATGACAAGTAGAGAGTGTATGTGTATCAGGCTGATGTGTGCTTGCCCTTTGCAGTATAGGGAGAAACTGTAAGCCTTACATGGGGGCCACATCTTGCACATGGATGTTGTTTGACAGCCTGTCAGTGTCTGCTAATAATTGTCACTTGTTTTTGCATAAAACAAATAATATTCCTTTCATCTCTGTTTTACTCCAGCTTTGAAAGATATTTTAATGTAATAATAAATATCTTTCATTGAAAGTTATCATTTGTATCTCTATTTCAGACACTTAGAGGAATCCTAAGTGCATTCTGTAATGTTTTGTTAGCTAGCTATGTATAAGTGATCTAATTGAATTTAAGTGGCAGTCTCCCTGTTTATACACTAGTTAGTAATGAAAGTGCACTGTCCCTTTGCGAGCTAGTATACAGACTACTGTGCATTATACTTTTGTTTCATGTGTTTTTAATATAAGAACAGATTACTGTTGTCTATATGTGAAGGCTAAGAATGAATTCATTCCCTGCAAAAAATGTGACAATAAATCCACCACAAATTCAGCCAGGTTTGTAAATCTCTTGGTGTTAGACATAACACTTGGCAGTTTTGCACAGTGGCTGCCCTGGGTGCAATACAATACTTCCTTTTCAAGGTTCACAGTTATTCCCTTATCATTATGCACATATGAGAAAAGGTGGATTTGCAGCTTTCGGGCTGTATTTGTATAGTGTGGCTGACTGTATACCCTCCTTTCCTTGAGGGTATAAGGAGCTTAATATGTATACCCTCGAGGAAGGGAGAGGGGGGCATGATAGAAACTTTCAAGTACCTTAAGGGAGTCTACAAAGTCTAAGAGGGTAGCATCTTTCAGAAAAAGAGATGTGCAAGAACAAGGGGGCACAATTTGATGATAGAGAGGGGATGGCTCAGGGGCAACATGAGGAGGTATTTTTTCGTGGAGAGGTTGGTGGATGCATGGAACAGACTTCCTGAGGAGGATGTGGGGTCAAAAACAATGGGGGAATTCAAGAATGCATGGGACAGATGTAAGAAAATTCTGGTGGGAGGTAGGAAGAAGCAGGCTGTTGGTTAACTAGAATCCGTAGCTTATCAAATAGGTATGGAAATGGGCAGACTGGGTGGGCCAAGCGGTCCTTATCTGCCATCAGAATCTATGTTTCTATGACTAGCTGCTAGCATTTCAGAGCATGCAGGTACTTGTTTTATATATGTATAGCATTGTGCTGTGATCAGTATTTATGGAACACATACAAACATAGAAGAGAAGAAGTCAGTGCCTCAGCTGGGCCTAGGTTCAAGTCCCAGCTGAGGCACTTGCTAAGTTCTGCCTCTATATGTTTGTACGTGCTCCATAAATTTTCACACTGCACTCCTGTGAGACTACAATAAGTAATTATTTGTGTAGTCACTGAGCTGTGCATTTGAGAAAGAGTAATGTGCTCAGGGATGGCCCAGTTTCCTGTTGTCTCAGTGGTGCAGCTGGTTAGCGCAATCAGAATGGTATTCTGGGTGGCCTGAGCTCAAGCCCCAGCTGAGTCACTTACTTCTTTCTCTCCTATGTTTATATGTCTGCCAATGAATGTTTTTAAGCTCTTACCCCAGGATTTAATCAATGAGCATAATCTTGGCTGTTACATTATTTGTTGATGGACCGGGTTGTTTGTTTCTGCAAGTTCTGATTTACAAAAATCTCTGTTATTAGACTGTAGCACTTTTAGGCTATACTTGTGATATGCTAATAATTTTACAATGATGGCCAAGTGGTAGCTTTTTTGGGAGGGGGAGCTGCAGGCAGAGGGTTCAAGATGAAGAAAAGAAAGAGGTCTGGGGATTTTGTTGTAGCACTGAACAGATTAATTTTCCTTTCTCTGTGCCCTGTATTGATCTGAACCAGAGCTAATGTGGGCTGGTGGGTAGGGTATTTCTTGTGCTGGTGGGTTAACTCACTGGCATAGGGGGTGGCCTAATCTTAATCCATCATGATGTTCCAAGATTTGGGGCAGGGTGTTTGATTTATTTCAAATGCTGCTAAACTGGATAGGACTCATGAGGAAAAAATGTATTTTTTCAAGGTGATGATGAGAGGAAACCATACTTTATCTACTCATGATGCTCAGTTTTAATGGGAAATGTTTTGGATATGACAGTAAACAAATGAATTGCAGAGAGCTAACTACTTTGGCATGTTGTTTTAACAAACTGACTTTCAAGTCCTGGTACTTTTACTATGAATTGTGAGGCACTGGCCATTTGTTTTAAACACTGGTAGTCAGAGATATGCCCCATAAAATATCTGGATATTTTATTGCCAGCTGTATTAGAAATCCCTTGGAATGAACGGGGATTTCCTGAGATACATACTGTACTGGGACTTCTTTCTGGCAGCCATCTACCACTATAAAACAAGAATCAGTTAGTAAAAGAAATGATTTTTCCATTAACTGCTTCATGGTGAATGCATTTTAAACTGTGTTGTATAAATCCACCACTAGTACACATCTGTGCAGTCGTTTCTGGAGTGTAGCACTCCAAGACTGAAAAAACAGTGGAATAATGGTAAAAAAACATCTGCATAGTTTTCCTGCCTAAGTAGGTCTACACTATCAGTCTCTTATCTGTCCAGTCTTCTGAACAGACATCATTCATGCTTATACTCATGCAGCTCAGCCACTCAGAAATGTTCTGGGCATTGCAGGGTCAGTGCAAAAATTAAGCTTCAACAGCAGAACTAGAAATTATACAACTCCTACTGGTTCCACCAGACACCAAGGCCATTCCATGTACCCCTACAAACTCACTGTTTGAGAACTTGGACAGAGAATTAATTGTGGACTGATTTATTTGTAAAAATATATATGATAGGCAGCGTGGTCCACTACTAATTACAGCAGAGACTTGGGAACCAGGAAGTTCAAGCTCCACAAGAGCCAATCACTCTTTGTGACCTTTGGTAACTTAGTCTCTTAATCTCTAACTGGTCCAGACAGTCCTGGGTATATACATTGTAAAAAACAAAAACAGGTTGGTTCCCCAAAGCTACATTACATGGAACTTGATGGCAGAAAAGGACCCTGTGGTCCATCCAGTCTGCCCCTTCCCCCTACTACACTATCTACCTCCCTCCTAGAGTACTGACTCCACCCCCCAGCAACCCCTTATGCTTGTCCCACATCCTCTTGAACCCAATCACTGTCTCCCCCTCCACCACCTCCTCCAGAAGTCCGTTCCAAGCATCCATGACCCTCTCTGTAAAGAATCACCCTCTCACATTTTCTCTGAAGTGCCCTCCCCTGCAGCCTCATGCCATGCTCTCTCATAGTAGTTTCCTTCTTCATTTGGAACACGCACCCTGGGCCTACTTTGTTTATCCCTTTAGCATATTTGAAGGTCTCTGTCATGTTCCCTGTCTCCCTTCTGGTCTCTAGCATGTACAGCCCTAGTTGCCTGCATCTCTGTTCATATGGTTTGCCTTTTATTCCTTGCACCATCTTGGTCGCTCTTCGCTGAACCTTTTCAATCAGGTCTATGTCCTTGTGCAAGTGAGGCCTCCAGAACTAGACTCTGTACACTAGGTGCTGTCTCACCATTGCTTGTTATAGGGGCACCAGGACTTCCCTCCTCCTGCAGGTGATTCCACTGCCTATACTTGCCAGCATCCCATATGCCTACCCCACTGCTCTTGTACACGGTTTCCCCACCTTAAGGTCATTGGTTACTAATATACCTATATCCTTCTCCTGTTCCATATCCTGTTTTCCTCCCCTCCCATTTTGTATCCTGTCCTTGGGTTTCTGTGTCCCAGGTGCATAACCGCACATTTCTTGATGTTGAATTTTAGCTGCCTGGTTTCTGCCCATTCCTCCAGTGCCCCAGATCTTGTTTTATATCTTCCACCCCTCCTTCAGTGTCAATCCTATTGCAGATTTTCATGTCATCTGCAAAGAGTGCCACATGTCCCATCAGTCCATCTGCTATGTTGCATATATAGATGCTGAAGAGGAGCAGTCCCAACACTGACCACTGGGGCACCCTGCTTGTTACCCACCCCGATATAGAGTGCACCCCATTCACTATCACCCTCTGGGTCCTGTCTGCTAGCCAGCTTTCCACTCATTTTGTTGTCTTGCCCACCACCCCCATACTTTCCAGTTTGTTGACCAACCTTCTTTGGGGTACAGTGTTGAAGGCCTTACTGAAGTCTAGGTGAGCCACATCCACTGCCCTCCCTAGGTTTATTATCTGCATCACCCTGTCAAAGAATTCTATTAGATTGATCTGGCATGATTTCCCCCTCATGAACCCATGCTGGTTGTCATCCAGCAATTCATTCACCTCCAGATACTGTGTTACCCTTTCCCTGATAACTGCCTCAATGACCTTCCCCACCACTGCGGTGAGGCTGACTGGACAGCAGTTCTCTTTCACCTCCCTGCTTCCCTCCTTGTGTATTGATATGACTGTAGCTCTCCTCTAGTCCACCAGCACCTTTCCGGTGTCCAAGGATAGGTTGAATAGCCTTGCCAGTGAGGCAGTCAACTCCTCTCTTTCTTCCCAGATCACCCTTGGATGCAGTCCATCCAGTCCCGTGGCCTTGTCCACCTTCACCCTGCCCAGTTCCTCTCTGACTTTCTCTAATCTAAAGTGACTTGTTTCCACCCCTGCAACACGTCCCATCTTCAGCTCTGGTCCCCTGCCCTCCCCCTCCTCCATACAAATTAAGCAGAAGTACCTGTTAAGCTCTTCTGCTTTCATGCAATCATCATCTAGTGGCTCCCCCCCCAAGAGTCTTGTGAATCCTTGACCAGTCTTCCTCTTATCCCTCACATAGCTGAAGAATGTCTTTTTATCCCCATTGGCCTGCTTTGCTATCCTTTCCTCTGTGTCAGCCTTTGGCCCCCTAATCACCTTCTTTGATAGGCTCCTCATTTCCCTTTAGGTTTCCCTGTCCTCTTCCTTCTGCATTTCCTTATATTCCCTAAATGCTCTCCATCTGCCCCCTACTTTCCTCACTACATCACTATTGAACCACAGTGGCCTCCTGCTACTTGCTGTCATCCTTACCCTCCTTATAGTTACATATGTCGCCTTCTTTACCCAGTCTCTCTTAGCCCCAAATAGCTCCTCCACTTCAGTTATTTTCCCCACGCCATCCATCACTTCCCTCACTAACCTTCACAACTTATTAAAGTCTGCCTTCCTGAAGTTCAGCACCATTGTACTGGTTTGTCCCACTTCCCTCCCTGCCCTCACCTTAAACCTATTGGCCCTATGGTCTCTATTTCCCAGCTCCTCTCCCACCAACACCTCCTTTACATTCTCCCCATTTGTCAGGACCCCGTCTAGCTGGTTGTTCCCCCTAGTTGGTTCTCTGACTAACTGCTGAAGGAACATCCCCTGCAGAACCTCCAGGATTTCCCTGCTTCTGATCGAAGCTGCGTCTGGCATGATCCATTCAACATCTGGGAGATTTAGATCGCCCACCAGTAGTGTTTCCCCTTTTAGAGCCATCCTTGCTATGTTCTGCGTCATCTTCCTGTCCTGCTATTTCCCTTGGGTCAGAGGCCTGTACACCACTCCAAGCCTCAAGCACTCCCCTGTCCTTCTGCTTATTATCACCCACAGTAATTCAGCTTCCTCATTATATTACATGTAATTTTATTTTTCTCTCCTCCTTGTATTCCCAATTGCAATTTAACAATTGATTGCACTGCATCTGTACCCTTTCTCCACCAGAAAGGATCAACAAGCAGCTGTTTTCACAGCCCACCCCAATCCTATTATCAATCTTTATTTGTATACTGGAAGGTATGTGAGCAAAAATGCCCATTTTCACAAATGTCCAGTGTAAGAGATACCAAGAAGGTATGCCAATACAAAATAGAGTCTAACAGAAACAAGATCTATACAGAGGAAACAATCCAAACAAGTGGTTTAGATACAGAGAACAATGTCAAAGACTAACAGTTCTCTAAGAGTTACAGCAATTTTCATAAACTGAAAAAACAGGAGACAATCGATTACAATAAAGTAAAAAGAGAGTAACACATAGAGTGGCCTGAACATTCTTGTGTGTAACATATGGAGAGAAAGAAAGAGAAGGGAAGGTGTATACAGGGGTCAGTAACCTAAGTGCTACAGTTGGTGAAAGTGCAAGTCTTTTGTGGTTGATTGTAATTGAGTCTATGATTGAAATATGAAGAAACCTAGGATAGGAGTGGGTGATGGGAGTGGAAACTAAGTTGAGGGGGGCAAAGGTTGGGGGGGATTGGTGTGGGGGAAGTGAGGGGAGGGAGAACAGGGACTAGAGTAAAGCAAGAGGGTGCTTGAGATATGCAAGGTGGAGAGTGGATGGGTTTAGCTGGAGGGCCACCCAGGGGCAGCTGCAGATGGAAGAATTGAGTATGTGAACTTTGAGGTAGGACTTGAAGGTGTGGATGGACCTACAGACTTGGATATTGGGAGGCAGTTTGTTGTACAACTTAGTTCCCTTATAGGTGATCGAGTTCTGAGCTTACTTAGTGCAGTAGAAAGGGATGTCAAAAACCATGATTGAGGCCCCTCTCATCACCCACATGGTGGTAGCTAAGAGGAAGAGAGAAATCACACTAGGTGGCAGCAAATTCAGGTGTATCTTATAGAGGAAGGATAGCATTTTTTGTTGGCACCGCCCTTCAAGAGTGGGCCAGCTGAGGGATGAGCAGAGGGTACAGTGGTGAGTTTTCCATCGTAAACCAGTGATGACAAGGACAATGTTGTTGTAGGTTGATCTTAGTTTGGAGTAGAGTACAGATGTTTGGGGGGGGAGAAGATGACGGATCCATAGTCAATGAGTGGCAGGAGAAGAGAGTTAGCTAAGCAAAGCCTGGTTGCAGGGATAAGGAACTTTCTTATCCTGTAGAGGAGACCAAGCCTGTTGTAGGTCTTTTGTATGAGGTTGCTAACATGGAGATTAAAGGAGATATGAGGGTCCAGGAGGAGCCCAAGATATTTAAATTCAGATACCTGTTCAATTGGGTAGCCAGAGTTATCAACTAATGTAAGGTCAGTGACGGTGGATTTTCTAGGGCTTGTGAAGACCATAAACTTTGTCTTCTTAGAATTTAGGACCATATCATTTCTGGAGAACCTGGAGTGCAACTTCATGAAATCAGACTGTAGATTAAGGAACATAGTGATGGGGTTGATATCACTGCTGCATAGTGCCGCATCGACAGCATAGGGGACAAGTTATGTGTTAAGGCAGATAGAGTGGCAATTATTAATGAAAAATGAGAACAGGAGGGGGTCCAGGATCAAGCCCTGGGGGACCTGATATTTGATTGGGCATTTGACTGAGAGATGACCTCCAGTGGAGGTTTTATGGGATCACCCAGAAAGGTAGCTTCTGACCCACTCTATGACATTGACAGACAGGTGCAGACCTTTGAGAGTGTTGAATAGGAGTGCATGGTCCACAAGGTTGAATGCCTTGGTCAGGTCGACAAATACCAACCCAGTGTATTGGCCTTTCTCATTGGCCTTAAGGATGTTGCTAATGAACCTGACCAGGGCATTTTCTGTGCTGTGACCAGATCTGAAGCCATGTTGAGCATAGGGGAGTAGATTGTTGGCTTCCGGGTAGGCAGTAAGTTGAGAGTGCACAACATTCTCAATGATCTTTGATAGAGGGGCTAGAAGGGAGATAGGACGGTAATTACCGACCTCACTTCTGGACCTGGATTTGAATAATGGTTGATGGTGGTGGATTTCCAGGCATTGGGGAAGGTATGAGAGCAGAGGGAGCTGTTTAGAAGATTGCTGATGGGGATTTTAAGGACACTGATGGACCATTTAAGGATTTTATAGTCAATACCGTCAGCCCCTTTGCTGGATTTTGGGTTGTTCCCATGAAGAAGTTTGATAGTGTCCCACTGGTTTTAGAGCCTTAAAGAACAATTTGGGGGGATGCCCAAAATTGGGGTCCAGGTAGTGGGGGTTGGGGGGAGAGATTGGTGAGGGAGAAGGGGTGGCTAGTTTGTACTTTTTGAGGTTACCAAAAAAAAGAGTTAAAGATGTTTGCCACTTCTGTTGGGTCATGGGTTAGTCTACCATAAATCAGTCCTTCTTGGTAAAAGGGAATAGCTATGCAGTGACCAGCAAAGGGTGCATGAATACAAAGTGGCCCATGCTCTCCCTCCCTAAGACAGTGTAATTTGGGACATTGAATTGAAGGCATAGCCAAGTGGCCATAAGTAATTGATATTCCAGCATATTGTTATGACATTTTGGGCCTATTTTGCAATGTCTAATGGCTAAGACTCAAATGTTATTCAATTAGTCTCTGATGCCTGTGGCAGCTCAGCCTGTTTGACTGGACAGTTTAAATAACATCATTCCTTCTCTTTGGAAAGTTTTTCTTAATGGCTTAAGACTGGGGGGGGGGAGTGTTGGTGACAAGCTGGGCCACCTTGACAAGGCCCTCCCCCTGGCATTGACCCAGATTAAAATAGTAACAAATAATATAAATTGAAAAGAAAAGGCATTTACTTTTAAGATGGGTCCTCCTGGTGATGGTCTTGGCTGTGTTGTAGGGGGACTGGGGTCATGCCATGACTTTGGAATGGTCCAGAGCATAATGATAGTAATTGTGATGGTTTAAGATAATAAATGATTATAAATCTTCACTTGCCACTGTGGATGCTGGGTGGCTAGCATTGAGGGTTATGTATGTCCATGGGCACCAGCTGATATGGTGTTGTGGTTGGCTGCCCTGGTGTTCTTGTTGGGAAAGGAGAATAGCTGATGTTTAATTTTGACCCCTGATGTATCCAGGTCGGTACACTGTGCTCAGTTTGTGTATGTGTGTATGTGTGTGTGTGTGGGGGGTGGGTGCTCCCGCCGTACCCGTACACTAACCAGTTTAATAGTCAAATTCTTTGTAAATGTATTTCACCAAATAAAAAAGTGTTGTGGAGTATTTTGTCTCAGTCTGATTTCTGGATGTTGAGTCCTTTGTCATATTTGACATATCCTGGCTACTGTTGTTTCTGTCTCATTTCTGGATTGAGTCCTTCATTATCTTTAACATATCCTGGCCTGCTGTTTGATATCTAGTGGCATGTTGTGGCCTTTTGCCTTCTGGGGATCCCACAGCCTTATTTCAAGTATGGTGAGCCACTTCATTTCTTTGATTCTACAGAAACCAGCAGCAGCATCAACATGGAATCCTCAAGAGTAAGAACACAATATCCTTCATCATTTTCATCATCATCAAAGAAAATGCAGTACAGAGAGCATTACAGAAAGGACGGGGAGCTGGAGTCTGAATTTAAAGGATGACTTCAGAAGAGCAACAGAGGACAGGAATATGGATTCTGTGTGTGAGTATGACAACATTCTTGATTCTAGTAGTGGCAATACACAGTCTTGCACTGAATCTTAAGTGTTATAAAAAATTACTTATCACATAGTAGGAAGAAGGAGATTCAGATAGTTTGATATAATGCATAGTTTACAAAAAATGTATTTTTCATTTCAGGCCCTGCAACAAAGATTTGAAGATAGCCAATGGAGGGAAGAATGACCTACAGGACCATGGCATGGGAGATAAAAACAAGAAACATCTTGCTTCCTTATCCAGCAACAGAATTATGGACACCTTTTTTGCAGGATCACTAGATACAGATTTGGCATCAGCTGAACTCCTCTGGGCATGAGCTGTAGCAGAACATCATCTTCCATTTGCCGTGGCCAACCACATGACAGCATTATTTCCAGTAATGTTCAAAAATTCCAAGACTGCTGAAAAATGTTCCTGCAAGGAGAGAAAAACCAGGTCACTGAAAGTTAATAGGCACTTTTACATAGCGCCACTCTGCACCACAAATATTTTTTGCACCTCTTCACATTTTTGTGCCTCTTATCTGTGTGCATTTACACAACACATGTCAAATAGATCCCAGAGAGAGTCTCAGGTGACCCTCTGGGATTCTCGTGGTCTCTCACTATCACTGCCTCTTGATGCTTGTATGAGCAGTAATGTGCCTGAGTTCATCTACTTACTTTTTCTGACAGCACAAAGAAAGCTGAACTCAGGCAAGTAATCAGTTTTGTGTAATGCTGGGTAAAAATGCTTTAAATGACTTGGAAAGTGGGGCTTATACTGGGCATGCACTTATGCATATTCATATACATGGGCATTAGATGCGCTTCACAGCAATGCACTGAAATGGTGAACCCAGAAAAACAGGATATCCATTTCAGAGAACACTCATTGTGGAAGCGGTGCAGGTTCCCTTCACACACAAAGAAAGGCAATGCTGCAACTGACCTGCACAAGTCAGTGCAGTGCAAAGTCTGGTGTGTAAAGCCACCTTATGTAATAAGAGAAGAATTAAAGTCATCTGTTGTGGAACAAATGAGACAATACCATTTCAGCCTCCTTATAAATGAAAGAAATGACACAGTAGCAAAGCAGCTTTCCCTTCTTGTGTGGTTCCTGGATACTCAAGGAGGAGTGAGATACTTCTTTTATAAACTCATAGAAGTACAGCAAAGCCACATTGCAACTGGTGTCACTTTTAATGCAGAAACACTGTATAGCACAATTATGGATACTCAGCAGAAAGATGAAGTGCCTCTACAAAATAAAATCAGATTTGGATTGTATGGTGCTAGTGTCATGATTGGTGAGGGAAACAGTGTGTTATCCAGACTGAAGAAAGAACTTCCTCATATATTCAGCATTGACTGCATCTGTCATGTTGCACATCTAGTTTCAAATGATGCCTGCAAGGTGTTCCCTGAGGAGATTCAAAGTCTACCCATAGATATTTAGTACTATTTCTAAAAAAAAGTGCTAAGTGAATGCAGACTTTTTCAACATTCCAGGAATTTACCAACATTAAACCCCAGAGACTCCTAAAGCCCTGCCAAACGTGATGGCTCAGTCTGCATCAGGTAGCTGGGAGAATGTCTGAATAGTTCCTTGCTTTGAGATCTTACTTTGGAAGCTTGAGTGAGACAAATGCCATGGTACTTGGCATAAGAAAGGCTTTGCAGTCAAAACTGGTGAGATTGTGCTTCATATTTTTAGACTTTGCTTTACCAGCCATCCTGGAATTTGATTTACTATTTCAACAAGAGTGGTCCAATATACATATCTTGTAGCAAGGACTGGATATTCTCTACAAAAAAACTGCTAGCAAAATTTATAAAATCTGCTACCATCAGGGAGTCCACCTCAGAAGGGGCCACTGATGTGACAGATGAAGAGTACCATCTACCACTACATCAACTTGTATTTGGAAAAATGGAGTTCCACACATTAGTGCAGCAGCTGGAAGATGATGGAGAGGGAGATACAGTTGAGTCTTACATGTTACTTGCAAAAAGGTTCTGGATTGGGGCATGCCTCCAAGTAAAAAAAAAATGTTGTCCTTTGAAGACTATGATGACGGCATTTACAAGAATTTGGAGGCACTTAATCCAGAAAAACAACATGGGCTGGATTCAGGGAGGTTCGCTGCAAGCTGCGGCAATGGTAGCTTGTGGCAACCTGCCCTGCACCCCGGCCCGTGCACCCAATTCAGGATCAGAGTGGGTGCAGTGGTCTGTGTCCTGCGACTTGAGGTAGCTGTGCAAGGTAGGGCGCAGCACCAGGAATGCCACAGGTCACAGGACAGCAGTTGCAATGGGCGAGGGCTGCCATGATTCCCCCATGCCCACCTCTGAGGCCCCATATGGTGTGGGTGCCAGCCCCAAGTCCCCTTACCATGGACCCCCCCAGAACATGGCCCCTCACTTGCCCTAGTGGCCCAGTGGTCCCTCACACACCCAACACACACACCCAGAGGGTGCATTGGCAACACTGCCCTGGTGGTGAGGAAGGGCTATGCCAGTAGCCAGCAGAATATTGGGAGGTATGGGGGGCTCACACTGTGGGGTGTGGGGCCACTAGACTACTGAGGGTTACAGGGATGGTGGGGGATTGTACCCCAGGGCATGGGGGGCTCGCAATGTGTGTGTGTGTGTGTGGGGGTCTAGGCATTGGGGTGTGCCACACACCCTGCCTGGCATTGTACATGTCATGCTTGGGACCCGGAGACCATGGGGGGTCCGTAACCCATGGGGGTTGTGGGGCTGGGACACAGTGGTACCCTCCAGTGAACAGCAAAGACCAGTTAGACCACCTTTTTGTTGGCATAACTGGATGTTCACTGGTGGTTGTCTCTGAGGTTGTCTCTGAATCCCATCAGTGGACATAGTGGCCACCCTACCTGAATAGGGTGCATATGCTGCCTGAAACCGCCTTCCACCATGTTGCAAGGGGGTTTCTGGTGCATAGTGTAACCTCCAGGGGGTGCTATCCCAAAGGCTACTACCCCTGCCTGATTTGCCACCAACAGGTTGAGGGGCCTGGATCCAATGGCGGGTGCCTCCACCCAGAGGTCGGGGTTAAGACAGTCTGATATGACTTGGTCACAGCCCTCTGGGTCACTGCAACCCCCTTTCTTCCCACTAGTGGCCCATACAAATCAATCACAGTACTCTTGCAATATACACTTACCCCCAGGCTTGGTTCAATCAGCTGGCTCTGGGGACCCACTGTAAAGTAAGATACAATTAGACAATAATCACCTGTACAGTAATTTTACATAGACACATGGGTCAGTCAGTATACCGTTGCAAAACAACCAATCTGATTTATTTTGGGGTAAATAACAAAGGCAGGGGGGAGGAATCAGGTTAATTAGCTTTCCACTCTAATGAATATATAAGAATGCCTATCTAAGCCACTGTGCACAGGCCAACCCTATAAGTTACTGTCTCTGGGTACCCAGGCCATAGAAGGCTAGCCTCTCAATGCAGCTGGCTGGGGCCCTGTCGCAGACAACAAACACTTGATTCCTAATAGGATTAAGCAGAGCCAGTAGGCTCAGTTTGTGTAGCCAAACAAGCAGCTAAACAAATCTTGCCCTCACTATGGACATCTGACAGAGAGCTACCCTGATTTAGTACTCACAACTCCAGCACAGAGAGCTCTCTCACACCACTGGCAGGATGGAACCTGGCATTCAGACACTTCTCCACACATTTATATGAAGAGCAGAGGGGTACCATACCAGGCAGCTACTATATAATCCCAATCGTTTTCACTACAGAACACCGGGCTCAATGACACAGCTTCACTTGTCCTGATGCACTGAGCATGATTGAAGCAGATTCTCCAGCCCTCTACAGGGTGAGCCTGGTAGGTAGCTGTGCTTTTGCACAGCATCCTCCGACCGCTGCCTAGCAGATTTAGTGCGACACTTGCTGGTGTTCAATCCACCGAAATCTGGCCTTCCATATGCACTTCCTGTGTGAAAACTCAACAGCGCAGGAGCCCAGAGCTCCTTCCTCGCTCACAACTACAACCACTCTGCCCCTTGGCAGTTTGGGCAGGGCATCTCAGTTCAGGAGCTCCCCGATCCCATTGGTGGGCTGCAGATGCCAGTCACTTAATTCGCTCCTCATTGGTGCACAAAAGGCTCCATAGTCCAGAACTTCATTTCCCAGAATTACTGGCCATATCCCCTATGGCCAGCCAGCTCCAAAGAGAGTCCTAATTCTGGTTGGCTCAAGCGGTCTTCAATTTAGGAATCCCTCTTTACCCCATTGGCCCAGTTCAACAGTCCAGGTGAAAAATGGAGGGGCCAAGCACACAAAGTCCCAGCTGCAAGGAAGGCAGGTTAGACAAACAGTAATTTCACTAATACTCTAAATGATCACAGCCAAACAGTCACATCTATCAGTCAGGATCCCTTTT
This sequence comes from Neoceratodus forsteri, assembly GCA_016271365.2. Lineage (NCBI taxonomy): Eukaryota > Metazoa > Chordata > Ceratodontiformes > Ceratodontidae > Neoceratodus > Neoceratodus forsteri. The sequence continues at coordinate 1,705,453,166 of CM057452.1, read as the reverse complement.
GCACTTACAGCGACTATGAAACGGGAGTGATTTCACTGCAGCTTGGGCAGGATTCAAGCAAGGAAACCCCAGTCCCCCCTGCAGAAACCACTGAAGCCTGCAAACAGGAAGCTCCCAAAGAGACAGCAATGGAGGCTTCAAAAGCACTTACAACTGCCACATTTTGGCAGCATTGCGCCAAACACCAGTGAGGCAAGGAGCTCTTAAGCAGCTCCGGGAAGGGTTTTAGGAACCCCCATTTGTAAGGCAGTTACACCCTTCCTGGCCTGGAAAGAACTTGGCATCCATGTCAAGTAGTTACCCTTAAATCACTTTAAGGCAAAGTAGTTTAAACTGACAGAACATCAGACCCGTGGTTACTTACACTGGTACTGTAATACACAGTTTACTATTGGTTATACAACATTACACATACAGACAACCTTTTTTTTTATAAATCAGGTCATTACTTCCTGCCCAGGACACTTGGATAGAGGGAGCCCTTTCCTATCAGCTATGTGTAGGCTAAATGGGGCAGGGGCATCATACTCATTGGGCGATACTAACAGTTGAGAATAATTTCCCAGGGTCAATTTAGGCAAGGAGCTCGTGGGCACGTACACTCCTTTATGGACCACATTCAGAGGCAGATCCACAGGCTGACTCAGCCAGTTCATCTAGGAGTTTCAGATAAAATTTCTGAAGGTTCTGACACCCTCTCCACCCCACTGGGATGGATTGGGGAAACCACTATAGGAGGAGGGGACCCAGAGTCCATAGTACCTTCAGGGCCTAGTTCTATCATTTCTGAGCTCACAGCATTTGTGTTAGCCAGTGGAATCTCTGGTACTGGCAAGGAACCATCAGGGCACTCAAAATATTCTTCAGGTTCTAGCATATCACTAGCTTGCTCCCCCACATCACTACCTTCTTCTGAAGAGTCAGATAGCTCAGCTAGGCCAGACAGTTCAGCCAGGCTCAAGGATCCCACCTCTTTGGCTTTGATGCCACTCACTTCATCCTCTGGGAGCATTGGCTCCAGAGACAAAGCTGGGGACTTAGACAGTCCAGGAAGCCCAACTTCATCCCCAGAGTTAATTAGGGGATTGCCCCTAAACAGTTGCCTTAGTTCATAAGAGGGGTAATACTCAATATTATTCTCACTGTTCTCAGCCACAGACTGTTGATCAACTTCATCAGAGGGGGGTGGAGAAAAGCCTCTTTAGTTTGATTTCTGAGGAGTCAACCAATCTTGTTTTTTTCTTGGCAGCAGCTCTAGTTATAGGCGGGGGGGGGGAGCATTGGGAGGTCCAGTTCTATTAAAATTTTTCCAATTGGCAGCAGGTGATTTCTGTGTATGGTTTTCACATCTTTTGAATTGTTTTCAGGCCACACTTTATAGACAGGTAAATCTTCCAGTTTTCCCACAACAATATGAGGGAGGTGATGCCATCTGTCAGCAATCTTATGTTTGCCATGCAGTCCCAAATTCCTCAATAGCACTCCCAGGTTTCACTTAGCAGTCATGGTCTTGGCTAGTTGGTAGGCATGGTTGAGTTGGGCCTTCAACTTTTGCACATACTGTAGATGATTTGCTTCTTGAACCCCATCAGAAGAAACCACGAAACATACATCTGCCGGCAGTCTAGCTTCTCTTCCAAACGTCAGTTGGTATGGGAAAAATCCAGTGGCATCACTTTTGGTGCAGTTATAAACATGTACCAAGGTGCTAATCTACTGGCTCCATCTAGGCTTGTCTTTAGGTTGCAGCGTGCCCAACATATCAAGCAATGTACGGTTAAACCTTTCCGGTTGGGGATCTTCCTGTGGATGATACAGGGTGGTTCTTGACTTTCGTACCCCCCACAAGGATATCATTTCTTTAATTAGGTGACTTTCAAAATCTCTCCCTTGATCGGAATGGATTCATTGGGGGGCCCCATTGTGGACAAAGAAATTCTCAACAAGGACTTTAGCCACTGTGGTGGCTTTCTGATCTTTAGTAGGTAAAGCCTGGGCATACTGGGTGAAATGAACAGTAACTACCAATATATTGCTGATGTTCTTCAGATCGGGTTCTAGGCTCAGGAAATCAATGCAAACCAGTTCCATAGGGGCACTAGTAGTGATGTTAACCAGGGGGACAGCCCTCTGAGGCAGGGCCTTTCTTTATAAGCATCGGCCACAGGTCTTGATATATTGCTCCACATCAGCACCCATTTTGGGCCAATAAAATCGGGACCACACTAAGTCAAGAGTTTGGTCTATGCTGAAACGTCCCATGTGATTATGTAGGGACCTCAGCACCAGTTCTCTAAAAGCAGTGGGCAACACTAGTTGCTGTTTGTCTACTCACCCCTCTTCACCCACAGTCTCCCTATACAACAGTCTATTAATCAATTTCAACTTTTGTCCTTCTTTGTACAACAGAGCAGTTCTCAGGTCAGTGAAGCGCAATTTCGACACATCTCTCCCCCCTCTACAGAGCTTCCGAGACAGGGTTTATCATGGGATCTCGGGATTGAGCCCGTTGGAGGCTATCATTATTGAATTGAGGCAGCGCACTAGTGTCTAATGCAGAAAAATGACAGTAAGCAGTGGGTAGGCAGTTCTCAGATGGCCCCAAGCATTCCACCTTGCAGTTCACAGCATCAGGAAACACTTGCTCCTCCCTGTCAAATTTTTGGCAAAGGGCTCTTATGTCAGGTTCTGATAACTGGAGCCAATCAACTCGGGACACTGACCTCCGGGAGAGGGCATCAGTATCTATATGATTCAGCCCTGCCCTATACTCAACAGCGTAATTGTAGGTAGACAACGTGGAAAGCCACCTATGTGCCATGGCATCCAGCTTAGCTGAGGTCTGCACATATGTCAGGGGATTATTATCAGTCTTCACCAATATCTTAGCACCATACAAGTAGTCATGAAATTGATCAACAATGGCCCACTTCAGAGCCAGGAACTCTAGTTTGTGCACTGGGTAGTTCTTTTCTGAAGAAGTCAAGCTTCTGCTGGCAAAAGCTACAAGTCTAAGACAGTTGGGGTGCTCTTGATACAGTATGGCCCCAATCCTTGCAGACTGGCATCAGTATGAAGAACATACTGCTTGGCAGGGTCAGCATAGGCCAGCACTGGGGCATGAGTAAGTTGATATATAATGTCATGGAAAGCTTCCTCACAATCAGCTGTCCAGCGGGTGCCAAACACATAATTTGGGTGGAAATAATTTATTCCAGTCTCAGAGGGTGCAGTTTTCTTATACTTTTTATGGGTTGGAGGATATCCCTGTTTAAGGCTAAGCAGAGGGTGGATCACTCGAGAATAGTCTTTGATAAACCACCTGTAGTATCTACAAAACTCCAGGAACCATTGCAGCTCCTTCAATTCTTTAGTTGAGGCCAAGTAGTCAAAGCTTCCGCCTTGCTGGGGTCAGTCTCTATGCCTTCAGTGGATACTATGTGCCTCACATATTTTACGGAGGTTTGAAAGAATTGGCACTTATCTATAGATAATTTGAGACCAAAATCTTCCAGTCGATCTAGGACTTTGAACAACCTGCTTTCATATTCTTCCAAGGAGCTGCCAAACACTATGACATCATCTAGGTAAACCAAACATTTGGGCAAATTCATGTCCCCCGCAGCACGCTCCACCAAATGCTGAAAAGTAGCAGGGGCACCTGAAATTCCTTGGGGCATCCGCATAAACTCGTAGAAGCCTAGTGGACAAATGAAAGCAGTCTTTTCTCGATCCTCCGGAGCCATCGGGATCTGGTAGTACCCACTGCGGAGGTCTAACACGGAGGACCATTTACTGCCATTTAGACAGTCCAAGGCATCCTGAATGCGTGGCATGGTATACTGGTCTGGTATGGTTCGCTGGTTTAGAGTATGGTAATCCACACATATCTGGACAGCTCCATTCTTTTTCCTCACTACCACAATAGGTGAGGCACAGGGGCTCCTGGACTCTTGTATCATCCCAGCTGCGAGCATCTCCTGCTGGTGTCACCTCACATCATCTCTATCAGAAGGGACTAATCATCGAAATCTCTAACAGAAAGGTCACTCATCCTGTAGCTGTATGAGATGCTCAGCCCCTTGCACACATCCTACATCCCATTCCTTCAAGGAAAACACCTGTTCCCTCTGGGCGAGCCCTTCACTGATCCTTTTCTTCCACTCTGCTGGCAGTGGGGTGTCACTGAAATCAAACAGCTCAGGGGTCACTCGGTCACTTCTCCCGTGAGTCTTGTTGTGGGGCAGAACAGCAGTATTGGCACAGTGCACCATGGCCAGGGTGCAACCCCGTTTCACTAGAATCTCTCAATCAAATACATTATGCACTTGAACCATTACTCTCCTGGCAAAGGCATGGGCTCTAGCAGGTAAGATACTGGGTTTAACCAGCAATCTCTCTGGCAACTTTCCCCTCACCTGATGCATCCAGCATCAATATTTTATTCTTAACATCCTTCTTAATCCGGACTTTCCCCTGCAGAACACACTGGGCATTTGGGGCTAGTAGTAATGGTTCTAGGTCCTTCTTCCAGACAACACCCACTGGGCCCTTGGGTTCCACCTGTCTGGCCCTTCTCTGAGTCTCATAGGCTTTCTGAATTAAGGCGGGTATCCTGAGAGCTCGCCCAGTCATGGACATCTGTTGTTCAGAGCACAGCTGCGCTAAGCAACCAAACATGTGAGCATTGGTCCCAATTAACAAGGGCACCCAATCATACAGTCCAATGGGGGGACACACTAGGGCCAAGGTTTCCACTTGTTCAGCCACCTCAGCCACAGAAGTAGGAAAGGACAACCACATCTGGATATATCCAGGATAAGGGTAGGCCTTATCGCTCAGTTCCCAAACATGTAGTCCATCCAAAGGTTGCAGAGGCACCTCGGGCAAGTGCTTCTGATACCAGTCCTGGAACATAATGGTCACCTGGGAACCACTGTCCAACACAGCCTGGGTGGGTGCTCCTTTCACTCTCATGGTGGTCTCCATTGAGGGCCCCACCACATCAGACCATTCGGGGGGCGTGTCTTTGGAGGTTGCTTGGGCATGGGCCCTGGTCACAAAACTTTTCCAGGGAGGCCCTCCCTGAGGTCTGGTATAGGCCTTGCGATGCCAGGTGACCAGCCTGCTGTTGACCCTCCTTAAATTCTCTGGTAACCGGCACTCAGTCTGAAAGTGTCCATCCTCCCCACAATGGTAACAGAACTTAGTATCTTGGGGGTCTTTGGTGGGAGGAATATATCTCGCCTGCTTGGGGGCATCTAGGGTTCTGGAGGACTCCTCTGAACTAGGTCATTTAGTTCTAGACAACTCAGGTTCTCCAAACTTGACAGGGTGGACAGCAATTTGCTTCAAGTTCTTCACCATTTCTCATAAATCTCTAATCTCAGCCCTCAAATCACTTTCTACCCAGGGATCAGAGGAAACAGCATGCACCCCCACTCCTCCTTGGGCCTCTGGGGGCACAGGAAAGGCATCAGGTCCCTTGTTCAGTCCCCTCAAAAGGTGAGTTCATCTGGTTCACTGGACTTAGGGGTTTGGCATAGATTCACAACTCCCACATAGGGTTCCCACCCCTCTTCATCAGTCTACTTCTCGAATCTCCCTCATCAATTGACAGTATTCAGGAGAGTGTCCCGTCAGTCATGTAACTTGAGTTTTAACAATATCACACTGGAAAACCTAGAAGATTTCAAAATATGATCCAGCCGAACCTGGTTCAAGGCTGTGACAGTTACCCCCCTTTTCGATAAGCTTTTTGCATTGCTCTTTCCTCCCTGGTGACAAAGGCTGACAATTTCTCATTCCTCCATTGTTTGGCTGACTTGAACTTCCATAATAAGTCTTCCCCAGTTTCTGTACTCCCAAACACCCCCTCTAAGGCAGAAAGGTACTTTACTGCAGTGGTTTCGGGGCTAGTAGCCCGCAAGAAAAGAATGGCTTCCAAAGCTGGGCCCCTCAGGCTCTCCATCAGTTTCTTTTGTTTCTCCCCCTCAGAGCACTGCCATTCCTTGACTAGAGGGGTAGCATAGTCCATCCAAGCCTCCAAATCATCTTCCCCCGGGGGTACAGGCACAGTACCAGAAAAAAGTTTTAATCTACGATAGGAGTCTACCTGTATGGGGGGAACAGCTGGGGGAAGTAAAGCCTGAATAGAACTCGTGGGGGGCCTGGGAGAGGTACCTGGGGAGGGTTGGGAGTTGGGTTCACTAGAAAGGTCCAACACCTGCAGTAACTCCTGGGCAGTCCTCCCTTCTGCAGCTAGCAGTTTAAGTAGTTTATCTTTAAAGCTATAAGTCTTGGGGGACCACCCCCGGGGTGACAGACCCACTCCAGATGTGAATGACCCTCCACCCCTGTTGGGCACCTTCTGGGTAAATCACTGGGGGTACCTTCTCGGCATCTATAACTATACTGCATAAGAGCAGCACCTGCAAGGTCTGGTCAAGTAGATCAGCCATACGCCCCTTCACATCTACCTTGCCTAAACATTTAACATGCTCCACTGCAGAAACAAGGTCAGCATTCTTTATCCCTGAGGTACATCCAGTAGTAACACAATTTTCTGTGAATCCAACTCTTCGGCTTCACCCCACCCAATCAGTTTATGCTCCATCATCTTAACAGGGTCCAACTTAATCTTAGTCATGATATCCCCCTCCAGTTTTTCCTTTAGTTTGGCCATGTTGAGGTGCTTCATCTACTCAGCCACTAGGGGACACTAATCCCAGCGGTGCCTCCAAAATGTAACCCCCCGGGGGTGCTATCCCAAAGGCTACTACCGCTGCCTGATTTGCCACCAACAGGTTGAGGGGCCTGGATCTGATGGCAGGTGCCTCCACCCAGAGGTCGGGGTTAAGACAGTCTGATATGACTTGGTCACAGCCCTCTGGGTCACTGCAACCCTCCTTTCTTCCCACTAGTGGTCCACACAAGTCAATCACAGTACCCTTGCAATATACACTTACCCCCAGGCTTGGTTCAATCAGCTGGCTCTGGGAACCTCCTGTAAAGTAAGATGCAATTAGACAATAACCACCTATACAGTAATTTAACATAGACACATGGGTCAGTCAGTATACCATTGCAAAACAACCAATCTGATTTATTTGGGGGGAAATAACAAGGACTTGGGGGAGGAATCAGGTTAATTAGCTTACCACTCTCATGAATATATAAGTATGTCTATCTAAGGCACTGTGCACAGGCCAACCCTGTAAGTTACTGTCTCTGGGTACCCAGGCCATAGAAGGCTAGCCTCTCAATGCAGCTGGCTGGGGCCCTGTCACAGACAACAAACACTTTATTCCTAATAGGATTAAGCAGAGCCAGTAGGCTCAGTTTGTGTAGCCAAACAAGCAGCTAAACAAATCTTGCCCTCACTATGGACATCTGACAGGGAGCTACCCTGATTTCATACTCACAACTCCAGCACAGAGAGTGCTCTCACACCACTGGCAGGATGGAGCCTGGCATTCAGACACTTCTCCACACATTTATATGAAGAGCAGAGGGGTACCATACCAGGCAGCTGCTGTATAATCCCGATCGCTTTCACTACAGAACACCGGGCTCAACAACACAGCTTCACTTGTCCTGACAAACCGAGCATGATTGAAGCAGATTCTCCAGTCCTCTACAGGGTGAGCCTGGTAGGTAGCTGTGCTTTTGCACAGCCTCCTCTGACTGCTGCCTAGCGGATTTATTCTGACACTTGCTGGCATTCAATCTGCCGAAATCTGGCCTCCCACACACGCTTCCCACGTGAAAACTCAACAGCGCAGGAGCCCAGAGCTCCTTCCTCGCTCACAACTACAACAACTCTGCCCCTTGGCAGTTTGGGCAGGGCATCTCAGTTCGGGCACCCCCAATCCCATTGGTGGACTGAAGATGCCAGTCACTTAATTTGGTCCTCATTGGTGCACAAAAGGTGCCACAGTCTAGAACTTCATTTCCCAGAATTACTGGCTGTATCCCCTATGGCCAGCCAGCTCCAAAGAGAGTCCTAATTCAGGTTAACTCAAGCGGTCTTCATTTTAAGAATCCCTTTTTACCCCATTGGCTCAGTTCAACAGTCCAGGTCCAAAATGGAGGGGCCAAGCACACAAAGTCCCAGCTGCAAGGAAGGCAGGTTAGACAAACTGTAATTTCACTAATACTCTAAATGATCACAGCCAAACAACCACATCTATCAGTCAGGCTCCCTTTTGCACTTACAGCGACTACGAAATGGGAGTGATTTCACTGCAGCTCAGGCAGGATTCAAGCAAGGAAACCCCAGTACCCCCTGCAAAAACCGCTGAAACCTGCAAGCAGGCAGCTCCCAAAGAGACAGCAATGGAGGCTTCAAAAGCACTCACAACGGCTGCATTTTGGCAGCATTGCACCAAACACCAGTGAGGCAAGGAGCTCTTAAGCAGCTCTGGGAAGGCCTTTAGGAACCCCCATTTGTAAGGGGGTTACAATAGGTTCTGTTGGGCACAGGCAGCCTGCCGCATGTCGCAAGCTGCCTATGTGAATCCCGCGGGGACGCAATGCAGGACTCAAGTGCGACTTGCACCTTATTTTCCAACACAAGTTGCCTTGTGTCCTGCAATGGCTTCCCTGAATCTGGCCCCATGGGCTGAATTCAGAGAGGTCCACTGCAAGCTGCAGCAATGGCAGCTTGTGGTGACCTGCCCTGATGCACCCAGTTCAGTATCAGAGTGGGTGGAGCAGTCTGCGTCCTGCATCCTGCGACTTGTGGTAGCTGTGTAAAGTAGGGCACAGCAACAGGAATGCTGCAGGTTGCAGGACAGCAGTTGTGATTAGTGAGGGCTGCCATGACACCCCATGCCCTCCTCCGAGGCCCCCTTTTGGTGTGGGCACCAGCCCCAAACACCCTTGCCATGGACTCCCCCAGAACATGGACCCTTACCTGCCCTGGTAGCCCAGTGGTACCCCACCCACCCAACACACACATATGGCAGATGCATTGGCGACTGGCCCTGGTGGTGAGGAAGGGCTGTGCTAGGCACTGGCGGGGTATTGGGGTGTGGGGGGGCTTGCACTGTTGAGTGGGGGGCCACTAGACTACCAGGAGGTTATGGGGATGTTGAGGGATCATGCCCCAAGGCATGGGGGCTCGCAATGTGTGTGTGTGGGGGTCTTGGCATTGGAGTTGTGCCACACACCCTGCCTGGCATGGTGCATGCCATGCCTGGGACCCAAAGCCCATTGGGGGGTCCATAACCAACAGGGGTTGTGGGGTTGAGGCACAGTGGCAACCTCCAGTGAACAGCAAAGACCAGTTAGACCACCTTTTTGTTGGTGTAACTGAATGTTCACTGGTGGTTGTCTCTGAATCCCATCAGTGGACATAGTGGCCACCTTACATGAATAGGGTACAAATGCTGCCAGAAACCCCCTTCCACCATGTTGTAAGGGGATTTCAAGTGCATTGGTGCTGTTTGATACTGGCAGCCTGCCACATGTTGCAGACTGCCTATGTGAATCCCACAGGGACACAATGCAGGACGCAAGTGCAACTTGAACCTTATTGTCCGATGCAAGTTGCCTTGCATCCTGCATTTGCTTCTCTGAATTTGGCCCCATGTGTCTAAAACCAAATTCCAGTTTCTAATGGAGTGGTTTCCTAACATAACTGATAACAGTGATGCCACTATAGAGCAACTGGAAGATGAGGCACTGGAATATGAAATGATGACATTCCCAGAGATAAGGTTGCCTTGCCAGTTAATGAGTATTGGCACTATTTAAGTCACTTACAAAATCCAAGAAATCCATGCCAGTTGAGACTTCCAGTAATGGAGCAACTCACATTAGCACTTTAATTCTGCTACATAGGAATACTGATGTGGAGAGACTGTTCAGTGAGGTGAACAGAACAAGGACCAAGGATAGAAGCTGCATGAAGGCAGACACACCTAATTCACTGCTGCATGTCTCATTCAACAAAATGGAGAGTGAATGTTTTAAATTTAAGCCACCAAAAGAAATGCTAGAAAGATGCAGAAAGAAAAATTACTAATCATATCAGGGCAAGAGCTGTAATAGAGAAAAAGTGACTTTGAAAGACTGAATGAGGACACATTTAAACATAAAGATTGTCTGAGATTTTTTACAGATTGAACATTACTTAATGGGGATACAGTAAAAATGTAAATACTTGTGTTACACATTACCTCTAGAATATCTGCTGTCATTAAAATTGTAGCATACTGTATTAACTAGACATAGAAAGCATCTTGATCGCGTGTGAGCAATGGATGGGTAGCTGTTTTTAATGTGTATCAATTATATATACAGGATATATTACTTTTATGTTTATTGTTCATGTAGTATGTATTGTTGAGTGTTATATCTGGACATCCATGAAAACAGACATTTTGTGAGTCATGTATTTACCAGAAACAAATAAATCAAAATCATGATTTTTATATTAAAACTAGTAAAATTCAATCATGATCAACAGGAAATCAAAGTCCTTTCTTTTTTTTTTCCCTTTTTTTTTTGTCCGGTTTTCTCCCACCACCATCTCAGCATAAACGTGCATGTGTGGAGGCAAGCACATGTCGCAGTCGAGATGCCCTCCCTTCATGTTGCCCCCTTCCACCTGCATCATCACTGGACTGCCATCCAGTGGTGATGGAACTATGGAGGGGCAGTAACCTCCCTGAGAGAGAAGAACTGTCATTAGGCAGCTCAATCCAGCTCCCTCCCCCCCATGCTGGTTCCCTGGTGACCAGAGGTCATTCCCAATCCCGGGTCACCAGCATGGCACAAGGTGTGGCATCCAGTGCCTCAACCCTCAGAACCACCGGGCTGGCAAAGTCCTTTCTTTTAAAGAGAAGTCTACGGACATCTTAAACAGAGCATGAAGTCAAAAAAAAAAAAAAGAAACCAGTGACTTGCGGGAAAGTCTAGAGGAATTTGTACAGGGATTTGATTGTGCTTCTATGGGGAAAATGCAGGAAAAATGAAAGTATGTTACATGGAAATGGTTATTTGAATGTTAGAGCACTGCTTTTATAAGTAAAATTCTGTGCTTAAGACATAATGAAATACAGACCCATGTCCAATTATTCAGAATCTGATATAAAATTGATATAATACCTGAGAACAATCAATGCCATCACTTGTGGATACTGCAGACTTTCTTACAGTGCCAAATATCTTTGAAATATTATAATCAACATCTGTGAATTATTATTTGACCTGATAGAAGAATAGTCATAGGTAATATTATTTTAGCAGTTGGGCAATTGAATATTATTCGAAGTAGACAACTTCAAATATTACAAAATGAACAGACAGTTGTTGGTTTTGACCTGGATCTTCTCTAGCTCAGATCTTTATGCAAAAGTCAGTTTACTCTGATTAAAGCCAGACTGTATTTAACGAAAGAGGGACAACATTTCAAAACCTATTATTCATGAAAAATGTATTCTAAATCCTTGTGTCACATAAAGACTTTATTTTATTATTTCAAGGAAGGATTTCTAAGTAAACCCAGGTCTCAGCTGAACTGCATCAAAATAACTGAAATGTGGCCCGAGAATGCAAACTGTCCTACAGTGCATCACGCTATGCCAAGCCAAAAGCTCAAAGAAGCAGCTTACTGTAATATTAAACTAGTACATCCATTCTTAAGAAGTACTCTTTTATATCAAACTTTTTAAGGTATGTATCACAGTGGCCTGCAGCAAGCATTTATTTTTGGATAAGAGTTTAATTTCCCCGAAGCTCCATACATTACAATTCTTAAGTCCCCCTTTGCTTTGTTGCAGGCAGTTCTTGCTGATTGCATGCTCGATATTGAAACCTGATGAGAATTATAGGGTAGATGTACTGTAATCTGTCTTATGCGATGTCTCAAGAAAGTCTTTGAAGGCTTTCCAAGCAGTAAAAGGATTTTTGTATAACCTTTGTTAGACTTGAAAGCTGTTTAAAAAGCACATGTTGTTCTTATGTGCAATAAGCAGAGTTCCATGAATAACATCCCAATGCAAATGTGTAGTATTTGTAGAACAGTGGTGATTACGCTGACCTCCCTTGATTTAAGGGTTACAAAACAGAAGGAAAGCATAAGGTAGTATGCTACTGTAATTCAAGGAATCTGCAGGTGGCATGTTAATGAAAGTGCTGAGGGTTGAGTACAGTTTGAAACATAATGGGAGTAAGTATATAGTAGGATCCAGTTAATGAAATGAGACATGCGATGGAGGAGGAGAAAAACTCACAGTACTTAGCAGGTCAGGAAGACCATTTCAGCTAGTAATGCAATCTGTTTTTAACTTATTGCCTCTCTCTGTCTGTCTCTGTCTCTCTTGCGCTCTCTTTTTCTCTGTCTCACTCTTTCTCTCTCTCTCTCCCTCCCTCCTCCCTTCCTCTCTCTCCTGTCGTTGCCACTAGACAAGTACAGTACAGCTTGAAACAGCCATGAGTAACACATTGGCTCATTGTAGTCTTGCATATTGGGTGGGATATTCCAGGCCTGCACAGGCAGGAGGCGCAAGCCTGGGTGCAAATTGCAACTGGGATGCGCTTCACGGGCATGGGCGGCGATATTCAACGGCATTGCGCCATGGCCCAGCACCATGTAATATGGCAGTGGGGCACCTGCACTAGAGCAAGTGGCAGGTGAGGAGCAAGGAGCTGCGCCAGAGCAAGTGCAGTTGCACTAGGTGCAGCAAGAGTGATATTCAGATGTGAGCATGCAAATGAGGCCATTATGTATGCAAGGCACAAATGGGACCATTTGAATGTCATTATGGCTCTATTTGCATGTGGTGCACAGATCCCCGGCAACTTGCACCTGGTGCCATGCCAGGCTGCAGCCTTCGGGAACTGACACCCCTTTCCCCTCAGTGGGCAATGGGCCCCAATACCTAATCATGGGCATAGTAGTAAAATATCCCTGGTGGTCCATTGGACCCTACCACATCCCCCGATCATGGGCATAGTTAGAACAATCCCTGGTGGTCCAGTGGACCCGACCCCCTGCCCAATTGCAGGCATATGGTTAGAAATCTCAGGTGGTCTGGGGTACACCCCTTTCCACCCTCCCACTGAGACCCGCCACCCTGCACCTTCCCAGTCAGCAGTGGGTGGCAGCTCCCCACCCACAAGCCACCCGGCCGTCCATCAACTGACAGTGTACAGTATGGCTGTATGCCTATTGGTCCACTGCATGGGCCAATGGGCATGCAGACCATACCACACTACACAGTCCCAAAATTCAGCAAGGGACTGGGTCCACTGGACCACCAGGGATTGTGTTATCTATGCCCATAATTGGGTGATGAGTTAGGTTCTACTGGACCACCAGGGATATTATATTTATATGCCCACAATCGGATGGGGGGGCACGATGCCCAATCTGTGTCTGGGGAGGTTGGGTGGCCACCCACAGCAGGCGGCTGCTGTGTTGCACCCGGCAATATGGCAGCCCACCCATGGGTGTCACCCTGACATGCTCCTGCTTTTTACAGGCACATCTTTGCATTCCCTTGTGTGGCGCAAGGCATGTTTGTGCCTGCATATCTGCCGCACATCCTGGGCTGAATATCAGGATGTGCTGCATATGAATGGGCAAGCACCCTGCACTTGCACCACATACATTACTGGTGCACCCTGGCGCATCAGGAAATGTGCATCACAACAAGCCCCACTGAATATCGTGCCTGGGTGCATCAGTGGGTTGCACCATGCACAACCCCTTTGAATATCCGACCCATTGTGCAAAGCAACTGTCTGTGTTTTGCTTCTTCACTAATTGAAGAAACATGCCTTCAAAAGAGAATCTGCATGGCCTCAAAAAACTTGAGCACAAAGGTTGCATTGTATTTGTCATTTTCAACAGAGGTGTGCCCCAACCACAGTTGATTAGGTACCTCAAATCTAGAGGTGGCTGTTCATGTCTAAGCATTTTGTTTACCCATAAATGCCTGGGCTCTATTTTCAGTACCATTAATTCAACCACCTAACATCACCAGCGACCATGTGATTCCATTGAGCTATGCTAAAATGGGATTGCAACCCCTTCCTGGTTGCTCAAAAAAATAAATGAGCTACCTTGCCATAAGAGCTATCTTGGTTTGTTTATATCTGAAAATTGGTAACCAGGAGAAATAGGCACACTGAGCTGAGGTTCATTTCCAATTGTGACCTGGGGAAGGGGAATAAGACAAGCATAGTATTATACAGTACATGAAGCAAGTCAACAGTGCACATTTGGTAATGTTGAAACTACTGTAACCAGTGAGGAAGGCAGATTCATACCATACACACCACTGCTGCTGTGGTTAAGAGTGGAAGATGTTTTTTGGTTGGATGCCCTCAGTGTCATGTGGCACACTGATCTCTCTGTCTCATGGTGATCCCAAAAGCCTGGCCCCAGCCACTTGCACATCTCAGGATTACCAACTTTTAAAATCAGGTGGTAAAGGAGGACTAGTGGGATACTGGGATGCATAGGGAGAGGCAGCACCAGTAGAAAATAAGAAGTTGTTATCCCTCTGTACAGACAGTTGGTGAGACCCCATCTGGAGTTCTGCATTCAGTTCTGGAGACCCCATCTCCACAAAGACATAAACAGGATGGAGGCTGTCCAGAGGAGGGCAACTAAAATGGTGCAGGGTCTGCACCAGAAGACATACGAAGAGAGGATAAAGAAGCTTAATATGTATACACTCGAGGAGAGGAGGGAGATGATAGAAACTTTCAAGTAGATCAAGAGAACCAACAGGGTCCAAGATGGTATCATCTTTCGGAAAAAGAGATGTGCAAGAACAAGGGGGCACAATTTGAAGATAGGGGAGGACAGCTCAGAGGTAATGTGAGGAAGTACTTTTTCACAGAGAGGGTTGTGGATGCATGGAACAGCCTGCCTGAGGAGGTAGTGGAGTCAAAAAGAGTGGGGGAATTCAAGAATGCATGGGACAGACATAAGGCAATTCTAGTGGGTGGTAGGAGGAAGTAGGCTGTTGGCTAACAAGGATCTGCAGCCTATGCATTAGGTAGGGAAATGGGCAGACTAGGTGAGCCAAGTGGTCCTTATCTGCTGACAAATTCTATTTTTCTGGGTTTCTATGAGAGGGGAATATAGAGCTGAAACCAAACACATCTGGCATAATGATGACAGAAATTTGAGGGACATGCTGAGGATAAAATGTACTAAGCCACACTGGAGCTTGGGGAGGGGGGCCTTCTACTAGATGGTAAAATTAGGCATGGGCTGGAGAGTGGGTTGGGCCACTGAACCATCAGGAGATTTGCCACCAGGCAACAGAGCAGGAGAAAATCATTGGTCCACTTGAAACTGTAAAACATAAGGAAGTTAGGGAAGGAGTGGGTTAACAAAGCCTTAACAGTATCCCCCAGCTGGCAGTGTGGCAATGCCCCGATGCAGATAGTAGAGTGCCATGATCCAACCCAGTTGCAGGCACTATCCAGCATATTAGAGGTAAAACTAAGGAGTGCACACTTAAAAACCGAAGTATTGCTGCTGATGGTGAACAATGGCAAATACAGAGAAACATGCAGACAGTACTCACAAAATTTTGAAGTGCTGGAACAAGTGAGGTTTAGTTAAAGTAACATTTTTTTTTTGAAATTTAAATTTTATTAATTTAAGAGTACAAAAGGAAAACAATATCCCAAATATATCAGGAGAAACATTATTACAATGAAACAGGCAGAGTAATCGAACAACAACAAAAACATCATCCCCTCCACCCCCTTTCCCAAAGGAGCATATTACAAAGAAGATACTCAAAACACACCCACCCCCCTCCCAAAAAACCTAAACAAGACCAACAAAAAAAAACACAATATAGACCTAATACAAACCCCCAACAACCCCCAACCAACCTCCCTCCCCCAGGGTGCACCCATCATACAACTATACAATTATAAATGAAAACAGGCTAACACTAAATCAAAATTATAATGTGTAACAGCCATAGGAATAAACACTTCAGGTAACAAAACTTACTATGATTAAGCTGGACAAAGAAGAAGAACAAAAAGGAAATGTGGACATAAGGGATCGGGTCATAATAAAAGGAGAACCAATTTAAGCCAGACACAGGGCCTGGAGTTTACCCCATCTCCTCTGAAACAAATCTAAATGCCCTCTGAAACTAGCAGCTAGTTTTTCAGATTGGAGATATGATAACATTTCAGTTAGCCAATCGGCAAGACAGAACCAGCTGATCCGTCCCAGTGTCTTAGCACCATCTTTTTAACAGCCATAGTCACCAAAGCCATATGATATCTACGTTCAACACTGTCAACCCGAGAAAGCTCCCCTAGGACACACATCTCAGGACTGAAAAAGCCAGACAGGCCTAATAAAGGATCAAGATAGTTCTTAATCTGAGACCACAACGGAGCCACTTTAGGGCAATCCCAAAATATATGAACAAGATTGCCGTCCCCTTGCAAACATATGAAACAGCTAGGGTAAGATACCCTCTTAAACTGAAAGAGCTTAGCTGGGGTATAATATAAATTATTAACAATTTAATATCATGCTAGTCGAAACCTATCCTGAGTATGATACCTGTGAAGGCTTCAAAACCCCAAGCCAGTCAAAAGAATTACCAGGCAGAAGATGGGTCCAAACATCCGAACCAACAACACTTTCGGTAAATTATAATCCAGAAGAAAGGAGTATATCAGAGAAATAGAATGAGGATGGGAAGCAAGTCTAACCACATCAGAGAGAAGGGAGAGACTACCGACTCTCTAGGAGCAGAACCAAATCTCTGGTTGATTAAGTGTCTCAACTGATAAACCTTGAAAATAGACCTACTAGGTATGTGAAACCTCTCAAGGATGCCACCAGAAGAAAGAAGGGAGTTAATGTTAAAAGTTTTTCCAAACTAGCTTCTCTAATTTGCGGAAGCCAGTCTAGACTAATCCATGAACTACCCAATTTAACAATTAGGATTAGAAGCGACCGCTGCCTCAAATCCGAAGTGGGAGAGATATGAAAATACTTTAAACATTGCAAAAAGATTGCAGTAGCAGTCCTTATAACATTGTCCGGGATCCATTTAGCAAGTAATTTCGGGGATAAATAAAAGAGAGCATATTTATCGAATTTAATCGCAGAGAAGGAAAGACGCTCCAGTTGAAGCCAGATTGGACAAGATACCTCCTTTTCAGCAGAGAACCATCTTCCCAGTTTAGAGAGGTGAGCTGCCCAGTAGTACAGCAGGAGATTGGGTAGTCTGAGACCTCCTCTATCTTTAGGAAGAGATAATTTACCATAAGAGCGCCTAACTGCCTTCTTAGACCAGATAAATTGAGAAAAAAGCGTGTGAAACTGCTGAATATAAGAGATGGGAAGCCAGAGATTAACCAGATTCAGTGGGTAGAACACTCTGGGAAGGACATTCATTTTGAGAACATTAATCTGACCCCAGAGTGAAATGGGAAGGGCTGACCAACGCTGCAGATCCTGCAAAACCGAATCCTTGAGCAGGTACAGATTTAGCTCCTTCAAAAGCAAAGGGATCAGTGGAGAAAAAATCCTAAATATTTAATGTGTCTAGGGCCCATTTCATACCAAAGGAGGAGAACCCTGGCCTTATTAGTATGGACATTAAGAGGGAGGATTTCAGATTTAGAAACATTCAGCCTGTATCCCAAAAGACCCCAAACCTCTCAATAAGACCTAACACCGCCTCAAAGAATCAGCCGGATCCACCAGATGCAGAAGGATGTCATCAGCATATGCTGAGAGGACCAACCTTTTGGTATAAGCTAACTCCTCTGACCTGGGCAGAGGCTTCAATCTTTCTAAGTAAAGGTTCCAGGTACAGATTAAATAATAGGGGAGAGAGGGGACAGCCCTGTCTGGTACCTGCGTATAAACGAAGAGGGGAGAAGAATACCCCATTACAATATATTTTAGCAGAGGGACAACTGTAGAACACCCAGATCCTATTAACAAAAGCAGACGGGAAGCCCATCTTCTCTAGCACAGCCCAGAGAAACACCCAGTCCACCCGATCAAATGCCTTTTCGGCATCAAGAGAGACCAAAACCGCCGGATATGAGAGGGATTGGGCATGTTGGGAAATATGCGAGAGGGTCCTCAGGTGGTCAGCCGAGATCTGCCAGGCACAAAGCCAGCCTGTTCAGGACTCAGCAATTCCAGACCATACCATCTTAATAATGCTCAGCTAAAATTTTAGCAAGGATCTTCATATCATAATTTTGAAGTGAGATAGGTCTGTAGCTAGCTGATCAGTAAGGACCTGTCAGGTTTGGGAATTAAGACAATAGTTGCCTCAAGAGCGAGGATCTACATCCCAGGCTACAGCCAAATAATCGTACAATTTGAGGAGAGTGGGTGTCAGATCTTGACAAAGTCTTATAAAAATTTGCTGGGAACCCATCAGGCCCTGGGTGTGGTCAGGTAGTAGCTAAATAGCTCTCTCAATTTCACCTTCTGAATGGGAGCTAGCAAAATAGCCTCTGAGTTCGATAAGCAGGAAATCATCCTTTAAGGCTGTCTAGATGTGAAGTGTGATACCTGGTTACTGTACAGATCCAGTAGAATTCCTGTGGGCATTTTATGCAACACCTCCCAGATGGGAAGTTCGAGAAGAACCCTGTTCAAGACGCTTGCTAGTTTATTGACTTTCCCCTGGTTGAGATACTTCGCTTGAGTTTTAAGAAGAGCATACTCCGTTTTCTCCCTTAAAAGATCCATGTATTCATCTTTAGCTGCCAAGAGCAGCTTAAGATCAATTAAGGAAGAAGTTGAAAGGTATTTAGTCTCCAATTCCCGAATTCTACCCATCAAAATTAAGGAATCAGCGAGTCCTTTTTTCTTTTTAAAAGAAGCGGTTTTAATAAACTCGCCCCTGAGAAAACACTTAAGAGCAGACCAGACCAGATCAAATCTAGAAACTGAATTGAGATTTTCTGCCAGGAATATTGATATCAAGGAGCTTATACTAGAGACAGTCTGGTGGTCCTTTAATAACTGTGTATTCAGCCTCCAAACCAATCCCGAGAATAATCAGTGGTAAGGGAAAGCTTGATCCAAACAACCGCATGATCAGAAAGAATGATTGTCAATACCGATAAGCCGAGACTTGAAAGAAAAGAAACACTAATTAAAACCATATCCAGACCTAGATGGTAGCATGAGATTGAGAGACGAAGGTGAAAGCCTGAGAGAAGGGTTACAAGCCTCCAGGGATCACATAAACCTAGTAGTGATCTCAGATCTGAGAAAGCTCTGTGGGCTGGAGAAGGTGGGCGTTATCCTGGGGCTCTTATTTAAGATCAGCAGGGAAGATTCCAATCACCACCTAGTATAAACTGAGCCAGGAGGAATCTAATCAGTTTCTCAGTAAGAGACCTAAAAAAACCAAAATCTCCTCCGACTGGACCATATATAGATCCAAGTACAACATTCTCACCATTGAGGGTTCCTTGAACCAACATAAATCTCCCTTCAACATCCGCCACAGTCTTCTCCATAGTGAATAAAACCTGTTTTTTGATGAGGACTGCCACCCCCCTACTATAACAGGAGTTACCAGCAAGATAGGGATAAGAGAAGCCTGACCGAGATAATAATCTAATATCAGACTGAGTGAGGTGTGTCTCCTGGAGAAAAAGAATGTCAATTCGCAGCAATGAACAGTGTCAAAACATCTGAAGACGCTTGATCCGATCCCGAAGTCCACGTACATTCCAAGAAGCAATTTTCAGAGACATCATAACGTTTTAAAATACACTAAACAAAATTTAAATGTCCAAATAACCATAGAATTATAAGGAAGAAAAGGGTGCACCCCCCCCCCAAGCTATACCTATTAATTTCAGCATAATTAAACCCAAAATAGACCATCCCCAAAACAATCCCAACCCCACTTTCTTTATAGAGCTAAAACCCTATAACCGTAGGCACTATTAAAACATGAAACTTAGCGCCCAGCAAGGGGAACAATCAACAACCCATCAAACCCACCCCACCCAGCCAAAACCTGCCCATCAAATATCCCATAAGAACCAATCTGTAATAAAATCCCCCCACCCACCTTAACTCTGATTCTAAAAAACCACGTTAGTAAACAGTCATGCCTCCCAACCCCCCATCCCACAAAATCAACAGAGAACCCAAAACACCCCAGATAACTATTTACAAAGGAAGGCCAGGATAAATGTAATAACAAAAAATAGTAGACCAGCTCTGGCCATCCAAATCCCATTGTAACCCTTAGTCCCAGGTGAGCAATAAAACAACCACCCAAGCAGCAGAGATGCGCCCATACCCTCAAACTACTACCCAAGTCAGTGCTTTCACCAGGGAGGTTAGCCAACCCCCATCTTCAGGCTCGCAATAACGCATCCAGCGAGCAGGCATCCAGAGGCTTGAACCTCCCCCCAATCGCCCCTTGTTGTGATGCATAGGCCATGTTAAAAAGAAAAGCAGAAAAGCTTGCTAATGCAAAACACATCAGGAAACAACCCAGGTGAGAGAAGAAGCAGGAGGCATCCCCGAGATAGGCACAGCATCTCCCACCCTCCCAATAAAGAGAGTGCCTCCCCTCCACGCATCCAAAAGACAGAATTCCAAAAAACAAGCCAACTTACCCCACAACAGGACTGCCTAATGGATAAGGGTACTCGGGGAAGGAAACTCGCATCACGGTCATTTCGGCACTGGGGTGATGTTCCCGAGGGGAACAATAAGCAGTCGGACCAAAAACGTCCTCCCCCCAGGAAGTCCCTAGGGAAACGCCAACTCGAACCATAGTTCCCCCTGCCAGTCAACCTAAGAGCACCGCCACGAGGATTCCTCCCAGCCTAACCGATAGCCACCCATCCGGCCCTGCAACCAAGAGGAAAGGACCAACTAAGAAGAAGGACATGCAAGGGAGGGAAGGGAGAAGGGAAAGAAGGGTTAGCCCCCCAGGAGAGTAAGCAGAGGATTTACCCAGAAAGGAAAAGGGGAAAACATACAGCCAAATCCCCAGCTAAACTAGGCCATCCCCCCCCGACCCCGATTAACAGCACCATCAGATTATTAAGCAAAAGCATATGCAGTCGATAGCATAACAAGTCAGCAACAAGACAGAAGTAGGTCCTTCATCCAGCCTTCTTAAATAACTCTGGGAGCCTGGAGGCAAGCTCATTCAGGGCCACTTCTGGCGATGTGTAGCTAAGTACAGAGCCTCCAATCGTGACCCTCAGGGTTGCAGGATAGGCCATCTTGAAGGGAATTGAGGCAGCAACCAATTTGGATACCACCGGGTGAAAAGCAGCCCTTTTCTCCCTTGTTTCTTTCGGGAGGTCCTGCACGATTCACAGCCTGGACGAGCCCCACAAGATCTCCTTGAGCTCTCTAGCTTTAACAAAAACATGCTGGCGCTCAATGTAGCTCAAGAACTTCAGGATTATGGGCCATGGAGAAGAACCTGGTGGGAGTCTGGGCCGCAGCGACCGGTGTGCACGTTCCAAATGATATGAAGAACTTATAGGGGAAGGCCCCACTACCTTCACCAAAAACTTCTGCAGAAAAGCAAGGAGATCAGGCCCTTCCTCAATCTCAGGCAGTCCAAAAATAAGCAAATTATTTCTGCGATTATGTCCCTCAAGGTCTTCTGCTTTACTTTGTAACTTCTTGATTTACTGTTTTAGGTCGCCTATAACTTCTTCGGACTTATCCTGCCTTTTCTCCATCGAGAAAACCCTGGCCTCGACATCCTCCACCCTAGTGGAGACACTCGATAGGTCCCCCCGAAGCGATCTCAGTTCAGCTGTAAGGTCCCTCAGAATGTCCTTGATAGGGTTAAGCGCCTGCATAAACTTGTCCTCGGTCAGGGGGAGGGCCGCTATTGACTTGTCTTCGGTCCGTTCCACTTTACCCAGACCTTGATTCCGCTGCTTTTCTCGTGGCCTTATTCGGAGAGGCAGGAGGGTGTGCTTGACTGGGGCTCATTTATATCGCTCTCATCCTTCCAAAGGCACGCCATTCCCCGAGACCAATAGAAGGAACAACACTTCGTACTATAGGTAATCACCTCTGATCACAATCTTGATAAGTAGCGACCGCTAGCACTGAAAAAAAACGTTGAACGGCGATGAGAGGGGAGCTCGCCAATGCATGCTCAGATCGGACGCCACACGTGACCCCTAGTTAAAGTAACATGTCCGAATCTGTCAAAGTACAGTGAACACAAGCCAGCTTCTGACTGAACTGGGCAATACCTGGCCAACCTGAATTTCTGTCACATCCTATGTGTGTGTTTTCTCTGGGGGCAAGGGTTGAAACTTCTGCAACCAGTAAGGAAGGCAGATTAGGGTTGAAAGATGATTGTTGGTTGTATGCCCTCAGTGTCCTATGGCCCACTAACCTCTGTGCTGGTATGAAAAACAGTATTATGTTATGGATCTTTCCCAGTGATAGGCACCAAAAGATTTCTACTTGGGCACAACAGATTGGCATCATTCACCATGAGTCCCGTTGAAGTTATCCTTTGGTGTCTCAAAATATTGCACAAGGAAAGTAATGAGTGACAGATAGTATGTTACAGTCAGAGGGACACAGAGCCTATGGGAATATTTTTGCTGGCAGATGGGTAATTAAAATATCAGCATGAAACCAGTCAAGGCAGGCATAAGTAAGCAGGGGTCAGTTTTTAACATTTTTTTACAAGCCCAATTCCTAGTGCAAATTAATCAGGGCTAGAGCAGATAACTCTCTACCTGTCCGTCTTGTCTACTGCAGGTTTGTCATGGCTGTTAATGAAGTTAAAAAAGTCACTACTTTAGCAGGCTCTAGTCCTCATGCTAATCTCTGTCATTGTTCTGGATGGCTTGGTGTGATTAACAGTTCATTAACAGCTGCAATTATCTGGCAGTTCAAGAGAGGGATTCCACAAAAGACTCTATGTGAGTCATTCAACTAATGTCCAGGGTGTGATCAAGGGTAGAATGATGTTCCAGTTTTCTGAATGTGCCTGTGTCTGACAATTTGTCCCATATTATTAAGACCAGTGCCCCTCATTTCCCTGCATTTTGAGTGTTTGTATCCAACATTTCAGTGACAAAATGCTAAGAGGTATACAGGGTCTGCTCTGTAGGTGGTGGCTTTTATCCCAGCCGCACCATTGCTGCTCCATTTCTCCTCCAAATCTCTTAACTCTCTACTTTCCCTGGACACAACTACAGCCCAGACTCTGAAATGACCATCATTTACAGCAATCCACAGCTGCCATTACTTGCAAGTGTATGGGGTCCCTAGCTCTTCTAAATGAACCAAGCCAGCCAACATCATCCATACAGTCCCACCCTTATACCACCCAGCATGACCTTTCATCCTAAAAACAAAGCTTTAAATCATGTATGGTACAAAAATAAACCTTAATAAAATACATAATTTTAAAGGTTAAAATAGGCATTCCTGGGCTGCATAGATCATCCTCTATAGAAATAGAGGTAGTCTAACATATAGGTTGGAATGACAAGCTGTGAATCAGCCTGGCACATCCAGCAGATCTGGGTTTGATTCCCACAGGATCCACTTGCATATTGTGTGACTGAGAAAGTCGCTTAACCACCTCAGTGCTCTCGGGTCACCCCTGAAAACAAGCATTTGTGCCTAGTGGGCCTTATCTGGTTAGCAAAAGAATAAAATAAAAATAAAAAATAATATCATGCCCGTGTACTGTTTCCTCTGGGCCGATGAAAGGACAACGTTCACTGATGACACAAAGCTCTTTAATAGAGTAGATACGCGAGCGGGTGTAGACAGAATGAGAAGGGACCTGCAGAAACTTGAAGAATGGTCAGGGGTTTGGCAGCTGAAATTCAATGCAAAGAAGTGCAAGGTAATGCAAATGATACACAAAAACCCTGGCACAATATATCAGTTGGAGGTTGAGGATATAGCATGCACCAAGCAGGAAAGGGATCTTGGGGTTATCATCTCTGACAACCTCAAGGTAGGGAAACAGTGCGACAAGGCAGCAGGTAAAGCAAATAGGATGCTGGGATGCATAGGCAGGGGCATCACCAACAGGAAAACGGAGGTCATAATTCCATTATACAGGACACTAGTGAGGCCCCACCTGGAGTACAGTGTACAGTTTTGGAGATCTTACCTACGTAAGGACATAGACAGGATAGAGATGGTTCAGAGGAGGACAACAAAGATGGTACATGGATTTCATCACAAGTCCTACACGACAGGTTGAAGGACTTGAATATGTACTCCCTGGAGGAGAGGAGGGAGAGAGGAGATATGATAGAGACATACAAGTATCTTACAGGGAAGAATAGGGTGCAGAAATACACTATTTTTAAGCAAAAAAGATGTTCCAGGACTAGAGGACATGGGATGAAGTTGAAGGGAGGACGATTCAGAGGAAACATGATGAAGAATTTCTTCACAGAACTGGTGGTAAACAAGTGGAACATCCTGCCAGAAGAAGTGGTGGGGGCTGAAACAATCATAGGATTTAAGAATGCATGGGATAGACATAAAGGAATTCTGGATGCCAGGGGTAAGGGGCAACAGACTTCTAGGAAAACATAAAGTGAACTTACAAGCTCAAATGGGCAGACAGGGTGGGCTGTAGGCCCTTATCTACTGACACTGTCTATGTATCTATCTATGTTAAAGAAAAAACTGTTATTGTTAGGACTGAGCACATTAAAATTAATGCTTTAAAAAATAAAAATGTCAAAGTTTTCTATTTCCCAAGCCCCTTAGGTTTGTGTAGCCCCCACTCCAAAGAAATCCTAGATGTGGAGCCGTCCCGTCAGCGCAGCAGTGGGATTTCTACTTGCGACGTTGGTGACCCAGGTTCGGGAATGGACTCGGGTCATCAGAGGGCCAGCCGGGGGCAGAAGGATGGAGCATCCTACGGACTGCTCTCCTTCTGCAGGGGGAGGGTGAGGGAAGTGATCGGCACACTGAGGACTCCTGGCAGAGGCTGGGGGATCGCAAGTGACTGACGCTCATAGTTCTGGGAGGTGGGGCAGACATTGGCGTCATTGCACGTCCCCACCTCCGTAAGGAAAACGGCAGAAAATCAAGGCGGGCAAGGATCATGTCTACATGAAGCTCTCCCGGAAGACTTTGATTCACCACCATCGCTGCAGGTCCCCTGACTAGATACTGGCTCTATGGTCATGGAAGAAGGTGGCCATGGCTCCGCCCTCCGGGGGGCAATCCGGGGGTGACTGGGGGACCTCGGCAGCCATAGATGGTGGTGGAGGCTTCCGAGGGCCGTGACCAGGGCTGACAAATGACGGGGTCCTGCCATAGAAAGACAAAATTAAAAAAAAAAGAAAAAATAAATCCTAGATGTGCTTCTGGCTCACTTGAGACCATACAAAACTTCCACGAGAGCAGGGTCTCCGGTTGACTACAGAGTTGGGCTGAGAGTGTCTTTCTCTGCCTGACTCTGTTCATTGCCCTGTGGTAAATGGTGAGAGTGTGGTGAAGTGCATGATGATGTCAGCTATTGTGTGTCCAGAGCTAGCACTGCTTGATTGAACATTTGCTGTTGTGATACCCTCTGGTTCGGTGGGGGAGCGAGAAAGAGGAAGAGAGGAGGCCATGGTGCTGTACAATGAAACATAGAAACTCATTGCAGATGGGGACCAAAGATCCGGCTTGTCTGCCACCCCCCCCCCCTTGTAATTTCTTAGAGACAATCCCCTTGTGCCAATCCCAAGCAGATTTGAATTACCCTACCATTTTGGAGTCAATGACTTCTGCAGGTAGGCTATTCCATGGAGCCACTACCCTTTCTGTAAAGAAGAACTTACGAATGTTACCCCAGAATCTCCCTCCCCTTAATTTCATTTCATGACCCCTTGTCCTTGTGGAACTATTGATCAGAATGTGTTCCTGGATAGGGACTCTGTTTATGCCCTTCAGGAACTTGCATGTCTCTATCAGGTCACCCTTATCTTTGCGCTGCTCCAGTGAGAACATGTTGGGTTGTCATAATCTTCTTTCATATGGCAATTCATGGAGCCCTTGTACCATTTTTGTTGCCCTCTTCTGTACCGTCTCTAGCCTAGCCATGTCTTTCTTGAGATAAGGCGTCCAGAACTGTACGCAATACTCAAGGGACTTGTATAGTGGCATGATCACTTCCCTCTTTCTAGTTGTGACGGCCCTTCCTATGCATCCCAGCAATTTGCTGGCTTTTTGTGCTGCTTTTTCACATTGTCTGCCCACTTTTAAGTCATCAGAGATACTAACCCCAAGATCTCACTCCTGTTTGGTGACTGTTAGCTTCTTCCCTCACAGGTAGTAGACTGTCCCTAGGTTGCTCCTCCCAGATGCATCACTTTGCATTTTTTTTGCATAAAATTTTAACTGCCACATGTTGGACCATTTTTCTAGCTTGAGCAGGTCACTTTTCATTTGTTCCGCTCCCTAAGCAGTGTCCACTCTTTTAAAGATCTTTGTGTCATCTGCAAACAGACTCATCTTCCCGCCCAGCCCCTCAGTGAAGTCACTTATGAAAATATTGAGAAGTAAAGGACCCCGGACAGGCCCCTGTGGCACCCCACTTGTCACGCCCCTATCCCCTGATGTTGCCTTGTTGACCATCACTGACTGGTTCCTCTGACTAAGCCAGCTCCTAACCCATGATACCACTTCCTGTCCCACTCCTGTATGCTCGAGCTTATTTAGTAGTCTTCTGTGTTGGACTGAGTCAAAGGCTTTGCAAAAGTCGAGGTAGATAACATCCATGGCTCCCTCTGGTCCGCTATCTGAGTAACCAAGTCAAAAAAACTTGATCAGATTAGTCTAGCAGGACCTTCACACCACAAAGGCATGTTGCCTGCTGTCCAGCTGTCCAGTCTCTTCCAGGAAAGTTACAATTCTTTCTTTTAGCAGGGTTTCCATTATCATGCCTACCACTGAGGTTATACTGACAGGGCAGTAGTTACTCGCCACATCCCTGCTCTCTCCTATATGTATGGGAACCACTATTGCCCTTGGGGAGGGCACACTGTGTAAGATGACATTGCAGTCTTTTTTTTTTTCTGTTGGAGCAGGAAGCAATGTGGGAGCAAGATAAATGTGCAGGATAAATTGGAGTATTTCTTGGCTTGCATTGTTTCCAGTATTTGTGATCACAATTTACCTTTATAATTATAATTGTGCACTAGTGTAACCATCTGTGGTCTAGTGCAATTTTAAAATCAACTTGCCCTGCTGGCTAGTGCAAAAAAAGGTTAAGGTTGACCCCTGTAAGTAAGTATTAAGGTAGTCTTTATTTTTTGACAGGACATGGCTGTTAGGACAAAGGTGCTTTTTCAAAGCCACCCTGTACATAAAATACAAATAACATATTACACAACATGCTTTATATACTGTATAACAGATACAATACACATATTGCACCTTGCTGATGTTACACATGGGACATGACATCAGCCAATGTATATCGCAAACTCCACAGATATTAACAATAACCCTACTTTTATAGAAAATTCTTATTAACAATTACAGTATTTTAACAATTTTTTTACTTATGTTTGCTAATGTATGCCTGTTTTGTTAGAATCTGATTGTAAACTGCCTAAAAACAGCTGTAATACTTGTAAACTGCTCTTGCTAGATTGATCAAGTGAAACAGCCCTTTTCTTTGCCTCTGTAACTGCCACCCAGATTTCATGGCACCAAGGAAATTGACCCCTTTCATTTGTAAATTTGTTTTGTCACTGAGTAGCTCAACCATTGTCTGGGACCAGTACTAATTGGCTTTGCTTTCTCTTCCCTTCAGCCGAGAACTCTCCAGGGCTCCCAGCTCATCCGCCACAAGAACTGCAGCCACCGGGCAGTCAGCACTTCCGAAGCCGCCACCTGAGACCACTTGTTCATATTCCAGACCCAGAGAGGTACGGCAAAGTCGCATTTTACACCCACCCACTCACCCATCCCCCTCCCTGACCATTATTATATAGAGCTCCTGGCCCCGCCCTCCCCTGCCATTGGCTTTCCTACAAATCTATCCTCTCCACTTCCCTAGGACGCCCATAGACATAAAAATTTTGGGCTGCTGCTTCAGGTTCAAGTGTCCCATCCTAACTAACCCACTACAGTCTCCCCTACCACTTGTCTCAGATCAGATTTGTGACTTCTTATTATTGTCCCTAGTCGCAATGTGATATTAAATTCTCCTTGCTCCCTACAAGTGGTTTCAGCACTTACATCCCTTTGCTGACTCTGTGGTGTGTAGCCTTAGCTGGTGACACTTCTTAGATCAGGTTTACTACCTCTCATAACTATCTCTAGTCGCTGTGCCATAGAAACATCTCCTTGCTCCATTCAAGTGGTATCAGCACCTATATCCCTTTTCAGACCCAGTGGTGCGTAGCCTTACCTGGTGATACCTTGCCCAGATTAAGCCCTTACAACTGTTTCTCTTTCTGACCCCCAGACTTTAACCATGGAACTTGCAATCTGGCTCTACCTATTTACCGCCTTATGCACCCTACCCTTATTAGGGTACATGCCAGATGGAATATACCCCAAAGAGGACTCGTATCCCCTATCACAAGAATGTCTACTCAAGGAGTCCCTATACAACTTGTGCAATTGCCCCCAAGTTGTCGTACCTGCTTTCAGCTGAGTCTTCCTCTCAGACAGCCACTGGCATCTCGTTACCTACCCAAGGAATGTTACCTACTTGGCCCAGTACCTGCATCTACCGGTGTCATACGGCTAAGGTCTTAGCATGTGTATCACTAGGACTGAACAGTACAAAGAATAGGTCCTTGCATTCCTACTCCAATACTTCCACTAGCCAAAGAAGGTTTAGTTCTTCCAAATTACCACTTGTTGCCCTGAGGAAAGTTGTACTCCTCCTCTTGCTATGCTCAGGTAATGTTAAACTTAACCCTGGTCCTATACAAGCAATTCCTTTACTGTCTGAAGTCACTAAGTATAAAGGTATCAGCTTTATGCATGTTAATGTGTTTAGCCTCTTAAAGAAACTCACCTCAGTACAGGCTTGGGCTATCCACATGGAGCCGAATGTACTTGTCATATCTGAATCCTGACTTCATCCATCCATGCCAGACAAAGAGGTCAATATCCCCAACTATCTGTTATTCAGAGCCGATAGACTAACCAGAGGTGGTGGTGTAGCCATCTATGTTAAGGACAAGTTTATGGTCACTACCCTCGACACTACATCAATTGCCAATGCCTTTGAATGCCTGTCCTTAAAAATTGAAATATCTATATCAATGGCCCTCCGTGTCATAGGATGTTATAGACCCCCATCCTTGGGGTCACAGCTCCTGGAAACAATTATACTAGGGGACCTTAACTACAACTGGCTATCAAGCACATCTCTTCCACTTAAATCCTTCTGTGACTCTCATGGGCTCACTCTACCTATTAATGAACCTACTCGTATCAATAAGAAAAGCCCTACGAAAAGTACACTATTAGATGTACTTCTAGTAAGCAAATACCATTTCTTCTCCCATGCTGGGATCTTTTCTGCCAATATTAGTGACCATTGCTTTATTGCTGGCATAAGAGCAGTCCCTAAACCAACAGCCTCAGCAAAGTTCTCTAGCAAAAGATCAAAACAGAATTTTGACCCGCTTGCATATATCAATGACCTGAAAGCCTCCCTGCTTTGACAGACATCTTATTTAGCCAAATCAGTAGAAACAGCATATGCCATTTTCCACGAAATTGTATCCAGCGCTCTTAACACCCATGCACCCTTAGTCAAAACCCACATAAAGGCTAGAAAGTGCCGTTGGTTTCCAGCAGACAACAAGGCAGCACTATTAAAAAGAGACAAGCTCTGGAAGCTAGCATGCAAATCCCATAAAGCTGAAAACTGGCATCTCTCAGAACAGCCAGAAACCACTGTACAAAGCTAATTCGGGAAACCAAGTCCAACTTCTATCACTTTGAACTTGACTCTGCCTCCAACTGCCCTACCAAGTTCTGGTCCACAATAAAAGAACTTTCTGGTAATACCACAGGAAACACTCTCCCCTCAAAAATTATTTCTGACAATGTAACTATCAACAACAATAAAGAGATACTACAAGCCTTCAACAATCACTTTGCTACTGCAGAGCTAGCTTTTGATAACTCACCTGCATGCAACCTATGCTCCCAGCTTACCATGCAACCTTCAGAATCTAGTCCCTCAGATGCAGTCTTTTCATTCTCTCCTTCCTCACTAAAAGAGGTCGAAGATCTCCTCCTCCAGTTGGACACCAGAAAAAGTGCTGCCGCTGACACCTTCGATCCATACTACCTAAAGATTGCCTATCATGTCTTGGCCGTACCTATTACGCATCTATTTAACTTGTCTCTTTCTCAAGGGACTCTCCCCAAACTGTGGAAGACTTCACATGTTATTCCGTTGTTTAAATCCGGAGAACCCTGTGATCTAAACAACTACAGGCCCATCTACCTTCTCCCGGTACTATCAAAACTTCTGGAAAAAATCGTGAATGCCCAGCTGAAATCTTTTATAGATTATACTAACCTGCTAAACCCAATGCAATCTGGTTTCAGAACTGAACATAGTACAATCAAGGCCCTGGCCAAGGTAACAAATGACTGGCAGAGCAAGCAAGAGAACAAAAAGTTTGTCTGCACCATTTTTCTAGACCTAAGAAAGGCCTTCGACACTGTCGACCACAGCCTTCTTCTATCTTCATTAAAAGCTATTGGTCTAGATTCTACCTCCTTGCATTGGTTCCACAACTACCTTTCTGATAGGCACCAACAGGTCAAGGCCGAAGGTGAACTCTCCCGCTCAAATCTGCTAAAAAGAGGTGTCCTGCAGGGATCCATCCTGGGGCCACTCCTATTTGTCATCTACATCAACAATATAGACTCAGGCATCAATGAGGCAAAAATTCATCTGTTTGCAGATGATACAGTGATCTACCTAAGCCGTACACCTCCTGCAACTGCCTGTAGCGACCTGCAAGCTGACTTCAACATACTTCAATACCAGTTCCTTAGTAAAAAATTGCTACTTAACGCCAAAAAGACAAAGGTGATGCTATTGTCACCTATTAACTATGCAGCCTACCATGCTCTACCCCCCCCCGCCATCACCACCCTCCTAGGAGAAACCCTGGAATTTGTGCCAAAATTCAAATACCTGGGGGTCTGGCTAGACATCAGATTCTCCTTTGCAGACCATCTGGAAGATCTGTTAAAAAAAGTGAGGCAGATACTAGGTTTCTTCTTCAGGTTAAACCGCCAACTAACTACAGAGGCCAAGAGACAGCTAGTTCAGTCTACGTTCCTTTCCCTAATTGATTACGCTGACTTTATATACAGCCAATGTGCTACTTCATACCTGGGTAAATTGAACATACTTTACCACAGAGCCCTGTGCTTCATCACTGGTCTCCCTTCTCCACCCATCACTGTTCTTTATATGTGGCCATAGGTTGGACCTCCCTACACTACAGACGAAATAAAAATGCAGCTCTCTGGACATACAGAGCTATCACTGGTAAACTTCCACAGTACATTGTTGATTGCCTGACTCTCAATATGCCTGGAACCTATGCCCTAAGAAGCTGTTCACTAATTTCTCTGAAAGTGCCCAAAGCCCTAATGCATTTTGGGAGAGCTGCCATAGGATTTGTTCTACCGTTACTCTGGAATGTGCTACAGAAATCACTGAAACTGAGGACTCCTGTTAGTATTACTGTGTTTCAGTCCTTATACTCAAAATACATTACAGAAGCCTGCAACTGCTTCCAACGATCCTAGCTCTGGAATGTGCTATAAAAATCACTGAAACTGAGGACTCCTGTTAGTCTCACTGTGTTTAAGACCTTATACTCAAAATACATTACAGAAGCCTGCACCTGATTCCAATGATCCTAGCTTACTTACACCCCCTTCCACATCCTCCCTGCTTTTCCCATCCTCCTTCCTTCTTGTATCAGTGCATAACTTGTCCCTGAGCCACCTACTTACCTACTGCCCTGAATCTCACCCTCCCTCACCCATCTATTCCTTGTATACCCACAGCATTGCATTTCTTTGCTCCTAGTATTATTCCAGTTCCAGACCTCCCCCTTCCCCACTGGCTGCCCACTTCTCCCAACATATGTCTCCCCCTTGATACTCCTGGGTCTTTTTAAACTGACTATGTATGTCTCTTCGCTTGTAGCATCCACTTCAACTAATCTCTTCGCTGGAATATGATGCATTTACCTTACAGGAATACTAAACCATGTATGTTGTTGTATCTGGTATAAATTTTTACAGACTTGCTACCCTATTGTTATGTATACCCTTACCGACTGTCTTTTACCTTAACTCAAATGTATTTTTACTTATCCAGTCTATTACAGGCCTACCTATACTGTTGTACTCTTGCATCTACTGTCTATTTATCTGTATATAAATGCATTGTCACTTGACTTGTGTAATGCAGGTCTACCTTGTAAATGAGCTTGCTCAATGTTGTTCGCCTGGATAAATAAAGAATTTGATTGATTGATTTTGGAAATACCAGATTATTGTGTACTATTTGCTAGTTTAATGAGTTTCCTGGAACTTTTCTTGTTTTGCTGGGCAAAATGTTCAGTTACCTCAAGGTTTACCTCTTGTCCCTCAAACAAACTATGGGGTCAATTTGACCGCACTGAGATGGTTGGTAATCAAGAAGTACCTTTACAGCTGATGGTACTGCCACTTAATGATTGGCTGTTGAATCTCAAATGCTGGATGTCCCTCAGCAAGTCTGGTGATACAGTGGCAGCACATTCTACCACTACCTGGTAGAGTGGGGTTCATGAATGGGACTTGCATTCCCACAGTGGAACTCACTGGGACCTGTGGGTATCCTGGAGGTGAGGTGCTTGCCTTCACAGGGAGGGAGAATGCAGGCAGCCTGGAATTTATGGCACCCCTGCTGGCCAACCAAAGAATAGCAGTTGTGGAGGCAGTGAAGGCAGTGGCTCACTTGCCCTACTGGCTTGTGCAACTGTGCAGCCATAGTGACCGGTGACCTCCATCGTCCAGGGAAGGGGATGGTCTAGTGGCTAGGGCACCAGACTGGGAACCAGAGGATCACAAGTTCTGCCCCCGGTATAGCTAAATGTTCACTGTCTGACTTTGGGGAAGTTACTTAACCTCCCAGTGCTCCAGTCCACCCAGATGTGGGAATGGGTTGAAGTAAGACCCCACATCTGGGCTATCCTGGGGAAAAACAGTGTAAAAAATAGGAAGGCAGACATAAGCAAAGACCAAAGCAATCTTTCTCCAAGGGATCTGAATGATGCCTTTTACTCTTCTGTAGTGTGGTAAATCTACTGTGTTTTATTGCTCTTGGGACTGCCACTCTCCATTGCTGTGGATTGCTGTCATGCAACAATGGGTTTGCGCTAAAGCCTGCCTCCTTGAGTACTGGAGTGACGCTGTGAGAGTGAGCATGATTCTTTTGTTTTGCCATTTGAATGCTCGGATCTATTTGGATTTGAGAATGCTGTGCCAAAGCTGATTTGCTGTGCTAGTATAATTATACTGAGAGAATAATAAAAAATCTCAGCTACAAGATTATTGCAGTTTTGGATTTACATAAAGCCCATCACTAGGCATTGTATGCCGAAGAATACAGTATCCATTTTCAGAGCCTAACTCCTTCTGCAGAGAATAAATGCCAAGTGAGTTCCTGATTTGTTTGTTAACTCACAATGCTTTCCTCAGGAGTATTGCCTCTTTTCTAAAGAACAGTAGAAATGTCCATCCTTGGATCCTCAGGAGGATTAGATGTTCCTTTTCTTTCGCAGGTGGCTGAGCAGCCTTTCCAGGCAAAAAGTAAACAAGAAATGAGTATTTCTAAAATCCCCAAAGCATGGGTGCTGCATCCTCACATACATTTTCCCTGTTTATCTCATGCTTGCATAAAAACAACTTTGTGGGTGTCTCTTTTTTATTTATTTTTTTACTTTTGTTTATGGTAAAATCAAATTGTGTTCTATGTTTTTGTTACTGTTGCTAGATTATAAGCATTCATAGCTCAGACACGTTCCTGGGTAGGACATGCTTGCTACTGTGTATCCATGTGGCAGAAGAGCATGACTGTAGACAGTAAATGTAAGTGAAAGTCATGTGATGGGCAAATTTACGGTACTTGGGACCACACAACTTACAGATAATGGTGACTGCACTACATGGGCTGGTGAACAGTCCATATGCTTTGGCAGTGGAAATAGTATATTATATATATACAATAGTACACCACAGTATACTTGCCAGTACTGCCTTTCCAGTACAGCTCTACTGTGCTGTTTCACCTGTTATGAGCCAAACATGACAAGAATCATTCCAAAGGCTGCTTGTCACCACCACATCTATGCCTCATCCTTGCTGGTAGGCAGCGGATTAGTTTCATTTACAGTACATATGTTTATAAGAGTGGAACTGTCCAGCCTAATGGAAATTCTGGTTGAGAAGGACTAAAAATGATGGCCTTGCTGACATGGTGACCACCATGTTGATGATGAGGAGGAAAACATTCACCACATCTGGTTTTGTTGGACTGATGAAGACTGAGTGAGTGTTGCCCAGTGAAGCAATGATGCCTGGTTCCAGCTGCCTTCAATTCTTCTTGTAACTGATCCACACAAACTGATGATTTGCTACCTTTTATTGGACCAACAGAGTTGTTACAAAAAAACACATGTGTTTTTAGCTTTCAGATTACACAGCATCCTTAGTCATAAAACAATGGAAGCTGTTTAGGAAGAACATACTGTACTTTCTCAAAACTCAGATCATACATAAAAAAAAAAAAAAAATGATGAAAAGTTGTTAAGGATCCCCATTGGCTAAAACTGCATTCAAAAAACAACATAATCATATAACGACAGCAAATGTTCCATCAAAAGAAAGGTATTCCAAGGTTAAATGTCACTGAATTGAAAGCTTACTCCCTGAGGAAAGTCATAAACCAACTGAAGCTTCATTTTAAAACCCAGTCTGTGTGTGTTTGTGCTTGCATTAGTAAATGACTATGATTAACAAGCATTTGTCAATGCCAAATGTTGGCTTGCTGGCATTGGCATTGGTAGTACAGGAGTTAAAGAGATGCACAATAGGACTGGCAGTGAAGTAGTGAACTGACACAGACTCCAGTCCCACTTTGCAGAGAGTGACAGGCATTGGGGTGTGCCTTTGGGTCATTGGCCATAATGCTCACACCATTTCAACTCACCCTTTCCAGCAGACACCAAGTGCTGCAGTGTGCTTTGGGGTCTTCGGGCCTTATGCTCACCCCATTCCATAAGGAAATACACTGAGATGGGTGCAGTATAGGAGAATGGTGTGAACTTTTGGGGCCAAAGAGTCCAAGGCACATCTCTGTGCCTGTCACTGGCTACAGGGTGGAGGTGGAATGGCATGAGCATTACAGCTGACAATGCCAATTCACACCCCTGACTCTTGTCAGTCTCCACAGGGTGAGGCTTTATGGTTGAAAACCCTAACACCCTGGGCATTTGTTGGTATTTTCACTCCACATTTTCAACATGGGTTGTTTGTGATCCCACCTCATGAACAGTGGCACTATGAATTTGTTAGCCAAAAGGTGATTTTGCACAGCACCTGTGCCATTTGGTGCCACAGGTGTAAAAACACTTTTCGGGCAGGATGTGAAAAATGACAGCTGCACTGTTCATGAGGAGGTGTAAAAATGGCATTGTTGAAAATCTGGAGTGAAAATATGAAAAATTGGTGAACTCACAAGATGGGTTTTGTTAAGCCCCAGGACACTCCATTTTCCATTTTCTCCCTGGCCTGCTGCAGAGTATTGGACTCATGCACAGAAGTACACCCATTTGATTTTGACCACACTTCCCTCCCTCATGCTGCCATCTTGGTACTGCTCTGCCGACAGACCTCCGGGAGAGGTGATTAGTTTCTCAAGTGCTTAGTCCTTTCCTGCCTTTACTGACCCCTAATTACCAGACTTCATTCCCAAAACTGGGTCACTGGCATGGAAAAAATTAAGGCACACATGGTGCCTTGGCCTTTTTCATCACTGGCCTGCTATACTGCTAGGTTTGGAGGTGTTACCTTGTTAGGGTGATAGAAGGACATTAAAATCTTCTCCCAATATAATGTTGTTACTACTTAGACCTCACAATATAATGCTGTTATTACTTCATTCAGAAGTGAGCTTTTATAAGGAGGTTGAAAAGACTAAATTGGCTATAAAAGGGCCATATGCTATATCAAACACTGGTTCAGTTCCATATAATTCCCCCCTTGTCATAATAGATCACCCGTCCTCATTTTGTAACTGTTCAATACCTCAGATCAATGCCTTTTGCTATCAAGATAGTAGATGGTGACAATATTGAAATGTACCAGTGAAATTAATATTGCTATCTTACAATTCCATTGTTACTGAAGGAGAAATGGTAGCATATTTGACTCTTTTGAAACGTTTGTCCAAAACTCTTTAGAAGTGTATATAAATAACATTTTTTTTATCTACCATATACAGTTGTCATTATTTCCTGCCATTTGGGGATGGGTTACTTTAAGAGGCAGTATAGCATAGTGGTTCAAGGCTCTGAGCTGCAAACCTGGAGACCTGGGTTTGAATCTCACAACCCCTACTTGCATACTGTGTGACCCTGAACCTTGTTCTCCCAGGTTGCACCTGTAAACAAGCTTCAGCTTAGAGTGCATCTCCTGGTTAAACAAAAAAGAGATAACTGACTGGAAACAGGCATATGAAAAAGCAGCTGTATCACAGAGTGCCAACTCACTTATTTAGAAGAAATAAGTCATTTAAGATATAAAGGAGAAACAAGTCAAAACCAAGTGAATCTCAAACAAAATAGGAGCCATACAAAGGTTTTGTTCCTGACACTGGCTTCAAAGGACCAGGATCCTAGTGAAAATGAAGACAATGTATCAATGCAAGTAACTAATGAGAGAAAAGTTGCAAAATAGAAATCTTGTTTTCCAATGTCTGCTACTAAATGATACCAAAAGAGCAACAGTAAGAAGTGAAAGGGTTGCCAGTTACTGTTACTTGTAACATGGCAAAGTAATACAACTATGAAACAGAAGCAATAATTGGAGAAAAGCCATCACATGGGATAGTTTGGAGATGGCATTAACTTTACAATAATGTCATCTCCAAACTGGAATACCAGAGGAGTCCACAGAAGTGAAATCAGCAGCATACTAAAACAGAGATGCAAATGTTCAAGTTCAAGTTTATTGCAGGAAAACTCCATTGAGCAAGCTCATTCACAAGGAGGTCCTGTGAGATGTGAGACAAGCGCAAAGTGTGCTTTCTACCCACCTACCTTCCAACATGGCCGTGAGTATGGTCGCAAACTGTGACGACTCACAGAAGGAGCGAGTGTGACACAGGGCAGAAATGACTCTCACAGACCGCACAAAGTGATCGGGAAATGGCAAAAATCAGTAAAAAAAAGTAATCTTTCAAACATACACAGAGAAATTAGCAAGTGAGCGTTCCATGGTGATTGGAGCAAGTAAAACAAGAATTCTAGAGCAGTGGAGAGGCAGACAGAGTTCCAGTCAGCAATATGCAAATGAGCAGCAGTATCACATATCAGAACCCTGAAATGTGACTATTCTGGACCTCCTAGACAGCTTTTTGCAATATTAGCTGTCTAAAAATGGAAAACACTAATAGAAACAGGTAGAAAGTGCAGTAAATGAATAGTAATATGTTCTCTTGTGCTGACTACAACAGTATGCAAAAAAGATGTAACTTGTGAAATGAAAGCATTAATCAAAGTGCACTGAACATATTATGTGCATACAAAAATTGCATCACTCATTTTTCTACAAAACAGAAACAGGCAAAAATGTGAGATTCACCTCAAGCATGCCATGTCACAAGTGCATTAAGCCACTCCGAAGGTGGCATTTAATGGGGAATTAATGCATGGTTGGGTGGTTGTAGGCACTCAGCCTTTGGTCTCGGACGCCCCCAACCATGCATTAATTTCCCATTAGATGTGACCTTTGTTGTGGCTTAATGCTTACTTATTTATTTTTCTATGTATGGAATTGGATTATAGAGTTATTTGATTGAGCGATACTGGCTTCATGCCCTGTGCACGAGCAAGGATAAATTGATATATCACATAGTCATGTGGAGCTGGTGGGAAACACTGCTTTGTATGTAATCCTATTATTTTTTTTATTTTTTTAAGAAATTAGGCCCCAAAAGGTCATAGTCATTTGTTTGAGTCTCCCTAGCATGGTCATAGCAGAGAAGATGCAATGTATTGGAAAAAAAAGCCATTCTCAAATGTCATTTGTGGTGCAATGAGTGACGTGAGCACTGTGAGGTTTTTGATTCTGATACATTTGCAATCTCTCAGGGACTTGAGAGATAGCAAATGAAAGGGTCACAATATCAGTCTACAGGGTAAATCAGGGTTAACATGAAAGAGCTATTTGTACTCACTGACAATGACACATGCATGAAAGAGCCTATCTGCAGAGGGTACAAGTGCAACAATGCAACCTGAGCTTAAGCGCCATAGCATACACAACAGACAATCCTACTGCTAAATAACATCAAGCACACATTTGGCATTGACAAATGCTGGTTTTTATTATGTTTTTAGTTCAGCTGCCTGTTGAGCAGAGAAGGCACAGAGTTACCTTGGCATGTACTATGGTGGGGAGAGGGGAGGCGTGACAAAGTAACAAGAATTACTTTGAGCAATTTGTCTGTATAAATCATTAATGAAGTGGCAAATACTTTTGGTACATCTCAAAAGAAAAACAAATGAAGAAGAATGCTAAAAACATGAAGATCTTCCTTGCAAAAGCACATTCCTTGTGATTGTATGACATGTTGTAGGTTAGGGCAAGGAAGAGCAGCTCCAAGTTATACAGCCAGACTGGACCCATTCATAAGTAACTTCACATAGGCAAATATTGTTTTCTCCAGCAATAATTGCTTATTGTTACAGTCCTGAAAGGAAGGACATGCAATCACCCCCCGCCCCATGCTGTACAACCAGTAAGAGTCCATATAAACACACCCAATAACTGCATTGA
The DNA here is from genome assembly GCA_016271365.2 of Neoceratodus forsteri. NCBI lineage: Eukaryota > Metazoa > Chordata > Ceratodontiformes > Ceratodontidae > Neoceratodus > Neoceratodus forsteri. The sequence goes on along the minus strand of CM057452.1, from coordinate 1,705,414,072 downwards.
TTCTACAAATAATAAACATAAAAACAGCTGAGAACAGCATTGGGAGGCCATGAAGATCAGATGAAATGTAAATAAAATAGTATTTGCGTTTAAAAGGGGCAAGGGGGATGACGATCAGGCTAACTGGGGTCGAGGGGGTGGGGCGTTTGTAGGCTGTCCAGTTGAAGGGACAGCCAGCACCCACTAGCAAGTGAGGAAAAAAATAATTACAGGACTCTGAAAAAATGAAATGGAGACAGACATGTATAAGACCTCCTGCACTACACAAACAAGGTGTCCAAGGCAACTGTTAACCTAGGTTCATGAACTCTAACACCCCAAACTACCTCTAAATTAAAAGTTTTTACAAAGTATTAAACGTGCATTAGACCATTGAGAAATGAAAAGAAGGGAAAGTCAAGGCTGTCTCAATTTTCCAGCAGAGATCAAAATTACTGCACTCACAAGTTTTAGGTTATTAGAAGTTCAAAAAAAATTACATGCTGAAGGTAAAGCAAGAGTTACTTAATTATAAAAAAAATAATTATAAATGACTGAGCAATAATACAATGAGCTAAATGAATTTTATTGAAAGGAAAAAGGCAGTTTCAGCGGCTATGGTGTCTCAATAGTAAACAAAGTCAATGCAGCAGAAAGAAAACTGGGCTACTGGTGGCAAAATAAAAACACAATGCTAAGTGTTCAGATGTGCAACACTTGTATCCAGCAAGTGACATGTTGAGTTTTGTACCTGTATGCAATGGACTGAATAAATGTTTGCACATCTAAACACTTAACATTAAGCACTAATTAGCTATGAGTAGCCCCGTTTTCTTTCTGCTAAATTAATATTTTATTCCCCTGCAAAAGCGGTGCCAGTCATGAAAAAATTAGTTGTTTTTTTTTAATTTAGTTTTTTGTTGACTGGGAAGGAGGACTAGATAATTTTTTGACTATTTTCAGCCTTGTCCCAGAAAGGGGGATACAGATGGATGCCAAGAAATTAAACACGATTTTTAAGCTGTTGGTGGTATTTCTTAGTGAACACTTTTATAGTATTTAACTTAATACTTTTTAAAAATAAGCCTCAACTGTATGTCTTAAGGACTGCTTGAATTCACATTAAAAAAAATCAGATAAAAACACTTTTGAAAATTAATGTGAATAGATTCATATTGCTTTCAGATAAAATTTGAAACAAAGTAACATTCCTGTCTTCTGGCAGCCACATTCAGTGGGAGAAGCTGATTGGTGGGTGAATGGCGTTGAAGCCTTGTTGCACAATTTTGAGAAAAGTACACATATGTAGTGCTGGTCACAATTAGTGATTTAAATTAAAATATTTGCAATAGTTAACTCTGTATTTATTTCATTATTATTAATGAACTGAGCAGAATCTGAGCTGCTAAAAGAAATTGAACCCTTGCTGTGCCGCGGACTACTTTATCAGTTTAAAGATACAGACAACAAGGAATACTCATACATGAAGTCTATTGTGATATAACTTGAACTTGTAAATACATTGTATGTGTGATCTGTACATTTCATAACTTCTCCAACCACTGCAGCCCTAAAAAGTGTCATATTGAAGCTCAACTTGCATCATATAAAAATCACACAATTGTGTAGCTGCTTTAATTCCAGTTCACATCATTGTGCAGACTGAAACCCCTCCCCATCAAGGTGGCACTTCTGGTATACCTGGTGCCCAGCTGTGGTTAGATAGCAACAGCACCCCTAGTGATACATGATGATGTAAGCTATGTCAGTGCATGGTGGAGTCAGTGGGTATGAGACATAAGCAGCCATCCCTCTCTTGCTGTCAGTTGGCCAGGAAACAGCTGCCACAGTCATAAATACACAACCACAGCAAGAGGACCAGCAGATACTAAAGGATCCATGTAATAACATAGCTCCCAATCATAAAGAAAAGACATGCATACAAAAGTAAGTTTCTGTGCCCTCCCCCCAAAAAAGTTTATTATTCAAAAGTGCAGTGAAAGTCAAGTAAAATGAAAGAGTCACAATGATGTGCAGTGTCCACTCTGAGGTAAAATGTCCATTCAACTTCATCAGGATCCACTTGCTACAAATGCCAGCTGGTGCTCAGGCTCAAACCTCACCCCTGGACAGATGTAAATCCAGTGGTGGGGTTCGAGCCTGAGTGCCAGCCAGCATTTGTATCCAGTGGATTCTTGTTTTCAGTTAATAGTTTTTATTGCAAAGTATCCAATGGCTTCGGATTAATTTGAATAGACTATTTACCTTAAAGTGGACTTTGAGTTTTATTGTGAGTGCTTCATTTTACTTGATGTTATTGCACTTTTGACATTGACATTTACGCTTGTTTGTAAAAACGCCTTGGGACCTCTGAGAGAACAAGACACATATGGCATTATAAGAAGAGAACTCCCTTAAAACTGAAAATATATGAATAAATCATCAATGATGCTATGATGTACCCTGTCCTGCTTAGATGAATGCGTAAGTATGTTATCACTATTTTGCTGTATGAATTACATCAATCACAGCACCATTTTTTTTATCTACTCCTATTGTAGTCTCAGTGGGATTTCTTCTTAGAGCAAATGCTGCAATATGAGAGCCAGGATGTCATTAAAGATAAAAACAGCAAACTGCTAAGATAATGAGAGGCAAGCACCATGTGGCAACCTAAAAAAGACCATTCACAAAGATGGAGCTCAGAAAAGGCATCTGCTACTGTTTTTATTTACAGTATGTGAGAATTATACTGCTTATATACAATGATTTCAAATAAAACGTGACAAATTGATCATGAGGAGTCTAAACCATATAGTACTGTACAACAGTGCATAACTGCACTATCACAGCCAACAACAGAATGCACACCACAGGTCAACTAAAATCACAGTGACAGCTCATTACAGGATGTGTAACAAGTCCTAGGAGTTGTAGACCATGAATCCTTGGTGTAGTGCCGGTGTAGGCACAGCCCAATTCAAACAGTCAACAAAAAAAAGCCTGCACTCATAAAACAACAAGCCACACTCCATAGAAATGCCAGATTAGATACTTTAATGCATATTAAAGTGAAACATGGGTACAGAACCAGACCTCGCACCACTACACTGCCCCAGTGCTTCAGGTACAACATTCTTTGTCAGGGGGTATGGTTGAATGAATACAGCAGAGGGCAGCGGGGAGCACAGTAATGTGCCACATGCCATCATAGATACATGGCAATTGTTACAGAGGTGGGAGGTGGTGGCAGGGTACTTAGCTCTGTGGCTGAAGGGGAATTGTTTGGGGTTAGACAAAAGGGACCACTGACAGATACACAGAGACTGTGATTGGAGGGACAGAGTGACATTACAGACTAGGGAACAGATATTTTTACTAGTGGCCCATTCAAATGGAAGTTGTAGCATTCAACTATAGCGCACCAGTAACAAAGTAGTTACAAGTTTGTAAAGTTGATAAAGTGTCAGTACTGTTTAAGATGTGTGTTCAATTTTACATATAAAGCAAATGTAACATTTGAAAACTGAGATTAAAGAGGACAGAAAATGGAACTCTAGGCTAAGCTTAAAGCAGCAGTACAACAAAACTTATTTTCAGTCATGTCCACTGCCTGAGAGCTGACTCATCCTGGACCTTCCCCACCACTTACTAGTATCAGTCTCCTGCCTAATGTATACCACTTGCTGCCTCCCTGTAAATCTAACAGGTATGGGGGAGGGCAACTGGCTGAGTGAATGCTGGCCTGGTATGCTCCAAAGGTTAACCATACTTGTTTTCATGTGCGCCCAACTATTAATACTGAGTTTAATGTAAGCATCATTAAAAATTTTAAATGAAAAATCAAGGCTATCACCATGATGAAACATGGAAGGTGCAGTATATTGAAACAGAAGAGCAGAGAGAATTAAAATTACATAGATACATAGACAGTGTCAGCAGATAAGGGCCTATGGCCCACCCAGTCTGCCCATTTGAGCTTGTAAGTTCAGTTTGTTTTCCTAGAAGTCTGTTGCCCCTTACCCCTGACCTCCAGAATTCCTTTATGTCTATCCCATGCATTCTTAAATCCCGTGATTGTTTCAGCCCCCACCACTTCCTCTGGCAGGTGTTCCACGTGTCCACCACCCATTCTGTGAAGAAATTCTTCATGTTTCCTCTGAATCGTCCTCCTCCAACTTCATCCCATGCCCTCTAGTCCTGGAACATCTTTTTCACTTAAAAATAGTGTTTTCCTGCACCCTGTTCCTCCCTGTAAGATACTTGTATGTCTCTATCATATCCTCTCTCCTCCTCTCCTCCAGGGAGTACATGTTCAGTTCCTTCAACCTGTCTTCATAGGACTTGCGATGCAATCCATGCACCATCTTTGTTGCCCTCCTCTGAACCTTCTCCACTCCTCGTCTATGTCCTTACCTAGGTAACGGGCCCCAGAACTGTACACTGTACTTTCAGGTGAGGCCTCACTAGTGTCTTGTATATGGAATTATGACCTCCTTTTCCTGCTGGTGATGCCCTGCCTATACATCCCAGCATCCTATTTGCTTTACCTGCTGCCTTGTCACACTGTTTCCTCTCCTTGAGGTCATCAGAGATGACAACCCCAAGATCCCTTCCTGCTTGGTGCATGCTATATCCTCACCCCTAACTGATATATTGTGCCAGGGTTTTGTGCCCATATGCATTATCTTGCACTTTTGCATTGAATTTCAACTGCCAAACCCCTGACCATTCTTCAAGTTTCTGCAGGTCGTTTCTCATTCTGGTTCACAATCTCTGGTGTGCCTACTCTGTTACAGAGCTTTGTGTCATCAGTGAACAGTGAAATTCTGCCTTCTAGGTCCTGTGCAATGTCACTGATGAAGATGTTGAATAGGACTGGTCCCAGCACTGATCCCTGTGGTACCCCACTGGTCACTCTTCCCTCTGTGGAGTGACAACCATTTATCACCACCCTCTGTGTCCTGCCACCCAGCCAGTTACTTACCCAACACACTACTGTCCTGCCCACACCCATATTCCCCAGTTTGTGTAATAGTCTTCTATGTGGCACAGTGTCAAAGGCCTTGCTGAAGTCCAGATAGGCCATGTCCACTGCCCTCCCCTGATACCTCCCTAGTCACCCAGTCAAAAATCAATGAGGTTGGTCTGACATGACCTCCCCTGGTGAAACCATGCTGCTTGGGTCCTGTAGTCCATTGACAACTAGATGTTCCACCAATCTCTCCTTCTGTAGTGCTCCAGATCTTCCCCACTACCGAGGTGAGGCTGACTGGTCTGTAGTTCCCTGCTTCCTCTTTGTTCCCACTTTTGTATAAGGGACTACATCTGCAGTCCTCCAGTCTTTGGGTACCTCCTGTTTCCAGTGATCGGCTAAACAGGATAGCCAGAGGTTCAGCCACCACCACTCTCTAGTTCTTTAAGGACCCTGGGGTGCACCCCATCTGGCCCCATTGTTTTATCAACTCTTATTACTTCCAGTTCCTTCAGGACCCTTTCTCGTAAAGGGACTTGTGTCCATTTCTGCACCATTCTCACCCCTTGTACCCCTTCAGACCCATTACCCTCCTCTTCCTCAGTAAAGACTGAGCAGAAATACCTGTTCAATATGTCAGCTTTACTGTTGTCATCCTCCATGCGGCCCCATCCTCCCCTTCAGTCTCACTTATCCCTCTTTGTCTTTCTTTTTCACTTATGTACCTGTAAAGGTTTTTCCACTCCACCCACTGATTTTGCAATGTGTTTCTGTCTGAGCTTTGGCTTCCTTACTGACCTCCTGCCTCCCTTTGCTTCTCCTGGTACTTCTCCCTATCCCCTTCTGCTCATGCCTGTTTGTATTGCCTGAATGCAATCTTTTGGCTTTCGCTTTTGCTACCTTTGGAAACCATAATGGTCTCCTTTCTTTTCCTCTTGCTAACCTGCTTAATGCATAATTCTGTTGTTCTTGTAATCCCCATTTTAAATACTGTCCACTGTTCTTCAACCCCTGATTCCTGTCCCATTCCCCTTAATGCCTCTTCCAAGTATCTCCCCATTTTCCCAAAGTCTGCCCCACCCTAAAATCCAGGATACGTGTTTTTGTGTGGTTTGGTTCTGCTCTTTCTGTGATTTCAAACCACAATGACTGGTGGTCACTGTTTCCCAGGTGCTCCCCCACTGTTACCCCCATCATACTGTCCCTGTTTGTGAGCACAAGGTCCAGTATTGCCTTCTGCCGGTTGGTTCCATGACCAGTTGCTTGAGGAAGGCACCCGAAGGGACTCCAGGATAAATCTGATCCTATGATGCTGCTGCTGGGATGCTCCAGTCCACGCCTGGAATATTGAAGTCTCCAACCAGTACTCACTACTCTTGTCTGCCATCCTTGGATGGCTAGCATCAGCTCCTATCTTTTCTTCCTCCTGGGCTGGTGGTCTTATAGACAACACTCTGTGGATGGCTGTCCCCATTTTCCTTTCCAGCTTAACCCACAGTATCTCTCCCCATTTTGTTCCTCCTGATTCTGTGGCCCTTTATGTCATTTTTCACATATGTGCTCCTCCTCCCTTCCTGCCTGCTCTGTCTCTTCTGAATATGTTGTAGCCAGGTATGACCATCTCCCAGTCATGGTTATCATTACACCAGGTTTCAGTGATGGCCACAATGTCCAGGTCTGACTGTACCATGACAGCCTCCAGATCTTCCATCTTGTTGCTAAGGCTCCTGGCATTTGCACACATGGCTTTCCATGATTTGACCTCCCTAGACTGTTTCACTGTTCTACTCCAGCCCCTTCCTTGGTTGTCATTTATCCCTGGTTCTCCTTGGTCTGCCCTTCTGCTGAATTTTGCCCCTTTCTGCTTATCCACCTCTTGGGCACTAATTCCATCTTTTGCACACTGCTTGCAAAGATAGCTACCCTCTGGTTCACTGGTTCCACTGCTAGCTGTGGGGGCTGAGCAAGTAGGTACCATCCTTGCTGGCCTGCCACTTTTGCTAGTTTAAATGCTTGTCAATGTAGCATTTAAACTTATCATTGAGTGCTTGATTCTCTCCAGGATGGATGGCAGGCCGTCAGTTTGAACAAACCTCCATCCCTCCAGGTGGGTCCCCAGTCTCCAATGAATCCAAACACTTTCCTCATAGCACCAGTTCTTCAACCATGAGTTAAAGTTCCTGGTGCATGCACCCTATGTTTCCCTTGCCTCTCACAGGTAGTACTTCTGAAAAAGTGACAGAAGTAGCTACTTGCTTGAGACCCATCCCCAGTTTCCTAAACTCTTCCTGAACTTCCTTTGGCTCCCCATTTGCCAGGTCATTAGTACCTAGGTGGATAATGACATCCAGCTCACCCTCCCGTCTGCTCAGAGATATTTTCCCCATGGCAGCGCTGCTTGGTAATTCTTGTATACCTGATCAGCCACAAGGATATGCTGCACACTCTGTATTTTATGGTTGTTCAGTAGTTCCTTACTCATAGACTTTTTGATCTGTACGAATCAGCCAAAGATTGCAAGTGTGATGTCACATCTTCCATTAAGAAAAAAAAAAGTTGTGCTCACTGGGTGTAAAACACCCGATTGTTGCAACTTTCTGCTTTCTGAAGTGTTCTCCCATTTTTTTATTTTTTTATTTTTTTTAGCAGTAGTGTATTTGTTTACTCACATTTCATTGTGTGAAAATTCATGTCCTGTGAAAATTCAGTGAGACGAGTCTCACATTTGATTACCTGCAGAGTTAAGATTTGTCAGAGTAGATTTTCTGATCAATAGCATATCATACTTTGATTTGATCTCAGTCTTGTTTGCTCATAGTTGATAAGGAATGACACATTCTTTCTGTCCATGGTTTTGGCAAAGAGTGTTGGGTTGGGGTTCTACATATGACACACTGCACAGACACAGGAGGTCAAGGTATACTATCATTTCCTTTGACTGGCTAATTACCCGATTACAGATTATTCTGTCATCTGTAATTTGTGACAAAGTAATGTTCTTAGTGTATTTCATCCAGTACGAACAGTGGAGCTGTTTCTGCAAGTGAAAGTGTGATTTATTACTATGCAACCCTTCAACTAAACTCCCTTTAACAAGTACACTCACAAACAGTGCCACTACCATTATTAAACATGGATAGACAATTTTGACTTCCACGTATAATATGTATTTATCGAAGATCAGTGAAACTCTCCTGGAGAAAAAAAAAGAAGTTTTTGTGTTATCAGCTTTGAGACTTGCTACTCACTGATGCTGTAGAAAAACAAGCTGGTGGCATTGACCTAAGAGCAGGCTAAGCATACATGTAAGATCAAATGGTGGAGGGTTTTGAAACCTGGCCTGAATTTGAAAACTTCATCCCTTGCTTCTCTGTACCTTTTTCAGTCTGAGTTGCATGTGAGCAGACTTGCTCGCTTGCAGGGGAAATCAGCAGCTGCTGTTCATGAATGGCTGATCAGAAGCATCCAGTGGTGGTCTCAGGGGCTTTAGCCTTTTTATTTTTGTCTGAACTTTGGGAGGGTGTGTAGGACTGCAGGGAAAATCAGCTGCTGCAATTCAGGAACACCTGATCAGAGGATTCGGGGGGGGGGGGTCAGAGGCTTCAGACTTTTTTTGTCTGATTTGTGGGTGGGCATGCAGGACTATGAGGGAAATCCACAGTGTGGTTCTGGAACACATGATCTGAGGCTTTTAGGGTGTCCCAGGGCTTCAACCTTTTGTCCGAGGTAGAGCAGGCTGGCTTGCAGAACTGCAGAGGAAATTGGCAGCCGTAGTTTAGGAACACTCAATCAGAGGTTTCCAAGGGTTTCCAGGGCTTCAGTCTTTTTTTGTTAGAGTTGTAGGTGGGCTTGCAGGATCACATGGGAAATCTGCAGGTGCAGTCCAGGAACACCGGATCAGAGATTTCCAGGGGGTCTCGGGGCTTTGGCCTGTTTTTTTGTCTGAGTTGCTAGCATGTGAATGGGCAGGCTTGCAGGATTACAAGAGAAATCAGCAGCCGCAGTTCAGGAACATCCAATTAGAAGCAGGGGAAGGGGATCTCAGGGGCTTCAGTCTAAAAGGAAAAGAAGGGAATGGTAGGGCTTAAGAAAGTTAAACTTAATTAGTGGGAGGGATGATGAGAGGCAGTGGAAGACAGAGAGATGGGACGGGGGGAGGATGAGGGTAGCAGAGAGGATGTCTGGCAGATAAAGTGAGCAATTTTGAAAGAAGCAGAATCTGACCCGAGGCAGCTCCAAAACAAAAACAAAAGTTAGGCAATTTGGGTTTCCACTACAGCACTCCACAAAAATCTGCTTCTAGTAAGTGTACCATCAGTTAATTAAAATGGAAATAAGCATTTGTCAATGCCGAATGTTGCTTGCTTCTATGTGCTGTTTAGGTATTTGGAAGTCATTGGAGTGCAAATATTGTAAATTTGCGAACTTACGAGCGTGTGTAGGAACTGTGCAATGCACGCTAGTAAAACAGTCATTTTTAGGAATTTTTTCACCAAATTTTCAACATAGCCATTTTAAGACGTCTGCTCATGAACAGTGTCACTGTGATTTTGTTAATGTGTCCCATACATTGAGTTTGCACACTGACTGCGCCATTGTGCGCCATGTGTGAAACACATTTTGGCAGGATGTGAAAACGACAGCTATACTGCTCATAAGGAGGTGTGGTAAAATGGCAAGGTTGAAAATCTGGAATGAAAATATTGAAAATTCGCAAACTTACGAGCGTGCATAGGAACTGTGCAACGCACACTCGTAAAACAGTCATTTTTAGGAATTTTTTCACCAAATTTTCAACACAGGCATTTTAAGACCTCTGCTCATTAACAGTGTCACTGTGATTTTCTTAATTTGTCCTGTACATTGATTTCGCACACCAACTGCGCCATTCTGCGCTACATGGATGGAAACACATTTTGGGTGAGATGTGAAAAATGACAGCTGTACTACTCATAAGAAGGTGTGGTAAAATGGCAATGTTGAAAATCTGGAGTGAAAATATTGAAATTTTGTGAACTTACGAGCCTGCGTAGGAACTGCGTCAACGCACGCTCGTAAAACAGTCATGTTTTTGAATTTTGGCACCAAATTTTCAACATGGGGTTTTTGGGACCCCTTCTCATGAATGATGTCACTGTCATGGCAGTATTAGGGCCCAAAGGGTGATTTCACAGTCACTGCACAGTCACTGCATGAAATCACCCTTTGGGCTCGAGTAACGCCATGACAGTGACATCATTCATGAGAAGGGGTCCCAAAAACCCCATGTTGAAAATTTGGTGCAGAAATTCCAAAAAATGCCTGAGATATGCAACAAAGTTGAAACCTCCCTACCTAGCCCATTATACAGCTTACTGGCATTTCCTCAGTTCGCGGTCGGCTTGGAAGAGTGCAGACGTGTTCTCGTCCACCAAGATCGCCGCGCCAGAGTCCGGAGGTGGGGTATGGGGTGAGGGGTGGAGGCTGGGTGCGCAGTGGTGGGTGCGGGTTGTCGGAGGGGGCTGGGAGACGCGCTGGGACCGCTTTATTTACAGGTTTCAAAAAAAAAAGACGTCATGGGACATTTGCCATGCTGGAGTGGGCTCCCAGTGTGGCACAAGGACATTGGGAGGGGCATTCAGCTGACGGGGGATTGGGCGCCCCCGTCCGCCATAGGACTGCTTGCCACACTGGGGTGGAATCCAGGCATGGCACCTACTACTGGGGGGCGGGGACGCAGCTCAGCCGATGGCAATTGGGCACCCCATCAGCTATACAGTGCGTGCGGAGGTGCGCACGCCTGCGGGTGAGGGGGAGCTGCACATGAGCAGCCTCTTATCGGTGCTCACTGAAGCGTAGCTCCCCCTTTCAACTGTATGGCACTGCATTTTGGAGCATGTCATAGACAGCTCCAAAATGCATTGGCTTACAGGGGCAGCGCCTGCCAGCACACTGACTGAATTGGAGGATGAGGTGACACACCTCCGAAATCTCCAATGATGGCACTATGTTTCTTGCACATGCGTGCAAGCAACATAAAAATGCCTATTTGTAGCTTTGGCTGTCTGAATAGAGGATGCATAAACTGATCAATGCATACAGTGTTAAAAAAAATCATGAGCAGGCTAAGCACATACTTAAGATCTAATCTTGGGGGGTTTTGAAATGTCTCCATAATTTGAAAAGTGCCTCCCTTGCTTCTCCGCAACCTTTTTTTGGCCAGAGTTGAGGGCGGGCAGGCTTGCAGGACTGCAGGGGAAATCAGCAGATGCAGTTCAGGAACACCCTATCAGAGGCTTCTGGGGGGTCTCAGGGGCTTTAACCTCTTTTCCTTTAGTGTGGGCAGATTTGCAGGACGGTAGGAAATCAGCAGTTGCAGTTCATGGATGCCTGATCAGAGGCTTCGGAGAGTCTCTAGGGCTTCAGACTAATAGGAGGAGAAGAAGGGAGGTAGGACTTAAGACGGTAAAACTTAATCAGTGGGAAGGCTGATGAGAGGGAGCAGGAGATGGAGAGATGTGGGAGTGGGATGCATGTAGCAGCAATTAGCAGAGAAGAAAACTGGCAGTTAAAATGAACAATCTGGAGTGAAGCAAAATCTGACCAGAGGTGGCTCCAAAAGAAAAAAAAAGAGTTAGGCAATTTATGTCTGGATCTGCTACAGCATTCCACAGAAATATGCTTCTAGTAACACTGTACCATCAGTCAATTTAAATAGAAATAAAGAAGTGTACCTGTAGCATTGGCTGAATAATTATATAGAGGATGCACAAACTAATCAATTGATACAGCATTAAAAAAAACTGTCTGCCTAAGAACAGGTTAAGTATGCACTTAGGATGAATGGTGGACAGTGCCCAGAATTTGAAAGGTGCCTTCCTAGCTTCTCCATATCTTTTTTCCCTCTGAGTTGTGGGAGGGTTGGCTTGCAGGACTGCAGTGGAAAGCAACTGCCGTGGCTCAGGAATGCCCAATCTGAGGCTTCCAGTGGTGTCTCTGGGGCTTCAGCCTTTTTTTTTTTGCGCGCAGGCTTGCAGAACCACAGCGGAAATCATCAGCCGCAGTTCAGAAATGTTCGATCAGATGCCTTGGGGGGGTCTCAGGGGCTTCAGTCTAAGAGGAGGAGACGGGAAAGGTAGAGCCTAAGAATGTATAACTTAATCGGTGGGGGGAGGGCTGATGTGGGGGGAGGGGTTGCTGATAGCAGGGATTAGCAGAGAGGACAATTGGCAGATAAACTGAGCAATTTGAAGAGAAGCAGAGACTGAACCGAAGCGGCTCCAAAAGAAAACCAGGAAAGGCACATCAGGAGGTGTGTCATCGGTGCAACTGCATGACGAGCTTGTCTCTGATTGCCGTGGCACTTTTCTTAGAAGTTGTGTCCACTTTACATAATGTTGGTGTCAGTGCTAGCATACTGGCTTATTGGGGAATGGGAGACACACCTACTAAAGCGTGCCCTGCATTTGGCAACACAGACACACCTCTGAAATGTGCTACTAGCACAAGATGTTGCTTGCTCAGGCGCACAAGCCAACATAAAAATCACGAAGAAAATAAATTTAAGATCAAGATTGTGTAATCTGAAAGCTAAAAGCACCTGTGTTCTTTTGCAACAACTCTATTGGTTCAATAAAAGGTATCAAATAATTTGCCTGTATGGATCTTGTGTTACAAGGCCCAATACAGCAACAACTTTCTCTGTGGCATCTATTAATTGATGTAGCACTGCAAGTGATAGCATATGTTATTCCCATTTCATTTTTGCTGTTCTCCTGCTTTGGTTTATTCCGAGCCTTATAATATTGATTATATTTTTTACTTAATTTCTACAATTGACTACTGTCAACTGGTGCCTATATAGCTTCCACAAAAGTTTTCCCAAGGATGATCCAGGGAATTACAGACCAGTCAGTCTGACCTCAGTCATGTGGTATCCATAACACCGGTTTGACAATAATGTTGTCAGCTGATGTGACAACAATGGATTTATGTCACCGCTAGTTGTGGTCAGCAAAAATTCCATCAAGCAAACTGTCTTTTTTAAGGGGGCCTTTGCCCCTGAACCCCCGTGCAGAGGAATCTGCCTCCTGCACCCCCGTCCTTTAGGATTATCAACTCTGAGTTGGATTTGATTCAGGGTTGGGTGCAATACCTGGTTAAAGCAGTGCCAGGGTCCCATGGGTACATTACAGTGGCAACAGCGAATTGCCTCTTTAATGTGCACATGTAGACCCACTGCACAAAAGCGGCAATAGGGAGGAGGTGGTGCACTACAGGCCAGTTAGCCTCATCTCAGTGGGGGGAAAGATCATGGAGACACTGCTAAAAGAAAGGATAGTGGCACATTAGGAATCCAGTGGTGCTCAGGATCTGAGGCAACACAGATTCACAGCAGGAAGGTCATGTCAAATGAATCTAATAGATTTTTTTTGATTGGGGGACAAGGGAACTTAATCAGGGAGGGTCAGTAGATGTCGCCAACCTGTATTTCAGCAAAGCCTTCAACACCGTCCCACATAGAAGGCTGATTAACAAGATGGGTAGTCTGGGCATGGGAGACAAGATGGTGAACTGGGTTAGGAACTGGTTAATAGACTGGAGACAGAGGGTGGTGATAAATGGGGACAATCTAGGGAGATGGGGGTGATCAGTGGGGTAGCACAGGGATCAGTACTAGGACCAATCCTGTTCAATGTCTTTGTTAGTGACATTGCAGAGAGGCTGGAAGGACAGGTCTGCCTGTTTGCAGATGACACCAAGATCTGTAAAAGGGTGGATACTCCAGAAGGGGTGCAGAACATGAAGAGGGACCTGGAGAAGCTTGAAAGATGGTCAGAGATGTGGCAACTGAGGTTCAATATAAAGAAGTGCAAAATAATGCACCTTGGTAGAGGGAACCCTGGGGAGAGCTACAGGTTGAGGGAGGGAGGAGCTGACTGTCACAAAAGAGGAAAGGGACCTAGGGGTTATCATCTCTGATGGCCTTAAGGTATCAAAGCAGTGTACAGAGGTGGCAGGGAGGGCCAGTGGTATGCAGGGGTGCATAGGAAGAGGTATCACTAGCAGGAGGTGGGAGGTGGTGATGCCATTGTATAAATCATTGGTAAGGCCTCACCTGGAGTACTGCATGCAGTTCTGGAGACCACACCTGCACAAGGACATAGATAGGGTGGAGACTATCCAGAGAAGGGCAACAAAGATGGTGCAGGGCTTACACCACAAAACATATGAGGAGAGACTAAGGGACCTCAATATGTACTCACTGGAGGAGAGGAGACAGCAGGGGTTCATGATTGAAACTTTCAAGTACCTGAAGGGCATAAATAAGGTGCAGGTGGGAAGATTTTCTAATGTAGAAAAGGTACTAGAACAAGGGGGCACAATGGGAAATTGGAAGGGAGTAGATTAAGAGGTAATATGAGGAAGTTTTTCTACACAGAAAGGGTAGTCAACACATAGAACAGTCTGCCACAGGAGGTAGTGGGGGCAAGCACAGTGGAGGGGTTTAAGCATGCTTGGGACAGGCACAAGGGAAGCCTGAGAGGGGAGGGAGTGATGACAAGCCATTGATCACATAGGGTCAGTGGCCACATACAGTGTATAAGGCCTATGGGCAGACTGGATGGGCCTAGCAGTCCTTATCTGTTGACAGTTTCTGTACTTCTATGTTTCTATGTCATTCAATGTGCAATTGTCACTGTTCAGACAGCACACAAATCATGTGCAACATTATGGAGCCCATACTTAAGGAAAAGTTGGTAGAATATGTAGAGGAGAATGGTCTCCAGGATGTAAGGTAGCAAGGGTTCATGGTGGGGGGGATAATGTCAAACGAACCTGATTGACTTATTATTATTTTTTTTTAGTTTTTGTTGACTGGGTAAGTGCACTAGACAAATTATGCCTATTTTCAGGCACCACCCCGGGGAGGGAGCTACAGATGAATGCCAACTGACCTTGAAGTACATTAAGCTGTTGGTGGTATTTTTAGTGAAATGGGGTCTGGGTCACTAAGACAGGGGCTAAGCGGTAGACATCATGTCTCTGGGTTTTAGCAAGGCCTTTGACTCTGTGCCCCACAAAAGGTAGATCAGGAAGTTGGCAAATTTCAGGGTTGAAGATAAGGGGCAGGATTCACAAAGAAAGCCAAACATCCTGCAGCTGCTGGAGAAAGGCCTGCAACACTGTGGAAATGCAGTTGTGTGATATTCTTAAAGAGAATCCTGCAGCTGTGGGAATTCCTCAAATAATCCCGCAGTTGTGGAATTCCAGCAGCTGCGGGAATTCCGCAAATGCTGCGAATCCACAACTGCAGATCAGCAGCTACGGAAATGGCTAAGGATGCACAGCAATAGTACAACTTAGTAGCTGAAGCAACCGACTTTACCATTGCTAGCATAATATGAAGCTGACAGCACACAAAAGAGACCTGCAACCAGTCCCTCAACTGGGACCACTGCAGCACCACAGGTACCAGGGATACCATAGCACCACAGTGGCCAACTGTCACTGCTGGTCATCCCTCCCTGGGGTGTTTCTTCACCCTGTGGGGGTAGCCCTCACTACAGGCTGGTCAGCCTGTGGGGCTCTGTAATGGGCTGCACTGGGTCTGGTGGTTGTCGCCTGTTGCTGTATTATGGCAATGTGTGCATTTGTTGCTGTAACATCAGCCACTGCTATACTATCTGGGATGCTATTACGTGTGCCTCACCTCCACCTTAATTGGTCCAATTGTTGGGGCACTACTGCAGTTTGCTGAGGGAGAGTTACACCTCATTCAACTGTGTGTAAATTTTTTTCCACAACTCTGGAAAAAACTGGCTGAGAATAGCCTTTCAGGGTCTGTGCCTTACTTATCTAACACCTTTTTTTCCACAGGGACTTCCGCAGCTGCACTTTTTTTCCACAGTCCGTAGTGTTTTTTTTCCACAGCTGCAGAGATTTTTGTGAATAGCGCTTAGAGCAATCTCCCCTTTTTTTCCATAGCTGAGGCAGTTTTGGGGACTTAGGGAAGGTGTTGTACCTTCTGAAAGCTTTGTGAATCCAGACCCAGATGTCCAGATTGATGGAAAACTGGCTGAGGGAGAGAACCCACAGGGTGGTTTGTGGGGGGAGAGTTATCTGGCACTAGAGAGCTCACCAGCAGGATCCTAAAGGACTCAGTGCTGGGGCCATTGTTGCTCAATGTCTTCATCAGTGACATTGGGGATGGCATTCAGGGCAAAATGTGCCTATGCATGGATGACACCAAGCTCTGTGGGAGAGTGGACACGAAGGGATACAGGATCTACAGGATGATCTGGAAAAGCTGGGGAGGTGGTACTGGATCTGGCAGCTTGGATTGAATGCCATGAAATGCAAAGTTTTGCACATTGGAGCCAAGAATCCCAGGACAGAGTACTTCTTTGGTGGAGTCCAGATATTTGCATCAGAGGAGGAGAAGGATCTGGGATTGATGATCACTAGTGACCTGAAGCACTCCACACAGTGCAGGAAAGCAGCAGCAAGGGCAAACGAGATGCTGGGATGCATAGCTAGGGGATCAGTAGTAAGAGAGAGGAGGTTATACTACCCTTGTACAAGTCACTGGTGAGGCCACATCTACTGGTACCCACACCTCAAAAAGGACATTAACCACCTGAAAAAGTCCTATAGGAGGGCTACAAAGATAATAGCAGGTCAGCAGGGTAAGGCATATGAGCAGAGGTTGAGGGCACTAAATATGTACTCCCTGGAGGAAAGAAGAGTGACAGAGGACGTGATTGGGACCTTCAAGTACTTGAAAGGGATAAATAAGGTGGATAAGGAGGGTCACTTTAAGTTGAGTGGCAATCATAACACGAGGGGGAAACAGTCTTAAGCTGGGGGGGAGGTTAAGGAGGGAGGTCAGGAAGCACTTTTCCACAGAGAAGGTGGTGGACACTTGGAATGTGCTGCCAGTAGAAGTAGTCTTGTTGATGACAGTGGACAGCTTCAAAACAGGCTAGGATAGGCATAGGAGGAAGGTAAGGATCATGAGTAGTGAGGATGGGAGGAGTGGGGAGGGGGCATGGACAGTTGCTCAAGTTGTGGACCATGCAATATGAGCAGACTAGACAGACCAAATGGCCTTCTGCTGGCTTCTTCATATGTTCATATGTTTGTATATAACACCTTCAGCCGCCACTTAATTTTGTTCACGGGGGCCCATGCAAAGTCCATTGACTTCCTTCTCTAACCTTCCAAGGCACCAGCCAATCACTCTGTGAGAACCTGTAATGATCACTGGGCCCTCCCAGTCTATCCAGATATTCCCTGCCTAATCTGTCCCTGCAGATCTTAAATGGTCTTCTGTGACCCTCCCTGTTCCCAGCATTTTCACTAATATTCCCCTATAGCAATCCCATGAGTGCTTGACAGCTCACCACTGTTTTTGCCTCCACCACTTCTGCTGAAAGTCTGTTCTAGGCATTCAGTACCCTTTCAGTGAAGTAGGGCTGTAAATGGACTGAATATTATTTCTTGAATACCATGAATAGTAGGCTTCCCAAATATTCAGATTGACCTCCTGAAGAGTGCACTATTCAGCTGCTATTCGGGAAGCACTATTCGGTGGGTGAGATTTCAGTCTTGCAGAGCTTTGTTGCCAATTGGAGGCCATTTCTGGAGTTCATGGACATGCACACCTTGTGATCTCTTCACGCTCAGTTGGTAGAGGACAGGTGACAGTCATTTGTGAGAACTACTGTAGAGCTGCACTACTTTCTGAAACCTTAATCTTGCCAAAAACATGTTTTTTTGTTTGCAAAACAGGACTTTTTTTTTGGTTAGTATTAAAAGCTAATCAACATCAGAAAAGTTAGGTTTATCTTTTCTGACTGCATTTTTGTGTTTTTTTCCCATATAGCCGGGCTGAGTTACAGGGACCAAGAGAGTGTGAGTGTGTTTCCTGACACCTCTTCTCCTCTGCTTTCAGTTTCCCATAGCTCCAGTGTGAATTTTTGCTGCAGCACATTTTCTTTTTGCACCAAGTTTTTTATTGGTCAGGAAAGTCACGCTTGGCATTTCTGAATACCTAGGGACCTGCTGCTGGGCTCAGTAACAGCGAGGGTTGTTTGCTGAATTTTTCCACCCACTCTGATTTCGCATCCATACAAATCCAGTGGAATTTGTTGTGAAGCAAGTTTTTTTTATTTTTATTTATTTCTGTTTGCTGTCGTTGATTCCAGGCTCAGTTCCTTGCATGACTGAAGTGGGTCTGCTGCCACCCAGCAACTCACCACACACATACATTCTTTCTGTGCATGCACAAAGTGTTTTGGTGAGGTTGCATTCTGTGTGCTCAAGACTGTGTGAACACATTGTTTTCCATTTTAAAATGACACAGTTTCCTTCGGTGGATCAGACTTGACTCACTGAATTTTTCCTGTTTATCATCTGGTTCAGGGCTCAGTTCCCTGACTGAGAAGGGTGTCAGCTGATTCCCCCCTCTGCCAGCTCACTGTGCGTATTGTGTAACCTGTGTGTGTGCACTGTTTTTTTCAGTGTGAAGCGGCTGTGACCTGCATATGGATGACTGTGTGCACACATTTTTTTTATTTAAAACTGTTGCAATTTTAAAGTGGGTCAGGCATGACTCACTAAATTGTTGTGTGAGTTGTGCCTGTTTTATGATGCTGAGCTCAGTTCCATGTACTGGTACTGGGGAAGTTGTTGCCTGACTCTTTCCAATAGTACCAAAGCAGTGCTTTTTTATATGCTGTTTTTTGTGGCATACTGAGTGAACTGGACTATATTTAGTTCTTTGTCCAGTGTGGTTCTTTCACAGTTCTACAATCAGCATACTACAGTACATACACACAGGCACTACTATTAGTTTATTTATTATTTAGTTTTTGTTTACCGGGTAAGTACACTAGACAAATATTATGCCTATTTTCAGGAACGACACGGGAGAGTACAAAAGGGTACAAACAGGTACAACAATACAGCAATTGATTCAGACGAATACATTAGATACAGAAACAGAAGAAAAGGCCAATTTTTACAGTTTTTACAATTAGTAGTATATCATTTGCTGTGCTACCATACTTCAGTTCTCACAGCAACCACTGGTGAAATTTATCATGCCTGATAATCAGCAACCCCTTAAAAGAGCTTGGTCCATCCCCAGCAAGTCCTCTGCACCCCCTGCAACAGGTGGTGATAGAGATGGCAAGAGGCAGCAATCTGGACATATTTGGCAGGCAAAAATATTTTTCTCATCTAGCAAGCCTTTAGGCTCTGGATATAATGGAATTGTGGAACACAGATCTAGTCACAACACTGCTATCACTGTACCAGCAGTACCTACCAATATTCTGCTCCATCTTTCTATGGGACTAGTAGTGGAGTATTACAGCTCAGTAAATCCCCTGTTGAGGAAGCAGCAGCCACTACCAGCAGTCTGCCTGCAGCTCTCACCATACAGTAGCTGTTGCACTCCCATCCAGTGCAGTCTCTACCACCACCTGTACCACTACTGCAGTAGCCGGTGCTGCCAGTACCACTTTTGCTGCCCAGTCCACTGTGATCACTGTGACCACCACCACAGCCACCACCGCCACTGTTGTGACAAGTGATTGTACTGACACTGTACCCACTTCTACTGTAATCATTGCAGTCACTGTGATCATGTCGACTGCTATGCCCAAGGACACAGACCCACTATCTGCTTCCCCAGCGTCTATGACCATGACTACCCCTCTCATGCTTCCTAATGCAGTACTTGTGCTACTTGTGTGCCAGATGTTGTAGATGAGGAGGCTGCAGAGCACCCATCTGGCACTGAATATGCACTGGAGCCTCAACAATTGCCATCAGCATTATCATCTGAGAGTGATACAGAGTATGCATCCTAGTTGACTAAAAAAGAGCTAACAGTTGCAGAGAAGAAGGAAGAAAGGTGCGGCCAATGGCCAGTGGGGAAAGCAAGAGGTAACACTCCTCCTGTGAAAGAAAAACAGTCCACACTGACCTTTCCAATGGTTTTGCCAGCTCCAGACACACATGTTATTGTTAATCCTTCTTAGTCAGACATCTGTTGTGGAGAAAGAACAGGGTGCAGCACCCGGGTCTGTTAGTGAGAAAGGTGGGAAAAAGTGTTAACTGTGCCTCCTCCCATTGAGGCAAGTGGTACTGGTGTAAGTAGAGGGGGACAGTGCCGCGTGGTTTCATTTTAGTATAGTAATAGATAATACAACTAAGGCAGGGTGTGGCCTATGTCAGAGCATCATTAGCAGGTGAAAGATTTACCGAACTCCGCAGCTGCACCAATGATAAATCATCTGCAGCTGAAACATCCCCATGCACTGCATGGATCAACAGTGGTTCCCATGGTTATGTTGAGCCCCTCTGCTGGTTGTCGTGGTCCAGATGTTGCAGATTGGCAATCGCAAAGAATTTGCGATGGTGAACATATCAGCAAGTCTGACACAGTCTCTTCTTCTCCCTCCACACCACTGCTAGTTCATCCAAAAAACAGGATCACCATGAAGTGTGCATCTCCCTTTGCCTTCTGGTAATTCATCAGTTATCTCATCCACACCCTCTCCCAGTGATTCATGCCTTAAAATATCATCCAGCATCCAAGTCCTCCACATCTTTGGCCCCCATTATGCAGGCCTTTCATGCAAGAACAAAATATCACTTCTCACATCTATTGGCACCACAGATAACACATACATGTGATATGTCTAACTTGCTTAAGAGGGAGATTTGGGTCAAATTAGTAAGGAGATTGGCCTGCTAGGAGGGAGATACCATAATGTCATGAGTTTGTCCTTAAATAGTGACAAAAAATAAGAAAAAATCATTTAAAAACATTTAATATATTTCATTTTGTCAAGAATAAGTGCTAAAAAAAATCAACTAGTTGTACAAAGTTATCACTTACACTGTTCATAACTAATTTACTTTTTATTTGTCTTTATCTGACAAAAAAAACATGAATGGACAAAATTTTACTTAAGCAGGAGATTTTGTTTCCCAGGAGGGAGTTCAGTCAAAAAATCAGGAGTCTCCTGCGAAAAGAGGGAGATATCACATGTATGGATAACAGAGTTGATCGGAACAGGGATGGCACAGAATCTGCAGTCATTTTCAATAGTTGAAGATATAGGTTTCTGGATGGTGCTGCAACATTTGCACTCCCGATATCAGATGGTATCCTGTGAAGTGGGCAACTCAATATGAGCAACTCAAATTGAGCGCCTGACTTAAGAGCGACTGCTGTAGAACAGTGAATGTAATGTCAGCAAATTGATTCAGTGAGGGCGACTTGTGCTGGGGATAGTGTTACAGGTATTGTGGTAATTAGTGCAGTCTTGGAGTTAGATAATTATAGTTAGGGGGGTTGGTGGAGCAAACCCCACCTCATAAAATATATTGTAGAAATAATGCTGGTTAATATGTCATGTTATGTCTTGGTTTATTGGTTATTGTTGCTCTGTTGGCCATGTTTGGAGCATGGTCTCATCCTTGCATAGTGGCTAGAGTGGGGTGTTAGATAGGTTGGGAGTGTGTGCAGGTTCGTGCTGCGAGTTTAGCAGTCACTTTTTCTACTGAAGCAGTCACCGTGTCTGTTGAGTATGTGAATAGGGTGGGCGTTGTTGTGTGTAGGTGAGAGAATGTATGTGCATTGTGTGGGTTTTATTTATTTTGCAGGTTTAGCCAAGTGTGTGTAGTTTTCTGTGATGTATTTACTTGTGTCTCGTGTGGGTTGTATCAAATTAGGGGGTACTTTAGTGTAGTTTTTGATAAGTGGTATTTAAATTGAGTCTGAGCAAGGGGAGGTTTAGTGGCATTTGTGAGTTGGTATCTGAGTTTTGGAGATGTCCATGCAGTTTATTCAAAGTCAGAAAGGTAGACTGCTGCTATGGTATGGTGGCTACCTGTACCAGAGGGATAAGGATGTATTTGAGAAAGTGTATTGGAGGTGTGCTGAGTACCAGAAAATTGGTGTTTGGCTCGGGTTCATACAGTTGCTGATCATGTTGATAACTGAATGAAATCCAGTAAATCACCCTCCTAGATGCTGGCAAGATTCCTGTTTGGTGAGTGATGTGTAACATGCAAGATAGGGCTCGTTCAAGTGTTAAGAGTACATCTCAAGTCCTTCTGGAGTGTACATTGGCAGTGACAGACACCGTGGCTGTCCATTTGCCATGAATGCAGTTGATGAAGATGACCAGACAGCATATTCGTTAGTCGGAGAGGAGATGTTCAGTTTCACCACCATCTGTGAGTGACTGGTGCATTCCCAAGGAGTTCGCAGTTACATGTTCTGGTGAGCGATTCCTACTGTATGACAATGGGTTGGAGGCAGAGTGTGTTCTTTTTTTTCCCACCAAGATGAATATTCATTTTTTGGAGGAGTGTGAGGACTGGTTTCTGGATGGCACATTTAAGTGTTAGCAACCTTTGTTCTCCCAACTGTACACAGTTAACAGTATGAAGTCTGGTATGGTTATACCTGCCTTCTACATTTTAATGTGTTTGAGGAAGGTGTAGCCATATGTTCATGTATTTACACAGCTGCAAACATTGAGTTCCCGTTTGTGTCCTCGTACTGCCGTCATGGATTTCAAGCAGGCTGCAAGGATGGGATTCTGTGCTGTGTTTGCAGATGTGCAGGTGTGGGGCTGCTTTTTTCACTTTTGCCAGGTGGTGTGGAGGAAGTTTCAGCAGTGCCACAAGGTGCTTGAGAGGCATGTCTCCAATGAAGATTTTGCACTGCATGTGCGAAATGTTGCTCACTCTGACATTTGTTCCAGTTGGAGATGTGGTGACTATATGTGAAAGAGTGGCAATTTTTTGTTTAGTACAAGGAAGTGTTATAGCCTCTGGTGAATTATTCTGAGAACACCCCAATAGTTAGTCTGGTTGGTTGTTCTGGATGTAGAAGACCACTTTTCTTGGTTTCATTTGGGAACTGCTATGGTGCCACGAGGCTTGGTTTGGCATGTACGAACAATGCTGTGGAGGGGTGGCATTGGGGTTTTAATGCCCACATGGGTGCTTGTCATTCTAGCCTTTGGAGATTTATTGAATGTCTTAACCCTTGCATGGCCACAGACTGATAGATCAGTGCAAAATTCCTATATGTTCTAATTCTGTCAGCAGTCTAAGGGTTAACAAGGTATTTGTCAATGCCGAATGTTGTCATGCTGGCATTGCCTTTGATAGTGCATTGTGGAAACACATGTTTGGCAGGATACGAAAAATGACAGCTGTACTGTTCATAAGGAGGTGTAAAAAAATGGCAGTGGTAAAAATGTGGCATGTAAGTATTACAAATATGCAAAGTTACAAGGGTGCATGGGAAATGCACAACACACACTTATAACACAGGCATTTTATGGAGTTTTGGCACCAAATGTTCAACATAGGCATTTTAGCACCTCTACTCATGTACAGTGTCACTGTCGTGCCCTCAAGCTGTCTCAAAAAGTGATTTTGCACAGCGACCGCGCTATTCTTCACCGGACGTGCAAAAACACATTTTGGGCAGGATATGTAAAATGACAGCTTTACTGTTCATCAAGAGGTGTGGAAAAATGCCAATGGTGAAAATCCAGAGTGAAAATATTACAAATGCACAATGTTACGAGCGTGCGTGCAAACTGCACACCGTATGCTCATAACACAATCATTTTATGGATTATCGTCACCAAATTTTCAACATAGTCATTGTAGGACCCCTGCTCATGAACAGTGTCACTGTCATTTTTGCAATCTGGCCCAAACACTGATTCCAACAGTGACCGTGGTTTTGTGCACCGGAAGTACAGAAATACATTTTGGCCAGGATGTGAAAAATGATAGCTGTACTGTTCACAAGGAGGTGTAGAAAAATGACAATGTTGAAAATCTGGCATGAAAATATTGCGAATTCGTGAAGTTACGAGCTTGCATAGCAACTGCTCAATGCACGCTCATAATACAGCCAGTTTTTGGATTTTTTTCCCCAAATTTGCAACATATGCTTTTTGAGAGCCCACCTCATGAACACTACCACTGTCCTTGCATTAATCCATCCCAAAAGGTGATTTCACGCAGTGACTACAAAATCACCTTTCAGGACCTATTAATGTCAAAACTGTGACAGAATTCATGAGGAGGGGTCTCAAAATTCCCATGCTGAAAATTTTGTGCAGAAATTCCAAAAAATGCCCAAGATATGGAGCAAAGTTGAAAAAACCCTATTTAGTCCATTATACAGCTTACTGTCATTTCCTCAGTTCGCGGTCAGCTTTGAAGAGTGCAGACGTGTTCCCGGTCCAGCGAAGATCTTTACGCTGGACTCCGGAGGTAAGTATGGGGTGGAGGGGGTGTGAGAAGGCAGGGTGCGCAGTGGGTGGGTGCGGGTGGTGGGTAGAGAGACTACAAGGGACTGTTTTCAGTTTACAGGTACAGAGGAAAAAAAAACACGGACGGTTTCTGTTTTACAGGTGTTCTTTTGTTTGGGGTACAGTAGCTGATGAGGGATTGGGCACCCCATCAGCACAGAAGAAGGGGACATGATGCTGACAGGAGGGCCTCCCGTCGGCACAATACAATGGGAAGAGGCGGATGCTGATAGAGATTGGCACCCTGTCGGCCAAACAACGAGTGGAGGCACATTCTGCCAATGGGGAGTGGGCTTCCCCATCGGCACATACTTCACGGGGCAGGTCAAGCTGACCAGAGGACTGGGCACCCTGAAGTCAGAGCTGTCGGCAGTGTAGTGGCCACTGTGCCGCCATGCTACTAGCTGGCAAGCACATAGGAAGGGTCCACTATGTATGACGAGCTTTGCTTACATTGCAGCAGACCTTTCCTTAGATGTGCTCATCAGCTTAATATGCATGACGTGGCGTCGGCATGCAGGCTGATTGGGGAATGAGGGAAGCACCTACTGGTGCGTGCCCTGCATTCGCCCAACAGCGACCGCCCCCCCAAATCCCCACTGCCGCAAGATGTTGGCTGCGCACGTGCGCCAACATAAAAATGAGCAGAAACTGACCGACTTGAAGCTGTAACAGTTGGTGTCATGTGCAGAGTTGACTTCTATGAAGGAAAAGTATAAGGATTTGAGAAATAGAATTGCCATTATTGATTCTGAGTATGATGTTCGGTCACATTATGTTTATCTTCAAGGACTTGCCTATAATTTTCAGTTACAAGTTTGATGTGTGGATAGTGGTTGTACTGGTGGTTATTTGTAATCTGCTTTACAATGTTCCTTTTGCTACTAAATTCACTATTTTGATGTTCATCGTGGTTGGTATGGCGTGTAGTTGTAGTACAACCTATGGGCATACTGGATGGGCCTTGCAGTCCTTATCTGCCATCAACTTCTATGTTTCTGCGTTTCCATGTTTCTATTGTTTATTCACTAATATGTTCCTTGCTGTTGTTTTCTCTCTGTTTTGACATGGAAACACATCAGATACAATCCAGCACAACATTGTCCCATACTGTTGTGCCCCACATATATGAGGATCTGTGCAAGGCAGTGTTTAGGGAACTGTTATAAGGATTGAGTGGTATCTTTTATTGCTCTACAGACATGTGGAGCAGCACCAGCTCCAACCATGCATATATGTCACTGATGTCACACTTGTATTCAGCAGACCCAGTAACTGGTGGTGGCACTGAAGGTGCAGGTGTGTGTGGTCCTAGTCATTTCCTGGTGGAGCCCCAACCCTTTTTCATAGCAGGTCCACACGGCTGAATGTAGCAGATATACACAGGATCAATGGGCCATGAACATTCTTACATTCCTGCAATATATTGTAAGTGAGCAAGGTGCATATTTGTTTTGTGGTCACTGACAGTGCTTCAAATATGATCAAGGCCTTGTGGGATAGGCACTTTGAAGGGATCAATTGTTTGCCCACAGTTTGAATCTGGTGGTGACAAATTCCATTAAGAAGATAACAGAGGTGGAAATGGTAAAAACAGCAAAAAACATTTGTGGGCATTTCCGCCACTCTGTTAAGGCCATGATCCAACTATGCCAAATGCAAGAGTGCAGATTCCACAGCACAGGCTTATTCAGGGTGTCTTGACCCAGTGGAATTCCACCTACTGTATCTTGGAAAGGCTACTGGAACACAAATGGACGTTGCAGGAGCTGAGTATGGAGACATTTATTAGGGGAGTTCTCAGCCACCAGGACTGGACTGTTGTTGAAGGCACAGTAAAGGTACTTGTACCTATTGAGTGGAGCACTCTTGACCTTAGTGCTGGATCTGAACTGCTCAGTCAGGCTATCCCTGCAGTGCAGATACTTTAAAAGTCACTGCAGAGAGTCTCCAATCAGGCCGACAAATATCCTGTGAACAGTGCATCCTGCAGTAAAGGAACTTGTGGAAAATCTCAGCCTTGAAGTAGACAAAAGTTTATGAACACTTGGGATGATAAGATGTATGTTTCTGCCACAATGCTGGACCCAAGGTTTAAGTGTGAGGTACTGCACCTTGCAATGCCTGCACACCGGGTGAATGAGTTTTGGCAGCAGCTGTGCTCAGAGCTCAGCTTTAGTATGTGTGGGCAGGGTGTAACACCTACTGAGGTATTGCAAGAACAATAACATGAGGAGGATGCCCCTAAGGAGGAAAGCGACTGTTAGGCACAACTCAGTTCATCTCTACAGGTAGAGCAAAGGAAAAGAATTAAGCAGCAGCCACTTTTTGCAAGCAGTTTTCTCAATTGCTTCTTCACAGAGACTCTGGACTCTATCTCTGTAGGTCTCCTGGGCCACTGGTGTAGAAAGCTTACATCATTCCCTAACTTGGCACAGCTGGCCATCAAATACCTCAGCTGCCCCCCTTCCCTCCCAATCAGTGTGCCACCAGAGAGAATGTTTAGCACAGCAGGAAATGTGGTGGAACCTCACAGATCCACACTCGACTCAGAACATGTTGAACACCTGGGTTCATCAGGTTGAATTTACCACTCTTTGATTTCTGTTATGAGCAGTGGAAAGTTAAATTAAATGTTGACTGTACTGTCACCTCACATACATTCCATATGAATCTCTAAATAATATCTCCAGGTGTTGTGCCCTGTTTTTTAGCATTAATTTCATTTCTGAGTGCAGATAAGTAACTAAGGTTTATTGTAATTCTTTTTTTTAACCTTGACAACATTTAAAACATTATATATAAATACATACAACATAATGGCAAAAAAAATTCAACAATTGTTACATCAAATGACAGAGAAATAAATCCAAGGCCTGCTCAGGCCCTCTTACTAAGGCCAACATAGGCCCTCTGACAAACAGCCACAGAGTCTTTTATCAACTTGAAGTTAAAATAACAAATCTTGTGGTTGCTAATATATTCACCCTTACAGTATGAGCCCTTACAATAACATATCTAATACCATTATTGCATTTCTAGAATTAACAAAAGACATTCCATATTTTATGCTGGGACATTGAGTTATCAAGATGCAAGTGAAGTTTCAAGACTCAGTGAGATAAAATCCATCAGTTAATTTTCTCATTTTTCCCAATGGAGATATACTCTGAAAAACCTTTTTGTTCAAAGAATAGTGTGTCCCGAGGTATCCAGTAATAGATCCATCATACTGTAGCTATCTCTGTCAATGATCCTGGACTAAATGATATAGAGGAAATCTTTAATAGACTTTAAATGCTTCAACTTGCATTGCCATGACTGGCTTTATTCCATCACCCTCCTAATAGTTCTCAGCGTAGCAGCACATCTAATAAGCCTAACGTGGCATTTTTGTAACCAACATTACTGAGCTTGTCATTGAGACCTCTCCCTAATGGCGTGTACCACTTGGCCAGTTTGATCCTGCATACTAAAGAAATGCTTTCTGTTATGGCATACCCATAATTCTTAAGGGTGGCCAATTCAGGACTGTACCTGTGACAAACTTGGTGCACATTATAGTAACCAGTGGTATTGAGCCTGTCCACAAGGCCTCTAAATAACAATGTACACCACTGGAACAGATTTAAGCCTACTTATTGTCAAGTCATTCTCTGTTTTAGCTTCCACCAACACCCAAGTACTAATGTTTAGGAGTGGCATACTCAGTGCCAAACTCAATTAACCTCTGAAAAACAGCTTGCTTCTATTTCTTATTGGTCAATGCCATGGCTAGACACTCCTGGGGCTAAATAAAATATTTGCCTAGCATAGAAAAGCACAGTTGGGGCTGACCAAGCTGACTATGGGATACCCTCACCAAGGTAGCACACCAGCACAATGACAATGTTACAGTGACAACCATCACAGATCTCGCCAGATCACTGTGATGGTCCTGCTGAACGCCGGCACTCTGCCTCCCAGTGTTACAACCCATATCCCAAACCAACTCTGACTCGGAGTTGGTTATTTAAAGATGGGAGGGGTGCAGGGGCAGAAACACACTCTGATACTGACGGGAACAATGCTGACTGTCGCCATTGTTCCTGTCTCTGTGGGGGATGTGACAAAAGTTGGAAGGAAGGAGTTAATGGTGGATTCTGTAGGCATCTTAATTTTTCAGTAGTCTGGAAAAAACACAAGCTGAAATTCCACAAGCTGGAGTTCTCACTGTCCTACCTAGCTGCTAGATAAGAGCTGGGTCATAAATCTGAGTGGACATGTCCACACACAGTCTCACAGTTTAACTGGATTGGATCATTCAAATATAAACCCAAGGTTAAGGAGGAATATTAGTGGACACTGATAGATGTGCCATCTGATCGGGACAATTAAATACATACATGGTAGATGGTTGGTGCATTCAAAGGTGAAATAGGAACCACCTATTCTCAAGACAGTATATAAGATGTTGAAAGACAGTGAGGGGGGTTGTTGTTGGCTACTCTCTGGGAGTTAAAGGAAGAACTAAGTTTGGGGCCTACCCTTCTAGCTATGTCCGTGAGAGCTGGCAGATAGCATAGGGTCCAGTGTTCTCTTGAAAAGGTAGGAGAAGGGTAAGTTTAATACTAGCATATTGCAGTAATAGCCTTTTTCTTTTGCCATCTGTTATTTAAAAACATTTGTTTACTTTTCCTGTATCAGTGTTATTCTCTTGTGTTGCAAATAAATATCCTGTAATCTCTGTTCAGTTTCTGTTAAGTAAAAAGCTATTTATTTACTCAATAGTTGTGATTGTGGTGTCATTTTTCTAAAGTAATACACGGTTTCCACTGGCTGAGGTAAACTCTGTTTAACATCCACCACCCAAGAGAGACACACTAACAGACATTGATTTGTGCAATTGCACGTTTGATTTCCCAAGTTTGTAAATTGGGAGGTGGGCACTGGAGTGAACTCCAGCTGGTGGCAGTGAATACCCAATGACAGATACATCTCTAAAAGCTGTTCCAGCCCAGAGAGAGAGAGGTGGGTTGTCAAAGGAGATATAGACAACACTGTTGTTGATATCAAGGGATGGAACCCCTCATCAATACCCATAGTTCCAATAATTCAAGAATAATTTCAGAACAGGTAATTCATGGGTATAGTACCTCTAATGTTTTTAAACAATAACCAAGCATAAACTAGGGTTGTCACTTATCCATAATCACATATACCCAATCTGCATCACCAAAATGCAAGAAGCAGATTGCAAGGTAAGAAACCCAACTCATAATTACATTAGCAGTCTGATCATTTAAAGCTATTACGTTATTAAAGCTGTTAGGTATTGTTTGAGTTTCTATGCCCTTAATCATTTAACCAAAAAAAAAACAGACAAAAAATCACAACAAAATAATAAAAGTAGTAAAACGCATAGCAAACTTGCCAGTAGTGACTGAATGGAGATGCCCCCTGTGGAGGGCCTTATACCTCATTGTTCTCTGCAGTTCATACCATCAAATAATATTCATAAAAGAAAAAGTAATCAAGTTGACCAACAGTCTTCACTTGTAGTGTCCATCCAAATTTTGGAAAACCTTAAAGGACATAGAAGGTCACACATCTGGTGATTCCCTACCTACGAAAATTACCATTGGTAACACCATGGTCTCTGATAGGTATACTATCCTTGCATATCTCAACAATCACTTTGCTACCATACGTTTCGCATTCGATGTGTCACCCGCCAATAATCTCCACTTGCAAATTGGTGCACAGGATCAAGAGGTCCCTGTCACTAGATATATGTTCTCACTATAGCCAGTATCCTTGAAGGAAGTTGAAGACCTCCTCTTACAGCTGGATACTAGAAAAAGAGCTGGCGCTGACCTCATTGACCCTTTTTTCCTGAAAATTAGTTATCAGGTCCTGGCTGTGCAACTTACACATCTCTTTAATCTATCTCTCTCACAGGGTGACCTCCCTCCTATATGGAAAACTGCCCATGTGAATCCCCTTTTCAAATCAGGAGGTCCCATTAATCTTAATAACTACAGGCCAATCTCCTTACTCCCTATTCTGTATAAACTATGGGAAAAAATTGTGAGTAGCCAGCTCAGATATTACTTAGATTCCGCAAGCTACTTAATCCACTACAATCAGGTTTTAGACCACGACACAGTACCATTTTGGCACTTGCTAAAGTGACCAATGACTGGCAGTGCGAGTTGGATGCTAAGAATTTTGTTTGCGCAGTATTTTTAGACCTCAGTAAGGCATTTGATACTGTTGATCATGACCTGCTCCATTCATCCCTCCACAACACTGGCCTAGATCAACTATCACTGAGATGGTTTTCTAACTATCTCATAGGTTGGTTTCAGCATGTAAAAGCAGAAGGGGAACTCTCTCCTTTAAAACTCATATCAGGAGGTGTTCCACACGGCTCTATTTTGGGTCCACTGCTTTTTGCAGTTTACATTAACAGAACTGATGTCAGTATCAAAGCAGCAAACATACACCTCTTCGCAGATGACATAGTGTCAGCAGACTGACCCCCAGAGCAGCATGTAGTGACCTACAACAAGACTTCAACCAGCTGCAACTACAGCTTCTAAACCAAAAACTACTCCTAAGTGCCAAAAAAATGAAGGCAATGATCTTTTCACCCTGTTTCTATGCAGCCTCCCCTGTAACTACACCACCGACCTTACCCTCCTAGGCAAACCCTTGGAATTTATAACAAATTTCAAATATTTAGTAGTCTGGATCAACCATAGACTTTTCTTCACAGACCACATAGAAGAACTGGTAAAAAAACTTAGACAGAGACTTGGTCTATTTATAGGATTAACTATCTCCTTTCGAGGGATGCCAAGATGAGACTGGTCCAAACCACCTTCCTTTCCCTTCTGGGCTATGCAGATTTCCTCTACAGTCAGGGTCCTGCCACAGTGCTTGCAAAGCTTGACACACTCAACCACAGAGCTTTCAGGTTTATTACTGGCCTTCCATATTTGACACACCACTCTACCTTATACTCAGCTGTGGGATGGTCTTCCTTTACAGAGAAACGCTGCCTTCTGGACCTTCAGAGCAATTGCCAAGAAATTGCCCCACTATATTCAGACTGCCTTCCACGAAGTGTGATAGGCAAGTATGTGTCGAGACGTGCCTCCTATAATTCTCTGATGGTGCCCAAGGTCAAATTGCAATTTGGCAGGGCTTCTATAAGTTACATGTTACCTCTATTATGGAATAAGCTGCAAAAAACATTGAAATTGGTCCAGCCTATTACTTTAACAGCTTTCAAAGCACTACATGCTCATTCCTTTAAAGAATCGTGTTATTGCTCCCCATGATCATTGTCTTATCCTTAGGAGTGGATCTAGTGGCAGCTACATGCTGTCCCATAAATATCCTCTTCCCCTTCCATAACCTTCCTCCTCCCATCTCCTCCTACATTTCATGTTCTCTCTCATTTCTTCCCTTCAGTTGCGACTGTTATATGTTAATGTAACCATAACCAATGGTCATACCCTTAAGCTGAGAATGACCCCCCCACCAACCCCAACTTGGAGTCTGTATGAAATCCACTTGGCTATGACAATGGTTCCTGCTGTCCCCGGGTTACCCTTGGGTCCCCCTGCTTCATCTCCTATACTTTCTTCCCTCTGCTACCTCCTGCTTCTCCCACCCCCCTGTTGAAATCTCTTTAACCTTATACAACATCCTTGACCCCTTCCTCCTTCCTCCTTCCCCTGGTTTCCTTCAGGCCATTGTGTTCATATTATTAAATCACTGTGACTTCTTATATGTTTGTAATTACTATTGTATATGCCATACTACTGTTATCAGATTCATGGCATCTGTTTCTGCACAATTTCATCTTACATTGTTGGTTGTGTAATCCTTGTGTACATTATGATTATGTGTTATCCAGGTCCCTCTCAAAAATTAGCATTGCTCAATTGTGTTTGCCTGGTTAAATAAAGATTTTGATTGATTGATTGATAGCAAACTGCCATTTTGAAGTCCAAATTGTTTTTAATAAAAATCTACTCTTTTGATACAAAAAGCCTCTGTCATCAAGCCAAGTATCTACCTCAGTAGAAGAGGGAGACAAAAAACAGTACCTTTATTACTGTGGGCAGCTTTTACCCACTTTTCCTAATTGTTGTTAAGGAAATTTGTTAGAACCTTGATACATAGGATTGTAGAGTTTTTACACTCCACACAGATTCCACTTGGACGGTGACCGGGTCAGTCCAGAAAGGTAACTGAGGCTACACTTAGTAGTTATAAATTAAATATCATTTTATTTTTGTTGTAGCAAAAGAAAATTATCCCTAATATAGTAAAAACGAGACAGATGACAGCCCACCACTATCATTGCTATAAGCATGGAAAGAATCAAAGCAGACTATACTGTTATTCTCTGGCGTGTTTTAGCATCCATGCTATGTGGTCTTCTACCACTTTCTGAAAACACTGGTGAGGCTCACAATTTAGTCTGTATTTATACAGAGCTTATTCACAGCTAACAACATTGCTTTACCAAACAAGGCAGGCATCTTAGAATAGCAGCAAGAAAGGAACAGGGAAGGCCTCAATCAAATAAGGCTTTCTTACAATAATAGATTTTTTTCTGATAGGTGATGTTGTCTGCAATGCCCCTCTGAGCTGATCTTTGAACTGGACAGTAGTTCTATTTTTACACAAAAGTAAATTGCTATCCTAGTAAATGATGTCACACAGCTGTTTGCATGGTCAGCTTAAACTGACCTTTGAGCTGGGCTGTAGTGACCTTTCCATTCAAGCCTTTGGTTGCTATTCACAGGAAAGACATAATGAACCTGATATGACAGGCAGTACTGTCCTTATCAGTGTTTCATTTAAACAGTGTTTTAGCAAACATTATTTCCTTCATTACACATACCATCTAATATCTACATATTTAATTCCTTCTTTGTCTCCTTACTCTAACATTGTATAACTCTTTCTCTCATTTAGCTCCTTTTTATTATTTACTGCATTTTCTCAGTCCTTTATCTTTCAGCACTTTACCAGTTCCTTTAATATTTTACCCTAATTCCACAGTCCCCACCTTGGGGAGGAGGAGACCCCTAGAGGAGTATTCAACTCCACAAAACTATGTAATCTAAGTGCCTACATTGCTTCCTTAACGTTGAGCACAAATAGCAAAGCATAATGATAAAGACAAAAATAAGTACTAACTATAAAATGACAAATGCCTTCAAGGTAATTTCTAAGCACGAATTGGGATTAATAATTCCATAGTCTCAATAATGCATCATGTCCAGAATGGCCTGATGCCTTGTTGCAAGTTACTGGAGATGTGTATAAGGTGAGTGTCTTTTCGGTTTAACAAAGAGTGTTGCATAAGTGGAATCACTGTTAATTACTCATGTTTGATAGTTTGATCCTAATATATGTTATTGTTAATTTTAATGACATGCATGTCTTTATTGAGTAGCAGAAAGTGTAAATTTAAGAACAAGGAATCAATATGCACATCTTTTTTTGGTGATTAGATTCACTCTGAATGACAAACTCATCAAGTGCGGGAACAGGGTTGATCATAGTCTGGTCAATAATTGTATGCTCATGAGGTGTAAAACAAAAATTTGGGATGACAACATCACAAGAGAGGGACCCATAAAGATATTTAATATGTTTAGTATCGGTACAGTATTGCCCCATCATATTATAAACTACTTTGATAATTGGAAAGATGCCATTTAGTAAGTTAAACTGGACTGTAGTTTATGAGGTTCAATTACACTTGACTAGTAGCTCTGATGTTTGTCTGTCCCTCAAGCTTATCACCACAAATGGAAGTAGCAACATTGAACACATCCCATCTATGCACATTTCTTTAGCCCTTCACAAAGCAACATGTATTATGTGGAGCTCTTCACATCTGCATGGACACCAAAGTTTAGGCATTCCTTGTACATGTCTTCCTCTAAGTAGTATTCTATGGAGTGGACAGAGGACAGTTTATTAAATACTGAGGTAGCAGGGTTAAGAACGGACAAAGACACAGTAAAGAAATATACAGTGTGTCTCTGATCGAACATGATCCCTGAGTATAACATGGGCCTCTGTTGGGATATGGTGTTACTGATTCCAGGTCTTGGGCAGTGAAAAACAAAGGCCTCTGGCCATTTGTTTTAGCACAAGTCCAGTCTATTTTGTTGCACACACAGCCACACTGGGAGCAATACTTGATCATCTTTGATGAGGTTCGTTTTCTACATCCTGCAGTAACTTCTTTACTGTTGCTATAACGTATTCACCATAGGCTGTGCAAATGATCTCATGGCCTCTCTTTTTTTTTCTTTTACCTTTCACTATTTACATGAACCAATTTGATTATTTTTTGCTTGATCCTCATTAACTAAATTAGCAATGTCGTTGATAATACAGCAACAGCTGTAAGTCTAGTACAAGGGAAGCAATATGCACATTTAAGGTTGGAGCACAATGTATTACTTTGATGACCAGGTTCACTAAAAAGATATTTCTCCTTGTGAAGCAGCGCTGTTAGGATAACCACTTGACCAATGGCAGCTTTCTTCAAACACCTCCTGTGTGGATGTTTATATCTTGGGCAACACCAGGTGGTTAAATAGTTATTTGAGATGAGGCCTGGGAAGTGCCCTTGTTTCCACATCTGATGAACAAATTTGTAAATAATTATGAGAACCCAATTCTCATAGGATATGCATATTACTGGTTTACCAATGTGTTTGTACTTGCCCTTTAAAGGTTGTTTGTAAACTAAGACCTTGATTTTGGTTTGTGTACAGTAAACAATCATACAATATTTTTCACAAAAGAACCATTAACAAACCTTCAGGCCTCAACAAACCTTTTTTTCATGGATAAACCATTAAGAAGACCATGTGGCTTGGATTATTAGTTTTAAAATACCCAATTTGACATTTTGTTTGTTTTATATTCACCACATTTCAAATTGCTATACCTGACCCAAATAGATTTAATATTGCTCTATCAATTTTGTCTAGGCCCTGTAGGGACTTAGAATGCAATATTTTTTTTTATGGAATTGTTTCTTGCCCAGCTACAGGATCTTGAGCTCCATGTTAATAGGTTGTTACAGTAATGAATAAACTGAAGCATATAATAAGAACACATTTGTTTGGATACAGTAACCTCATTCTGCCATATTGAGAATGACAGGCACATGAATAAACTTAACAATTTTAAAGAAACATATTTTAAGAAAAACATTTAACATAAAAAAATGAATTGAAATGAACCTTTAAGAAAATAAAAAAATGAAATCCATGTGTAAAATTAGAAAATTGAACATACCAAGTAATAACAGCTACAACTGCACAAACTTGTTTAAAGTCTCTGAGGTAGAAGTAGAGTGAAGCCACTGGATGGATTCAGTTGCACTTTAAAGTCTTGTGCAGTCTTATGCAAAAAGAAAATCAGTTTAAGGTGTCCATTGTGGTTCATGGTGGCTGGTCATTGTTTGTACAGTCTTTTGCAGTTCAAGTTTTCTTATACCAGCCATTGATCCATTTGATCCTTTCATTGTGGATGTTTTGGACACCTTCATTTTGTTCAACAAGCAAAGGAACCCCTTTCTGTACACATAGACTCTCTCCTTGCCACTGGGAGATTTTTGGACTCTAGGGCCTCACCACACTACCAGTCTCATGATTCCCTCCAGTCACTGTTACAGGAAGAAGCATAGTGTCACCTTGGATCAGCATTATGGACTACTGAGACTACGTCCATCTACATTTTGTCCTGTGTTTTGGAATGAAAGAAAAACAAACTGAAGTGGTGGGGGGTTTGTTCCCCTCATTTCTCCAAACATTAGTTTTTCAAATGAAAAATATGAGAAAACCAGTATGGGAGAAATACCCTCCCTACCCACCAGAGGAGGGTGAACTTAAAGCTCATGTTACATTCAAAGTAGTGCAGGCTCAAGTTGCCAGTACTGCAGACATTGTGAATAGAGATGCAACAAATTTAAAATCCACAGGTGAAGTGAATGCGAAGTAGCCACTTCATGTTATCATGATGCTACATGAAGTGAATATTGAAAAGTGCTCACTTTGCCTTGTTATTATGACTTTGCATTGTTATTCCACCTTAACGCAAAGTAAGGCAGAATGAAAACAATATAGGCAGTTTTGGCAGCCCCCCACACATCACATGGCTTACAGTACTGTAAGTCACATGCTTTAGCCAGGCGGGAAGGATGTGAGTCATACAAGTAGATACTTTCACTTTCTCCTTTGCAGAGGTAGAAGGAGGAAGTACTTTGTCTAGGAGAGGAGAGTCTGTTATTAGTTTCTTTCTTGAGCAAATTTCAGAAATCCCCAAACCTTTTTTTAAAGCTACTTGTTTCGGGTTTTTTTTGTAGTGTTTTGTCAGTTCTTTTTGGTGACCGAGTTCTTTGTTTTATAAGTTTTGTTTTGTGTGTGTGTGTGTGACTGTGAGTGTGTGTGAAATCTCTCATCGGGTGGTGTATCAAAGAATGAAGGAGTGTTTTGTGCTATGGACCAGGGACAGTCTGCGGCCTGTGGCCGGAGGGGAGTGCACATGTGTGGGGGTCATAGCCAGGTGTCATTGGACCATGCCAGACTGTTTGGTCCTGCCCCCCCGGAAGCAGCACCACCAGTGCTACTGCCACATCCACCAATTCCACCACCACCACCACCAGTAGCAGCTGCTAGAACTCCAGCAGAACCACCTTCACAACAGCAGGTGGAGCCCCAGATGCGTGACAGTGCTGCCGGCACTACATCTGCCCCTCCTGTGCCTTGTCCCTCCTGCAGCTCCACAGTTTGGCAGTTTTTCAACTGTGTTGGGGGGACAGCAGCATTATGGTGTGTCTGCCTTGTGGTGTGCAGGTGCACCATGGCCCCGGGAGACACATCTGGGGACTGGGGACCAGCACACACATATGCTGAACCACCGCAAGGTGAAGTGGCAAGCTGCCACCCAATGGACCAGGCCTCCACCTGCTAGACTTTCTGTGGCAGTGGTGGAGGGTGCTGCTTTTGTGCATCACTGCAGCAGGAGGAGGGCCACAGCAGCAGCTGCTCCACCTCTACCCCCACCACTGCCACCAGCACCACCCTCATCACTACCTGGTTTTCCCCACGCACCATTGGACCCCGCCACAATGCCTGCAATGCTGGCAGACATAGCACTTTTGGGTGCTGCGGTGGAGGAAAGTAATGAGAGGGTGCGTGCTGTCCAGCAGCAGGTAGAGCAGATCAAGCAACACTAGTTACAGATAGTGTCGATGCTCCATCTGCTGCTGGAACATCATTCCCCCCACTGCTGTAGTGTTTTGTGTTTTGTTTATGTTTAATAACAGACAGAAGGAAGGCCACACTATACTAGTTTAAAAGGAAGTAGTCAGCAACAGGAGGTCCCACCCCCTGCAAGGCTTACCATCCAATTAAGCCTTTTAAGTATGTTGCTGTATTTTTCGCACCTAACATGCTGTATTAATAAAGAAAAGTCCAGTGACTCGAAGTATGGCAGATGCTATGGGGGCTCCATTATGTGTAAAGGTGCAATGGACACACATCTTTCCTTTACACTTAATGGAGCACCCATAGCCTCCTCCATCCTTCAGGGTCGTTGACTTTTCTTTATTAAAATAAAGTATGTTGCGGCGCAATAAAAATGCTGCAACATACTTAAAAGGCTTAACCAGAGGGTTAGCCTTGCAGGGGGCAGGAGTTCCTGCTGCTGACTGCTTCTCTTTAAATATATATCAATCAATCAGTCTTTATTTTTTTAGCACCTTTCAAAACCAAGGTGCTGTACAAATCATGAATACAATATAAAAACAGAGAATATAACCACTTTTTAAAATCAATTCAATTAATCCGGGAAGGCCAAAGTGAATAAATATGTTTTTATCATGGATTTAAAATTTCCGATGGTCAGGCATTCTCTTAACCAACGAGGTAGAAAATTCCACAGGGCAGTGCTGCAAATGAAAAATCACAAGCTCCAGATGTTTTAAGGAGAACCCTGGGAACCTCTAGCAATCACTCATTGGCGGATCTGAGAGGGCAATTGGGGGAGTATGGAGTCAGGAGCTCTTTAAGGTAGTCAGGTCCCAGTTCATGTAGGGTTTTAATGGTAAGCAAGCCTACCTTATAGGTGATCTACCACTGAACTGGTAGCTAGTGCGTTCGTGTAGGACAGGCGTAATGTGACTAGACCTAGAGGTACCAGTCAATAGCCTGGCTGCAGTGTTCTGCACCAGCTGCAAGCAGCAGATATCAACCCCAGACAGCCCTAGGTAGATGGCATTGCAGTAGTCAAGATGGGTAGTAATGAAGGCGTGGACCAATGTTGGAAGGTCACCCGGTGGAATCAGATGTTTCACCCAGGCAATGTTCCTCAGATGGTAAAATGAGGATTTGACCACAGCTGACACCTGAGACTTCAAGGTCAAGCCATCATCAAAAACAACTCCCAAGTTACGCACTTGATCTGAGGTGATGAGCTGGACACCATCAAGACAAAGGCCGACATGTGCCCAGCACCAACACCTGCCCCTGAGCAGCCCGGTTACACGACCAGCACCTCAGTCTTATCTGGATTCAGTCTTAACCAACTCGAGCTCATCCAGGCTTTGATCTCAGAGAAGCAACTATTTAGCATGGATATCGCATCAACCTGTCCAGGCACAAAGGACACATAGAGCTGAGTGTCATCTGCATAGCACTGAAAACTCAAGCTGTATCACCTGATGATGTCTCCTAAAGGCAGCATATACACTGCAAACAATATGGGTGCCAATATGGAGCCCTGCAGCACCCTGCAGGATAGGGGAAGGGCAACAGAGGAATAAATTCCAGTGACCACTCCTTGAGACCTGCCTACAAGGAAAGATCAAAACTATTTGAGGACTGTACCTGGCAGTCCACAAAAGAGTTGCAGGGTCTCCAAGAGCACCTCATGGTCCACAGTGTCAAAAGCTGCTGAAAGGTTGAGAAGGACCAAGAATCAATCTCTCACCATCAGGAGGTCATTTAATACCTGAACAAGGGCAATCTCCATGCTATGCCTCTTCCTGAAGCCAGACTGGAGAGCTTTATAGACATTGTGAGTTACCAAGTGATTGTCCAGTTGCAACGCAACTACCTTCTCAGTAACCTTCCCCACAAAGGGAAGGTTAGAGACAGGTCAGCAGTTAGCTGGATCAATGGGATCCAAGGAGGGTTTTTTAAGGAGAGGTTAAATGACTGCTTTCTTTAAGGGATCTGGAAAGGTTCCCCTCTCCAAGAATCTCCATACAATTTCAGCTAGGATCAGTCAGATAACATCTACACAACCCACCAAAAGGAAGGTAGGGCCTGGATCCAAACTACAACAGATTGGGTGCAAAGTCTGGACATATTCACAATGTCCATGAATTATGGTCAGCTGAAGTCCATCCAGACAGACCGGGTGCTCACTACTTCCTGTTGACCTCCACAACTCCTCATGGAGAGAGCCGGGCCAATTCCGGATCTGATGCTGGCAACCTTATCTGCAAAAAACTGAGTTAGCTCATCACACTTAATTTGTGAAAAAGCTCTTCCAGAATGTAGACATATTGGATTGCACAATCTGACAACAGTATGAAAGAGCTGAGCCAGTCAGTTCTGAGCAGCCGAAATCTCCCTCTACAGGAACTCTGCCTTCTTACGGGTGATTTCTGATTGATAGCCATTATAATGTTCCATCAATCTAAGCCTGTCAGCATGCAGGCTGGACTTCCGTCATGCTCTCTCCAGCCTTTTACCACTCCATCTCAACTCCTTCAAGAACCCATCATACCAAGGTGACCTTGGGTGAAGAGTGAGTGGTCAAACACAAACAGGAGCAATCAAGTCCAGTGCATCTTCCACTACCTTATTATAGGCTAGTACAAGGTCCCCTGGACTTGTGCTTTCACCCAGCAGTCCTGATAGGTCCAGCACTGCAGATAGACCATCTGGGGTAACTCCCTTTAAAGGGCAGTACTGGACCATCTCCAAAGGGGTAGATCCATTTGGGGGGCCCAAAACTGAACCCTATGGTGTGATTGTCAGACCAACTGACTGGTTCCACCCCCAAGTCAGTGATCTCCATCCCCAGGAGGAAC
Source organism: Neoceratodus forsteri (assembly GCA_016271365.2). NCBI lineage: Eukaryota > Metazoa > Chordata > Ceratodontiformes > Ceratodontidae > Neoceratodus > Neoceratodus forsteri. Next base: position 1,705,373,631 of record CM057452.1, on the reverse strand, counting down.
AGTAGATCCAATGAGTGACCTTCTATATGGGTAGAGGAGTTAACTACCTGTGTAAGGCCCAGCATTGTCATTAGCTGGAGGAGATTTTGACCAAACTGCGAGAGTCATCATTGACCCAGGCACTGAAGTCTCATACAATCATACATGCTCCTTATTGCCTTATTATAATCCAGTGCCTCAGTAATGTTTACTTTCTGTTGTGGAGTTGTTGTGGAAAAGTTGGAGTGAGCAGTGCAAGTATGATTTGCCAAATTGCATGTGTGCAGTCAGTGTTGTTTTTGTGTGTGTGTGTGTGTGTGTGTGTGTGTGTGTGTGTGTGTGTGTGTGTGTGACATCAGGCATTTTGCAGCTTTTTGCAAACATATATTGCTGACTTGTTGCAGTTTTTATGGTACAAAGAATAGTGAGCAAAATAACGTATGTTTTATTGTCACCATCACCATCATCTTCAGTGGACTAAGTGATACAATACCTTTTCAGAGGTGTCTGGCCAGAATGCATCTTAGTCACATACTGCACACATGACTTTTAGGAGAGCATGTGTATTTTGTGCTATGATCTCCACAAAGTCATGTGTGCACTGTGAGTAACTGAAGTGCACAGTGACCCGATACCTTTGAAAAAATATATTACTTACTCCGCTGGTGCTGATGGTACAAATAAAATATATATCAGATACTCTTTCTTATCTTTATTGTTGAGATACTGCAACAAGTCACACCGTATATATGTTTGCACGAAGCTGGACAATGTTCGCACTTACAGGAAAGAACACTGATGGCACAAATGCAGTTTAGTACAACATACTTGCACTGCTCAGTCATGCTTTTTGCGAAACACTTCAAATCACGAGTCCCGACACAAAGTAAACATTAGTGATGCTCCAGAAATATTTATTTTTTGAAATAGACATTAAAGAGATTCACCAAGTTACAGTACTGCATCCACTATATGGGTGCCTTACCTCCAGGGGAATCTTTCTTGATCCACATGTTCTTACATAGTGCAATACTTTTCTGGCAAAAACGCTCGTACTTTCGGTAAACCGGGTCCTGAAGGACTTCCCGTTCTGAAGAGCCGCCCATGTTCTGCCTCCATTATAGTGAATGGCCAGCAGCTTTCTGAATGTTTCTTTATGATATAATGGTCAGTTTCTGGTAACGTGAGGGCATGTTTCCATTAACAAGGTGGAACTTGAGTGGCTCTTCAGAACGGGAAGTCCTCCAGGACCCAGTGTGCCGAAATTACAAATGTTTTTGCCAGGAAAGTATTGCACTATGTAAGGACATGTGGAGCAACAAAGATTCCTCTGGAGGATAAGCACCCATATATTGGGTGCAATACCATAACTATATAACTTGGTAAATCTCTTTAAAGCAGCAGTGCAACAATCTGATGACAATTTTGACCTATACTTTTTTATACTATCTTACATTGCCACTTTACTAACATACTGACTTGTATGATACTATTATTTCCAATATTTGAGTCTGCTTTAGTACTTTTTTACATGTCTAAAATAATAAAAGGAGCACTCCTCTTAATACAGTACAGACCAGGTCTTGGTCAGTATTTTCCACTGTTTTTCTCCATCAGTTGTTATATATTACTTCAGTTGTAAAATTAACAATTATGCAGTAGGAAGTGTTTTATGACCTCACAGAACAATATTTATTCAAAAACAGCTGCAAATAGTGATGAAAACCTGGTCAGAGTCACATTAAAAGGTGTACTCCTTTTCTTTTTTCAGACATGAGAAAAAGTAGCAAAGCAGACACAAACTGTGAAAAGAACGGTATCATACAAGTCAGGAGGTAACTAGTGGCTGGCAATGTAACATAGCATAAAAAAGTATAGGTCAAAATTTTCACCACAATGTTGCACTGCCGCTTTAATTTATAATTTAAGTATAACATTATGTACTCACAATCACAACACACAAAATGCATCTGTCTTGTGTACAGAAAATTGCCAAGTGCTGATTAAGTGAAATGGGAGCATTACACCACATGCAAAATCCCCCATAATTTATTGCAGTCACTCATGCAGGCAGTGGTCACACAGAGTGCCCAGAATTTTTCTCTATCCCCAAAATGTATCTATCTTGTGTCCAGAAAATTGCCAAGTGCTGAGGAAGTGAAATGGGAGCATTGCACTACATGCAAAGTCCCCCAGAATTTATTGCACAGTCACTCATGCATGCAGTGGTCATATGGAGTCCCCAGAATTTTTCTGCATCCCTAAAATGCATCTGTCTTGTTCAGAAAATTGGCAAGTGCTTAGGAAGTGAAATGGGAGCATTACACCACATGCAAAGTCCCCCAAAATTTATTGCACAGTCACTCATGCACACAGTCATCACACAGAGTCCCCAGAATTTTTCTGCCTCCCAAAAATGGATCTGTCTTGTGTCCAGAAAGTTTACATATTCTGTGAAGATGATGTACTCATGATGCACAGTGTCTTGCCAAACTGTGTGAAGGAGGGATAACATGACATAGAAAATGTAGAAACATACTGTAGACTTTGACGGCAGATAAGGACCACTTGGCCCACCTAGTCTGCCTATTTCCATACCTAGAGGATAAGCTGCAGATCCTATTTAACCAACAGCTTATTTCTTCCTACCTCCCACAAAAATTGCCTTATGTCTGTCCTATGCATTCTTGAATTCTCCCACAGTTTTAGACAACACAACTTCCTCAGGAAGGCTGTTCCATGTGTCCACCACCCTCTCTGTGAATAAATGCTTCCTCACATTGCCCCTGAGCCGTCCCCCCTCTATCTTCAAATTATGTCCCCTTGTTCTTGCACATCTCTTTTTCTGAAAGATGCTACCCTCTTGGACTTTGTTGATTCCACTGAGGTACTTAAACATTTCTATCATGTCCCCCCTCTTCCTCCTTTCCACAAGGGTATACATATTAAGCTCCTTTAGTCTCTCCTCAAATGGCTTCTCTTGCAGACCCTGTACCATTTTAGTTGCCCTCCTCTGAAGTGCCTCCATCCTGTCTATGTCCTTGCAGAGATGGGGTCTCCAGAACTGGATGCAATACTCCAGATGGGGTATCACCAACTGTCTGTACAGGGGGATAACAACTTCCTGTTTTCTGCTGGTGATGCCTCTCCCTGTACATCCCAGTATCCTCCCAGCTCTTCCTACTGCCTTCTCACATTGCTTGCCAACCTTAAGGTCATCTGATATGATTATCCCCAGGTCCCTTTACATTTTTGTTGTTGTTACTACTTCCCCCTCCATTGTGTAATCTTCCCCTGGGTTTTCATTTCCCAGGAGAATTACTTTGCACTTTTTAGCATTGAATCCAAGCTGCCATACTTATGACCATTCCTCGAACCTTGCCAAGTCCCTTCTCATCCTTTCAATGCCTCCTTGTGTATCAACCCTGTTGCAGATCTTTGTGTTGTCTGCAAAGAGGTATACTTTTCCTTCCAGTCCCTCTGCAATGTCACTTATAAAGACATTAAAAAGGATTGGATCCAGTACTGAACCCTGCTGTACCCCACTAGTAACTCCTCTTTCTTCAGAGTGGACTCCATTTACAATTACCTTCTGTGTCCTGTTGTTCAACCAATGTTTTACCCAGGTTACCACCCAGGGACCCACTCCCAGGCTGATTAATTTGATTACTAATCTTTTGTGTGGGACTGTGTCAAATGCCTTGCTAAAGTCTGGGTAGGCCATGTCCACAGCCCCTCCCTGGTCTACTACTTTGGTCACCCAGTCAAAGAACTAAATTAGATTATTCTGACATGACCTTCCCTCTGTGAACCCATGCTGCCTTGGGTTCTGTGCCCCACTGGCCTTTAGGTACTCAACAATTCTTTCCTTCAGAAGTGATTCCATCACTTTCCCTACCACAGAGGTCAAACTGACAGGCCTGTAGTTTCCTGCCTCCATCTTGGTCCCACTTTTGTGAAGGGGAATCACATCCACCTTCTTCCAGTCCTCAGGTACCACACCATCCTCCCATGATTTGTTAAAAAGGGTAGTCAGTGGTGTCACTAGTTCTCTGCTTAATTCCTTTAGAATTCTGGGGTGAATTCCATCTGGCCCCATTGCTTTGTCCACCTTCAGTTTTAGGAGTTCTTTCAGAACCCTTTCTTCTGTGAAAAGACTGGGATCGACCCCCCTCTCCAGAGTGCTTCTATTAATTGGATTAGGCACCTCCCCCACTTCCTCTTTTGTGAATACTGAGTGGAAGTATTCATTCAGTATCCCTGCTTTCTCACTGTCACTCTCTGCCCACCCATCATCCATTCTATTCAGCCTCACTATCCTTCCCTTTGTCTTTCTACACTCCCTGATATATCTATAAAAGGTTTTATCCCCCTTCTTAACTGAATGAATTCATTCAGTGTTCTGTCAGAAATGATGACCGCGCGCGAAATTTTGCTGGTCCAAAGTGTGCTGCGATTCCTGCAAATGTGATGCGATCACCTCAACCGGATGGAAGAGTGCCCTTTTTGTGTACACTAATAGTAGCCTTGGTGAGTCTATATATATATATATATATATATTTGTATTTTCTAGGTGGGGGGTTGACACATATAGACATGTACTCATTGTATCGTTTTGTATCACAGGTCACAGATACTATTGGTGTTCACATTCCAGTGCTTGATGAGAAATGTTTGCATTGAAATTGGAAATGGAATACTCTCAAGCCAATGAAGGTAAGTATTTTTTTTTGGGGGGGGAGTATATTTGCAGGTAGGTCTCATTAATGGTTTCTTATTTGGTTACTTCTTCACAGATTTCATCTGCAGCCTTCTCAAGTCTGGTTGGTAATGATGGCCATGGTCATCGATTGAAATGACTTCTGCATGTTGCATGTTTGCCGTAGCCCGGGAGGGGGCTGATGGCTGATGTTGAAGAAGTTCTTTGGATGAAACAACTATGACACAACAAAGTATCTGGAAGTTTCCTAAAAAAAGAAATGAAGTACTCATTACAACTTGATTGCAGCAGTAAAACATTACATTTAAGTCGTGGCTGTTCCACGGGTATCTGGATTAACACAAATAGCAAGCTGTCCCACTGCAATCAGCAGATCACAACTTACTTTAGTACCAGGCTGTGTAACAAATACACTGTGTCAGTGTCCCTGCATCCCAACTCAAGTTCCATTCAAAACCACACCTTGTCAAGTAACACAACCTGGGTCCAACTTTTTCAACACTGTCATGGCTGCACAGCTGCAAATTTGGAATACAGTGCATGAAATGTTGCAAAAAGTTTATGAATCCTCAGTCGGATTTGTTGCAGTCTTATGAAAAAAAAGGAACAGATAAAATAAAATATATATACTTACCAGTATGGATTGGAAATAGATATTCCATAGGTTCCTGTGGACAGTACTGCTGCTGTACCATTGATACTGATTGTCAGAGAAGGAGAATTGTTTGTTGTTAACCTGTTAAAAAACAAAATAAGTTTACCATATGTATTTTACCATTGCAGCTCAGAAAAGCAACAGAACACAAAACACACAGCTAAAGGAAGTAGAATGGCATAAAAAAACAATAGTACACATACTCACTTTATAGTTTTAATAGTAAGAAGCCTTGTGCCTGTGGCTGAAGGATGTGATCTCTTGTTCGATGTCCTCTGCCTTGGCATGGTCAATGTAATGGAAAAACATTGTTAGAATGACACTGATGGTGGGTGCTGATGGTCATAGCTGTGGCACATGATGACATTCCCTCTGACATCTTCCTGCATGTGGTGGTGGTGGCAGTGGCTAACAGCGGTCTTATGGTGGTGGTCCAGGGGGGCACACAAAGGCATTCCCTGTGGTTGCAGTGGCTAACAGCGGTCTTATGGTGGTGGTCCGGGGGGCACACAAAGTCATTCCCTGTGGTGGCAGTGGCTAACAGTGGTCTTATGGTGGTGGTCCAGGGGGCACTCAAAGTCATTCCCTCTGGTGGTGGTGGCTAACAGCAGTCTTATGGTGGTGATCTGGGGGCACAAAAAGTCATTCCCTCTGGTGGCAGTGGCTAACAGTGGTCTTATGGTGGTGGTCTGGGGGGCACAGAAAGTCATTCCCTCTGGTGGCAGTGGGTAACAGTGGTCTTATGGTGGTGGTCCAGGGGGACAGTGAAAGTAATTCCCTCCAGCGGCAGTGGCTAACAGTGGTCTTATGGTGGTGATCCAGGGGGGCACAGAAAGTCATTCCTTCTGGTGGCAGTGGCTAACAGCAGTCTTATGGTGGTGGTCCAGGAGGGCACAGAAAGTAATTCCCACTGGTGGCAGTGGCTAACAGCGGTCTTATGGTGGTGGTACAGGGGCAAGAATATATTGTGCTCTCTGTTACAAATGTGACATGACATATGGAATTCGAGTCACTCTAAGCGGGACACTCATTTAACTTTATGAAAAAGAAAACATGTACCATACAACAAATGTGACAGCCTTTTAACAACTTAAGTTAAAACCTGCCAACACTAACCTCATCATCATATTCATAAAGAAAGCTGTCCTCACAGTCATCTTTGTCTGAAGTCTAACCACTGGGAAATACTTTATCCATTGTGTCATCATCTACATCAGTGGAAGACTGTTCCATGCTGCCACTGCCAGTGCCACCAGGATGGTCCATTTCTACATCACCAAAACCATGACTAGGCTGGGGTACGAATACTGAGGATGCAGTCTGAGCTGGTATGTGTCTCTCACTCATTTTTATGAATGTTAGCAAATTGACATTTGCAGGAAAGAGGTTTGTTCAATGATCCCAATGTATTGCACCTGCTGAGTTCAATACCCTCTCAACACTTACACTGATGAGTGGGCATGTCAGGTACTTCAGTGTCACTGCAGTCAGCTTTGGCCATTCAATGAACTTTCCACTCCAGTATAAAAGAGGATCATCAGTTATTGACAGCTGCCTGTTTTCAGCCAAATATGAGTCAACCATTCTCTGTGCTGCACTAAGTCCAGTGGTTGATGCATCATCCTGTTCTCCATAATCATTTATGCCACAAATCCTCACTTGGGACAAAGCCTCCCAAAGTGAGTTGACGCCAACCACTTTGGATGACAGAGCACATAGAACTGCAGTCCTCTTCCCCTTACAGGATGTGCTTGATACTTCTCCAGGTTCACCTTCAGCCTAATTATGCTGTTGAGGTTTGCTGACCTTGGCACATGACTTCTGTGCCCCATGTACCAAGCACACCAGTTGCCCACTGACATTTTTTACCTGTTCAGGCCATCTCTCCATTAATGTGGCAATTCCATGTTTGTATCGTGGGTCCAGCGTTGTTGCTATTGCAAAGTTGTCACTACGTTGAATACTCAAGATGTGACAATTCTGATCAAATACTATCAGCATCTGTTTCAGCAACATACTACTAGTACTGTCTCTGGCAACATCAATGCTATGCTGTACATTCACCAATGTCTGCCTCAGCGCCCACAGCAGTGGAATTGATTGGCTAATGGAGGCATACTCACCACTCACTGCTTGTGTGGCATGTTCAAAAGGCCACAAAATTGTTATTACAGAGTCATGGGGTGCCACTGTTCAGTCATCATAGACATGGAGGCCCCGGAACTGTCACGGCTAGTGTGCATGACAAGATATTCTGAGATGGCTTTGTATTGTTTATGCAACTTCTCTGCCATGTATAAAGTGGAGGTCCACTGGGTGACAACTTCCAACTTTAGGTGGTGCTGAGGGAGGCTGTTTTGGATCTGCAACTGCCAAAGTTGGTCACAAGCCTTTGCATATCATGAAAAGTGAGAACAGATACAGCGTGCAACTGTCAGCATTTCCTTTACATCAGGGTGCTGCAGAAAGTCCTGCACCACAAGATTTAAACAGCGGGCCATGCATGAAACATGAACAAAGACACTATATGTGATGCATTTCATCACATTTGACCCATTGTCACTTGCTATGAACCCAAATCTCAGGGACAAGGGGTTCAGCCACTTGACAATTTCCATCAGTACCAAGTCCAACATGTTTTCACCAGTGTGTGAACAGGTCACATTGCACATAACAATCTTTGCATGGTGTCGAATTCCTGGAAGATTGCTACCATGACACTCCACCTTAATGCACTTATTATTCACACTACCAACAGCACAAACAACACCCGGCACCTGTGCCCAGTGTGCAGTTATACACAAATATGAACTCCCCGCTGTTTTGCCACTTGTCTACATATCCATACTTAAATGGATGAATGGAAAGGAGGAATGTTGAAGGGCATGTCTTACAGAGTCGGACACTGTAGGGTACAAATCGGGGACAGCATGGGTTGAAAAGTGTGTCCTGGATGGGACTTTCCATTTTGGACAGGCACGTGCAGCAAATTGCTGGAACCCAGAATTCTCCACAAAGGAGAAGGGCAAAAGATCAATTGCCAGCATTTCAGCTACAGCAACATTAAGGTCACTTGACACTGTATGATTGGGTGGGTACTTCAGCTTATGCACAAAAACACTCTGTAACGTGTGCTGACTTAAACGTTCTACATGTGGTGTGATGACAAACAGTTCTGTGCTGTGAATGGCAGGGGGTGGGTTGTGGACATTTGATGAAGACGGTTGTACAGGTGATGATGACAAACCCACAAGTGCAGTTATTTTGCCAGATTTACCAACCATTGTTGATGTACCACTTGCACTAGACATACTGCATTCACCACCATCACCACCAAAACTGTTACTCTCACCAGCACTGGACAACATTTCAAAATCATTATGCTCCTCCACCTCATCATGCCTGCAGTAATCCTCTTCTCTTATGTCATCACTACTGCACACATTTAATTCCATACTCAATTTAACAATCATGGAAGGGGATAACATGCTTCTTATGGTTGATGACGAGGGTGAACGCCCCACTATGGTATTAACTACCAACTTGTGCTGGGTCCACAGTGCCATGTGCCTGTTCTTAAGATGTGTATGCTGTCCTCCTGTGCCCAGATGGCTCCCTCTTTACCTCAACTCACATGCGCATGGCAAACTTGGCAGATTGAAACTGACTTATCATTTGCATCTTGCACAAAAAAATCCCAAACAAGGGATTGTGATGCTCTAGTTTTAACATGTCCCTGATGCTGCTTATTGGAGTCCATTTTTTTAAGCCATGAAGTTGGGGGGGTGCTATGTGATTTTTGGGGTAGGACATACTTAGACTGCAATTGACCACCACAACTATCTATCATTATTACTGGGTCTTCGTCGTCATCATCATCATCATCAACTGAAACTGGTAAATCGCAAGTTTTTACAGGGCAGGGGGTATTAATGCAAACAGACCCAGACACAGCCATCTTGAATTTCTTTTTCTCCATTTCCCAGCTGGGGTCACTTACATCATCATCATATTCATCAACATCACCCACATCCACATCTTCTATTTGGATGCTAGCATGTGGACTGCATGTTGCAACCACAGCAACATCATCATCATCATCAACACCACCATCACCTGATATATTTTCACCACACTGTGAATCACTGCATGGCAAATGTGTGACCTGAACCTTGGTGGAAGAAATGTCACATTGTATGCTATCATTGACATGATGATCAGAATTCTCATATTCAGTTACTAGGATGTTACTGGAAAGTATGACATCATCTACACTGTCACTCAGTTGCACTGCTTCACATTCCATTATATTTATAGACATGGTAAACTAGTCAGAAGTGGAACTTGAGGCAAAAAATACTCATACCACCACCAGCAACTGCACTAACACCACCGGCTGGGACAACATCATCTCCTCCAACTATGAGTGAAGCTACTGATTGGGCTGTAAAAACATTGCAGGAGAAATATCTTTCCTCACATGAGCAATCCACTCCTGCAACTGCGTACTACCACACCCACAGACAATCGTACCACTGGCAGCAGTACCATGGCAAGAAACAGCTTTGCTTGCACGTCTGTTTGTGGGCATTTTGGGGGATCAACAACAGTATTCTAAACAAATTTAGATTTTGGAACGTTCACTTTGGATAGGGGGATGCTGGATGTGAAGCCAAAAAAAAAACAACTGTGGCTTCAGCAACAGATACAGACACAAAGTCACAAGTTCAAGAACACCTTAACTAACCAGTGGTGGTGAAGTCACAAACAATCCAATCTGGAAAAGAATTCCTTTTGCCGGTGGGGGGGGAGGCACTGACTGTAGATTTTTATGGCAGTGCAAGCAGCAAAACAAAGAAAGGATACCACAATGGCAGTACAAAATCATACAGCTTCAGTGGATAGCAGGTTCACACTGCTGTGCCTGCAATTAGACTGTGGCAAAATAAAAGGTGTATTATTTGATGTCACACACTGCACACACACTCACACACACACACACATGATTTGTCTTCAAGTAATGAGTAGCAAATTGAAAACTTCAGTAATACAACACACATTTTAAGCAGCCTGAAATTATGAACTGCTGCACCAGACCCACACAACACACAATCAGCAAAAACATTTCAACAATTACTGACAATATTACTGTGTACGTTAACACAGTCAGTTATATAACAGAAATATAACCAAAAAACAAAGAACTCCCTATTTCTCCAACTTAAAGGGATGGTAAACATTGCAGGAGTCACTCAAATTGTGAAAGCCCATGAAAAGATATTTCAAATAAGGCACTGGACTTCTTTGTAGGTGTCAGGAGTCCTGAGATATGACTTTATAATTAATCTATAAATCAAAACATGGCAACAGCCATTTTACAGGAAGTGATGTCACTGAGGGACAAGCTGCATGTTGTTAATTACAACTTGCCCCTCAGTGACACCACTGTTGATCTCATAATTGAATGAAATGACTGCTGCCTTATTTGAGTTACAGATGACTTAGGTATTCATAACTCAGGACTCCTAAGACCTACAGGTAAGCCCCATACCTCATTTGAAAGATCTTTTTATAGGCTTTCATAATTGGAGTGACCCTTGCAGTATTTACTGTCCCTTTAAATCTACTACACCACAGATACACCCCTTCCCCAAAGCACACTTTCACTGTCTCTTACTACACAGACTCAATGTTGTAAATTGACATTCAAAATCCACACACAAACAATAAATGCTCGATGATATGAGCACAGGAGGGTTTCCCACAATCAATGAACTAAAGTTTGAGCAAAACAGAATTACTGAAAAAGGCTTTTTTAACAGCTTTTAGAAGGTTTGAATCACAGAGAACTCTCAGAACAGACTGTCTCCTAAAGCTTCCTACACACACTACCCCAAACTGAGGCTGTGCAGAACAATATAGAGTCCATGTGACCTGAAATCCCATGAATCACTGCAAAATTCACTATTGGAGCTTAACAACAAGGTGAAGTGAGGCAAAGTGCATTGTTTTCAATGCACTTTGCCTTTAAAATTGATGGAATAGTGGTCTGGGAAGGCAGAGTAAGGCGAATTCATTGTTTTCAATAGACTTTGCATTACCCATCATAATGCAAATTACTCTGCTTCGAGTTGTGGAGCACTCCACGAATTTGCCTTCACTCTGTGAATCACTTTGCAGAGCACATTGAGCCCACTTCACCCACCACTAATTGTGAAATGAAAGAAACAAAACAGGTGAGGGTATTCTCCCCCCCCCCCAAGGAGATAGGTGACTAGGCAGCTCACTTTCCTTTAAACAATGTTCAAGTGTTGCTTGCCCTTAGTAATTTAATTTGATGAACTGAGGGACAACACTTATTTACAATGTAGTATGGTCCTTCCCCCACTTATGCTGCAGAAGGTGCTCTGCAGTGCCATAGCAATTGAGCATAACCTTTTGACCATCCTGTCATTTCATTAGTCAACACACATTTGTTACAATACTTGGCAGTTTGACAATTATATTTGCTCCAAACTGTATTTTCCCAAACTATGGGCAGCAGACATGTACACTTGTTTAATACATTTTCCCTACTTGTCTGCTTGTATGAAACCTGCTTTTATCTGTGCCTAACAGCACATTGAAACCTAGATCTCATTCGCAGTCCCCACATGCAAACACTTGAGCAAGCAAGAGTTTTGCATACAGAAACTACGTTTTCAAAAAACAGACATTGGCAAAACTTTGTTATTAATATTCTAAGCTACAGTACCATAAGCTGAATTACAGGCTACAAGGTGTATTACAGACCTGGTATGTGACATAGCCACATAAAGCAGAAGAAGAGAAAATAAATAAATAAAACTTTACAAATAACGTTTTTAGTGTGCAAGCCAGTGGTTCATTTGGCTACTAGCTTTTAAAATCTAGTAGCCTTAAGTCTTGAAAATGCACAGTATGCTTCTCTAAAGCCTCAAGGCAGTCAGACATCATAAACAAAATTAAACATTTTTAATTTTCAACCCTGCCCTGTTTTTCTCATCAAATGCACATAGCCTTGTGACCTTTTTGTGGTCATTAAAAGGAAAATCTTAAAATCCAAACATACACCCACAAGATTGTTCCTATTTCAGAACTATATACACATGCATACATATATCTATATTTTCTTTTTTTTTTTTTGGAAGATAAATGACAGTGGCAAGTATCTCACAAATTCATTACCTGAGATGACAATCATCATAATTAGTGATTTAATAACTTTGCAGACCAATTATAAACAGATTATTCTAGTCTAGCACAGCACAGATTAACTGAGTTTAAATCTAGTCAATTGGTCAAGCAGAGAAAATGTTAAAGATTTAAAATAACCATTCATGCTGTAACTGCATCATGTTACTTGGACTCACAGTGACAATACTGGATATTCTTTGCAAATGGCTGGCAAGCAGTTTGTTAGAATTCAATTTTTAAACAGTTTTGCAACCATGCAACAAACACAGATGTTTTAATGAGCTGCTGCAAGTATTATTTTTTCAACCAATTAACCATGATTACATCATTGCTTCAGGTAGTAATTCATGTTAAGCACTTACCTGTGACATCACCAAGGCTAGCTTCAAAAATATATTTCATATTTTCTTTTTACTTCATGATCACTTTTAAATTAGAACAACCCTTAACTAGTGAAATATGTTAAGACACAGACCTCTCATTTATAGGGTTAAATTGCAGCTTGTTTCTTATTGTAAACCTGAGTGCAGCTGACACAACACGCACAAGACAATTTTTTTTTAAATAACACAACTAAGTTTGCTTCAGTTTTTAAACTTGGCAAATGTGTTTAGTTTGCAATTCAAGAAACATTGCATTTAATAATGAGAAAATAAAATAAAGACAGTAATGTGTAACAAAAAGCCATTTTAATGCAACTTGGAAAGTATATGATTTACATATTTATAATACCCCAAACAGTATCAAGCTTCTTGACACCTTAATTACTTTTTGTAAACCAGAGGTACTTTATTTTATTTTCTTGTTTTAAGGACAGAGACCTTGTCATAGCATGTGTTCTTCTACCAGGTGCCATATCTTACAAAAGGAAAGAAAACAGCACCAAAGTGTATATGGATGTGTGTGTGGGGTGGGGGGTAGAAAGGAAGATCAAGTGTAAGTTGGTTTGGCATGCTGTATGCTTATTCTTGAACTGAATATTTTAGCTCTCAGCATGCTAGTGTTTAGTTTTATGCATTTAACCATTATCATGCTGATTCTGCCAGTGGATTACAACCACTGAAACCAAAGGAAGAGTCTTAGTCTCCATTTTTAAAACTTTTACTCTATTTTCTCCACCTTCATATTTAAGCTGCTCTGACTCATAATCTACCTTTGGGTGAAAGGCTGGAGTCTTTGCATTATTCCAATGTATTCGTGTGACTATAGGGGCATAACAGGGGTGCTCATACTGTCATCAGGATATTGTTGGCAGTTTTCTTGCCAGTCTGTATCTTCTAGGTTGCTCCAATCTATTTCTTTTTCACTAGTCATTGTTTAGTGGTGCAATGTTGTATGCCTCCACCACTGCCCGATGCCTTCCTAACTGCTCTTCTAAGGCTGAAATGTGCTGTTAGCATTTTGCATGATCTGCACAGGGCTTGGCAGAACTTTGTGAAAGGCACTGAATGGCACCTTGCACCTTCTAGGTGTTGATTACGTAACTGAGCCTGAGAAGTGGTGGCTCCTAAGACTGAAGCAGTTTGTGCTGTGATTTTCAAAGCTTGGGGTTGGTCTGTTATATATTTTAACTGCTCCTGCAACTGACTAAGCTGAGATAGCAACTGCTCCTTTTGTCCCTGCCATTGGCCAGCTATCCAGCATGCACAAAACATGAGGGCCTCAGTGCCTTCCCTAATGGACATACTTGTGTCCTTAATACATTGTTCAATGTGCACTTGAGCCTGGCCCCAGGGATCCATCACTCCCTGTATACCTTTGACAAGCTCCTCAGCATATGTACACTTATTCAACCTTTTCAGTTTATCCATGGACCTTTCCCACCTATAGGTTTGTAATACTTTCCAAACTCTCAGAGTCTAATTAGACTCCTTTTCCTGATGCCACAGTTTGGTTATGATCCTTACCTGCTGCACCTCATCTAGTTTTACCTTTTTACCTACTGGACTGAACCGGACCAACACTGAACCAACTCCTGCCAGGGCGTGCTAGATAAAATGTAGAGTTTTTACACTCCAGACAGATTCCGCTTGGACAGTGGCTGTGTCAGCCCAGAAAGGTAACTCAGGCTACACTTAGTTGTTATGAATTAAATATATTATTATTGTTACTGTTGTAGCTAAATAAAATGATCCCTAATACAGTAAAAACTAAATGGATGACAGCCCACCACTGTCATAGCTATAAGCATGGAGAGAATCAGAGTAGACTATACTCTTATTCTCTGGAGTGTTTTAGCATCCATGCTATGTGATCTAACACTTTTTTTAAACACTGGTGAGGCTCACAGTTTGGCCTGCATTTATACAGAGCTTATTCACAGCTAACATCATTGCTTTGCCAAACAAGGCAGGTGTCTTAGAACAGCAGCACGAAAGGAACAGGTAAGGCCTCTATCAAATAAAGCTTTCTTACAATAATAGATATTTCTCTGATAGGTGATGTTGTCTGCAATGTAATTCTGAGCAGATCTTTGAACTGGACAGTAGTCCTATTTTTACACAAAAGTATATTGCTAACCTAGTAAGTGATGTCACACAGCTGTTTGCATTATCAGCTTAAACTGACCTTTGAGCTGGGCTGTAGTGACCTTTCCGTTCAAGCCTTTGGTTGCTATTCTCAGAAAAGACATAATGAACCTGATATGACAGGTGGTACTATTCTTATCAGTGTTTCATTTAAACAGTGTTTTAGCAAACCTTATTTCCTTTGTTACACATACCATCTAATTTCAACATATTTAATTACTTCTTTGTTTCCTCAATCTAACACAGTATAACGCTGTTTCTCATTTCTTATCTCCTTTTTATTATTTACTGTGATTTCTCAATCCTTTTTCTTTCAACACCTTACCAGTTCCTTTATTTCAACACTGTACCAGTTCCTTTAATATTTTGCTCTAATTCCACAGGGTCCTGTCTCACAAGAATATAGAATGCTGTCTAAACTCTATTCTTTTTTTTTTAAATCAAAGTTTATTAATTTTTTTTAAGATAATGAGAACAGATCCAGAAAAACAAAATGTATTATGCATAAAATGATGAAATGCAATATACTCTGGAGCTGTTCCCTCCTCCCTCCCCCACCCCTCTCTTCCCCCATCCTGAATCTTCTCAGCAGTGGTTAAATTAGAATTCCAGAGGTGGTGGAGCTCTGATGTCATAACTGCCCCCAGCAATATAGCATGTGGTTAACTTACAAGTGATACCTGCGTGCATGCACACGATGGGAGACAATCACATTTTCACCTTTGCCATTTAGTTTAACTGTTTAACTTTCTAAACCAATATATATGCACTAAACCATAATCATTTTATTCATATAATGTATTTATTTTTTCAAAGTACAAAATCAATTAGCAATGACAGCAATGCAGTAAGAAATTACTTAATAGAAGAAAGGCAGCACACACACCACACATTTAATTCTAATCAAACACACGTGGTTCAATGGTTTTTGCATTTTTCATTCAATTTCTGATTCAGTCACAAATGAAATCTAGGTGGTCTAGTCCTGTTTTTTGATGAAGTTTATAACTGTCCATATTGATTTGTATGCATGTTTGTCTTCCTTAATTTTACAAGCTTTGCAAGCAGCATGGTCAGCAGACCATAGGTGCATCAGTCACTTCTGAACATAAGATGTTGAGTCCCAATATTTCAGTGCTGTACTAACCAAGGAGAAAAACATGAGTGATGAGATGTGAACAATGCTGAAATATGTCCTAATGGGTGTGCAAATGTTATTCATTTCACTGAATCCCCATTCACATTTGGCTATACTGATTACAATAGTATTCACTGCATGGGAAAGGTATAAAAGATTGTCTCCCACAGGCTTTATTCCCTCTTCTTTTAAATCTCTGTACATATTTTTCAGTTCTGAATATCTGATATGAAAAAAGCCACAGAGCACCTTTGCATCTCCTTCTTCAAATTCCACTGGCAAGTATTCTGGCCACGTTTGTGGCAGAATTTCTTGCATTTTCTCAAAAAGCTTCTTTTCTTCTTCAGTTGGCATTCTAGCAGACAAGAAATCTATCAGTGCCTCACAGAACTGGTCTTGACTGATTGTCTTCTGTGCATGGCTGTCATCATGTAGATGTATGCCACTGAATTCACCTTTAACAATTGATTCTTGAGCTAGCTAGAGGTAATGTAATTTACTTTATTTACTTCTTGCTACTAAATACCTCAAGCTGCCTCTTAATAAGTTTATTGGCTTTTGGTAAGTTTATGTTCCATGCAGCGAAAGATACCCAGACGGTGTTTGCTGCTCTAAAACTGGAAGCAATCCACCTCACTCCAAGATTCCTCCCAATTCTCTTCAGTTGTGAATCTACTGCAATAGCTGCAGCTGATAGCTCTGGCTGATTTTTTGGAGACTGACTGTAAATTGTATACAGTTTATCCATACAGTTCTTGAAATGATTTACTTCAGCGCAAGTCCTCACTGCATCATTGCCAGATAGTTTTACTCTATGGTTGAGGAAATGCTATCCAATCCGTTTCTCTCATGAATGAATCACTATCAATACATAGACTAGCTAGGCATTTAGTCAAAAAAGCTAAATCAATCCCATATACTTCCAAGCAGCTTAACAAAGCTGAAATTATTTAATCAGCATTTGCAGCATGCAGTTCTACCTGATCAAGAAAAATTGTTGTGGGCTTGTCATTTCAACTGAGCATCTCATATAGATAACAAGGTATAATTTTTTGCTCAAACTTGTACTTTCATCAAAAAGTATGCCTAATGGTGGGCAAGTGCTCTTAATGAAATTGATAAGTTGCACCCGCATTTCCTTAGTAATAAAATCAACTGTTTCAGCAGAGGTAACGTTAGAGTGTAGGACTCGTCCAGCACTGATTCCATTCATGGCTTGCAAATCCACTAGGTCAGGATGATCTGTGAAAGGATGATTATACTTGTAATAAGATAGTTCTAAAAATACATTCCCAGGTTGCAGCAATGTCTTTTTTTGCCTTTACCACGCTAGCACTCAAAGCTTCTTCTTTCTTTTTAGGGTTGCATGGGTGGAGCCCTGCAGTCCTCTTGCTAGGACTGCTAGAAAAGCAGCTTGTGAATGAACAACCTCATGAGGTGACAAATGTTGCCTCAATGCCTGTGCACCATGGCCCTCTCTGCACCAGAGATTGTTTTTACCAAGTCAAAGTTTCCCTCATTGAAGTGTGCCTTGGCTGGTCCCCTGTGTGCTGATTTATCACTCTTGTTGAATAACAACAGCATGACTGGAAGGACTGCAGTTGAAGCTTCCTCTTTCAGTTTGTAAAAATATATGTAAAACTGAGAGAAACCCTGAAACAGGGAGGTATAACTAGCTTCCCATGGCTATGAGTCTAAAAAAGCACATTTGGTAAATGAGACTGGCAAAATAGCTAAACCTTGTCTCAACCTGTCATCCTATTACGGCTACCTGGGAAATATATGATGCTGGCAAAAGGTAATACAAAAAAACTGAATAAACTGCAGTGTGCAATCACCAGGATATAAAACCGCAGTGCTCCATGTAGACATACAACTATGAGAAAAAGTTGAACCACTAAGTACCCTACAGTAGGGACATGAGGTCACACAGGCAGTAATAAAAATTCTTACTATTTATTTATTTATGGAAAAACACGATTGTGCATATAACAAAAGACCACATAACCAGGACTTAGTGTATACACTTAGCTAGCTCCAACAAGTAAAGTGCAACACTAACATTTCACTCAGGCACCCCTAAGATTCATCAGCGTGATAATACAATTGTGAATGAAAGAGTTTATTGTCTACCATAACCGTAGCAATAATGCACCCTACCATTCTAAAATTATCAATGATGCATTAAGGTAAATTACAACATGCTCTCGAAAAGAAATCAAGCACAGAAAACACTGGACAGGCACTAAATCATGGCCCACTCTGTGTCAGAGTGTGTTTTTATCCAGTAAAAGTTTCTCTCATTGAAGTGTGCCTTGACTGGTCCCCTGTGTGCTGATTAATTAGTCTCACTGAATAACAAATGCATGGATGGAAGTACTACAATATATGCAGTTGAACCTTCCTCTTTCAGCTCATAAAAAATATATGTAATACTGAGAGAAACCCAGAAACAGAGAGGTATAACTAGCTTCCCCTTCCCATGGGAATGTGTCTAAAAATCACATTTGGTAAATGAGACTGGCAAAATAGCTAATCCTCATCTCGACCTGTCATCCTAATACTGCTAACTGGGAAATCCAAGCTGCCAGCAAAAGGAAACACAAACAAACTGAATAAACTGTAGCGGACAAGCACCAGGATATAAAAACACAGTGCTTCATGTAGCCACAGAACTATGAGAAAAAGTTGAACCACTAAGCGCCCTGTGGTAGCGACACAAGGTTGCATAGGCAGTAATAAACACTGAGCTGGCACCAACAGGTAATGTGCAACACTAACATTTCATTCAAGCACCCCTAAGATTCATCAGAGTGATAATACAGTTGTGAATGAATGAATTGCTGTATGAAAATAGCTGTCATTTATGGTAATTGGATTCTGATGGTGCTCTGCCTGCTCAGAGTGTTCCTTTTTTTAAGTTGTCATTCATTTAAACATGATTTTGTTATGTGTAAGTAGAATCTCTATTGATGTTGTGGTGAAGAGCTGTGTTTTGAATAGTCATGCATTACAGTTATTGCTGACTCTGGATAGCCAAAAAAAGTAGTGTAATGCAGACAGCATCAGAGTACAGTGACTGGGTTCGCCGCAGTTCAGTCTGTTGCCATTGACAGGGTTAGACCTGGTCACAAAGTTTAACATTTGTTAACATATGGTGACTATTTTTTCGACATTCTCCTCTGGCAGTCCACTGTATGGAGTCTCTTTTATTTGTATTTTAAAGTAAAGCTGTAATCTTTGAGTTATTGGGTGGGAGTGTGGGATTGGGAGGAGGGATTTTTGTGAATGGTTTAGATTAGTGGTTGAATGTTGGTTGTATGTGTTAAGAATGTGTTTGCATTAAATTGGTTGATTAATTGGGTTGAATTTGTAGGGAATAGGGTGAGTGGGGGGTTCTGGATATTACATTTTTGGAAGTCATTTAAGCTTATTTATATTTTATTGGAGGGTGGGCTAGGTAATTTAAGTGGGTGATTTTTAACTTGGAAGATGTGCCATGGAGTCAGACCCCTGAGAATCATCTACTCCATGTCCCTGTTGCTGGAGCTCTGCCCTTTCTCCAGCCCTCCCCTTTATCAGCTGCAGTAATTAGGCACTGTGGGGAGGTGGGGATTGTGAGAGGGTGGGATGGTAAGTAGCGGGGTGTTGGGGGCATAGCAGGGGTGAGCTATATTATGGTGGTTAGTACCAGAAGGTGCCCTGGGGTTAAATTGGTCCTTAAGATAGGCCAGACATGTTTGATTCCCATTCCCAGGGCTTCCGCTGGACTGAGGGGGCTATTAGTCATTGGGTCAGCAACCTCCATTAGTCCCCTTGGACCAGTTCTGTGCAATGCCAGATAGATTAGGAATAAGACCACAGTTATTGCTGACTAGATTTCCTTGGTTGATCTGGCTTGCATTAAAGAGACTTAGTTGGGGGACAACGCAGGTCCAGTTTTAGAGGTGTCTATCCTGGCTAGGTTCTCTGTAGTGCACTGCTCGAGGAAGAAGGGGTTGGGGTGTGGCTATCTGTTTTAGATGTCATCTAAACTTTTCCATGCACCCAGTGGGTTCCACTTCATCATTCAAATGAGTGGTCATGTGCAGGGGTCCAGGTGCAGGTTGCAGGATCCTCTTTGTGTACTGACCTCAAGGGCACAAGGGCTATTTTCTGCAGGAAGTCACAGACTTTGTTGCCGATTGGGTGTTGGAGCCACTCAGATGGTTGATTCTGGGTAACTTCAATGACCAGATTGATGACAAACTCTAGCATTTTAGTTCTGACTTCCTCCAGATGATGACTTTGCTGGGCCTTGCACAAGCACTGCTTCTGCAGTCCACAGCCATGGCCATATCTTGGACTTAGTGTTCTCACTGGGACTTGAGGTCATTGACCTCAAGATTGATACAGTCATTTGGTCTGATCATTGCACAGTACAGTTCTTGTTCAGGACCCCCCCACTTGTCCCTCCTCTGTTGAGATGGTCCATTACTACCCTTCAAAGTGGTTGGACCCAGAGGGATTGATAGTGCTATTGGACCTTTCTGGTGTGAGTGCTGCTTGTGCAATGGGTTCATGTGAGGAAATGGTAGGTTATAATAGTGCTGTTTCCAGGGCACTCAACCCAGTTGCACTGGTCCATATACAATCCAGGTCTTCTCAATTGAGACCCCCGTGGTTTGATTGGGCTCTTAAGGACATGAAGACCAGGGGTCAGAGGTTGGAGCGCTGTATTCGGAGATCTTGTTCTGAGGAGTAGACTGACTTTGAGAATTCACTACGGTGAATATCAAAGCGCAATCTACCATAAAGAAGACAGCATTCCTGTCCAGGGAGATTGCTGCAGGGAGGAACAGACTAGTACACCTTTTTTTGGATTGTAGTGAGGCTACTCCATCTTCCCTGTACACAGTCAAAAAGAGCTGTTTCAGACACTCAGTGTGAGTAGCTCACTCTGTTCTTCTCCTACAGGGTGTAATCCATTGGGACTGGGATCTCTCCAATGGGGCGGAAGTGGCCCCGCAGTGGTGAGCCGTATGTTTTCAGAGGCACTCCTATTGTTGGGAGTGAGTTTCAGTCAGTGGGGGTGGCAGAGGATTGTAAGGTGATTTTGAAGCTGCGGCCCACGTAATATGAACTGGACCAAGGCCCGACTTGTCACTTAATAGGATGTGGTGAGTCAGTTGGTCCAGTGGTTGCTGAGATTATCCAGTGCTCACTTTCAGAGGGACTTTTCCCCAGTGCCATGAAAGAGAAGCTGGTGAGGCCCCCCCCCAGATGAAACCATCTCATGACCCTGATGTCTTGGTAAATTATAGACCAGTCTCCAGCCTCCCATTTCTGGGTAAGGTTGTTGAGAATGTAGTGGCTCTGCAGCTCGAGGCACACCCTTGCAGCCCATGACATCTATGAGCCATTCCAGTCTGGGCTTAAGTCTAGGCATAGCAACAAAATGGTGTTGGGGTGCAAAATGATCTCCTTAGGGTGAGATATAGAGGGCTATAGTCAAGGAGTAGCTGCTTAAAAATCTGAAATTCTTGCTATATATGTTAAATTAAGGGTTTCTAGCTGTTTATGGCAATTTTCTTCTTTACATAATGGTAAAAAAAACTAAATAATCAAGGTAAGAGGATTTTAATGAATTAGCAAAGGTCTAGTCTAGTTCTCTTTGATCCCTCCTCAGCATTTGACACATTGGACCACATAGTGTTGCTGGATGTTGCTGGATCAATTAAGGGAGCTCTGTGGACTCACTGGTGCTGTCATCAACTGGTTTGTGTCCTTTCTCACAGGCAGGACACAGAAGATAGTGATGGGGAGTTTCTTCTCCTGTCCAAATCCCCTGCCCTGTGGAGTTCCCCAGAGTTTGATCCTGTTGCCTATCTTGTTAACAGTGTATATGCTTCTTCTGTGTGAGATCATTAGATGATACAGCTTGGATTTCCATTGTTATACAGATGAAACCCAGCTGTATATGTCATTTGCTCCCAGGATGGGTTATGCAGTGGAGATGCTAAATAAATGTCTGGCCAAGATCTAAGACTGGATGTCTTCTAACTGGCTAAGACTAAACTCTGACAAGATGGAGGTGCTAGTACTCAAGCCTGGTCACTGGCATGATGAGATCACTGCCAGGGCAGTAACAGGGATATTCCTTGGCCCTACCCCTCTGGCGGCTTATATTAAAGTGAAGAACCTGGACATCATCCTTGACAATGGGTTGACGCTTGAGTCCTAGGTGTCATCTATTGTCCGGAGTGCTTTTAACCACCTAAGGAATGTCACCTGGATCAAAGCCTTAATTCTGCCTGGCTACCTACCCTCACTGGTGCAATCCTTTGTAACATCTAGGTTTGACTACTGTAATGCTTTATGCCTTGGGGTCAGTGGAGAGATTCTCTGTTACCTGCATGCTGGTGCAGAATGAAGCAGTCAGGTTGCTAACAGGCCTTCCGAAGTCTTGCTGTGTGAATCTAGTCCTGTGTGATCTGCACTGGCTGCTGGTGAGATGTAGAATTACCTTCAACTCACCTGTAAGGCCCCATACGGCTCAGGCCCTGGCTATTTGAGTGACCTCCTGACTCCTGTTCACTCTGGGTGCTTACTCTGCTCCTCTACAGAAGGCCTCTTAGTGGTTCCTAGGACCTGGCTGAAGACCTCTGGAAATCGTTTGTTTGAGGCGGCAGGCCCAACCCTACGGCACTCGCTTCCAAGATCATTGAGAAAAGCCTCATCAGTGGATGCTTTTAATCAGGGTCCTAAGTTGCATCTGTTTAGAGAAGATTTTGAGAACTATTTATGATTCTCTGTGATATTAGGGAGGGAAAAAAATCAAAGGCAATAATAGTGGGTGCACATCGTTGAAAACCCAAAATGGCGATGTGTACTACAGCGAGCCACAAAAACAGTAATGGCCCCTTACTTTTTATGGTGTGACTGATGTACAGATTCTTCAGGGTGTACATATTGAGCTTCCTCAGTCTCTCTTTGTAGGGCTTCTTGTGCAACCCCTGAGCCATTTTGGTTACCCTCTTCTGGACTGCCTCCATCCTGTCTATGTCTTTTCTGAGGTTGGTCTCAAAAACTGGAAATGCTATTCCAGGTGGGGTCGTACCAGTGAGTGATACAGTGGCAACACCACTTCCCTCCTCCTGCTGGAGATGCCCCTCTCTATGCTCCCCAGCATCTCACTAGCTTTACCCACTGCTTTGTCATATTACACAGCCACTTTGAGGTCATCACTTATAATATAATAACCAGTTAATTGTCTGACCTCTGACCTCAGCTACGTGATAACTGGAGGTGGGGCTCAGTCAGAGTTGAGGTAGCAAGTGAGTTTTATTTTCTCAGAAGAAACCAGAAGGGGAAGGAAGGAAACATATTCAATTCAGTGCTTTAGAGTAACTGGTAATTGCTATTTTTCTTTTAAACTTAGATTGTGGGCTTTTAGTGACACTGTACTTTCTTTGTTGTCTTTACTTAGAATTGTTTTTGGGCTGTTGAAAATTTAAAGCGTAGTGGTGGTGTAATTCTGTGCTGTCTTTAATTGCTGCAATTTTGCCGACCTTCCCCCAACTCTTAATTATATGCCCTGTTAAATCTGATTGACAGGAGCTAAACACAGGGTATAGTAATGGGTGTGAAGTAGGAGGGGCATAAGGGGGAAGAAGCCCACCCTCAGCACAAGTGTTTTGACTCATTTATTTATTTATTGGTTTCTTTTCTTTTTTTTTTTTTTAAGAGAATTATCTGAGGATCAGTGGCAGGATTTTTAGGACAGTAAATTAATAAAAAGGGAACTAGGAGAGCTTCAGTAGCAGACAAGTAGTGGAATAGCAGTATAATTGCAGTATAATGTGGGGAGTGGTGCAATGCAGTGGCTGTGGGGCAGCCATATTCAGGCAGACATTCTGGACACTGAGGTGCTGCCCTATCTGCATGCATCTCTCTGGACTGCGGGATGAGGTAGCCAGACTCAGTACGGAAGTAAACTGGGTCAGGAGTACCATCACCCCTATCCAGAGACCACCCAGTCCAATGTAACTGCCTCAAAGGATGCTGAGAACGAGGAGCACTTGGATGACAGTGGGCTCAGGGAAGGTTAGAGCAGTCAGGCAGAGGCACATCCCAGATCCTATTCCACTCAAGAACTCATATGCCACACTGGCAAACAAGGACAACCAAATAGAGGTACCCAGAGAAGTGGAAGGAAAGGATGTGGAGGTTAGCCAAGGAGGTGACCTCAGCGGGGAAAGCAGTGGACCCCAGAGGAGGAGGAAGTGAATCCTGGTGGGGGACTCCATCATAAGAGGGATCCAGCTAGGAACATAGGAGGGGGAGGACAGGGAGCTGAGGTGCCTACCAGGTGCCACGGCATGGAGGGATGGAAGGAAGATCCTGGGGATCACTGGGAAGGCAAGATGGGAGGGTGAGTTGGATGTCATTATCCACCTAGGTACTAATGACCTGGCAAATGGGGAGCCAAAGGAAGTTCAGGAAGAGTTTAGGAAATGGGAAGGGGTCTCAAGCAAGTAGCTACTTCTGTCACTTTCTCAGAAGTACTTCCTCTGAGAGGCAAGGGAAGCATAGGAGTGCATGCACCAGGAACTTTAACTCATGGTTGAAGAACTGGTGCTGTGAGAAGAGTTTGGATTCATTGGTGACTGGGGACCCACCTGGAGGGATGGAGGTTTGTTCAAGCCTGATGGCTTGCATCCATCCTGGAGGGAATCAAACACTCAATGATAAGTTTAAATGCTACATTGACAAGCATTTAAACTAGCAAAGCGGGTGGCAGGCCAGCAAGGAGGGTACATTTGCTCACCCCACAGCTAGCAGTGGAACCAGTGAACCAGAGGGAGGGCTATCTCTGCAAAGCAGTGTGCAAAAGATGGAGATTAGTGCCCAAGAGGTGGATAGGCAGAAAAGGGGCAAAATTCAGCAGAAGGGCAGACAGCAAGGAGAACCAGGGATAAAGGACAACCAAGGAAGGGGCTGGAGTAGAACAGTGAAACAGTCTAGGGAGGTCAAATCATGGAAAGCCATGTGTGCAAATGCCAGGAGCCTTAGCAACAAGATGGAAGATCTGGAGGCTGTCATGGTGCAGTCAGACCTGGACATTGTGGCCATCACTGAAATCTGGTGTAATGATAACCACGACTGGGAGATGGCCATACCTGGCTACAACATATTCAGAAGAGACAGAACAGGCAGGAAGGGAGGAAGAGTGGCACTGTATGTGAAAAATGACATAAGGGCCACAGAGATCCAGGAGGAACAAAATGGAGGAGAGATACTGTGGGTTAAGCTGGGAAGGAAAATGGGGACAGCATCCGCAAAGGTGTGGTCTATAGACCACCAGCCCAGGAGGAAGAAACAGATAGGGAGCTGACACTAGCCATCCAAAGGATGGCAGAGAAGGGTGAGGTAGTACTGGTTGGAGACTTCAATATTCCAGACGTGGACTGGAGCATCCCAGCAGCAGCATCAACTAGGAGCAGATTTATCCTGGAAACCCTTCAGGGTGCCTTCCTCAAGCAACTGGTCATGGAACCAACTCAGCAGAAGGCTATACTGGACCTTGTGCTCACAAACAGGGACAGTGTGATGGGGGTAACAGTAGGGAAGCACCTGAGGAACAGTGACCACCAGTCATTGTTGTTTGAAATCACAGAAAAAGCAGAACCAAACCACACAAAAACATGTATCCTGGATTTTAGGGGGGAAGACTTTGGGAAAATGGGGAGATACTTGAAAGAGGCATTAAGGGGAATGGGACAGGAATCAGGGGTTGAGGAACAGTGGACAGTATTTAAAATGGGGATTACAAGAACAACGAATTTTGCATTAAGCAGGTTAGCAAGAGGAAAGGAGAGAGACCATTATGGTTTTCAAAGAGGTAGCAAAAAGTGAAAGCCAAAAAGTTTGCATTCAGGCAATACAAAAGACACAGGCAGAAGGGGATAGGGAGAAGTACAAGAGAAGCAAAGGGAGGCAGGAGGTCAGTAAGGGAAGCCAAAGCTCAGACAGAAGAACACATTGCAAAATCAGTGGGTAGAGGGGACAAAAGCTTTTACAGGTTCATAAGTGAAAAAAGAAAGACAAAGGGAGAGATAGTGAGACTGAAGGGGGAGAATGGGGGCCGCGTGGAGGATGACAACAGTAAAGCTGACATATTGAACAGGTATTTCTGCTCAGTCTTTACTGAGGAAGAGGAGAGTAATGGGTCTGAAGGAAGTACAAGGGGTGAGAATGGTGCAGAAATGGACACAAGTCCCTTTACACGAGAAAGGGTCCTGAAGGAACTGGAAGTAATAAGAGTTGATAAAGCAATGGGGCCAGATGGGGTGCACCCCAGGGTCCTTAAAGAACTAAGAGAGGTGGTGGCTGATGCTCTGGCTATCCTGTTTAGCCGATCACTGGAAACAGGGGAGGTACCCAAAGACTGGAGGACAGCAGATGTAGTCCCTTATACAAAAGTGGGAAACATAGAGGAAGCAGGGAACTACAGACCAGTCAGCCTCACCTCAGTAGTGGGGAAGATCGTGGAAGCACTACTGAAGGAGAGATTGGTGGAACATCTGGTTGTCAATGGACTACAGGACCCAAGGCAGCATGGTTTCACCAGGGGGAGGTCATATCAGTCCAACCTCATTGAATTTTTTGACTGGGTGACTAGGGAGGTGGATCGGGGAGGGCAGTGGACATGGCCAATCTGGACTTCAGCAAGGCCTTTGACACTGTGCCACATAGAAGACTATTACACAAACTGGGGAATATGGGTGTGGGCAGGACAGTAGTGTGGTGGGTAGGTAACTGGCTGGGTGGCAGGACACAGAGGGTGGTGGTAAATGGTTGTCACTCCCACAGAGGGAAGAGTGACCAGTGAGGTACCACTGGGATCAGTGCTGGGACCAGTCCTATTCAACATCTTCATCAGTGACATTGGCTAGGACCTAGAAGGCAGAATTTCACTGTTCACTGATGACACAAAGCTCTGTAACAGAGTAGACACACCAGAGGGTGTAGACAGAATGAGAAGGGACCTGCAGAAACTTGAAGAATGGTCAGGGTTTGGCAGTTGAAATTCAATGCAAGGAAGTGCAAGATAATGCATATGGGGCACAAAAACCTGGCACAATATATCAGTTGGGGGTGAGGATATAGCATGCACCAAGCAGGAAAGGGATCTTGGGGTTATCATCTCTGATGACCTCAAGGTAGGGAACAGTGTGACAAGACAGCAGGTAAAGCAAATAGGATGCTGGGATGTATAGGCAGGGGCATCACCAGCAGGAAAAGGGAGGTCATAATTCGCTATACAAGACACTAGTGAGGCCCCACCTGGAGTACAGTGTACAGTTCTGGAGACCATACCTCGTAAGGACATAGACAGGGTGAGAAGGTTGAGTAGGGCAACAAAGATGGTGCATGGATTGCTTCACAAGTCCTATGAAGACAGGTTGAAGGAACTGAACATGTGCTCCCTGGAGGAGAGGAGGAGAGAGGGCATATGATAGAGACATACAAGTATCTTACAGGGAGCAACAGGGTGCAGGAATACACTATTTTTAAGGGAAAAAGATGTTCCAGGACTAGAGGTCATGGGATGAAGTTGGAGGGAGGATGATTCAGAGGAAACATGAGGAAGAATTTCTTCACAGAACGGGTGGTGGACACGTGGAACACCCTGCCAGAGGAAGTGGTGGGGCTGAAACAATCACAGGATTTAAGAATACATGGGATAGATATAAAAGAATTCTGGAGGTCAGGGGTAAGGGGCAACAGACTTCTAGGAAAACATAAAATGAACTTACGAGCTCAAATGGGCAGACTGGGTGGGCCATAGGCCCTTATCTGCCGACACTGTCTATGTATCTATGTATCTATGTAATATCTTGGAGGTTCCTTTCCTGCTTAGTGACTGTCAGTTCCCCCCATCTTTTACTCCAGTCCTGGGTTTTTGTGCCCTAGGTGCATGATTTTGCACTTTGTCCCCTTTGAACCACAACAGTCATGCTCCTGACCACTCCTTAAGTTTCCCAAAATCACTGTGCATTTTCTCTACCCCCTCCTGAGTGTCCACCCTATTACAGATTTTGGTATCATCTACAAAAGGCATAACTTCTCTTCCAGTTCCTCTGCAGTGTCACTTATGAAGACATTGAAGAGGACCAGTCCCAATACTGAGCCCTGTGGCTACTCCTTGTCACTATCTCATTATCAGAGTGAGTGCCATTAAACACCACCCTCTGCCATTTACCTGTTAACCAGTTTCAAACCTAATTCACCATTTTGGACCCCACACCTAAGCTGCTCAATTTCTTTATCAGTCCCATTTGGCAAAGTGTCTAGGCCTTGCTAAAGTCCAGATAGACCATGTCCACTGCCCTCAATTGATCTATTCCTTTGGTCACCCAGTCTAAGAAATCAAACAGATTTGTCTGGCATGACCCCCTCTCCCCCCATGAATCCATTCTGCCTGTGGTCTATCAGGTCACTGGCATCAAGCTACTCTACCAGCCTTTCTTAAGCATGATTTCCTTCAATTTTCCCACCACTGAAGTGACATGAAGTAAGACTCCCCAGTCTTTAGTTGCTAGCCTCCTCCCTGCGGCCGCTCTTATATAGAGGGACCACGTCTGCTCTTCTCCAGTCCTCTGGAAACATGCATGTTGCCAGTGCACTTTTGAATAAGGCCATCAGTGGAGCAGCTAGCACCTCCATAAGTTTCTTAAGTACTCTTTGCTGTGTCCCATCTGGTCCTGTAGCCTTGTTCACCTTCAGAGCTACAAGTCCCTTTAGGAGACTTTTCTCTGAAAATGGGCTTATGTCCACCTCACCCCTCCCTTTGTTCCTGTCACTATGTGGTGGTCCTTCTTCCCTTTCCTCCACTGTGAGCACTGAGCAGAAGTACCTGCTCAAGATGGCAGCCATTTCTTGGTCGAATTCTGCACAGTCTCCCACTGCAACCCTCCATCCTCATTATCTTTCCCCTTGTTTCCTTTTCTCACTTACGTATCTGAAAAATGTCTTATCCCCTTTAGCTACCCTTCTGACTATCCCGTCCTCTGTCTGCACCTTTGCTCCCCTCACCAACTTTCTTGCTGCCCTCTGTCTTTCTTGGTATACCTCCCTGTCTTCCTTTCTTTCCATTACCTTATACCTCCTGAATGCCACCTTTTTTTTTCCTTCACCACCTTGCCTCCTTCCATAAAGAACCATAATGGTCTTTTTCCTTCTGCTTTTACTCACATCCTTCATGCAGAGGATAGTTACCTTAATTATGCCCTCTCTTATTTTTCCCCACTGTGCCTCTACCTCTTCCTGGGAATCCCCTATGATGCATTTTCTGGGGCAGTCTCCCATTTCTATAAGATCCACTCTCCTAAAGTCCAGGACCCTCACCCTCATGTGGTTTTCCTCTGCTTGTATCTTTATGTTAAACCACACTGTAAAGTGATCACTGGTACACAGGGAACTGCCCACTGTAACATCTGCTATATTGTCCCAGTTTTTAAGCACCAGGTCCAGCACTGCCTCACCATTACTATGGGTTCTTTGATTAGCTGTAGAAGGAAAGATCCTTGTAGGGAGTCAGGGATAGCCGTGCTCTTTCTTGAAGCCACTGTTGGAAGTCTCCACTCTACGTTTGGCAGATTGAAGTCACCAACTAGCAGCATCTCACCCTCATTCTGATGATGGCTTCCCCAAGTGCCTTATCCAGCTCCTCAGCTTGTGCTGGATGTCTGTAGACTACACTCCAGGGACTCTAGCTCCTATCTTCTGCCTGTCCTCCTTCTCTCATCCTGACTTTAAAGGGATTTTAATTTGTTGCAGCTGCTTTGCCGCCCATCTGCAAAGAACCTTCTTGGCATGGGTCGCTGTATCTGTAAACTAAGAGGAAAAGCCTTATTATACTCTACCGAAGGAAAATATTGGTATGGTTGGCTTCACTCAGGTGTCTTTTTAAATCTGGTGCCCCCTCACCCCACCTCGGAAGGCTAGCTTATAGGCTTCATAGTAATATGTGTTTTACACCTCTTTTTACATCACATAATTCACATATTAAACTCCAAGCAGACCTCCTTCTTCAATCACAAGTCAGAGTTACAAACAATTTATTCCACAGTAAACCCACAACTGTAATTTTATTTTGAAGAAAATGACTGGTGAAAGCTCAGAACAGTCATTTTATTCACAATGAAATGATAGTAGTGACATCATCATCATCTCACCATGCCTTCTCTTTGGTCAGAACGCTGATCAGAAACAGCAAACAAAATGAAGGACAGAATCTCTCATATCCAGCCTCACACAAATAAATACTTCCTGGCAAGCTACTGTATCACCCCCCCCCCCCTTAAAATGAGGCTAACTTGAGGATGCCCAAGAGCTGTTTCACACCCACCAGTGCCACCTCTGATGGGCTCCTACAGGTGGGGGACTGGCAGGAGATGGCAGAACCTGGCAAGAGCCATGGTTAATTGATGCCTTCTGTGCTACATGATTGGAGCACCCTTCAAAGACAGGTGGCCACCGTGGAAGAACGAGTGGACATGCCACCATGTAGCTGCATTGGGACTTTCTCCCACCCTAGCTGCCTGAATTAGGAGGAGTGAGACATGTGAAATGAGGACAGAGGCCCTTAAGAGAGGAACAGTGGGGCCAGAGCAACTTAATGGCATGGATGACAGCATCAGGGTGACCTCAGGAACACCTAGTCAGGGCCTGGTGGCTTGCAGCAAGCTCCTGCTGGCCTTTAAGAGAGGAAAGGACTAAGATTCTGGTGTCCTTTCCTGGACCATTCTGGAATCAAAATTTGGGAGTGACAGCTGTGGCTATAAGAAGGGAACTGTGCTGGAGGTAGGCAGATCTGGTAGAGCTCTCAATGATGTAGGACCTGCTGGCTGATCAAGAGGTCAAGCTGTGCGACATTGGGCTTAGTGCCTGGAAGCATTTAACGACGGAAGCTGCTAAGTTCATAGAGGAGATGAGAGGTGACTTTTTGCAAGACAGCATGAGTAGGACATCAAAGAGCCAGCACAATGCAAAAGACTGACATCAAGGCCTGCTGATCTAGGTCCTATCACAGGGACTACAGCTTGGTGTCAGGCTGCTACGAGCCTGACGGTTTGGAAACAGAAACATGTGTGGGTTGATCCGGGGCTTCAGCAGTCAAGAGAGAGAGGGGAGGTGATAGAAGAGCCAGTGACCAGTTCTGAAAGAAAACAAGAAGTCATTCAATGTTAGAGGTGGAGCACATCTGAGCAGGGAGCTAGTCCTCGCAAGAAGTACCATGGGAGATCAGAACACCATATGCCTGCAGAAAAAAAAAAGAGACAAAACAGCTATTTAGTCAGGGAACTGTGAGAAACTTAAGGTTTTGCCCTTCTCCAAGAAAAATACAGTTGTTTGGAGTTTGTTAAAAGTTAACCATTGGGCCAGATTACAAATATATCACTTTCAAAGGTCTTAAAGTCATTTAAACAATTGAAGTGCTTTTGGGATTTTGGGGACTTAAATCAGTTTGTTTAAAGTGCACAAACACCAACTAACCCACAACATCTACATCAGGCTGGCAATGATACAATACCTGAGGTATCCAAGGACTGTGCTAGGGATCTCTCACTAAGTTATGTGGCAATTACTGGTACCAGGTGGGAGGAGGGTAGTGGCCAGCAGTACAGGAAGATAGCACAACACCTAAGATTGCACCCATGTAGGAAGGGGATCAAAATGTGATTGTTCCAAGTTGGGCCTTGCTAGAGGTAACCAAGGAACCAACATTTGTCCCACATCCTTTCTGGATTTATCTATTTGCAGCATATATGAGGGTGGTAGTTGGGATCAGGCCTACAGTAGAAGGAAACTTAATCTGGATCTACAGCAACTTGATGGCAGTGTTAAGTAGTAGTGTGTCATCCCCTATGGCAATTGGGAAGGGTGTCCACCCTACAAGGACCTTGCACTACTATATTTCAGCTCCAGGAGGCGGTTACCAGGGAATTTAAACAGAAAGAGGAGGCCTTGGAAAAAAATGTAAAAATGATCCTGATTTCATACTTGTAAAACTGAGCTGCAAGAAAGTTATAAAAACAAATGATGCTAAAATCTGTACTGTGGAAAGAAGATTAATTTGCTCAAGTCAAAAAAGATTATTTAGATGGTACAGTGTTCTGTTGGGGAAATGGTGCTCGGACAAAAACAATAAACAAGTGAGATTTCAACCACAACCTGTATTGAAAAGAAATAATACATCTTACACCAAAATTAATAGTCAAAATGGTGAGTCTGGAAGTAGTACCTCACCTCTTTTGTTTAGACAGTCATTATTCAACACATTGTGCCACAACAAGCGGGAGACCATTATCAAGGACATGACACAGCAGGAGGAAGCCAAAGGGGAAGATGTAATCAACAGTGATGCAAGTACTGCAGGAAACAGTGACTGACAAAATCTACATAATAATTTTATCCAAACACAAATATACTGTAGTAGAATTGAGAATACTTAATAAAGTCCTAACATTCATGCTATCAACAGATATCAATTTATTTGACACATCAGCTGATTTATTGAAATTGTGTTTGATTTTGAAACTATATACAGTAGCTACTACACTACCAAAGCAGGAATAAGGGCTGATACAGGAATTTCTACAATTGTGGTTGAGTAGCCTTCCATGCAAGACACTGTGGGGCAGAATTCACAAAAAAGATATGTAAGGCGCATTGCAGAGATGTGCACTGGTGTGATTCAAACAGGGCAGAGATGCCCCAGCACATACACAGCACATCCATCCATATGCGCACTAAGGAGATAAGTATGAAAAAAGTAGACTTAAGTGCAAGCCCCCAGCAGGTAGCCTGCAGGATAGCAGTAGCAGCAGCAGTAGTAGTAGCACCAGCAGCAGCACCAGAGAGGCCAACCGAATGGATGGTGCACCATTCCTGATGTTGAGCATGTTAATTGAGATGAGGAGATGGGCATACCAACAATGTGGTGGCAGAAGGCACCATAGGCAGCCTGTCCCATAGTGATATCGTGCCAGAGTAACAGTCGAACAACTGACAGACATAGAAACAGTCGGCTGATACCACCTGAACAGGGCAATTCTGAGGCAGCTCTGTGAGCTGTGCCATGATGAAATGCAAGCACCCACCAGAAGGGGTCATGCCATATCTGTGGAGACCAAGGGGACAACAGCAATGTGCCTGCTCACCACGGGCACCTTTCAGAGGCTAACTGGAGACATGACTGGCATATTCCAGCCGTCCATATCCCAAATCCTCACGCAATTCCTCACTGCACTGCTCCCACAAGCTTCGGAGTTCATTCGATTCCCAAGAATACAGGCAAAGTGGACAGAAGCTATGCAGCAATTCCACAGGGTGGCATGCATGCCAGGCATCATAGGGGACATTGACTGTACCCATGTGGCAATCCATGCACCATCTGGTGATGAGGCAATGCCGTACATGAACTGCACGGGGTTCTACTCCATAAACTGCCAGGTGGTGTGCAATGCCACAGGGCACATCAGCAATGTCTGCACCACACACCCTGAGAGTACACACGATGCCTTCATAATACATGAGTCAGCTCTGTGCTGCTGTCTTGAGACTAGGGACATCCCCAATGGCCACCTAGTGGTTGAGTAGGGCATGAATACATACCCACAAACAGCACACTGTATGTTGCGAGGTAGTGCATGGGTGTGGGGGCAGTGATAGGGACTGTGCAAGGGCACACGCCCACATGGGACAGTGGAGGAGGGCATGCTGATGGGACGGTGCATGCAAAAATGGTGACAGTGCAGCAGAACAATGCAGTATGGGACATGAGGTGAAGCAAAACAGTAGGCATGTGTGGCAGGGTGGAATGCACCATACACACCCAGGCACGAGCAACTGCAGGGCAGTGAAGGGCTACCAATGCTGGACTGTACAGGACTGGTCAGCCCTGGACGCGGGCATTGCCAGGTGCAGAGCAGATGAGGGCAGTCAGGGCACTGCAGTCGTTGGTGAGAGCATGAATGCGCCATCCCACCGTGGTGGTAAAGTGTTGCACTGGGAGGTGGGCCACAGGTATAGAGGTGGACAGGCAGTAGCTGCACCAGTGTGCAATGATAGAAGTGGGGGGGCTGTGGTAAAAAATTGCACATGCATGTGGGGTATTAACAGACTGTTTTGTCCCCCCATAGGTGATGCAGTGTATCCCCTCTGACCCTGACTTCTCACCCCTTATCACCATCCCTCACAGATGCAGAGGAATGGCACAACAAGGCACACATCGCTAAATGCACCATCATCGAGCGAGTCTTTGGCATGCTGAAGATGAACTTCAGGTGCCTGGATAGATCTGGTGGTGCCCAACAATATAGCCCAGAGAAGGCCTGTGGCATATTCCTGGCCTGTTGTATGCTGCACAACATGGTCATTGACCATGGAATAGTTGTCCAGGCTGAGTCAGCAACAGTTCTGGAGAGGAGGAGGATGTGGAGCAGGAGCACCATGGAGGAGGTGGACAGTCGCCCTTGGGTCACTGGGACCCACTCCTGGTTGTCTGATCCTGGCAGCACAGGGACACCATTGTGGAGGAGAATTTCTGGGGCTGAAGGTGAGTATCACAGAAGGGCAACACACGACAGCCCCACACACCCACACCTACACATACCACAGGTGGGGGTGGGGAATGACACACACATGGAAAGATGACTACCACACAGCAGGTTCAGAGCGCACCCATGAGGGGTGACAGCAATGCACAGACACACACACACAACAGGCCATACATGGACAGGGGGACATGGTGTCTGTGCTGGGTATGGCATGGATCAGTGTACATCCACAAGCACACATGCACAGCAGACACAGGGCTGTGCTCATCACACCCATGCCACACAGCACAACACCGGTGGCCCCGGCCATGCACAGTACACCACACAGGTGTCCCACACAGGCATTTTACTGAGGCAGGTGTGTGCCACAGCACACTTCCCCAGGCACTGGCTGCATTTTGTGTGGGCCACAACAGGTGCAGGTTACATGGGCCATGGGAGCAGTCTACCAGGCATCAGCGAGAGACCCACAGACACATGGGTGGCCACGCCCTCACCTGGTGGTTGCTGAGTCAGCGCCACTGGCCCATGGGGGTGTCCACTACCTAGGGTGGTGTACTGAAGCTAGACCATGAACAGGTGCTTGCAGGTGTGTCAGCCCCGAGACCCAGTTTGGATCCGGGGGTGTCAGGGATGGTTAGGCATGGTGATAGCATAAGCAGTAATAGGTTCACCTGATGCTGTGACCTGGGGATGTGTGAGGCACTCATGGGGGTGGGGCAGGAACCCCGGCATCCACGTGGTGCACTGTTAGCACTCACCACCTTGAGAGTGAGTTCCATCTGCTCCAGTGGAGCGGTCGTGCCCACCCACAGTAGGCAAACCTCTGCCAGCATCTTGACATGCCACGCAGCTGATGACTCATGCTTCATGACCAGCTGCATCCAAATGCCCCTCAGCTCCATCTTGAGGGATGCCTGCCCATCACGGTATCCCGCAAGAGGCATGCGTAGCCCTCAACCTCATCAGCGGGAGATGCAATGGGGGGGGGCAGTACTGAAAAGCAGGTGGAATTCCAGCCTGCTGCACCACATCCATCTTAGGTGGATGCCACACAGCAGGTCACTGTATGTATGGGGACTGGGCATGGCAACCTCTGCCTGCCCAGGGATGCCTGCATCATAGTCCCCTGCTTCCTGCTGTTGCTCCATAGCACCCTGTTGAACAGTGTCAACAGTCACTGATCTCACAGCAGAAACAGGCATATGGCCCCCAAAAACCACCACCATGGGTGGATGTGTTGGCCCTGTGGGTGCACATGGGGCCACAGGACCACCAACATGCATGATGTTGCCTGTGCACACACATGTGCTTCAGCCAGGCTGATGTTGTCTGTATCTGCCCAAATCTGTGTGGCATCAACATCACTGTCATCATATGCCCCCTCTTTGTTCTGGATGCCAGCACCAGTAGGTCATCTGCAATGTCAACCCTGTCTACAGGGTCCTTGTCAGCAAGACCCAGTAGGCTGAGCAGCCATGTGCTACCATGGCCACCAGCTGTGGCACTGGCTGTGGAGGGGTTTGATGGCCCTGCACCATCCACCACTGTGTCTGGGGCTGTGGTGGTGCTGGGCAGACTTGGCATGGGATCCACCACAGACCTAGCTGTGGCTTGGTGTGATAGACCGGCCTCCTCCCCTGACAGGTC
This sequence comes from Neoceratodus forsteri, assembly GCA_016271365.2. Classification (NCBI taxonomy): domain Eukaryota; kingdom Metazoa; phylum Chordata; order Ceratodontiformes; family Ceratodontidae; genus Neoceratodus; species Neoceratodus forsteri. Next base: position 1,705,337,138 of record CM057452.1, on the reverse strand, counting down.
ATTGGGTTTCCCCTGGAACCTGCATCACCCATGAGGTGCGATGGAACTGAACGAGGAAAGGTAAACATGGTTATCAACATGTATAAATGGTGTGTACAGATATGTATGAACAGGGAGCCATGCATGTGTGTCATATGTGTGCCTGACATGCCACACAGGTGAGTGCCACCCATGGAGACACTGCCATGACAATCCACGAGAGTAGGCAGACATGCACTGTGGCCAGTACAGGTGCTCAAGGACATGTGTGGGACAGCACACCACTGAGTGGTGGCCCCACCGCCCACCACCTACGGGTCCAACATCACAAGTGACCACCCCTAAGTACCCCCATGGCAGTGCACCCCCCCAAGATGCTGCACAGGGGCAACATAATGTGTGTCAGCAGCACAATGGGGATGGACAGGGATGAATGTCAACATGCACAATGCACACCAACAATGGGCATGTAGCAGGCCAAGGTAGGGCATATCAAGGCAACCATGGCACACACACACAGACCTGCACAGTTATTGGAATATGAATACTGACAGTGCTGAAATGGACTGCAACCAGTCTGAAAGCCGCCTCCTGGAACACCCTTCACCGTGGTCCAGCCCATGCTGGCTACCAGCCTCTTCTCATTCAGGGTGAGGCACACTGCTGCCTGCAGCCCACCCCCCATCACCCCCAGAAAGGCCCTGATGCTGGCCATCTTCTCCTTGGCCCTCCACTTCTCATCAAGAAAGTGCTTGCCCTCATTTGGGATCTGATTGTATATACCATGGGCATCGACATGCCAGGCAACCTCCTCCCAGGCATCGTCTCTGCACTGGCAGCTGCCACCCCTGCCAGACAGGATACCTCCAGCAGTGCCTGTCCTTATCCAATGTAAAGTTAGGACATCTCTGTCCTGCAGTGACATCCTGATCAGACATTGTGGTTCCTGTGAGTGGGTATATGCAGGCTTGAGCACAGTTCAGGCAATTGTGGATGTGTTCCAGCAATGTGGTGGGAAGCAGCACAGGCACAGACCCCTGGAAGCGCTCAAAACCACACTGTCAGATGTAGCTGACAAGCTGTACATGGTAGAATGTAAAAAGATACACCTTCAAGGTTGCAATACCTGTCAGTTACCTGTGGAGTGGAGGGGTGCTTTCAGGAGCATTTATGGACAAGCACATACAAATGAGATTAAGAGCAACTGTAATGCGATGAAAAGCAGGTGAGATAACTTTGAATTGTATGTGAATTACATATTTGCCCCCAGCTATTCTCAATCAGCAATGTGCAACTGGAGTGTTAGGCACATCCCCCTGTGGTGCATTCCTGTGCATGCACAGTTGCATTGTGGCATTTCCTGAATGTGACGCAAGTTGCATGGCATATCCCTGTGCATATGCGATGCGTCATCTGTAGCATGCCATGCATTGTGCATTCTGTTTAGTGTTGGTGGTAGTGTGGTTGCTGTCAGCAGCACATGTAAATCAGCATACACTATTGGATCTGTGCTACATGATTGAGTTGTGTGGGTATGGCGCATCAATGTGACATTGCGTCAATGCGCCCCTGCATATCACGGTACATGTATGGTAGTATGCCCCATCCCCAGTGCACTGTGAGTAGCAAAGTATGACATTCACAGTATGGTGGCTTAGCGCGAGCTGCACATGCATGACCCAGGTTTGACCCCTGACCCTGGTCTCCAGCCCATACTGTAAGCATTGCACATGCGCAGTGTCACGCAATCAGCGGCAATCGCGCATTACCATGCTGCCATCCTGTGATGCACGGACCGTTGCTCGATGGCCTATCATGTATGTTGTGTGACTAGGCCATAACAGTCCTGTAGCTTGTAGTGTGCACACCTGCCACCACAGCACTGCATATAACAATGCCAAGTGCCTAGTTAGCTGGACCCAGAGCCATGAAGGGGGGGGAAGTGGAGCTTGCCAACCAGGTAGCACTTGTCATGCCACTGGAGGGGTAGTTTTTTGGAACACAGGCCATGTACCAACCAAGCTCTGCTGTGTGGGCAAGGGTGGCAGAGTGTCTGGTGCACAGGACAGGTGTGTCACCCATGGGAGAGCAGTGCAGGCACCGCTATGGTGACCTGCAGGGAGGGACCCTGACCAGCTTTGTAGCCTTCAAGACCAGGCACACAGCGGTGCAGTGCCATGCCCATGTAAGTCACAGCAACTTACATCCTATCTAGCAGGCAGATGACCAGTTCGGGGGGGGGTGCAGTATGCACTGGCGCACAACCACACACACACACACACACATGCACTCACACACACACACACACACACACACACACACACACACACGTGTGGCTTAGCCTGCTGGTGATACTTGTGTAGTGCAGCCATGCACACCGTGTTTTGATTTGTGTGCCATGGTGCATGACTGGAGGGTTGTATTGGCACTGTGGCAGGTGCATTGTAGTGTGGACAGTGTCACAGCACACATCCATCCACACACTGACATACTGGGCACAGTCTGGGGTGGTGTCTGTTACTACTCCCTGCCCAGGGTGCTGTTACATTGGGTCACTGAGGGAGTGGGTCCATCACTACATGCTGGCACCTATGATGTTGCTGTGGGTCACTGGAGGGGTGTTTGTACATACCTACTGTCACCTCACAGTGCTCTTTGCTTGTGTTTCCATTGCAGGACCAGCAAACTGGTGAGGGCCATGGTGCTGGTGGAGGCCAGGGACACTAGGGTCAGTGAAGGAGACTGAGGGTGTGGCCGTGTGGGTGCAAGTAAGTGTACTTCATGTGCTTCCTCTGTGTGTTCACTGGGGGGGTTGGGAGCATGCCCACATTGGGCCAGTGCTTGCCACATATGCATGTCTGTGTGCTGCACATTGTGCACACACATGGGGTGTTGCCTTGGTGGCTTGTGCTAGGGCCACAATGTATATGGCTCCTGTGTGTCCATCCACCATGTCCGTCCACCATATCTGCATCTGCTCAGGGCCATGTGCACAATATGGCGCTCCATTGGTGGTCAGATGTGGCCTGCATAGTTGTGTAGCCTGTTGGCATCTGCACATGCTGTGTGGGACATGGATGTGTGCCCCTCTGCACATCACTCTGCATGCACTTGAAGGCCTTGTGTTGTTTCAGTATCATTGCACAGTCACTGTGTTGCTCGGTGTGCCAGCCTGTTGCTGGTGAGTGTGTGTCAGCCATAGCTATGGGGGCTGCCTCCATCTCACTCACATGGTGGTTGGGGGTGGGAAGGGACAAGGTGTGGACCATGGCTGTGAGTTCTTGTTGTCTGTGACCCCACTGTAGGTCCACGGAGAGCACATCCTGATGTGTTGTGGAGGAGGAGAGGGCAGATCTTTGTCAGGCCAGCAGGGATTCAGCTGCAGAGGACAATAAGGAGAACCATGGCACCACGCTACAGGAGGCAGGAGCAGTTACCATGGGCAATAACCCTGCTTGTGAGGGAATGTCAGGCAGGGGGAGGACCAGATGGATGCAGGGCTGCACCCCATCATTTACAGTAGGCCACTGGGCCCTCTGTACATAGCCCCTTTGTTCACTGTCCCCTTCCCTCCATGACCATCCCCTTTCCAAGCAATCTTCCCCTGTAACCACCCCCTACAAACTGGCACTTTCAGGGGTTACCCTGTTATTGTTCCTTTGTTAAGTCCCACACCACCCTATCCCTGTCGTTAGTTATTTATTCTGTTGTTCATATTGCTGTTCCTTTTCTTTTACTTGCATAAGTAAATATTTTTATATTGTTGATGGTGTCTGTGGTCATTCATTTTACCTTGTGCTGGTGCCCTATTGTGTTCACTAGATTCTACAGTATCTTTGCTCCCATTCGCATATGTGCCCCTGTGGTGATGTGCATCCATGTGCCATGTCCATCTTTCATGCACACTAAAGTGTGTGCTCTCCATGCTGTGTCAGGCCTATTGAGTGGACTTCCTGTGTGCTGGTTGCACAGTGCCCCTGTGCTGTGTGTGGTGCATGCTCTTTTGTTATGATTTGGTAGTCCCCTATTGCTGTGATGCTCTTCTTGCAGTCCACAGTGCCTGTGGGCATGTTCCTCATGTGCTGGACAAAGCCTTCTGACTGTGTGCCATTGTGCCTGTCCCTTTGTGTGCACCTGTGTTGCAGCTCCCATGTCCACCCTGCTATGTTCCTGTGCACTGGAACATGCGTGGCTGCCTCTGCCATGCTGACTGGTGCACCTCTGCTGCTGTGCCACACCTTGATAGTCATCCCTGTGAATGGCATCTGTGCCTGTTGATCCCCTGTGTTGGGTGTGTTTCTGAGGTGCTGCCAGATGTCACCATGTGTGCTCTGTCTGTGCACCTCATCTGCATACCTCTCAACCTCCTGCCTCATAAATCAGGGACAAGGCTTAAAAAAATCAGGGACAAAGAACCAAAATCAGGGACACAACATCAAACTTGATGATATCCACTCAGGAAGCTGGTAGAATATGTGGCTTAGTGCAAAATGCATTTTCTAAGGAAGAACAACTCTTTAACTTTAATGTTTGACATTATTTTGTGCTTCCAACTCCCACTGTTGGGTCACAGAAACACAATTTTTAGGAGGGACAGAGTAAAATTTTGAGCCAAAATAATGGACGTCCCTGAAAATCAGGGACAGTTAAGAGGTATGCTCATCTGCTTTGCCGGGCCACTCTCCAGCCCTTTGGCCCTGTGCCCAGTCCCTGATGGGCTGTTCACCAATGACCCTTATGCCACTGCAGTCTTCCCCTGTTGCTCCTGTGTCTCTTGCTAACTTGCTCATGATTCATTGTTTTGTGGTCTAAAGTGCTCCTGCACATCCTGGTTGTGCTGGGGAACTCAGTTTGCACCATGGCACTTCAGTGGTATTCACAATGGAGATGCACGTGGTGCATCTTGTGGTGCATCCTTCTGTGAATACCACTGTTTTGGGACAGTGCATCTCTGACCTGTAGATGCCCTGACATCATTGCTCAAAGAACAAGGGACACAACAAGACTGTGTCATAATGATCAGACTAGTTTTAAATGTTACCAAAAATTGTGAATCTGAGTGTATATATAAAAAAATAAATAAAAATAAGGTCCACATTTTCCCCACCACAAAATCAGGAGGTTTCTGTGTTTCAAAGACTGTGTGAATGCAATCTAGAAAAGATTTATAGAGAAAGCATTACTCCTTGATCTGTTAACATCGCAAATGACATAAGAAAGAACGCAAGTAACTATAAAATCATCAGACAAAGGGGGTAGTTAGTTATAGAAAGGGAGCAATGCTTTAAAGGGGACAGGAAAGCAATTTTGGCTATGGTTTGGCTATCATTTGAGTAATTGTTGTGTTTCCATGTTAAATAAACAGCATTCATATACCATTTTTGTGTCCTGCATCATCATGTTTTCTAATTTATTTACTTATTGTAGTTATCGGCTGGGAAGTGAAGCCAATTTTCAACATTCTGATACTGCATGAGCCAGCTAGATAGGCTGTGTAGTCGACTGATGATGACTCAGTTTGTACATTCTATATATGCGCGTGGCTCTTTAGTCAAGCGCAGCACAGTGTACAAGTTTACACATTCAAAACTGCTTCACAAACACACATGTTGTATGTTGAGATTGAAGTTTGTGATTTTTTTTAGAATAGATATTTCAACAGTGTAAGGAAAAAAGATGTTTTCAAACTTGTTTTTTAATAAATAAGGCTTATCTTTGATATGCTGTAATAACTGGTGATGATTTATTTGGAGCCAGTTTCACTATATGGCATACACAAATTTATAGACATACAGCATGTTCCTACTGAAAGAAAAAGTTGGTGTTTTTATCTTCTGGACAATATTTCCATGGCAGCATGCAAATTAAAATTAGTTACTGTATCTTTAAGTTAAGATGCATTCTTGAATTTTTTTTGCTTGTTTAAATTGTTTCAGTTAGCCATCTCCTGGCCCTGTGTGTGAACTCTGTCCCTTGAACCACTAGCGAGGTCATCAAACTGTTTGTTGTTGTCATCTATCCAGCAGGAAGAGCATGATCCATTATCCATTATCCATTACCTGTAACTAGCAAATGTGAGATGGGAGACTGAGACAGAGTCAGGGGCAGCTGTGTGAAGCAGGTTTGTGTATGATTCTGCAAGATGTTGTAGCACTGGAGGGTGTTGTAGAGTTCCTCTGGACACCAGAGGGTGCAGCATACTATAGTGAGTGACAGTGATGTATATGAATAAATGAATTATTTTTATGGTGCTTAGAATGAAACAGTTAACCACATTCTTTTCTTGCAAGCATTATGGATTTGAGCTGTGATGCATCACTTTTGTATTCTATAACCCCCCCCCCCATTATAAAAATGTTAGAGAATTTGCTAGACTAATATTAAGTTGTCTGTTTGGTACATATGTTTGTAATAGTATACATTGGAGGATGGGTATGTATTTGTTTGGGGGGGGGGTCATATACTCTAGTTGGCCACTCAGCACACAATCTCCCATTCTGATGTATGCAGCTACATTTATAAAGTATTAGGATTTGTGCCATTACCATGTGATCAACAGCAATAATATACAGACCACTAATTACTTGAGACTAAACTATCCTCATGCAGAGGACTAACCTGCCCTATGCTAAATTTCAACTTGGAAACATAGAAACATAGATAGTGATGGCAGATAAGGACCGCTTAGCCCACCTAGTCGGCCCAATTCCCCTACCTACTATAACAATGCAGACCCTACTTGATTTTTGGCTTTACCCCCCCCCACACCTCTAAGATTCCCTTATGCCTATCCCATGCATTCTTGATGCCTGTTACTGTTTTTGTCCTCACCACCTCTGCTGGGAGGCTGTTGCAAGCATCCATCACTTGAACTTTATTTATACCTATGAGGTATTTGAATGTTTCTAGCATATCCCCCTCCCCCCTTTACCTCTAGAATGTACATATTGAGGTCCATCAGTCTCTTCTCATAGGATTTGGGATACAGATGCTGCACCATTTTGGTTGCACTCCTTTGGATCACTTCTACCCTGTCTATGTCCTTCTGAAGATGTGATCTCCAGAACTGGACACGTACTCTAGGTGAGGTCTCACCAGTGATCTACAGTATACAGCAGCAACATCACCTCTCTCTTTCTGTTGGTGATACCCCTCACTATGCACCCTAACATCCTGCTAGCTCTACCCACTGCCTTGTCACAGTGTCTGTCCTCCTTTCAATCATCCAATATGATTACTTCCAGATCCCTTTCCTGTTTGGCATTGGTTAATACTACCCCTCCATTTTGTACTCCATCCCTGGGTTACTGTGCCCCAAGTGCATGATTTTGCCCTTCTTAGCATTGAAATCCAGCTGCCACACACTTAACCACTCCTCCAACTTTCCTAGACCACTATTCATTTTTTCCACCCCCTGGAGTTTCTACCCTATTACAGATTTTAGTGTCATCTGCAAACAGGCATACCTTCATTCCAGCTCCTAAGCAATGTCACTAATATTTATTTATTAGATTTGGTTTACCAGGTAAGCACACTAGACAAGGAAATGCCTATTTCAGGTGCAACCCGGGGGATTACAAGAGTAGGTTTACAAGTAGAATGAGAACAATTACAACATAGTGAAATACAGGCACTGAACAGGGTGAAACAAATAAACAAATGCAGGTTGATCAGATAAGCATATGCATCAAGGTAAGAACATACAAGCAGTAATAACAATTCTTTGTATGAAACATGGGCTTTTAAGGTGGGACATTGGGTGGTTGTCCCGGTATAAGGATGATAAGAGTGGATGGTTCCCCTAGTTAAGCTCGGGGGGAAGGGGTTAGGAACCAGGATGTGGATGGAGCACACCTGGGTCAAAGCCAGGGTTGGAGGTACCAAGCATCCTAGGGACAGTTACAGGCTGAGGCAGAATTCAGATGTGACCTGGTGGACCACCCCCTCTTATTACAAACTGCAGAATCACAGATATGACTGTATGCAGATGACACTGCAATGGTAACTGTGGGTTGTGGCAGTAGGGACCTACAAGAAAAAATGCAGGTGGACTTTGAGACCATGGTGGGGTGGTTCACCAGGTCGGGCCGTGTGATAAACACAAAAAAAACAAAAATATTTTATTTAGGATCCACACAGAAAGGAAACAAATAACCTACTATTAAGGTAAACAATGACACACATTTGGAACAGGTGTCCTCTTATAAATATTTGGGAATTAGTTTTGATGAGGAAATTACTTTCATCGAACATACTGGATTACTAATTGATAGGGTGAGTAAAAGAGTGGGGGCCCTATGAAGAACAACCAAATGTTTAACATAAAGTAGTAGGAAAAGGGTTGCTGAACAATTAATGCTCCCTGTATTGACGTATGGGGACTTTGTATATCGAACTGCTAATAAAACACTTTTGAAAAAATTAGATACAGTTTACAGTAGAATTGCCAGATATGTTTTGCGGTGTGAGCCAAGAACACACCATTGTGTGTTGCTGACTACACTACAATGGCAAACACTTGAGAATAAATTTGCCATGACGTGGCAAAAATTAATCTATAGATATCGTATGGATTATCCAGAGCATTATATAAATGAGGGCCTGCTTGGAAGGTGTGGTCAACTAAACTTGAGATCAAAAATGACCTGTCCAATAAATAATATCTCTATTTCTGTTAATAAAAACAAATCTGGAGAAAATACCTTATGTTATGAAGTTGCTAAATACTGGAATAATCTACCCTAAAGCTCGCTCATTTCCATTGTATAGCCAATTTCTATGGGAACTGGCAGTATTAAGCACTGTTAGTTGTTTATGCTTTAAGTAATCTGTATGAATGAGAGTTTTGAGGAGTCGTAAGGGAGGAACATAGTGATTGTTTCAGTATTGTTATGTATGTGAAATCATTCTTTACAGTTGTATATTTTAATGTATAGGCAACACGTTTATTTATTTATTTTATTTATTAAATTTTGGTGACCGGGTAGGCCCACTGAGCCCCGAAGGTCCCTTTTTCAGAGGCGACCCGAGATAATACAAGATAAAATACAGTGGAGAAACACTTTTGAGTACATAGGTTGTTCAAGCATAAGGTGGTTACAGACAGTGGTTACAGACATGGTTATCATCATGACACAGTTTGCCTTGGTACTACTTGGCATAGTGATATATATGAGGTAGCATTGGTCCCTAGGTATCCAGATACTAGAAGGAGGTACATGGTCAGCTCACCTTTGGGAAAGTTTGATGCGGAAAAAGGGGATACCTTAAGAGCCGTGGCAGTGGCATGCAATTGTGGCCAGTATATGGGACCTGAGCCTGGTGCAGACACACGTTACAAACAGGACAGTCTTGTAAACTAGGTCTTTTGGCCTAAAGATTTGTTTTCCTGTATAAAAATAAAGTTTTACTACTAGTGCTACTACTACTACTACTACCACCAGAGGGAGCTCTTAAACATGGGATGGGTGGAACTACGTCTAATGGACGCAGGTAAGGTATTTCAGAATCTAGGGGTGCAGACAGCAAAGACATGATCACCTGCCAGAGTATGAGTTTTTGGGACATGGAGGGGGGGAAGGACAGCTGACCTGAGCTGGCATGACGGTAGGGCCGGTTGGAGGAGTTGAGAGAAGGCAGGTGGGGTGGCATTACGGACAATTTTGTCTGTGAAGCAGCCCAAGACAAAGGAATGAGAATTACTTGGGGGCATCCAATGTAGGTTTTTGTATAAGTCACAGTGATGGGTAAGCTGAGGGGCAGCGAGGGCAAAGCAGCAGATATTATTATAGGCCTCATCCCATTTTGTGAGACTAAATTTAGTAGCGATGGTTAAGGTAGTCAGTCCATAGTGGAGAGAGGGAAGAAACAATCCTTTATCAAGGGCAAGGTGAACAACTGCTGTAAGGGACCCTCAAGCCCTGTATACAAGTCCAAGCTTGATGTTTGTTGCCCTGCATACATTTTGAATATGTACAGATAGGTCTAACTGAGGGCCAAGAGTAACTCCCAGGTATTTAAAAGAGCATGTAGTGCCAACAGGGACTCCATCATGACCAAGGCCACTGATTTTCGGTTTTTACCGGAAAACCCGGTAAAATTTCGGAATCAGAGCTACCTGAACACCGGTAAAAACAAAGATTTCATGGAATCTGGCATTTTATATCAGATCAGTAAATCTACAAAAACTTGTATTTTTCTTATAATTCCTTCCTGTACTATTTTCAGTTTGCTTTATTTAGTGCTATATATATTAAGCCTTGTTTTATTCTGACTATTTATGCATATACTGAAAGAATAATAGCAGAATCCCGGTACAATCCGGAAATTAGAGTAACAATCACCGGTGCAATTCCGGAATCTGAAGGCTTGAAAATGGAATTTCATTGTTTTAGTCACCGTAAATCAGTGGCCTTGATCATGACTCGAGATATTTAGTGGGATGGGACACTGCTTGAGCTTGGCAGAGGATCCAAAAAGCGCGAGTTGTGTTTTCTTTATGTTTAGCACAAGCTTGTTTGTCAGGAGCCAGTTCTGCAGCTTGTTGACGTCAGCTTGTAAACTGTGATTTATGGCACTGACATCACCTGAACTAAACAGGAGAATCGGGTCATCTGCATAAAGTGTTGTGGTACCATAAGTGGGGACCGTACGAAGGTAATTGATGAAACGAGAAAATAGGATGGTGCCCAGGATAGATCCCTGAGGGACACCAGTCACAACAGGAGCAGGATCTGAGAGATCTCTATTGTATTTAACAAGCTGTAGCCTACCAGTGAGATAATTGGAAAACCAGTTTAGGGCAGGGCCAGACACACCAAGGGAGTAAAGTTTAATGCAAAGTAATGTGTGATCCACCAGACCAAAGGCCTCAGAGAAGTCTACAAAGATCACCCCCGACAACATGCCATGGTCCATGGCAGTTCTTATTTCAGATGTGACTGTGTAATAAAGACATTAAAGAGGATTGGTCTCAGTACTGATTCTTGTGACACCTTGCTTGTCATCCCCCCGCCTTCCTCACAGTGAACTCCATTTACCACCACCCTCTATCTGCTGTCCCACAAGTTATTTCTCACTCAGTTTACCAACTTAGGACCCACTCCTAGACTTCCCAGCTTGTTTACAAGTTTCCTATGTGGAATGGTGTCAAATGCCTTACTAAAATATAGGTAGGCCACATACACCACTCCCCACTGATCCAATTCCCTGGTCACCCAGTCAAAAAAATCTATCAGTTTTGTTCGACATGATCTCCCCCCAAGTGAATCCATGCTGCCTCAGATCAAAAGGCCACTGGATTCTAGATATTCCACAATACTTTTCTTTAGCAATGATTCCATTACTTTCCCCATCACCAAAGTCAGGCTGACTGGCCTGTAGTTGACAGCCTCCTCTTTTCTTCCACTTTTGTGAAGTGGGACTACATCCGCCCTCTTCCAGTCCTCTGGAACCACTCCTGTCTCCAGTGGGTGGTGGAACAGGGCTATCAGATGTGTAGCCAGCAGCTCCCTGAGCTGCTTTAATGTCTTAGGATGCATCACTTCTGGTCCCATTGCCTTGTCCACTTTCAGATTTGCCAGGTTCCTCAGAGCCCTCTCCACTATAAATGGACTAGTGTCTACCTCCCTTCTTTTGATGCTCCTGGTCCTTATCTGTGGTTCCTCACCTTCCCCTTCCTCTGTGAAGACTGAGCAAAAGTACTTCTTCAAGATATCCACTTTTTCCTGGTCTTCCTCCACACATTCCTCTTCTTCCTTTCTAAGACTTATTGTCCCTCCTCTGCTCTTTTACTTTTCCCTCATGTACCTGAAATTTTCCCCTTTCTGTACTGCCTGGGCTATTTTCTCCCCCATCTGCACCTTTGTGATCCTAATTACTTTCCCTTCCTCCCTCTGTTTCTCCTTTCTCCTGATACACCTCTCTGTCTTCCTCTCTGTGTGTCTCCTTATACCTCATGAATGCTAATTTTTTTGCCCTTACCTTTGCACTCACCTCTTTAGAGAATACAGTCTTTTTCCTCCTGCTCTTTCTTACTTGTTTGAAGCAAATGTTTGTTGCCTTCTGTATCCCTCCTCTTAGATTTGCCCACTGTTCCTCCACTCACCCAATGCCCCCCTCCACACCAGGGCATCCCTGAGGCATTCCCCCATCTTTTTAAAATTGGCTCTCCTGAAGTCCAGGACCCTCGCCTTTGTGTGGTTTGATCCTGCCACAGTACTTACATTGAACCACACTGTATGGTGATCACTGGTCCCCAGGTTGCCACCCACTGTGACATCTGCAGCACTATCGCAGTTGGTGAGTACAAGGTCCAGTACTGCTCCTCACAATTGGGATCTTTTACTAGTTGCCTGAGGAATGCCCCTGCATGGAATCCAGGATATCCCTGCTCCTAGTTGAAGCTGCAGCTAGCATGTTCCAATCTACATCCAGCAGATTGAAGTCCCCCACCAGAGGCAACTCTCCATTGTTTGCCATCTTTTGGATCGCTTCCACTAGAACCTTACCACCCCCTCACCCCCCGTATTAGAGGTCTGTAGATCATGCCACTGTGAATAGCGGCTCTCTTTCCTTTGTCTAGGGTGACCCACAGTACCTCGACCACTTCCTGATTTCCTGTATCTCAGTAGCCTTTTGCTATCCCTCACATAAAAGCCACCACCCCCTTTTTCTCACCCTGTCTGTTCCTAACAGAGTGTAGCCTGGTATGGCTATATCTCAGTCATGATTTTCATTACACATTGACTTGATAATGGAGACAATGTCCAGGTCAACCTCAGCCATGATGGCATCTAGGTCTGGGATTTTGTTTCCCAGACTTCAAACATTTGGATACACGGCCTTCCAGAATATGCCACCACCCTTTTCATCATCATCATCCCCTGTCCCCTTTTGCCATCTCTTCTTACCCCTTCTGCTCTCCGTTCCATCTTTCTTCCCTTCTACCACTTTGTTTCCTTTTTTGTTGGGTAGCCTTGGGGATTTCTTTCCTTTAGATCTCTCCCTACTGCCTACTTCAGTTTGGAGGAATAGTTTATGTTTCCCCTTTCCTTCTGCCACTCCACTTGGCTAGTTTAAATGGCTATCAATGTAACATTTAAAATGTTCATTGAGGACTGTGGTTCCCCTCCCAGCTCAATGCAGGCCATCACCCCTGTATAGGCATCTATCCCACTAGGTGAGACCCCAAACCCCAATGTAGATGAAACCCTCCTCTCTGCACCAGTCCTTCAGCCATGTGTTGAAGCTCCTGTTACAGGGTACCCTATCTTTCCCCCTGTCGTAGACAGGTAGCACCTCAGAAAAGGCCACTGAGTGTGCTACCTGCTTAAGACCCCTCTCCAACTCCCTAAGCATTACATGTATTATCCTAGCCTCATCCCTAGCCAGGTAATTGGTCCCAAGATGGACAGTGACATACAGCTCTCCCCCTGTCCTGCTTCCCTAACAATCCTCAGGATCCACTCCCCATCCCTATAAGCCATGGTGTCATGTGGGCACCTAAGCTCCCTCTCCCTTCCTGACCCCAAATCTTTAACCTAAACAAATGAGTTCCCACCAGGAGTTGCTTCCTCCTCATCTGGGGACCTCTGCTACCCACCTTGGGGTCTCCACTATGGAGCACCTCCATATCCTCCTTAGTCACTACTGCAGTTGCCTCTGTGGGACAGTCCTGCCCTGCTAGAGTGGCATAGGAGTTGTATAGTGGTACTGTCTGGTGGATCTGCACCTGACCCACCACCCTTAACCTTTCTGAGCTCACCATAGTCCAGCCGCCCCTCCTATTTGGCAACCTTCGGAGCAGTGGTGGCAGACTTGATGGTCCCTGGGCTAGGGAGGAGACCCCCTAGATCCTTGCCAATTTAACCTGAAGACAAGCAATCTGCCCTCTATGCTCAGAGAAGTGCATGCAGATGGGGCAGCACCATAGTCTCCAGAAAGTCTTCCTTAAAACTGCTGCCCCACAGCCACTGCACTGCACCACTCTGAGCTTATCTGTTATCTACTGTGCCTGTTTTTGTTTTGCTTACTTTACCCCTTTTTTACCCCAATCCTAGATAGGGTGTTTTACCTACAGTACTTCTGGTTTGTTTCTTCCTTGAAACCCTTGTTGTACCGCTACCCAAGAGTGTTGTTTCACCTAAACCCAAGCTTTTGCATACTCTAGCCCTTTTTCTACCCCTACCCTAGGTATGTCACCTAAACCCAATCTTATACTTATTCTACAACCCCCATCTTTTTATCCCTACATTGGATAGAGTGTTTCACCTGTCCCCAAATTTTAGCATGCCCCTACTAACACAACACAATAGTATTTAAGCAAACATAATATATATATATATATATATATATATATACATACACATATATATATATATATATATATATATATATATTAGAGGCAAAAAACTCCATTTAATGCATCAGTTAGGGTTGTTCCACAGTGACAAAAGTGAGGAAATTTGGTGCTAGGGTTGAACCCTCCCCTTGCACTCCTTCAGCCCACCCCCCCCAACCGTCATCGGGGCGTGCGTTAGGGTTCTTGGCAAAACTCTCAACCCATCACATGTGTGAACAAGCTCAGGCAGAGGAGAATGGGGTGAGAGTTAGGATTGACAACCCTGCAACTTTGCTTCTATGCAATATTTTTTCACCAAACCACCAAAACTTACATCTGTGAGATGTTGGCTGCCTTCCCTTCAAATTTCAGCCCAAAAGACCAAACCGTTTTTTTGCAGCAGGGTGGCAAAGAATTCCTGTTATTTTGGCCATAGTCTAGAAAAGTAGTGTCATGATTTGCAACACCTTTCGCAAAAATTTGCGAAAGTGTCGCAAGTGCGACAATACTTTGTGACACTACTTTTCCCAGAAATTTGAAAAACATTTTTCTGGGGTGTTTAACCCCAAAATAAAGACATGGCTAGCATCCTCAGGGCTCAAGTAGGTAAACACAAAATGAATTATGTCCCTAGATGATCCCAATTTTAAATGCCAAGCATCTCTGTGATCAGTAACTGAAAACAAATTGGTGGATTTGCGACACTACTAGGGCCATTTGCAACACTAAAACATGCATTTGTGACACTTTCAAACTTTTTGTTAACTTTTCCCATTGACTTATAATGGAACATGTTTTTTAAATAACTTTTGAACCATTCAATATTTTTTCACAAAATCTTCAAAAGACACATTGGGGACCCTGGCCACATGTTCCCTGAACATTTCAGACCAGTCGCACAAACCGTTCAACCTGTATGCATGAGCAAAGAATGCGCAAAAAAACGTAATTATGAATAATGGATGTTGGTTAATAACTCCACAGCCGTATATCCGACTGGTACGGAAGTTACCAGAACTCATGATCTATGGATACAGCCCTTGCCTGCTACATACTAACATACTAAAATGCCAGCAGAATAGGCCTAATGGTCTTTCGTGTCTGCTCATTTGGTCAGCCCCCACCCTGGGTGCTGACCTTGCTGTCCCCCTCGCCTTCTCTGGCTTCTCCCTTCCCAGTTCCGGATATTCTTGCTGCAAAAACAGACAAATCTGTTGAGCGGTGGAAAAGTTATTAAGGTGCAAAGTTTCACCATTTCACCTTAAAAGGGCTACTGAATCCTAACTATGGCAGCACTACCGTACTACCATAATATATATATATATATATATATATATATATATATATATATATATATATATATCAGAGCAAAAACTCCATTTAATGCACTAGTTAGGGTTGTTTCACACTGACAAAAGTGAAAAATTTGGTTTTAGAGTTGAGAGCCCCCCTGGCTCCCCTGCCCACACCCCCAACTGGCATCGGAGTTCGCATTAGGGTTGTCGGCCATAACTCTCACCCCATCACATGTGTAAAGAAGCAGAGGTGTAGGTGAATGGAGTGAGAGTTATGACCGACAACCCTAATGCCCACCCTGATGCCGGTTGGGGGTGTAGGTAGAGGGGGCCAAGGGGGGCTTTCAACCCTAACACTGAATTTCTTCACTTTTGTCGGTGTGGAACAACCCTAACTAATGCATTAAATGGAGTTTGTTGCCTCTAATTTCCCTTCTTTTTGAGAATGGTAATGAGAAATAGTGAATGTAATGTGGCGGCGGGAGCGATGTCTTGTCACATAGTAACATTGTGCCCATAAACGCAAATAGTAATGCGCATGGTGACGCAAAGCAAAACAGAAAGAGAAACAGTACTGTAGACAGAAATGTTAAAAACAACGCAAAAGCAAGCGCAAATGAAAATGCAAAGGATAACGTACATGGTGGCGTAGATGTGAATGGTAAGTGAAACGGGAACGGAACCGCAAGCGAAAACAGTAACAGTAACAGTAATGTAAGCACACAGGCTGGTTTTACCCAAAAGCTGCATAAAGAAAGACAGTGAGTACAAAGAATGTATGCATAATAATGGTTCTCGGAGCAGAAAATGAGGATTTGGAATACTAAATTGCTTATATCTCAGGAACTGTACGGCGTAGAAAAAAAATTAAAAGTCATATGATTTATGACTTTCCTGGCTAGTTTTGTACTTAGCTGCCAGTAGGGGGCTAAGCATTTTTCTGATGAAAAGTCCGTATCTCGCACCGTTTCCAAGATACGGGCCCTGAAAGGTGTGGCAAAAAAAGAGAAGTTCAGAGTGCCATAACTTTGGTTCCCTGTAATATGTTTTCACGAAATCACAAAAAGGCACATCTGTGGGATGTTGGCTGTGTTCCCTCCAAATTTCAGCCCAAAAGATCAAACCATTATTTTGCAGCAGGGCGCCAAAGGATTCCTGTAATGCGTCAGATGCCATAATGTTATCCTATGGGAAAAAGCATCAACTTTGGAGTGCCACAACTTTGCCGCCATGTAATATTTTTTCAACACAACACTGAAAGGCACATCTGCGAGATGTCAGCTGTGTTCCCTCCAAATTTCAGGCCAAAACACCAAACCATTCTTTTGCAGCAGGGTGCCAAAGAATTGCTGTCATTTTCCCACAGCCTAGAAAAGTACTGTTGAAGTTTGCGAAAGCTTTCACAAATTCATTCAACAGTGTCACAAGTGCAACAGTACTTTGGGAAAGTAATTTTTCCAGAAATTTGAAAAACATATTTCTGGGATGTTTTACCCCAAAATAAATACATGGCTAGCATCCTCAGGGCCCGACTAGGTGAATACAAAAATAATTAAGTTGCTAGAGGGTCCCAATTTTAAATGCCAAGCATTTTTCTGATCATTAACTGAAAACAAAATGGTGGATTTGCGACAGTAAAAGGGCCATTTGTGAAAGTAAAAACTGCATTTGCGACACTGTTGAACTTTTTGTTAACTTTTATCATTGACTTATAATGGGAACTTGTTTTTTGAATAACATTTGAACTGTTTAATATTTTTTCACGAAATCTTCAAAAGGCACATTGGGGACCCCACCACACGTTCTCTGAAGATTTTGGATCAGTCGTGCAAACTGTGCGACCTGTAGAGACAACAGTAACATTCCAGAAAAGTGTAAATGCCCATGTAGATCATGCTTAATAACCCCGCAGCTGTATATGCGACCAGTACGAAACCTGGCAGATCCCAAGGCATATGGGTCTTGATCATGTATTCCAAATTTCAGGCAAATCCATCAAACAGTTGCAAAGTTATTAAGGTACAAAATTTTGGGTTTAATATGTAAATGGCTCCTCAACCCTAACTATAGTGGCTTTACATTACCACTGTAATATATATATATATATATATATATATAGTATATGTATTACAGTGGCACAGTAGTGCCACTATAGTTAGGGTGGAGTACCCCATTTAAGGTTAAATCTGAAATTTGGCAGCTTAATAACTTTGCCACTGTATGACAGATGTACCTGAAATTTGGCGTGCATAGTTTGGTACGATAGGTCTCTGGATCTGCCAAGTTTTGTTATGGTCGGATATACAGTTGCAGAGCTACAGAGTGCTGAAAAATGCACAAATTACGTATTTTTGTGCATTCTTTGCTAGCACCTTCAGGTCTCATGGTTTGCATGACCAGTCCAAAACCTTCAGGGAAAATGCAGCCATGGTCCCTGATGTGTCTTTCAAAGATGTCACGAAAAAATATTAAACGGTTCAAAAGTTTTTCCAAAAACAAATTTCCCATTGTAGTCAATGGGAAAACTTAACAAAATGTGCGAAAATGTCGCAAATGCTCTTTTTACTTTTGCAAATGACCCTTGTAGTGTTGCAAATCACCCATCTTGTTTTCAGTTGGTGGTCACAGAAATGCTTGGCATTTAAATTTGGAACCCTGTAGGAACACAATTCTTGTAGTGTTCACCTAGTCAAGCCCTGCGGATGCTAGGCATGTCTTTTTTGGAAGGTAAAACACCTCAGAAACATGTTTTTAATATTTTTGTAAAAAGTAGGGTTGCAAAGTACTTTCGCATATGTGACGCTTTCGTGATTTCATTTGCGAAAGTGTCGTGATTTGTGAAAGTACTTTGCGACACTATGTCCAAAACAATAGGGAATCTTTGACACCCTGCTGCAAAAGAACGGTTTGTTCTTTTGGGCTGAAATTTGGAGGGAAGAAAGCCAAGATCCCACAGATGTGCCTTTTGGTGGTTAGGTAACAAAATATTAGAAGGGCTGCAATGTTACAGCACTCTGAAGTTGATGATTTTTCCCATAGGCTAACATTACGGCATCCGCCGCGGCTTTTGGGGCCCGTATCTTCAAAACATTTTGCAATACGGACTTTTCGTCATAAGAATACTTATTCCCCCACCAGGGGAATAAGTACAAAACTAGCCTAGAAAGTCATAAATAATATGAGATTTTACCTTTTTTTTGACGTCGTACTGTTACTGAGTTATAAACAATTTAGTATTCCAAGTGCTCATTTTCTGCTCCGAGGGCCATTATTATGCATACATTCTTTGTAGTCACTGTTTCTGAATGCACCTTTTTGGGACACAAAAGGGTGTGCATTTGCATTACTGTTTACATTAGCATTTCCATAACTGTTTCTTTAGTGAGTGTTTCATTTCGCCAGCAAGTGAGTTATCCTTTTGTTTGTGTTTGCACTTGCATTTGCATTACTGTTACCCTTTGCATTTCTGTTACTGTTTTTGTTTGTGTTTACTTTTGCGTCTATGTGTACGTTACCATTTGCATTTGTGTAGGCACTTGCATTTGCATTTCCGTTAGTGTTTGTGTTTTCTTTGGTGTCATTGTTGGTGTTAGCGTAGGCGTTTGCATTTCCAATTGCATTACCATGACCGTTTACATTACCATTTACATTTGCGTACACACTTGCATTTTGTGTTTCCATTTGTGTTACTGTTTTCTTTGATGTCATCGTTGGTGTTACCTTAACCGTTTGCATTTCCAATTACGTTACTGTTACCATTTGCATGTTCGTTACCATTTGCATTTCTGTTGACCTTAGCATTTGCATTTTTGGTAGCATTTTCATTGTTGAGTGCATTACTGTTTCCTTGTGTATCCACATTGCCATTACCATTTGGTTTCTGTTTGCATCTGTGTTAGCATTTGCATTTTCATTACCATTTTTAGTTCCATTGTGTTAGTGTTTCTGTTACCGTTTTCATTACCATTTACATTTCTGTTGCCGTTAGCTTTTGCATTACCGTTTGCGTTGCCATTTCTGTTTTCATTTACTTTTGCACTTGCGTTTGTCTTACTGTTTGTGTTACTGTTTCCGTTTGCTTCACCGTGTTTGTTACAATTTGCGTTATCATTAGCATTACTGTTTTCTTTTACCTCACTGTTTTCATCACCATTTGCTTTAACGTTACCGTTTGTGTTTTTGCATTTGCGTAGTACAGTGCAGAACATTATGTTTTTGCTATTTTTCTACATTGTCTTCCGTGACATACAGTGCAGCCAGTGTGTAGTTGATTGGTCTGAATCTTGGCATATAGAAAGACCTTTGTTCAATGAACATGCCAGTTTTTTTTTTGGGGTGAACGAATGTTGTTCCGTTCCAGAGTTATTGCCATTTGAAGTTGCCTCACTTCACAGTTACTGATTTTTCAGCAACCAGGTCTGCCATTTTAGCGCATTTTCGGGCCATGATTTCCTCCATTTTGTGGTGGGAGACTTCTTAAATGTGCAGAAATATAAACATTTAATATCTCTGGAATGGTTTGGTCTTTTCACATGAAATTTGGAGGGTGTTGATTGGATGTCCTGGGGATGTGAATGATGCTGTTTACATGTTGGAAAAGTAATTATCTGTGGAGATACTGCATGATGCAGTTAACATTTTGTACATAGCATTCTGCACGGTGCTACTGGCTTGAAATTTATAGCGTAGGTTAGCCCTAGTGGTACAGAGGTGCCTTGCAGTGATTTGCTGTGTAAAACATTAGCAGTTTTGGAATTATGCCACTCTGATGAATGAAAATGTGGTTCATTATGCTTCAATAACTTCTGAACCGTGTGTCCAATTTACCTGGCATTTGGAATGTACAAAGATTTATAATACATCTTTGACTGTGACAATTGTCAGGTCACTGACACTTACAGTTGCTGAATTGTGCATGTTATGTTGTTTACTCGTGGCACTGTGCAACCGTTGAATGGATGTACACACAATTCTGGACACATGGTGTGCTATGATACATGACTTCTTTTAACAATTTTTGATTCCATCAGATATATGGTTCTTATGTAGTGAGGTGGCAAAAATGTTATTTATGGCACTCCTGTGCAGTTTCGTAGTGCAGCCAGTGTGTGGTTGATTGATATGAAACTTGCCAGGTAGAAAAACCTGTTAAAGGAACATGCCAGTTTGTGTTTGGTGAAAAAATGTTGTTCTGTTACAGAGTTATCACCATTTGAACTTGGCCCCCCTCACAGTTACAGATTTGTCAGCTGCCAGGTCTGCCATTCTAGCACATTTTCTCCCTGATTTCCACCATTTTGTGGTGTGAGACTTATTAAAGGTGAGGAAATGTAAAAATTTAATATTGCTGGAACGGTTTGATCTTTTCACATGAAATTGAGAGGGTGTTGAGTGGATGTCCTGGGGATGTGAATAATCCTGTTTACATGTTGGAAAAATTATTTGCTGCAGAGATACTGCATTACACAGTTAACGTTTTCTGCATAGCTTTCTGCATACTGCTACTGGCTTGAAATTTATAGCGTAGGTATCCCTAGTGGTACGGAGATGCCTTGCAGTGGTTTGATGTGTAAAACACTAACAGGTGCAGAATTATACCACTCTGACAAATGAAAATCTGGTTCATTACACTTCAATAACTTCTAAACTGTGTGTCTGATTTGCCTGGCATTTGGCATGTACACAGATTTATAATATATCTTCGACTGAGACAATATTTGAGTCACTGGTACTTACGGCCAGATTCACATAACATTTGTTATACATGTTGTGGTATGGTACATGTCTTCACTTACCAATTTTCATTTCAATCAGTCATACAGTTTTTGCACAGCAAAGTGACAAAAATTCGCATGGTGTGCCCCGCACTCCCACCACCACATTCCATTCACTATTTATAGTGCACATTCTCAAAAAGGAAGGAAATTCATGGCAAAAAAAGTCCATTTAATGTATCAGTTAGGGTTATTCCACAGTGACAAAAGTGAGGAAATTCAGTGTTGGGGTGCCATCCCTTGCACCCCACGCCCACCAGCAGGCATCGGGGTGTGTGTTGGGATCATTGGTCATAACTCTCACCCCATTCTCCTATACTGCACCACCTCAGCTTATTTACATGAGGAATGGGGTGAGAGTTAAGGCCGATGACCCCAATGCACACCCCGATGCCTGTTGGTGGGGGCGGGGTGGGCGTGGGGTGAAAGGGGTGGCAACCCTAACACCAAATCTCCTTGCTTTTGTTGCTGTGGAACAATCCTAACTGATGCATTAAATGGAGTTTTTATGTATATATATATATATATATATAGCCTGTATACATAGTATATATAAGATTGCTCCAAGCATGGTGGTGAAGTAGCAATCTACCATCACCAAGATTTACCAGTCTCTCTTGCTAAAAGTGAGACTGTCCCACAGGATCATGAACTTCTCCTCATTAAACTGTTACCTGCCTCCTCTCTCCCCATTTTCATTGACATGCTATACTCCTCCACCAAAAGAGTCCCCTTTTCCTTGGTCTTCATCATCTCCTCCCTATCATCCATTGCTAGCTCTAGTGAACTCATTCTACTTGGTGATTTCAATCTGGACTGGGCCTCCTCTGCTTTAAAATCCACCATACAGCACATTGAGTCTCTAAACCTCCATCAGCTAATAAATGATCCCACGAGACCAAATCTTCACTCCCATAACCACATCCTGCTTTACTGGATCCTGGTCTCTTACCTACACTGGACTTCCTCTGCTGGCACAGTCCCTGACATATTCAGTGATCATCTAATGACATACTGTACATGCAAACTACAGTTTCCTCGCTCCCCCCAAACTTACTGCTGGATTCATTCTTTACGTTTCCTAAACATCTCAGATCTCCTGCATGATCTCGCATCCTCTGATTGGGTGCTTTTCTATTGTTCTAATGATGTTAATACTGCCCTCTTCTTCTTCTGCCACATTTTTAACAAAATTTGGAATATACATGTTCCTTCACACCATCGCAGAATGTTTCATTTCCACCATACTTAGTTATCTGCTGACATCATCTAGCTCTGAAACACTCATGACTGTGCTTGGGCATGCAAGAAAGCATCTTTTTGTCTCAATGACATCATACTCTGAGAAATGCACACACCAAAGCTATTAGGTCTGCTAAATCCTACTACTTTAGGCATACATTAAAAGAGAACATGAACTTTCTTCACTTCTCAACCCCCAACTAATTATTCCTCCCCATCTCTCGTGATAGATACCAAACTTGTCTCAGACCCTCTCAACATTGCCTCCACCCTAAAAAAAATCTTCACAACATGTGCTGTCCCCTCTTCCTCCATCAACCCCCACTCTACTGCTCACCCCTCCATTTCCTAATGCCCTGTAAATTCCCCCACTTCTCTGCAAGCTCCTCCAACTCTAAATTTATTTAATTTCTCTCCTACCTCTGCTCAAGAGGTGTTTTGAGCCCTTAAATCACTCAAGCCTCATAAATCCAGCCCTTATGGGCCTGACCCTCTTCTTCTTCAAACTCTACCCCTGCCATTGCTCAAACTTTGTCCCATCTGCTTTACCACTCTTTCACCCTTGGGATGGTTCTGCAGGCCTGAAAATCTGAAAAAATGATCCCCCTCTACAAAGATGGTGATCACTCTTTACCTGGAAACTACTGCCTGATCTTCTCCTCCCTACTCTGTCTAAGCTCCAAGAGTCACTTGTCCTTACCAGACTTAGCCTTTTTCTCACCTCATCTGATTTTCTGTCTCCATTCCAGGCTGGTTTTCAGAAAAATCATTCCACTGCCTCCTCCCTTCTCTAGGTTACTGATGCCATTCTTACAGGCAAGGATCAAGGCTACATTACTGCAGCTATATTCATAAACTTAGCCAAGGGCTTCAATTCTGTCTCCCATCCTCTTCTCTCTAAACTCAAATTCATGGACTCTCCCCTCTATCTGTCAAATGATTAAAATCTTATCTCTCTGGTGCTCCCAATGCATCCAAGCTGGTGACATGCTCTCTCCCCTCTTCCTATTTTAACAGAAGTAGCTCAATGCTCTACTCTTGGCCCTATTTTATTCTCTGTCTTCCTGAAAGATCTCCCTACACTATGCTCTTCTTCCCTGATTCACGTCTATGCTGATGACATTAGCCTCTATATGTCTAGTCCCCCAATTCCTGTGGTGACTTCTAAGTTGCAAACTGACTTTACTCATGTCCTAAATTGGTTCCAAACCAATCAACTCAAGGTAAATACTACTAAAACAGTTTCTATGACTTTTGGTACTTCCCAAAAACTTGCAAAGTTTACCACGCCCCTTTCTTTCTCAACCCTTGATGGCTTCCTTTTGCATTCTGTTCTGTCCTTTACGTATCTTGGTGTCTGGCTAGACAGTAGTCCTGATTTCACAAAACACATATCAACTATATGCATTCCAAGCTCCTCCCCACACTTGGTGCTCTCTATAGAAACAAAGACACCCTCTCCATCCCTGTTCGATGAATAGTCCTTACTAAAACTATCCTACCTCTATTTGACTATGGGTCCTCCTCCACATACACCCTCTCCAGACTTGACATCCTTTCTGACATTTTACCTTGAAGGTTCAACTTAGGACTCATCAATGCTCCCTCTACTCTTTGCTGTCACTCCCCTCCCTTTCCTCTCACCAATGCCACTATGCATCCATCATCTCTGCCAAATTCTGGTTTGGTTTGCTTCCGCCCTACCTTGCTTCCCTCCTATCTCCCTACTGACTCTGCACACGTGACCCTCATTCCTTCGCCCTCACCCTCCCACACTCGAACTCAGGCAAGGCTGCTTTCTCCTTTTTCTTCTTCATTTGTGGGACTCACTTCCCTCCTTGCTCCATTTGATACCCTTGCTAAATCTCATTAAATGGACACTCTGGTGTTCCCCCCCCTTGCTCTTGTCACCCACCTGACTAAACCTCCTTGTTATGCCCAACTTACTTTCAGACAGTTACGAGTAAATTTTATCAAGCTTTAATTGTACGATACCTCCAATATGTTTTTACTGTTGTTCCCTGAGTTTACCCTGTAGCTCTTACATTCTAATATGTATTGTTGTAACCTGAAGTTGAAGTTTATTCTTTGTATTTTTGCTAGTAAATTGCTGTTGTATTTCTGCTTCCTCCTCAGGTAACATTGTAACCTCCCTGAGTCTCTGCACTATTTGTACTTACCTTCTCACCCAGGCTCTAGCCTCACCTACCTGTGACACTATTGTAAACTGTCTGCATATCATGCATGTATGTTGATTATGCCTACTCTTACCCTGGGTCACACCTGGAAATGAGTTTCAGCTCAGTGTGCTTCTCCCAGTAACAAACTTTTAAATAAATAACATTTATTCTTTTCTTGCATGGTTTTTGAATAGTTTACCTTGCCCACCTTTTTTTGTTTCCTTATCTGGTTGATATGACTCCAGCATTCTGGTTTCCTTTCCCACTGCAGTTCTCACAAAAGCATCCTTTTTTGCCCTGCAGTGTAAGTGGAATCAGATGTGAAAGTTGTGGAGTGACTGGCCGACCAGCAGACTACTGGCAGACTCCAGCAGACTCTAGGCAGACAAATTATGTATCCCAGCACAACAGCCATTTTCATGGATGGGCCACTACAAAACAGACCCTGTAAAAAGAGAGATTCTAGCTCAAATTGGCTGTCCAGGCCATTGGTCACTGTGTGGTCACTTCAGTCCTTCTAGCCCTCATTGGAGCAATTGATGCTGGGGGATGGCTGCAAGATGCCAAAGTAGCCCTCACAACCACCAGTGCTGGCTGGCTGAAGAGTCTGGTGGTGTCTGGTGGAAGGAATCTGCTGAGATTTAAAATTTAAAGGGCTCAAGTTTCCTGCCAAAAAGGGTCTCTGCCTCTTGGCACAAATCCTAGCCCAGAATTGCTGTCAGGGCCATCAGTCACTGTAGACTCACTTCGGCCCTCCTAGCTCCCGTTGGAGTTATCGGTGCAGGGGAAGGGTTGCAGAGTGCCAAACTAGCCCTCACGACCCCTAGTCCTGGCTGCCTGAATAAACTTACTTATTTTTGAGCATTTTATTGCCAAAACAATAGTTATACAATTTTCATATTGGATGTCACACCAGCATATATGATAGTCTGGTATTTTTTGTTACTTTGTTTTTTATCCAAGCTGCACTGTACTCATGATTGTAAATTACATGTCATAACTCTAGGTACATAGCATAACCCATATATCTTTGTAGGAGATGGACTGAAATAAATAAACAACTAAATTTAAAATGAAAATACATTACTTTGTGAGTGATCAGTACAGGGAATGATGTCTGTTACAGTCAAATATTTCACTTACATTGACAGATTACATCTCATCAAGCATTAAAAAAAGGATGAGAAACAGGAAAACAAAACATGTGAGAAAATAAGGATATATACATTCATAATTTATTATAAAATGAGATAGATAGTGTTTCAAAGTGGATATTAAAAACAGTACTATGGAAATCAAAAGTTACCGGAGTACTTTTGTATGCGAGTATGAGTTGAATGGGGAGAGTGGCTGGCGGCATGAGTAAGTGATGAATTTTGAATCTTGCATCATAGCCCATTAAGAACACATCAGTATGTATACAATGTCACAAATCATTATCATAATTTTTTTTTTTTACACTATCTCTGGTTGGCCTGTGCATCTCTCTGGTGTACCCTTTCAATCTTCACCTCTACTCCCCACCTGAAACCTCACTCACTACCGGGAGTAAAAGTGCTGAGTTACTCCCTTCTCAAGCCTGTGGACTCAGCTGGCCCCCTGGATCTAAGCCCTTCGGGGTGAGACTGCCACTCCTACCTGGCGACCCTTCTGGAATCTAGGTGGTTGGTCCACAGATAGGTCGAGGAGCTTGAAAGAGCCAGTGTGGATGTGGTTTGGTATTGGGGATGTGGGTGTCAACCACTGGGGTCATGGTCACCTTCCTGGACCTTCCAGGATTTTTCTGTGAAGTTCCCCCCAAGACACAGCATGCAATGACCCTGCACAGCACCTCCTCTGTTGCCGGTGTCTGCTGTTGCCTCACTCCCAGTCAAAATCCCTACTCATGCACTGCCCCTGGTCTCCACTGGGAGTTGCTACAGAGTGGAGAACCCCCTGTGACCATCCCCAGGAGAGGAGAGCAGTCCTCCGAACACTCGATCCTCTCCCTCCCCTGCCAACCCCCGGCATCCCAAGTCCATTCTTGATCCCGGGTCACTGGCATGACGTGATGTGTGGCATCCAGCACCTCAACCCTCAGCACCACTGGGCCGGCTAGCATTATCATAAATTGAAGTCAAATTAATACAGCCTGAAAGAAGAAAGAAAAACTATTTTTTCTTAGCATATAAACACCAGCTTACACAGGAGAAGTGTTTGTGCTAGATGACAGTGCATTTTCAAATGTAAATGGCATCACTGCACAAATCAGGACATCGGAGAATTCCTCAGCTCATTCGCATCAATGCTAGACATACAGGAAGCTGTCTGGTTATGGTCACATCAGCAACCATGATATTTCTTCCCATTATAAAAATATGACAACATTTATTTCCTTTTTAAATATTTTATTTATAAGCTAGAAAGATTGTCATACTATTGCCGGAGCATCAGCTATCAAAGAACATATGAACTACAGCTGATTTGCTGTTCTCTTTAAAGAAGTTGCGAGACAGTTGTCTGAGTCAGAATTTTATAGGCCTCTGTGTTCTGACCCCACACTACTCACTCAAATAGGACATTGATGAATTCTTGGCATACACATATTTTATGAAATTAGTCTGCAAGAAAGGGAATTTTTAACTATAGACTGTCTTTTAAGGGTTCAAATTTACATACTGCCAAAAATTCATAAGACATTGACTAACCCCCTAAGGGAAACCAGTTACCTCTGGGGTGGGTAGACTTAGAGTATAACATAGATGACTACATTAAACCACTGACTAGAACACTGCCTTCTTTCCTTTCAGATACAGGTGACATGCTAAGATTATTGGAGGGGATCGGCATTGGGGGTGAATCTATTCTTGTCACCCTTGATGCCGAATCCCTCTATACCAACACACTTCATGGTATGAGTTTGAGGGCTATGAGGTATTTTCTGGGATAGATGAGCATGCAATTTCAGCAACATATCTGTAGGTGGACATGGCAAAAATGGGCCTAGAGAGTAGCAATTTGTCATAATGGGCAAGTTCTACATTCAACAAAAGGGTGCCACGATGATTGCAAATTTTGCACCCACCTATGGGAACCATTACTTGGATATTGGGAGGAAGCCAATATACTGTATGGGACCCAGTAAACAATCATTTTTTATATTTATATACTACTGTTATATCAATGATATATTTATAAAGTGGTAGAGCATTCTATGAGAACTTGGTAGTTTTGCATCCTACTTGCATAGAAGTAATGAACATCTGAAATTCACAGTGAATCATAGTTACACTACACTTCCATTGCTGGATATTGTAATGTGCAAAAGTGAGTTGGGAGGAATTTCTATGGGCTTGTATCGTAAGCACACAGACTGGAACACATTACTATATGCTAGTAGTTCTCACCACCAGCACATGGTAAATAATATCCCAAAAATCCAATTATTGTGGGCACAAATAATTGTAGTACTCAGGAAGAACATTGAAAGGAGTCTACTTTGTTACAAAAAAGATTTTTGGATAGAGGGTATGGGCATGAACTGTGAATGTGACAAAAGAGAAGTATGACAATACAGATAGGGTGAGCCTTTTAAAGACAAAACCAAATGAGAATCAAAGAGGAAGATAAGCTTTGTAGCTACATATTTGGTAAGGACTGACAAAGTGCAGAAGGTGATATAAAAACATTGGCGCATGCTGGGGTCTGACATCTGGTTTAGGGACATTGTGGCTAATCCACCGAGAAAGGTGTATAGTTGTGATAAGAATTTAGGGGACAAGTTATCCCATTCAATCCAACTGATTGCAAGACATAGAAATTGGCTTCCCCACTCCCAAAGAGATGAAAAATTGTGGACTGTGCAAGTATTACACCACCATTAAAGAATGTACAGAATATATTCATCCAAAAACAAGAAGGCCACAACAGATACGGACTTTATAAATTGTGATACAATTTATGTGGTATACTTCACAATACTGTATGTACATGTGGATCATAGTATGTGAGAGAACTTACACAGGGTGGGAGAACATATGATGGCAGTTCAAAGTAAGAATATTAAATAAGTATTAGTAGAGCACCCCTAAAGAAGCTGTAAATAATCAGAACACATATTGCTGTTTACATGTATCGAGCAGGTTAAGACTGGACCAAGAAGAGGGGTTAGAGACTTGGCACTTGGAGGAAGAGTCATGCTGGATACATGCACTGGGGGCATGTAACAACCCATTGCTAAATATTTCATTTGAATTGACCAATTTTCTGACTGTTTGTTAAGACATTTTAGTCATTGTGGTTAGTCAAGTAATAATGCTCATTATGCAAGCTATAGGCTCTGTAATGAATTAACTATCACTGTGCTATATTGCATTTTTTATCAAAGAATTTACCTCAAAATTAAGGCAAATCATATTAATATAAAGGTATTATTTATTAGCTTTTATTGACCAGGTGAGTACACTGAACACAGTTGTGCCTATTTTCAGGTATGACCCAGGAGGATACAAGACAATCAGTACAATAACTACAAGCAAGCCACAATTACAATAAAGACCAGTGCAGCAAAGTAACAAATACAACAGACCATGAATGTGGAATGGAAAGACAAAAAAACACATATATAAGTTACAAAACTTTCATGAAAATTCATGAGCTGACCAAAAGAGCTGATAAGCTACAGGCCAGCTCAGGGGTATAGACAACTGGGAAAGCAAATTAAATGTACATTCAATTAGCACAGTTTACCAAGAAATGAGAAATTGCATAGACTAGTTCAGCTTAGACCATACTGATGGGAAGGCTAAACTGCCTGGGGGTGGGGGGGTGATGCCTAGAAAACATTGTGTGCAGTTACAGCTAGAGCTGGCCTCAAAGTGAGTCCACAGACACTTTTTAAATTGAGGTTGAAAGGTAGGACCATGGACTGCAAATGGCAGAGAGTTCCAAAGTTTGGGTGTAGCAGTAGTAAAGTCCTGGTCCGCCATGAGTGTGGATATTTTGGGGACAATGAGAAAGGATTTTTCATTGGATCTCAGGGGGTAGGACAGGTAGGAAAAGTTGAGCATGGGCACAATAGAAGTGGAGGTGCCAGTCCTAATTATTTTTTCAATGAAACAGCCTAGCACAAAGTGACAACTTTTTATGCGGAACAACCAGCCTAGACAGCTGTAGAGGCCACAATGATGGGTTGCTCATTTTACCGAGTGGACAAATCTGCAAATGTTATTCTAGGTGATCTCCTACTAAGAAAGCAGAAACTTGGAGGTATTAGTGAAGCATTTAAACCCATAATTGAGGGATTGGAGTAGGACTCCCCTGGCAAGGACTAAGTGGGCACTGGGGGTAAGGCAGTTCTTAACCTGTTATACCAGACCAAGGTTGGCATTGACAGTCTTACAAACATTGTGGATTTGGAGGAAGAAATCAAGGTGCAGATTGAGTGTAACCCAAAGGTACTTGAAGAATGGTGCACCTGAGGGATGGGGGGGGTGCAGCAATTTTTAAGTTTGGCAGGGGATCCAAAAAACATGGACTGAGTCTTTTTGACATTCATTACTAACTTGTTTTGGACAAGCTAGGCTTGCAGTTTGTGGAAGTCCTCTGTAAGATGGACGTGTCAGAGGGTGGTGGGTGAGCAGATAGCACTCAGAAAATTCAGGTTAACACACAAACTGCATGGTTTTATTGCACATCAGAAACAAAAAAAATACTACTTAGAAACAACAATTTTGGCAGGATAGGATCGCTTGTTTGTAATGGACTTCGATTCGTATTGCTGGTACTTCACTTGTAATAAATTTGGCATTGTTTGGACATGAAGGTGTGCATCTCCTCCTCTAGCTCCAGTGTGAGCTCTTCTGGACTTCAGATCTGCTCTGGTCTGAGTCTGGATCAAATCTGATTTCCTGTACCTAGCAGTGGGATTTTATGCCTGTCCAGCCCATCATGTGATCTGCCTCTTTTGCATAACACAGAATATACCATTTACCACAACACTTTTATATACAAAAAGGTGCAGGATGCAAGCAGTATGTATAACAATGGAAACATTCAGGAAAACATTTAAAAACTGGGTTCTGTGTTGTTGTTTTTTAAATTAGCAATGCATAAACAATAAGCCTTAATGAACCTGTAACTCCTCCTAAAACTCTGACATCATGGCCCTCCCATTTATGGATTTCTGTTTAAAATCCTGCCAGTAGGGGCCACTGCTCCTATAGAAGTCAATGAAAACACTGGAAGCTGGACAGCCTGGAAGTATTTCTGAATCCAAATAAAGCCACACTTCAGATAAATGAAACAAAACAGTTCTTTTGTGCTTAAAAGTACATTATTTTAGAACTTAGTACTTATTTTCATGTGTGGCTATACCAGGGGGTTAACAAGGAATACTTTTTCAACAAACAAACAAACCCTTTAAAATTTTAAATATTTGTTCAGGTAGGCCAATGTGTGTTTGGAAGTATTTTAAAAGAAATGAAGAAAATATAAAGTACTTTTCTCTTTAAATGTGCAGCTAAAGACTGACTGTGGGTCTTTTTGGTAAAATAAATCTAAACGTAGAAAGAAAACAAAACAACTGTTTGGGCTATTACCTTCATAAAGAACCCAGGGATACAGGATTTAAACAGAGAGATTTTCTTTCCTCAACCTTGTAATATACCTTTTATAAGCTATTCTCTGCAGGTTAGAATAATGTAAGCCACCATTTGAATTTAGTTTGGAGCCTGGAGGAAGCTGTTACATTGTCTGCCAGCATTTCTCAGTACTACTTTTCTGACTTATAAGAAGAAAACTTTACAGTTTAAACAATACCTAGCTTCTTTCTATATAGCATAACATTTTAAAGCACCTTCTAGGTTTTTTATCCATTTTTGAACAAACCTTCACCTTTTAACATTATAGACTGTAACAGCATGTTATAACAAAAAGTATAGTTTACACAGTACATTCATTTCACTGTGCTTCATACTGCAATCATGGCTCAATCTTTGGACACTGTACTAGCTAGCATTTGTATTTTATTTTATCATTTTCTAAGTCATTTTCATGAGCTTGGACACTTAGAAGGACTGGAAAGGAAAAAATTGAAATTCAGAGGGAGATAGTGGGGGGGGGGGGGGCGGAGTTCTGCAGGGTGTCAGCCTGACAGAACAGAAAGAATAGAAAAGGACAGTAAAGGATAACAGTATGCTGTTGTGCAACAGACTTTAAGAGAAAAGGATAAAATGCAGGGTCCCTCCTAGCCCTGGTAGTGTGCCACACTACAACAGGGATTTGATAAGATTTACATTCCTTGAACTGTGAAGGAGCACCAGGTCATTGGCATGCAATGTGGTGCTACAAGAGGTGATGATGGTAGGGAGGCTGTTTATAGGCAGCGAAAAGAGAATAGGTCCAAGAATCAAACTCCTGGGGACCCCAAGTTTAACAGGGGCAAACTCAGATATAGAGCCATTTGACTTAACCACTTGTCATTGATTAGACAGGTAGTGCTCTGAACCGGGCAACTGCATATGTGGACAAGCCCCTGCCATGCAATTTGGAATATGTCTGACTGTTGTCACACAATTCAACGGCCTTAGACAGATCAACAAAAATGCCACCAGTGAACTGTCCCAGATCCATAGCAGATTTAAATACTGGTGACCAAAAGATATGACATTGCCATAATGTCTCCCACTGTGAAAGCTGCGTTACTGTTGAATTGGCTTGATAATCAACTCCCCCTCACCCCGGTCTGAATGGCATATTGAGATCCTGAGCACCTTTAATTTGGAGTTCTACTTTGTGAATGTTCGACGCAGAAAACATTCTTTTCTCACCAAATGGTGACTTTTATATGCTTGATTAATGACTTTGTAAATTTATTATTAGGATATTCTAAAAGGGACTTACTTGTTATAACTTTAGGTGCATTCATGGTTTCTAGATTCATGGAATTTCGGTGGGCATTTAGGGAGCAGCACTCAATTGTGAGGGGTTAGGTAGGAGGGATTGCATTAGGTGTTTGTTTGTGTGTTGTTGTTTTTTGTTTCCTTTTTTGTTTTATTAAAGAGCACCTTTCTCTGTGCATTACACAACAAATAGGAGGCTCCCATACTTGAATGGGAGTTCATCCATGCAAGTTTTAAAACAATATAATCTGCCCTCTTAGGAAGGGAAGGAATCAAATTTTTCCCCCAAGGGGGCTAGCCACTCAATCCATTCCACCTCCTGACTTGCTGCTCTGCCCCTGTGCTTCCTTGTTTTGTGATGTCACTATAGGACCAGCACGGGGACATGCTCCATGCAAGTCTATGGAGCCGCATTTTAAAAGCTAGTTTCACTATTTTAATCTGACATTTGTTACAAGTCAAAACCAGTATTCAAGTAACAAGGATCTTGTTACTTGAATACTGATTTCAATTTATACCAAAAGTCCCATTAAAATGGTGAAAATATATTTTAAAATGCTGCTCCATACACTTGATACCTTTTTATTATTTCTGAGACTAGCTTTCAAGAGATAAAACTATCTTCTTTAGGTCAGGTCAGGCAGGTCATGTAACAACTAGCCCCTTGTCATTTTAGCAGTCTCTGATAGGGAGTTGCAGTGTAAAAGACAGGAGGCAGCAAAAAATATATACAAGACAGCACTCTTACTGTAACAAGATGATTAGTACAAGACAACACTCATATTATATATTAAATGCACATTGAACTGGCTACTATATAATGGATATTCCCTTTGGGTCACATATCCTATGGAAAAATCTTAACGGGGGTGAAACACCAGGTCTTTGCTACCATACTGTTACTGCCTCAGCTCTGCTTGGGTATTTGCACTGTGCACTTTCGAATAAAGAAAAAAAAGTTCCAGAATATGGAAGTTTGGACATTCATTAGTCAAATATGCAGATAGTGCTGTTACTGTTTCCGTTTTACTTATTCCTGGTTTTGCCTCTGAGCACTGAGTAACTAGAAGCTGCCCAGTCTTTCTGCTAACTATATCTCAAAGCCTATCTATTCCACCAAGCTGCCATGTACCATCCTTCCACTACTAATAAGCAGACTATCCTTTTTGCCCAACTCAGGGTTATTGACGCTACAGTTTCCTGTGTTGCTAAACTCATGTGCCACAATAAATTACACATAGTAATTGTAATCCCCACCCAGCTACAATGTACACTCCATCCATGTCTCAAATCATGACATAATATCAACTGACTATTAGTTCTGAAGCATGATGTTTGTGCTGCTACTGCCCACTCATAGCTGAAATAAACAAACTCTGGTCAGAGCTGATACAGCTGTGGCAAGCTCTTACCTGCAGCATGGCTTTCATAGCAGTGGTGGGTTATGGAGTGGCAGCAATGTTAATAGAGCACCGGTGGAGCAGTGGTAGTTTGTGGCAGAGCAGCAGTTGCCACTCACGAGATGTGGGCCGGGCAAAACTGCACATGCACGACACTCACGCATGCGCAGTTATGCCAGAAGTGCACTCATGAAGATGTGCACCATGGGGGGGGGGCAACCGTACTGTGGAGGGGAGCTCCACCACGGTGGACAGCACCTATGACAGCAGCCCTGTCCTGACATTGCCACATCCTCTGTAGGAGAACACAGGGTTGCGTTCTGGAGCAGATGCCCTGTTCTCATACTGTGATGGCATAATGTCTGTGGAGCTCCACTCAAGCAGCCGCAAATAGGTAAACCAGACTTGTGTCATGATGTGAATGAGTGGCAGACAGTGCAGACATGGCATTTGAAAAATAGTAATGAATTTTCATTTTGTTAAAGCATAAGACATGGAGGGTGAGTAACAGGGTGGACTGGGTGGGTGGTTATACTCAGGTCATTTATTGTAGCACACAAGTTTGGGATTATAGTATGTAAAACTATAGTGGGAATAACCCTAAAATGGGAATGGGAGGTGGCTAGACAGCAGCTTGAATATCAAGCTGTAAATAAAAATAACAACAAAAACATGAAGCATAATAGTAATACTTGGACTACTAGTAGTACTGTCCTTGTAAATTATCCGATTGCTTTATACACTGGCCTTCAGTCTCATACTTCATCTACCCAGCAATCAAATTATTGCCTCATATTTATTTATTTGGCTTTTTTTAACAGGGTAAGTACTGTAGACAGTTGAAGGCCCATTTTTATGTATGACCTGTGATAGAACAACAGTAGGTATCAGACAGTGGACAATACCAGTAATGATGCACGTACACATTGAAGGCAGAACCACAGCAAGGAAAACAACTAATATTAAAGCAGGAAGCAGTTCAATAAGGGTAACAGTAGCCCCAAAACAATAAGACAATTTAGACAGAGCAGTTTAGGCTTACATATAACTAGTTAAAGAGCTAGAGGGTGATGCATCTAAGTGTCCATTAGGACTAAAGAGTGCAGTGGTCAAACCTAAATTGTCTCCTCTGCTCTGGAAGGGGGACACAAGTTCTCCCACTGCGGAGTGGGAAGAGTTCAGTGCATTCACAGACAGAGGATATCAGCAAATATTTCCTCAGTGCATCCTTAAAGGATAATTTAGTGGGACAATTGCATATGGAGGTGGGCAGGTTGAGTTCTGCTACTGTCCTATTATTACTTAAATACCTGATTTAATAATAACAATGAAAACAGAGGTTGTGAGGAAATAACCTGTCGTGCAGGTTGTTGACTACCCAGCAAAGATCTTGACCTTTAAGACAGGTGAATGAATTCAAAGTGGTGGACATGTAGGGAACACCACAACATTATAGTGGATGAGAGTAAACAGTTGGTGGTGTTATAAAGGACAAAATAATGGAGAACCAATTGTTTACACAATGCATGTACTGTATTTCATTTCTGCTTATGAAGTGAGGCATGGTCTGATAGGATGACACTACAGTGCATTTCGTTCACAGCTAAAATGAAATTATTTATCATTGATAAATAATAGATTATATAGAATAGATTATATAAAAAAACAAAAATATCTAAATCACCAAAAATACATGCTGAATACAAAGAATGCCTCATGAAAATAAAGATAAACATCAGGAATGCCAAAGCCCAATGTGAGGTCAACCTTGCAGATAGGGTAAAGGATAATAAAAAAATCCTTTTTCTCATTTATCAATAAACAGAGGAGGGGCCCCAGTAATATAGGACCATTTACTACCGAGCCAGGACTTATTTCTTCTAACCAACAAATGGCTACCATCCAGAATCATTATTTTTGTTCAGTATATAATACCACTGATGCAGATTCACATGAAACTACTAGATCTCCAGTACCTGGTTCAATTATTTTTAACCCCAATACTATATATAAACAATTGGCTAGCCTTGATGTCAACAAATCCCCAGGACCAGATGGAATGCACCCAAGGATGTTGAAGGAGTTGGCAGAGGAATTGGCTCAACCAATAACTTATCTTTTCCAAGCATCTATGGATATGGGATTGGTTCCTAGGGATTGGAGATTGGCTAATGTTGTCCCTATCCTAAAAAAAGGGTCTAGAACTTTGCCCGAAAACTTTAGACCAATTAGCCTAACTTCAATATTGGGTAAAATAATGGAGGGATTAATCAAGGAAATCATAATAGAACATCAAGATAGACAGGATATAATTGACCTTAAACAACATGGATTCACCAAAAATAGATCATGTCAGACAAATTTATTGTCTTTCTATGAAAATGTGAATCGAGAAATGGATGTGAGAAACTCTGTGGATGTAGTTTTCCTTGATTTCGTCCAGGCTTTTGATAAACTACCCCACAACGAATTACTGACAGTCTTGGAAGCCATTAATTTGCCTAGTAATATTTGTAAATGGGTTTCAAATTGGATTCAGGAAAGAAGTCAGAGAGTGGTCATTAATGGAGAATATTCTGATTGGGTTCCTGTAACTAGTGGGGTCCCTCAGGGCTCTGTCTTGGGCCCTTGTTTATTTAATATATACATCGCTTCATTAGCAATGAGAAACAATAACATTTGGATGTACAAATTTGCAGACGACTGTAGATTGGGCTTAGTGGTTAATGATGTTCAACAAAAAGCTACCCTACAGCATGCCTTGGATTTAGTATATAATTGGACAATCTTAAATAAGTTAGAATTAAACAAAAATAAATGTAAGGTAATGCACTTTGGTAAGAATAATAAGCGAGAATGATATCTTTTGGATAATAATACCTTGGGGGTAGTAACAGAGGAAAGGGATTTGGGTATTACAGTTACTAATGATATGAAATTTAGATTACACTGTAGGAACCAAATTAGGAAGGCAATCCATAACCTTAATTGCATTCTCAAACATATTGTAAGTAGGGATAGAAAGGTATTGATCCCACTCTACAGTGCATTAGTGAGACCTCACCTTGAATATTGTGCTCAGGTTTGGCCTCCTCAAAATAAGGTAGATATTTGATCAATAGAAGGGGTTCAGAGAAAACTAACTAGGCATATAAAAGGAATAAAGAGCAAAAGTTACTATGAAAGATTACTCAGTCTAAATCTTTATTCATTATCCTATCGTAGATTAAGGGGTGATCTGTGTTTTTTATATAAAAACATGAACGATGTAGATTTAATGGGAGAAATGGGGCTCATAAGAAACCTTGGAAGAACTAGTACTAGGAAACATGCCAAACAACTATATCAACATGCAAGGGAGCACAATTTTCGGAAACAAATGGTATAGTTGTAGAGTTGTGGGGGTTTGGAATACCTTGCCAATAGAACTGGTAGATAGTATTACTTTGACCGAATTTAAGAATGGGATTGACCGTCATTTTGGTAATAGAAAATTTTTAATTTAATTATGCTTGGCAAGCCTTATAAGGTAGTATACTATCTTCTGGCTTGTAATTACCTATGATACCTATGATTGATGTATTACATAAATCTCATACCAGGGCCTGAGGGCTGAAAGTGAGGTTTTGTAACTTACTGCACTCAGGTACTGCAGCACCACTTCCATGCCCTGCAGATCCAGATTGACTTCTTGCTTCTCCCGCCATCTCTCCTGTTTGACAAAAAGCTTCTGGCACAAAAGAGAAAGATTTCATCAACAAGACATTGTGAATGACTATATCTCAGTACTCCAACACTTACACAATGAGAAATAAATATTGTATACAAAAATTCATTTTTATTCAGCTAGCTGGGCTCCCAGGGAAAGCTGGGGGCGCTTGTCACTGCCACATGGCAGACATTCCAAGCAGGTAGGGATGGTGCAAGTTTCCAGTGGCAAAGCTACACAGGCATCCCAGGATGCAAGAAATGGCTGTGATATCCATACCTTTTTTTTAGTTGACTGTGGCCACTAACCAATAATAGGTTCCAAGGAGAGGTGATTCAGAGAACACCTGAGAAAGAAAGTCACAATGGTAAATGGGTCTTGGCTCAGTGTGCCTTTCTGGTAACCACTTCATAACTAACTAACAAACTAACTAATTGGTAAACAAATAAATGGTACATCCAGCAGACCTGGGTTTGATTCCCACAACCTCCAGTTGCGTGCTGTGTGATTCTGAATCAGTCACTTAACCTCCCTAGTACTCCCTGGTTGCCCCTGAAAACAGGTACTTGTGCCTAGCATGCCTTAGCCAGTTACCCAAATGTTAATAAATAAATGCATGAATAAATATCTGTGCATACAATTTGTTGCAGTGGTCTGCAATGTTGACCAACACTGTACAGCAGATTAGACTTGGGTAGCCTCTACAGAGCACCGAGCCAGCTTTAATAACTGGGCCTATGGTATGCGATTGAATAAAAGCTGGTGGATTATAAAAGATTAGAAAATGGGCTAGAAAAATAAAGCATGCTGATTGGCTGAAAGCCATGCTCAGCATGCATTTATTTTTCAATAGATGCCCGCTAAATAACAAGTGACAATTTGAGGTGCCCCATTAGTTAGACTATCATTGGGTACCCCAAATTTCCAAACTGGCCAGCCACCATTTTCCCCCTCTCTTAGCCAGTGGCCAGCCCCCCAGTACTCTGTAGAAAAATCCCACAAACTGCTTCTGACTCACCGGCTGCCTCTTTCATTCACACAATCCCATAAACAAACAAAAGAATGTTTTTTCCCCAACACTTACTTTACTTTCTAGGAGCTGGCTCAGTCAACCTCCCCCGTCTGCAGTTCTGACCTTCTGAGTCCCGTTTGTAGTACCTGGAGCCCCCCCCCCCAGACAAATCCCACCAACTGATACTGCCTTTCTTATTCATTGTCACACAAAAAAAGTGTGCTTGTTTTTCCTCTCATGCTTACTTGAGTTTTTTAATGCCAGCTTGGTTGATCTCCCTCATGTGCAGCTCCCAATCATTCTTCTGGGTCCCGCTCATGCTACATCCACCGAGTGCACCTCTGTCTCCAATAAAAATAACTAAAATGGGGAGCACCAGTTAACAAGACCATAAATAAACAACCACGTTGCTCTGCAGTCCCCCATGCTCCCAGCCCAGGTCAGCATCAGCAAATGTTTTTTTTTTTTTTCCTTAAACTAAGGAGTTTCCACTAGTACTAAGGCCCCCATCTCAAAAAAAAAAAAACTCAATCCAATGAAGGCAGGTGGACAATTTTTTTACAAAACTTATTTCAAGCACATGTTTACTAACATTTATTTTATTAAACTAATTTTTTTTACAGTGCCCATTTTCTAAGTGCAATAATACCCTCCAGGGTTGGCTTTATTGGGAAATATCAGACCTTCCAGGGGCTATAAAGCCCTCTGCCTGTGGCGTCGGGCATCATTACGCCTTTGGGCAGTCCAGAATTTCCCAATGAAGTCCACCCTGTCGGGTATTATTGCTTACATACTGCTGAGTTCAGAGTGTGTAAAAAGAAGAAGCCAGAGACCTACCCTATGCCAGCCCCAGCCCACTTAATGTAATACCAGTGCACGCAAAGTTGGTATTCAGTTGGATTCAGGTGACTCAGACAGATAGAAGGGCAGCTAAGATCAGTAAAGGGGCAACAATACTGTAACTATAGTATTCTCATGGACAAGAAGAAAATGGAAAGGCTCCAGGGCAGCAACAGAAAATTACCAAACAGCTAGTATTTGAGGGTGTCTTTTATTTAAAGCCACCCAAACAAGCTAAAGCTTCAGTTTTTGTTGTTTTTTTTTTTTGTGCTCCAAATCGGTGATCAGCATGCCAGCATGTAAACAACTTGAGGGAAAATATTTACAGCCTGCTTTAACAGGACTTCTTCTGCACCATTCTTATTAGGTCTGTTTCCTACCTTGCTACTGATTAGTGTTGTTTTCTAATGCAGTCTTTTTGATATCACATCAGATTACAACTTTAGATCCTAACCATACACTAATTTCCTACCCCACTCCCATCCTAAAAACACTCACCCATTCATTCTGAAAGCAGATAGCCAGCACTGTCTCTCACTGCATCCAGTCTTTTTACCATATTTTGTAGTCAAGTCCATTACCTACAGCATTAGTTTTTCTTGTGTAGTTTTTTCTGCTTCTAAAAATTAGTGGTTTTTTTTTATTAATAAAGTTGACAGATAGCACTGTTGTACTTGTCATTACAGGAAAACTAATGGTAGGGTGGGAATTCTGTGTGCCAAAGTGCCCTGTACTACTGTATATCTTTGATTAGTAGCAACAGCCAATATTCAAGGGTGGTTTCTACTTCAAAAGCTGATTTGAGGTGCAACTTCTAAACAAGAGCTACTACTATTTGAGCATATCTTCTGAATGAAGATATATGGTATATGCCTTTTTAAATTCCATGTATAAAAGGGGATAGTATCTCTATGCATGTGCCTTTGATAAAACACTTCCTCTGTGAAATGCATCAGGCAGTGTGTGCCTCAAGAGGTTTTAATCTTGTACCTGGTGCCGAAATACATTTTTTGTATACAGTAGCACCACTGTGTCTATGGCTTCTTTGTGGAGCTGAGTTCCCAGTCTCCTTACATTTTTACCATTACTGGGGAGGGTATTAAAAAATGAAAGCATTTCAACCATGGACTCAAAGGGATACATTTGTTACATATGGGATACTGCAGGTTTAGCCTAACAGTTTGTGAGGGAATGCAAGAATGGCAAGGGTGAGGCAATTGGGGGACACACAGGGTTTCTCTGATGATGGCTTGGGAATCTCTGGGAAAAGTAAAGGTAACAGAAGCGGAGGGTGGACCAGGGCCTGTGCCTTATCCCAACAGGTTAATCTTGGTCAGCATAGGGGTGAAGGGCTGGTAAATTCATGCCTGGTCTAGTCAGCTCTCGCCACCCTCCACTTAGATAGCCCACAATGAGGAGTGCTCTTCCAGATGGAGCAAGTGGCTCTTCTATTATCAAATTGACTCCCACTTGCTGTTAGAGGAAAGCTCCTTTGGTGCTCATTTGGAATAGCTTGAAGAGGGGCTGGCCTTACATGGGTGACCAGACCTTTCGTATAGATGAAGCCCCTTCTTTTGGAAGGGGAAAAGGGGGAATGTGGAGCCAAGATAGAGACTCCCAGCCAACAGCATGTCATGAAATGTAGTAATTAACATATGGCTGTGGCCACTTAGTTCAATGAATAAATGTAGCATATTTATACAGAAGAAGGGACAGAACAGTGATACATGTCAGTCCAAAGGGCACTGATAAGACCTCACCTGGAGTACTGTGTGCACTTTTGGAGCCCACATCTGAGTAAGGACAAGACAGGAGGGGAAACTATACAATGTAGCACAACAAAAACGTATCCAGAAGCAGCCAGGTAGGTCCCATGAGGAGATGTTGGAAAGTTTCATTATGTATTCTGTTGAGGACAGGCAGGAGAGAGAATATGGTAGAAATGTTCCAATACATACCGGGGTGTACTAGACTGGATAATCTACAGAGTGGCTTCCATTGAGGAAGATATTTACATTGCCACATTCTCCAGTAGGCAATATGGCAATGTAAATATATTAGGGTTCAAAATGCTATGTGACATCCTTAAATTCATTATCAGCAAAAAGAGGGATGAAAGATGTAGGAAAACCCTGAGGGGAATGTTACATTGGAGAAATGTATTTGAGTTGGGACTGTGGGATGATGGGGTACATTGGGAAGGGTAACTCCAGCAGGATGATGGAGTTGGTATGCCATTTTATCACTCCCTGGTAAACCCCAACTGGAGTACTATGTGCAGTATTTGAGGCCACATCACAGAAAGTACATAGACATGGTTGAGGCAGTGTAGAACAGGGCAACTAAAATGGCATGGCGTTGGCACAAGTAGCTCTACAAGGAAAGACTTAGAGATCTCAAGATGTACACCCTGGAAGAGAGAAGAGTGAGAGGGGACATGACAGAGACCTAAAAATACTTTATGGGGTGAACAGGGTGCAGAACAGGAGTTACTTTCAAGTGAGAAAGAGCACCAGGAGCAGGGGACAACAATGAAGTTGGGGGGGGAGTTTAAGGGGGATGTGAGGAAGTACTACTTCACTAAAAGGGTGTTAAATGCCTGGAACAGACTGCCAGCAGAAGATGTGGAAGTGAAAACAGTGGGAGCTTTAAGCATACTTGGGATAGACCCTGGGGAATATGAATAAATGGGCAGAGAGGGGTTAGCATCACCAGAGAACAGTTAGGGTCTGCAGAGACAGATTAGGTATGGAACAGCTGTGCAGACTGGATTAGCTGTGCTGCACTTTTCTACAGGCAAATTCTGTTCCTTTATTTCTAAATGCATCATATTGCAGCTGGGCTAACAGCATGTATATTTAGTCTTGTTCTGCCTTATTTTGTCATATTTGTAGAGTTCTATAATCTCAGTGGGAGCACCCTGTTTGGAAATAAGGATAACTCAATGATGCCAGTCCCTCACTAGTGTCCATTCATTTGAATGAACATTGATGTGGTATGGACATTCTAGAGAGTGCACCAGTTTTCAAAAATGGCATTTCTCATGGTGGGTGCAACGCTCTCTGATCTTGTAGACAAATGAAAATTCTGCTGCATTCCCACACTGGGTGACTGACTGAGGAGTGTGGCTATCCATGACACCCCTACTTTATTTAGGTATGTATGTTTCCCTGTAAGCTTTGAAGTCCAAGCCCAGTCCCATGCAGTATTCTTAACCTTCACTATCATTTATTTATTTCAAATATTTGACCAGGAAACATATAATGAGCTGAGCACAGCTTGTCTCCAGATGCCCCCTGGGGGAAGGTAAAGTGGAGTACAGTACAGCTTAATAATAAGGTGTAATAAAATAAATGGAATACATGACAAGTTATGGTAGTTACCAAAAATGCAAATAATTATAGAAATAAAATACAGCAATGCCAAACGGCCATG
Source organism: Neoceratodus forsteri (assembly GCA_016271365.2). Classification (NCBI taxonomy): domain Eukaryota; kingdom Metazoa; phylum Chordata; order Ceratodontiformes; family Ceratodontidae; genus Neoceratodus; species Neoceratodus forsteri. The sequence continues at coordinate 1,705,294,051 of CM057452.1, read as the reverse complement.
TACAATGAACACAAAATTAACAATATGTGAAAAGTCAAAGGGCTGGATTTTCAAAGGGTGGTGTAGGTCTTGCATCAAGCCCAGCACCACTGGACTTGTGTTTTCACTGTGTGCCATACCACTTTGCCGCAGTTGCACCTGATTTTCCAATCCCAGGTGCAGTTGCGACAGTTTCCATGCTTTACAGCAGCTTGCACTAAATATCTGGCTCACGCTTCATAACAAAGCTCCTCTAGAGTGGCGCAAACGAGACCACAAGAATGTGGTCTAAGGTATGGCGAGTGACTCAAGGGATAGAAAATCCTGAATGCTGGCTGAGAATGCCTCAAGATCCGTGCACCGTATGTTCACTGCATCAGCAGCTTGCGGCATTCTTGACATTTGGAAAATCCTGCCCCAAGTTCTTATTTATTTTAGTTACATAACATTTGGGGACCAGGATATGCACATCGATCCTGGGCTCATTTCCAGGTGTGGCACAAGATGATGGGACTCATCAGGGACTGAGACAGCAATAGCAACGTGATAACAGTAGGTGCATGAACATGTACAATAAAATCGCAGTACAAGTAATGAATTTCAGAGAAAGACAAAACAATGTAAAAAGTGTACATGTATGTTGGTTATGGGGTAGCCAGGTCGGGGGCTAATGGAGCATGGTACCACTGTAGGGCAAGACATTTGTATAAGTTAGGTTGTGATTTACAGATAGGTATCTTGGTGTGTCTGAAAGCCAGGTCAAAAAGCGGTCAAAGGCAATTACAGAAGTGAATAGGAAAGTCACAAATCATATCATGTTCTAGTCAATAGTAGCCCTTAAACCATGACAAATTATAAATAAAAGATAATATTACATGCAGACTGAAAATAGAAAATAGAGCTAGAATATACATTTCAACCATATGTCCTTTTCAAGAATTATATATTAAGAGAATATAACAAGGTTAATAGGAGGAATAGTAAGGGAACATAAATGATCTATATATATGTGATGAAAGAAAATAGTTGGATGGATCTAAGGGAAAAAATGATACTTGATAAGTTAAAAATATTAGAATCTGTAAAACAAAAGAGGTGCTGATGGGCAAGAAGAGATGCAGTAGGTGTGAATAAGCTGGAGAGTTTTCAAGTAAAGTCTAATTAACTGGGCATGGTAAGAAGGATGAAAGGTGGCAATATTGCATTGTATATTTACTTTCATAGAAATATTGCCTTGGCACAATTATTCATTTTATTGACGCTTATTTGCATATTAATGTATTTTTGCAGTTCTCATTTTTTGCACTCTCCCCTTCCACCTCCCCCAGGATGCATCTGGAAATTAGCTGTTACCAGCTCACTATGTCTTTCCTGGTAAAACTTTTGAAATAAATAAACTTGGGTGAAGGAGACAGGGAAACTTGGAGAAAATTAAAATGGATCTGCACACATAGCTGGAATGCCTATGTGATCATTCCCACACACACACACCAAGTGGAAGTCTGTGCAGGCATATCCACACTAGCGGTGGGCGAAGTGGCCAAAATCCACTACATTAAGCAATTCGCATATTAAAGCAAAATCCATGAAGTAATCTGCAACATGATGCAGAGTACTCTGCCTTGTAATTAGGATTACGAAGTTCATTGGAAACAATTACTTTGTGTTACTCCGCCTTTCCACAACCACCAATCAGTTATGATTAAAAAAAAAATGAAAATCAATGTACTTCGCATCACTGCACCTTGTTGGTGAGCTCCAAGGTGAATTTTGCAGTGATTCATGGGATTGCAGGTCACATGGGCACTAGATTGATCTGCGTAGTGTGTGTGTAGTGGTAGCTGGAGACAGTTTTCTCTCAGAGCTCTGAGATTCAAGCCCTCTAAAATTCATTCAAAAAGCCTTTCTGAGCCATTTTTTTGTTCAAAATTTAGTACATCGATTGTAGGAAACCCTCCTGTGCTCATATCATCGAGTGTTTATTGTTTGTGTGTGGATTTTGAATGTTAATTTAGAACATTCAGTATGTGTACTGACAGACACTTGAAGTGTGCTTGGGTGAAGGGCGTGTCTGTGGTGGAGGCAGATTAACTGGGAGAAAGGCATTCTTTCTGTTTTGGTTATATTTTTCTTGTAGAACTATGTTCATATACACACAGTAATATTTTCAGTAATTTTTTAAATTATTTTTCTGATTGTTGTGGTGCAGTGCATAATTTCAGTTTGTTTAAAAGATTTGATTATGTTACTGAAGTTTTCACTTTGCTGCGCATTACCTGTAGTGTATGTGTGAGTGTGTTTGCAATGCGTGCCATTAAATCAGACACATTTTATTGTGCCACACAGTAACTGCAGTACTGTGAACTTGCTATCCGTCTGTGTTATTTTGTACTGCTTTGTGGTATCTTGGTAGTGGATTGTTACTGCAGCACACTGCACCCCCCCCCCCAAACCGGCAAAATGTATTCTTTTCCAGATTTGGATTTGTGACTTGCGAACACTGGTTAAGATGTTGTTGTGCCTTTGCGACTGCATCGCTTGAGTGTGCAGCACAATCTTAATCTGTCTGTGCGTTTGCATCTCTTTAGGACCCAATCTCCATCTGTAACTTAAGTTACAGTTGTTTGTTTGACTTCCCTTCAGAGTACTGATGTGATGCACATCTCGACGTGAACATTGTACTCATTAATGTGCATTTTTAAGCCAGGGAGATCATCATGAGTCACTCATGATACAAATCGCGTTCTTCATCTTCACAGTCATGATTCACAAATTACAAAACTTAAAGTTTTTGGGTTGTAAGTTGCATGTAACACTGTTTTGTAGTACCTCGGCTTGACCATTGTACTCATTGATATGAGTTTTCAAGTCAGGGTGCTTGGGGTGGTACAGGTCAGGGAAGTACAGCCATAGGTATTTGCATACAGGTCATTAGTCATGTCACACCTGTCACTCATCATGAGACAAATCATGTGCTTCATGAATCACAGCAGTTATTTGTTTTTTCAGTTCTGATGATAAGCTGAAAACCTGTGAAGATGACCAAAATATTATTGAATCTTATTTTTTTTAAATAATGCCCGCACCCCCAAAAAAACTAACATTTGAATTTGACAATACCACATTACTGCTACCTCCTGCAGCTTTGCTTCCTACTGAGCATGGCGGTTAACAGCTAGATGGGTGCACTGATCACCCATGCCCAGGTGGCTGCCTTTGAGCCCCCGGCAGACCACCACATTACAAAGATTGCAACATACCATGCTGGAGTCATCAGAGAAGGAAGAGAAAAAGGCCCACACAGGGCAGCCGTGGGCAGGGCCTGGTACAGGTGGTGGGGGGGCACCTGGACACACCTGGTGCTGTGCTGCCGGTGGTTGAGGGCTGACAACCAGCTGCAGTTCCTGCTGCTTTTGCTGCAGCTCCTCCTGCTGATCCTGCAACAGACACTGCTCCACTTGCTCCTGCTGCTACTCCTGGATGACAGCCACAGCTGCAAGACTCACTGTGGCTGCAGGTGGGGTCCCCAAAGCCTGACAATTTAATTTAACTGGGTGGCCACCCCACATTTGTGGCCCACGATGGCCACCACTTGGCCCACAATGTCCAAGCTCCATCAAGAAAGTAAATAACCAAAAAAAAAAAACCCACTATTACAGGTACTAGTAAAATAAAGTACAGTACCTAAAAATAAGTCCCCAAAAATACATTTTTAACAAAAAAATAAGCATTTATAATTAAATAAAACTTTCCTGAAGGTCTACAACAACTAAATACACAAAGATTTAACACACAAAAAAGAACTATAGCTTTTTTGTGAGCTCTGAAACATGCAGAACAGAATCAGAATGCACACTGCAGAACTGCCTGGACTGCAAACTCTTTCCACTAGAGAAAGTGAAATTATAAGGCTAATAGAATATTATTGAGGCTCCTTTGTGCTCTGATTGGTTACTGGATCAGTCATTAATGGACAGGTAATGACTGATCCAGAAGTTTCAGTAGCGCCAGGAGCCACTTCACATGAAGACAGAGTAAACCGCAAAGCCAAGAATAGTCACAGAGCATGATTGCCCCCTTACACGGTAGAAGTAATTGAGCCACCCACGATAATTCTCCACATATGCGGTGATAAAGAAGCAAATACAGCCAAATATAGCGACTGAGTGTAAAATAAAATTTTAATGTCAGCTTAACAGTTAAAGGCAGCAGTGACATAAAAAGCACAGTTCTTGTATTTCAGTCGTGTTTCCAACTGCTGTTCCTGTCAGCAGTTGGAAACCGATCGAAATATAAGAACTGCTGCTCATGCTGCAACATAGCTGACATTAACTTTTATTTGCACTTGATCGATATCTTTGCCGCTCTGTTTGCTTCTCTAACAGAAAATAAGGTCAAATTAATGGGGACCTCGTCAAATCCATGTGGTCGCACTAATTAACATCAGCACAGCTGATGCATGTAGTGTCACTGTACATAACCAAACCACAGCTACTGACAAGTTGCTTGACTGCACCACAAAGGCAAATGACATTACCAAAGTTAATAAACAATTTTATTTTAATATTTAAAATCAGCGCAGCTAGCTTAGTCTTATAATTACAATAGTGACCTCACTGGTGGTCATTTTGTGCAACCCAACCCCCACATAGTCATTAATCCCCAGGAAATGACCACCAACTCAGTCGTTATTGTATGAGTAAAACACTGACTTCCTGCCAGTGCCTATTGAACTGCCTCCCTAAATCATGTGACCTGCAGACCTGCAGAGACAGTCAGCCATGTGATAACTGATCAGTGGGCTCTGAGCTGTTTGTTTCTTAATGACTTCATCTTGTCTAATCACAACGTGAAGTAGAGTGAAGCCACAAAGGGTGAAGTAGCTCATTTCAGTAGGGACTTCGTGTAGTCCCACATGGATGCGGAGTGGGCTACTTCTCTCATGCTTCACTGGCAGATTAAAACTTTGCTGCATCTCTAGTTGGAAACCGGAGAAAAAGAAAGTCAAGGTGGCTGTGTCTGGAACTGTTGGTGTTAAATCCTCCCCTCCTCAAAAAAGTTGCCATGTAGCAGTTTCTGTTGATGATGATGATGACCTGGGGGGGGGCATGATAGAAAATATCAAGTACCAAAAGGGAATCTACAACATACAAGAGGGTAATGTTACATGAGGTCTCTGCACCCTAATTGGTACCCTCAGAGGTACACCGTAGACAGCTAGTGCTTAAGCATATGTTATACTAACATATAAGGCTAAGGGCATCTACCGTACAAGAGTAGATGTCAGGATATGTACACATATTGTTGTAATACACTTTGCTTGCTAATACATATATTCTCCAATGTATTTTCTGTGTATTTCTTACTTGTAAAGTGCCAAGGCACCTGTGTCCTTGGAATAATTATGATATATAAGTCGGCATTGGCACCTTTTGGTGATTTGTACTACTACACTGAGTTATGTAAAACTCTGTATAAAATCTCTTTTGTTTCACAAACTGATGACTACTACAAAATTGTATAATGTTATCTTGTACCTGGAAGCCACCTCTAATTTAGCCAATAGGGCTCATCTTTGTAACTAGAAATGTTTCTATCTTACAGTAACCATAGTAATTATTATAGGTATATAATGTGATACACTAGTCTTGTACCTTGGAGATCCCAAGAGATGCAAAGAAACCTCGAGGTATAGGAAACGCTTAGCACTGGCTCCCGGTTCGTGTTGGTAAGAACTGCTTAGGGCAACTGTTATTTTATCCTTTTTGGTAGTAATAAACAAGTTTATTACTCTTATTCAACGTGTCTGTGATTACTTGCATTTCCAATATTACCAAGATCCTAAAAGTGAGGTTTAGACCTCCTGACAATTGGCGACCACGTGCAGGCAATATTTGGTGTTTATAAGTTTTCACTTATTGCTATAACTTTTCCCTTTCCCACGGGGACTTTAGGTGTACATTCCCATATCACCTCTCCCATTTTAAAACCAGTTTGTAGTCACTTACAAAGTCTGGCTGTCGTCTTTTTGGGTGTGGTCGATGCCAACTCGACTCACTCCATTACAGCGTTGAATTGTAAGCCTACAAATATTACAGTAGTCCGACTGTGTATGAAGTGCTCCTGCTGTGGATCGATACATAGCACAGCGCCTTTTTTACAGTTTGATTATTTGTTCCCTCCCACAAAATGGCCACCATATCAAATATCTATGCAGAACTGAGACTCGATGTCTCGAACTTCCTTGCCTCCCATGGAGGATGGGCTGACTTCACGTGGGATGCAAGTCAATCTGAAAACCCTATACTGGGGATTTCAACCCAGTACACAGAGATGAGGCAATCAACCAATAAGTGTCAAGCTAAAGGGCTGATGGTCGTGACTCTCTACGCTGCTGAAGTCCTATCATAACTGCACTTGGAGTCCAGAAGCGAGCCTAAGGCAGAGCTAGAGACTTTTATAGTTGCAGGGCAGAGTTCTGCAACCGTCTTGGTACTGGAGAGGAGAAAAGCAGCTCAACCCACTCTGATTGAACAATTTTGGTGTTGCACCACTGTCACTACACTAGTTGAATGAAGCAGTCCACTGTCTATTAAGTAGAGCAGTTCCAGTTCTATTTTTTCAGCTTGTTTGTCTCTAGTCATGTCTGCTTTAAGTGACCTGACAGCTAGTGTTTCAGTCACAAAGGCAAGTTACACCACTACTTTGAAGCAGTTAAACTGTCTGCAATGGTGCAATTAGGAACTTTTCTTAGATGAGAAAAAAACAACAGTCTCCTTCTCCCAGCCCAAAGCGAAAGCTAGCACAGAAGTGACTCCTTCTTATAGTAAATGACTCCAGAGGAGTTTCAAATTACAGAAGATGGTATCTCTCTCTCTCTCTCTCTCTCTCTTTCTCTCTCTCTCTCTCTCTCTCTCAAGTGTCTTGAGAGTTGGTTTATGCTATCCCTTTCAGGACCTATCTAATTCTTAGTGGCACTGGAACTCTCATGACTTTATACTTGTAGGAGGAGTAAATGCTAGGCAACTAATGTTTCAGAGGTTTCCAGGGGTTGCAAGGGGCATCATAGGGGATTGCAAAGAAATCATAGGGGTGTAAACTGCAAAACCTGGTGACACCAGAATGCATACCTCTCACCCTACCAAGACCAAAATGAGGAACAATGCCCATTAAAATCAGGTAAAAATGCTCAAAATTAGGGGGCACCATTTTTATTTGATGCATAGTGCAGTGTCACAATTTTTACATCTATTCAAATGCACACCACAACCTGTAGAAAGGGTAACATTGTGCCACTACCATTAGTACATATAGTACTCTCCTATAAAAGGCATGCATGGCTAATCTAAAAGTTAATTGGCTAAGTGAACTGCAGCCACATTACAAGTGGTTTCCCAAAAATGAATAAAGTGGCTAAAAAAAGCATACAATGACCTGGTGGCACTGAGGGTTGAGCCACACCTTATGCTGCGCCCATGACCCGAGTTCGTGAATGACCTCATGTCATTGGGGTGCCAGTGAGGGGGGGAGGGTGGAGCAGGATCAAGCATGCCACTGGGCAGCTCTCTTCTCCTGAGGGTGGTGAGGATGACTGGCCCCTCCCATTGTTCTGTTCTCACCAGGTGGAGGTCCAGTAGGCAGCATAGGTGGAGAGGAGGTGGCAAAAATAGTTTGGGAGGTGGAAGGGGCTGAGCTGGTGCCATGGAGTGCATAGAGTTCCTCCACACGCTCGCACGACTGTGTGCCGGGGCTTCAGGGGGGTTCGGGGAGAAAGACAAGCAAAATAATTATGTGTCCCTGTTGCCAGTTGGTGGGAGGAGATGATGGGGACCAAAGAGCTACGGTATATAAAAAAAGCATACAACATAGTGTACAACATTAATTATGTGTGCCACGCAATTTACAGTATCGACATTGCGCATATTAATAATTTTACACTGTATCCATTTGAGTCATATAAAATGCCATACATAGAAACAAAAACTGACAGCAGAAAATTACTGCTGGGCCCATCTAGTCTGCCCATTTTCAATTATGATAATTTTTGCTGCAGACCCACCTAGATCTACAGAACTGTCTCCTCAACCCCTTCCTTCTTCCAAAACAAAAGTTAATTGACTGACAGAATTGCAGTCATGTTGCAAGTGATTTCCCAAAAATGAATAAAGTGGTAAAAAACAAACAAACAAACAAAAAAGGTCTCAAATGGGCCAGTCCGGTGGCGTAGAGGGTTGAGGCACTAGACGCCACACCTTGCGTCATGCCGGTGACCCGAGTTCAGGAATGAACTCGGGTTGCTGTGGGCTGGCAGGGAAGGATGAGGATTGAGCATCCATTGGACTGCTCTCCTCTCCTGGGGTGGGTACTGGGTGTGCATTGCTCTGCAGACTGGGAGCACTGCAAGAGGACGACAATAGCTGTGTGACCAAGAAAAAACAGAAAATCACTTGAGGCTCAGCCGGACGACAGAGGCTGGACTGCCCGCACCTCCTAAAGATCTCCCACAAGTCATGTCCACCTCAGCAGCATGGGGCCATTTAAGAGTGTGCTGGACCCCCTCCCAGTGCCTTCCCCCTGAGAAGAGAGGGACCTGTACAGTGAAGGGATATGCTGGGTTACCCTGATGGCTGCTACATGAGGTAAGGAGACTCGGGGTGGAATTGGAGGGGTGTGGGAGTCCTTGGCAGCCTGAAGGAGTGGTTGTACCTTGAGCATGTAGGGGCATAAACAGATAACATAAAAAAAAAAAAAAAGGTCTCGAACTGCATGGAGCATCCTTGGCTATGTATCATTACTGTGTAGACAATATTGGGATTATTAAAAATAAAAATAAATGAAATCCCGTACTGTAACTAACTCAACATTGGTATACAGATGGGTACCATCATAATACAGTAACTTCATACAGTATGTACCAATCAAGGTGTCACCACTCTATGAGTATTATATTGTTTCAGACGTGTTCCCCTTGATTTTTTCCTCACTTGCTCATTGCATATATTATTACCTATTTGATAATTGAGTCTGTGTAGCTTAGTACAACATAAATGATGTGTTCCACAGTGTTTGCAGCGCCGGTGTTGCGCATATTAATAATTTTACACTGTATCCATTTGAATCACATAACCTGTCATACATAGAAACATAGAAACTGATGGCAGATAATGACCACTGGGCCCATCTAGTCTGCCCATTTTCAAGTATGATCAATTTTGCTGCAGACCCAACTTGATCTACAGCATTGTCTCTTCCATCCCCCTTCCTTTTTCCAATCCAAACAAACAAAAACAGGGTCGCAAATTGTAAGGCACATCCTTGGTTATGTGTCATTACTGTGTAGACAATGCCTGGATTATTAAAACTAAAACAATGCCGGAGACCCGGGTTTGGGAGCGGACTTGCAGCGCCGGGGGCTGGCATGGGAAGGAGAGGATTGAGCATCCGGAGGACTGCACTCCTCTCCTGTGGTGGGTTAGGGGGTAGCCCCACTCTGTAGCGGCCCCTGGTGGAGGCCAGGGGCACTACAAATATTGGCATAGGAGGGACTCAAGAAAAACTGGAAAACAGCTTTGGAGCATGCTGGATGATGGCTTCTGTCCTCCACACAGCTGGGACCTCAGGGATCCTCCTCCTCTACAGCAGCGCCCCCTGGGGCCGTGAAGCAATAGTGTGCTGGGTTTCACCCTCCCCGGTGCCTTCCCCCTTGAGGGAGGGGGACCCACCTGGCAATGGGATATGCCAGGACAAACTATGGGGTCAGCTGCAATATGTGGATGGGACAGCTCCTGAAGAGGATTTCCGGGGTTAGTGGAGCACTGGGAGGCCTGAAGGAGAGGCAGACACCAGATTGTCAGTGGGGTAAAAATAGATAACACAAAAATAAATCAAATCCTATATTGCAGCCAACTCAAGATTGGTATACAGTTGGGTACCATCATAACACAGTAACTTCATACAGTATGTACCTATCATGGTGTCACCACACTATGAGTAGTATATTACTTCACACGTGTTCCTGATTTTTTTTCTCCCTTGCTCAATGCATGTATTATTACCCATTTGATCTTCGTGTCTGTTTAGCATAGTACAACATGAGTTATGTGTTCCATACAGTTTACAATATCGGCATTGTGCATATTAATAATTTTACACTGTATCCCTTTGAATCACATAACCTGTCATACATAGAAACATAGAAACTGACTGCAGATAATGACCGTTGGACCCATATAGTCTGCCCATTTTTATTTATGATCACTTTTGCTGCTGACCCTACTTGATCTACAGCACTGTCTCTTCCAACCCCTTCCTTCCTCCTAGGAATCATTTGTGCCTATCTGAGGCATTTTTGAAACCAACACTGGTTTCACCCACACTGCCTCCCATGGAAGGCTGTTCCAGAAATTCACCATCCTTACTCTGAAGAAGTACTTTCTCACATCTCCTGAATCTACTTCCTTCCAGCTTCATTTCATGACCCCTTGTTCTACAGCACCAGTTTCTTTGAAACATATCTCCCTTCTGTACCTTATTAACCCCCGTGAGGTATTTAAGGGGCTCCAACATATCCCAACTCTCCCTCCTCTCCTCCAGGGTGTACTCATTGAACTCATTCAATCTCCTCACATAGGGCTTCTGATATAGACCTTGCATTATTTTAAAATCCCTCACTTCTTTTCTTGTCTCTGTCTCCTTTTTTCCAATTTTTCCTCCTTCCTCACTTTTCTCCTTTGACTGCTCCTTCCCCCCTTCTTTCTTTGCTAACCCCCCTGCTTCCTTGAATAACTTTCATCCTGGTGGGAGTCTCTCCACTCAGGATCTCCCTACTCTCTATCTCAGCCTGTGGTGACCCACTTTCTGCCTACTCTGTTTCTTCCATCACTCCTCTCGACTACTTTAAATGTTCATTGAAGTAACATTAAAACTGTCCACTGAGGACTATGGTTCCCTCATTGATGGAAGCAGGCCATCACCTCAGTGTAGGCTCTTATCCTTCCAGGTTGACCTACAGTCCCCACTGTAGCCATATTTCTCTTCTCTGCACCATTCCTTCTATCATTACTTGAAGGCTTTGGTGCAGAGCTCCCTCTCCTTCCCCACATAGCACAAGACGCATTCGCCACTCACATTTTAAACACATCGGAAACACAGGATCAACCAGATAACTGGTCTAACTTTACCAAAAACAAAATGTACACATAGAGCTGACTATGTCAATCCATCTTTACATTTAAGCCCATGAAACATCCTTATCATTTAAATGTATTAGCAGCCATAGTAGCTCTGATCAGAGTTGGTTATATTTTCAGTTAAATATTTTATTGAGTTTTCAAGACAGAACAACATACAACAGCATTCTAAAAGCACTGCTCAGAAATTTTAACCAAGAATAGCAATGTGTACAGTAAGCACCAAATGTCCTTATCACATGCAGTGTGTACAGATCAAATTCTCTGACAAAGGTGTACAGGAGTAGGAACACTAATACAAAAACACTGGGACAGGGTCTTAAGGAGGGGGAGGTGTAACATTGGCAGTTGCAAAGGTGGACAGCAAGAAGGTGGCTCACAATGAATTATATATATGGGAAGTTCTCCTAACAAAATGGGACATCCTATCCAGGATTGCTAGGTTTCATATTGCCAAGAGACATTGCTACAGGGATGGGATTTCATCAGTTCTCCAACATTGGAGAATCAGCCTGTTGGCCTCTACACTAACTGTAAGGAGCCAGTGGAGAGAAAATGGGGGTTAGGACAGGAGTGGGAGGTGCTATGTTAGCAAAAACAGGTGTGGTTTTAGAGGGGCTTGACAACCCAGAATATGGGAGCAGGACATTTGGACTCTGGACCAAAGGTGGAGAACCTTGGGACAACATAGTTGAAAAGATCGGGGCATCCAAGACCACTCAGTTTCCTACTATAACTGATTGCCTGGCATTTCTGGGACAGCCACCCCTCCAAATAAACTTCTTAAAAAATCATTTTTCTGAAGGAGCACCTAAAACATTTTGTATTACAAATATCATATGTGGCATCGCCATCACTTTTAAGGTGTCCACTCTTCTCCAAAATAGATAATGAAAGGTTTTTCCAACTATCTAACATATGAACAGTTTTGTCTTTTGCTTTATTGTAGTTCATACTAATATCTTTTCCCTGGTTAGGTGTTAAAATTATTCCCAAATATTTAATGTGATCTTCTATTTTGAATTCTTGAAGACCCGAGGGTGATGAGGAGAAATATTATTTGAAATTTTCATTATAATGGATTTGCTTTTATTTATTTCATAACCAGACACTCAAGAATACTCCTCAACAGTGCTTAGGAAAGCCTCTGGAGATTGTTGTATGTTTTTAATTGTAAGTAAAATGTCATCTGCATATACACTTAATTTTACCTGTTCAGCGAAAATTTTAATTACTTTGATTAATGGGTTGGTTCTGATACAGTTTAAAAGGAGTTCAAGTGTCAAAATAAAAAGTGCTGGGGAGATAGGACATCCTTGTATAACTCAATTATAAATTGAAAATTCTTTAGACAAATAGCTGTTAATTTGGAAATTCACTTTCGTTTTAGAATAAAGTTTACTAATGATAGAAATTATTTCCGGGGGGATATCCCATGCAGTTAAAACCTGAAACATAAATTTTAAAATTTTAAGATACTACATATTCCTTCCTCCATTCCGTATTCTTCTAAGACTTCCCACAGTTTAGTTCTGTCAACTCTGTCAAAAGCTGCTTTTACATCATCAAAAACACAAAACATTTTTTTTTTATATTTATGTACCGAATGTGATAAGACAAAGCATTGATCAACTGTCGAATAACTGGCCTTAAAACCAGCTTGGGCAGTATCTATTATTTTTTTATTATCTAACCAATTAATCATTCTAATTAATATTACTTTTGCAAATATCTTGAATGGATTATCTAACAGACTGATTGGTCTGTAGTTCGCTGGTAATCTTCTGTCTCCTTTCTTGAAGATATGAATTATTATATTCTCTTTCCATGATCTGGAGGTTATACCTTTCTGTATTACATGGTTAAATAATACTGTTAAGACCGGGGTTCATAGATATGGGTCATCTATTATTAAGTCCATTGGGACACCATCTGGTCCCAGTGCTTTGTGTCTTTTCCCTTCCTTTATTGCTAGTTCTATTTCCGAAGATAGGATTTGTTTTTCCATAGCCACCATTTCTATATTATCTTTAACTGTTGTTTGATTCATATTTATTTAATAATAATTCCTTATTGTACTGTTCCCAAGTAGAGGGGTCTATATGACTTTCTATATTTTCTGAAATATTATCCCATCCATTACTAACCAACCTCCAAAATGTCTTACTGTGTTTTTCCTTGACCACTTTTTCAAATTCTTCCCAGAGGCATTTTCTATATTTTCCTTTTTTTAATTCCAATAATTTTTTATACTTTTTCCTAAACTTATTTAATTTTTGCTTATTATCTTTTGTAGGCAGACTAATAGCTTTCCATGCTAATCTATTAATTTCTCTTTATCTTTGTATGCAGTCTTCATCAAAACATTTACTTCTGTTTCTTTTCTCTTTAATGGTCAACATTTTAAGTAAAAGTGATGAAAGAGTTTCCATAACTTCTTCAAATAGTTTGACACAAATTTCTGGTATTTTTTGATGACCCAGTTCTAGTATAAGATCTCTGATTCCTTGATAATATAAAATCTTAATCGAATTATGTTTCTCCAGTATTTTCCATTTAATTCTCCCTTTAACTCTGATATTATCTTCCCTTTTTATTAACATCTTATCTATATTTGGGCCAATTAGTATTTTCATCTGTAGAGGCCTATGTTATTTATCCAATCTCAATCCTATCCTGAAATACCCTTTTCGCTTTACTAGATTTATATTAATCCAACATAAATCAATAACTGAAGCTCCTCTTGTTCCCAAATAAGTATATTCCCCCTCTGTGTCTCCTTGTGAATGACCATTAATTAAAATAAATTCTCTATCTTCTTATTTTCTAGAGATCATCATCCCTCTTTCACACCCTTTTTCAACTTTGGAGGATCTAAATCTTCCTAGAGTCAGTATATCCAGAGCCTCACATGCCTCCTGTAGTTCTTCTGTGAGCATCAGACAATGCCCCACCCTGGCATTAAAGTCCCCAATTACAACAATCCTGCATACTGGATTCATATCCATGTAGGTATCTACAAGTCCTACTAATATATCCATATCCCTATCATCCCTATAATTTGAGATTATGGGGGGAAATAAATGTAAATAATTACAAAAGATCCCTCTTTCGTAGTTAATTGAACAGGCACAATATGCTCCGAATCCATTTCTATTTCTTTAGACTCTATTTCTTGCATTATTTGGCACCCAAGTAATTAACCCTCCAGATATCCTACCATATTTTTTTTCTAGAAGCAGATTTCCAAAATGTTTTGTAACCATTTATGTTTACTTCCTCTTGATTCCAGGTTTCTTGTAAAGCCATAAATTTAAACTGTGTTATAAAGTCCACACAGGTCAGATCTGCCACACTATTTATAAGCCCTGACACATTCCAAGTAATTAAGGAATTTGTACTACTATTGTTCCTCTTTGTTATTTGTCATTCTTCATACTCTTTCAGAATTTCAAATCTGTTTGCCATTTCAATTAAATTTAACCATTGATCCTTGTTATCACTATACCGTTCCTTATTATTCAACTCATGTTTACATGTTTCTATGTATTATTCAACTCATCTTCTCCCTTTAAATAGATCTCTACTTTATCCAGAACATTTGCCTTGGCCATAATCTGTTGATAGTCATCTGGGTTATTCACCCAGTTAGTTGCCTGTCCATTTGTTCCATCTCATTGCCTTTCTTATTCTTTTAATAAGAGGTGTATCTTTAGTTAAGTTGTGAAGCGTCTCAGCCACTTTAACCCTAAGATTTTGTTTTGTCTCAATCAGAAAATTATTCAGCCCATATATTGAAATTTGAAACTCCTTTCTGTTATCATTTGTTGTTAATTACTTATAATAATCCAGAAAGACAGTTTTAATACAAACTACATTATCCAATTCTTATCCATAATATCTCATTTTTTTCTTTCTGAGTCTCTACAGTCTTACGAACAAAATTTTGATCAGATACCAGAAGAATCAGTTCCTGATGTATCAATGGCCTAATGACACTAAATTTTGTCATTATGTTACCAGCCTTCCATTTGTTTGTAAAATCAAGCCTAATAATTGTTGAATGTTTTGATTTAGTTTATTTTCAGTCTCTTCTGACATTATTGGAACTTTATATATAGGTAACACAAAATCTGTTGCTAATGTTCCTTTAAGAATCCTTTTCAAATCACATTGATTTTTCTCTTCAATCATCAGTCCCTTTATTGTTGAAAGGTCCTGATTCTTCCCTTCTGATTTAAAAGACTTTTCAATAATCTTGTTATTGCTCTCCATTTCCTCCCCATTACTCTTTCTTTCCTTTACCCTCCTTTGTTTTCATTGGCTTTTGTTCTTTTTAAGCCCTTTTCCACTTTTTCTACTCCTAGTAGATTTACTAGGTCTATTTCAATGTATTTTGTTTGTACTTTTGCCTTTCATGTCCTTATTCTGACACCTATCCCATCTTTACTCCATTTTATTAATTTTTCTTTATTCTCTAATGGTTCTTTCATCTCTCTTCCATTCTCTGTTTCCTTCTGTTCTTTATGTGTATTAATCACTACCTCAAGAGACTTCTCCAAATTTGTAAGGTCAGATGTCTTTGTCTGTACTGCAGCATCATTTTTGTCATAAATCATACGTTTGTGGATAAGTTTACTGTTATTGTCCTTATTTAGTGTCATTGCCTTTGTTATTCTTTTCTTTTCCCTTTGTTCTAATCCTTCTTTCCAAATTTACACATGTCCTTCTCTTAGTTCTTTTATTATGCTATCTTGTGAAGCATAATTCTTTGGGAGCATCACTAATTCAGAGTCCAGATCAGAGGATACTCCTAGTGTCTCCTTTCCTGTCCAAACTCACTTATATGTACCATCTCTATTATTTGGGATACAATCCCCAATCTGTGAAGATCTCTTCAGTATATACTGAGTATTTGTTAATTCTTTAGAGAATGTTTTTTCTACTTCTACATGGTCAGTTTGCATCAAATAATCAAATATCCTATCTATATTCTTTTTATGTTCAATACAGATTCCCTTGATAAATACCAGATCCTTCTTATTCATCAGATGTTGTTCATACAGCATTACATTTGCCTTCATGGGATCCCTTAATACCCTAGTACATTCCTTCGTTATAGTATTCAAGGAAGGTGCTCAATTCAAATGGGCTCATGCAAAGGGTTAATCAAATGTTGTCCACTTATTCTGCCCAAAGTCATCCTCATTTTTTCCCACTAGATCTAATTTATCATTTCCGTTTCCTTTTCCAACAGACCTGATGGCAATGTCACATTTTCAGGGAAATCACTAATTTCTTTCTTACTTCTATTATATTCAAGAATTTGTTGCTCAATTTGTTGCTCCATTTTATTATTTGATTTAATTGACTCTTTAATGCTTTCAACTGTTTTACTGACTTCATTATTCATCCTATCAATAAGTCCTAAATTGTCTACTAAAAACCACAATTTGCCTTGTTTGAGAAGGGTCTGTGTACTGTGCCCATTAAAATTTTCTATATTCCAACATTCTTTACTCCCCTTTTGTCCTATTGTTGTATCCATCAACTCCTGTTTATTCCAAATTACCCTAATTTGGGGTTGTCTCATTTTTGGTCTTAAATTATCCTCCACAGATTTTATTTGCAAAAGCTTTTCATGTGTTTCTTTTTTACTGACACAATTTATTTGTTCAGTTTTAATTTTCACTACCTCTATAAAACTCAGCTCCCTTGCATTCAACAAAACCAGTTACCTTCTTATACTTTTCCCCTTTTTTATTCTTCCCATTCTTTTCATCTATCAAATGTTTAAATGACATACCCAGCTTTTCTTGTATTGCTGATTTCTTCATTTTTTCATCATTTTTCTGTTTAATCTCTAATTTCTCCATCTTGGGCTTTTGTTGATGTACACTACCCATAGGTCTGTTAATTTTATTTTCCCTCCTCTAGTTTCTACAGGCATACCTTTCAATCTAATACAATTAAACAATTACACAATTCAGCAATAATCGCAAACTGTATCCTTTGCTCCAAATGTAGAAGCCTTGTAGCCAGTTGTTAATATATATTAATGCATATTTGTAGATTACAGTCACAGTCACAGATATATCAAGTTGTCCCAATTAGTTAGTTTGTTCAAGCACACATGTGTTGTTCTCTGGCACAATTTCTTTCTATTGCTCTGTTTTCAAATTTCCAAACTACAGAAAAGGTCCAATTTCACAGCTTAGTTAGCACAATACCACAGTAACACAGTAGCTAAACCAGCTACATCCATTAGTCAGTTACATAAATCACTGCATGCTTGATATCACCCTATATTTACTTTTCTTCTTTGAATCCAAGGTGTTTGGGGTAGAATATCAAATGATATCCAATTAAGTCCTAATATAAAGTATTTCTTCATGCATCCAAAAGGGCCCCAATCTGACCTTTCAGAGTCCAACCAATTGAAATTGATGGTTTTCTTTATAAATTTCCTTCCTTCCTTCAGTCTGTTGTTCACTAAAAAAAAAAATATGGCTAATAATACAATAATATCAAATAGGTATTCATCAATACAGTAATAAAAAACAAAATAAAATCCCACTTAGACCAGTTTAAATATACACATATAGGCATAAACATTTAGCAATAAATCGTTACCCCTTAAAAGTCAGTAACCCTATAATTACTGATTAAAATGACAGAAGAAAAAAATAAATTGCAGCTATAGTTCAGCAATGATTCAGATATCCAACAACAACCACATATCCCAAATTAAATGACCAAAATTACATGACTATAAAATAAAACGTGCTTCTTAAAGTAGTTTTCACTGAGACCGGCTAAACTACTATCAGCTGTTGTTTTTCTAAGTTTTTAGAAAACCTTGGGTTTATCATTTCAATACTTCTTAATTTATTATAACTTAAGTTATGCTTTTCCTCATCTGTGGTACTTACTTACTTTTGTTTTGTGTTAGCAAATGAGGTCAAATGCAGCCAAACTAGGCAATTTCCAGCACACAGCTCACAGCTTTGTAGAAGAGACTGAGATACTTAGTATCAATCTCAGTGACTCGAGCGCATTCTAAATATCAGTGGGTATCCAAATAGTAAATTTAGCCCTCATATATCCATGCTCCAAAGCTAACTGCTCTCAAGATCAGCAGGTCAACAAAAGTTGAGTCAAGCAAACTAAAGCAAACACTGAAGCAAACTCTAAACAGTATCTGCTCCGTTGAATATCACTGTGAGACTAGCAGGATGCAGAAAGAATGGCGCCAATACTAAACAAATGCCAGCTAATGTGCATTTAACTAAAAAAGGTCACGTGCTGCAAACCCCCAATGAGATTCTCACTTCCTGGTTAGTTTATGCACAGCAAAAGAATACAATTATGCCCTATTTTGCCCTATTAAAACCCTATTTTTCTAATTTTACTCAAATATCTAAGTAAGACAGGGGTTAAATATTCATTTAAATTAAACAAATCCAGTATTTTTGCTCTATATTTTCATCATTAAAATTACTATGCACTGTGTTTAAAGAGCTCACTCCAAAGACACAACAAGCACACTCAGGAGCAAGCACCAGCAGAAATGTAAGCACAGGCATGGTCAAAAGTGCAGTAAATGCAAAGATGTGAGTACAGAGAATTAAATATAACAGCCTATGCATTTTTTTTTGTATCAAATAGCCCGTCCCAAGGCCATTAAGCCTCTGCAGGCTCCACCAAGCTCATCCCCACTCGTGGTAGGCTTCTCCACTTTTCAAAATTTGGATGGGTTGTTTATTTTAGAGTTAAAGGTAGATCTGAAGTACTCGGCCTTAGCCACATGAGAGGTTTTCATGCACTCGTTTCTGAGGGCCCAGTAGGCTTCATGATCTTTAAGAAGCTTTGTGCTTTTATGGAACTTCCAGGCTGTGTCATACGCTCTTTGGACAGTGATGAGTTCTGGAGAGATCCGGGGGAGGTGGTTACCTCAGACTCGAACACGCCGTAATGGTGCATGATGATTCCAGACTTCAAGAAAATGGTCTCTGAAGTAGTTTGCCACATCATCTAGGTTGCTGGCATTGGATATAGGTGCCCAGTTTATGTAGGACAGATCATATAGAAGCAGGGCAATGTCAAGGGATTTATACGATCGGATTTGTAGAGTTTTGCAGGGGGCTTTGACTTTGTGAACTCTACGCACCAGGAAAGTCATACAATGGTCACTGAAAGCATCTGCTAGAGTACCAGATTTTATGATCCTATGGGTGTGAGAGGTGAGGGCCCAGTTGATAAGGGAGTGGTTACCTGTCTTATGGTTAAGCCTAGTCGGGTCTTGAATAAGTTGGGTTAAGTTGAGAGCTTCTATAGCATTCTGCACTTTGTTAGATATGGTAGTCCAATTTATGTTGAAATCACCTATAATATATAATTCTCCATCTGCGGAATGGCTAGCTAGGGTGGCTAAGAGGTCAGTAGCAATTTTGGGTTGGGAGCCAGGACGGCAGTAGGCTTCTGCTACAAAGATAGGTTTGGAGAAGGGGAGAGAGATTTGCAACATCAGGACCTCGTATGTTTTTGGTACAGTGCTAGAAAAGACAGAGATGAATTGGATGGAAGAGGCAACATAGATTGCCACCCCCCACCTCTCCCTAGCCAGTCCTGGCATGATAATGTGAAACCAGGGAGGGTGACACTTATATGGAAATTGCCACTTTAGCAGAACGTCTGACATCCCCTCTCAACCTCTCCATCACTGATGATGAAGTTAAACTGTGGGTTCAATCTGTGAGATCAAGGAAGACAGTCATGCATTCATAACTGCAGAGCTCATAGTTGAAGGTGTCCAACAGTATACAGCAACTAAAGGGGAGAAAATGGGCAGTGAAGAAATTGCAGACAATATAGACCACAAATCAGTACTGACTTACTCTGAGGCAGTGGAGTTCTTTACCAAATGCCTGCAATGGAAGGAAAACCAGCCAGACTACAACCCAGTTCAACTGAGGCTGCTACAAAATCTGTGAGGGCAGGTAGGGAGAAAGCATGTGGGAGCACTATAACTGACAACTCCAATTACTTCAGCATTAAATATTGTAGTGAGGAGGCTGGATTATTAGTGTAGATCAGAGGAGATCACAGGAGACTGGAAATAAGCTACAATTAATTGTAACAATTAAAGTTGAATAAATGCTAAATGAACACTAAATAAAGTTAAATAAAATTAATCCACAAGAACACATACCCTACAAAATCAACACACATTATTCAACAGTTACAATACAGTATTTCCCACCGACTTCAAAGCAGTATTGTTACTATGAACTACCATTTATTCAAACTAAATTTATGTTGCTGAGGCAGTTCAGATAAATGGGACATCCTTATACATCACATTGCTGGAAATGCATGAGTAATCCTTGGTGATGTAAGAAAACATCTGTGGAACCTTGAATTACAATGACACTAGAGACAGAGTTGCAGTTGTAACGGGGTTGAATATCAAGCCTTAGTACCTGATAGGATGGAAGGATTAGGAGTGCAGAGGCTGCTGCTTACCAGGAGATTCTGCAGGTCAGGTGGTCAGTAGGAGCCAATGAACAACTCTGTAAAGAAAGCATGGATATTAGGGTCAGGTTGCAGAATAGGAAAGTTCCTAGTGATGGTGCTGTAAAGAGAAATGGTCTTGGAATAGAAGAGGAGCACCTCCGAATTACATCAATGTTGTTGCATGAGAGAACCTCTCCCATGAGGGTCAAGTTAACAGTGCATATTGCTGATCCAAGAGACTGCTCTATCTACTATGTTTTTGGTGTAATGCCTGTTATTAATAAAGTAACAGTGGATTACCTGAATCTGCTCAGCAAAATCATCATCTTAACCTGTGAAGTCTAAGAAACTGCAAATATGGCAAACCATTCCTATCATATTTGAGATGGAAGTAGTTGTGGAGGAGAAAGCTGTGCAAGTCACAAATCAATTTTTTCAGACAAATATTCTGCATCAACATTTTGATATCTTCTGAAGAACAAGAAGTGTGGAGGAGGGTACTTTGGCAGTGTATGGAAGAGATGTATGGTACTGTATGTGGTAAATATGTCCAAACAGATTTGGGGGTTTCCTGGAACAGGAGGTAACTCCCACACAATCATCTATGCAGTGTTATGTAAAGGTCAGACACATTGCCTGGGAAGGAGAGAAATAATTATTTCTCCACCCAACCAACAAACAGATTAATAAAGATGGGATCCATCCTGGTACCCACAGTAACTCCACTGACCTGCCCAAAAAAACTCTTTTTGAAAAAAAAAAGAAAAAAGAAAACATTTAAGTTTAAGAACACGTTCAGCCACTTGGGTTAGTGTGTGTAAGGGTGGGTGGTGCTGGACTTCCCATTTGATCAGAAAGTGCTGCAGATCTGTCAGGCCATAACTGTGTGGATCATTGCATAAAGCGATTTGATGTTTATAGTAAAAAGGAGCTGATTGGAGACCCTGAATCTAAACCTATCAAATAACTAAAGGGCATTCTTAGTGTCTTTAAAATGTAGGAAGGCAGGGATTCTACACATGTTCTTATGAGACTGTCCAGAAATGCTGAGATGTAAGATGTGCAGCAGGCACCGGCAGACACAATAGGGAAATCAAGGTAATCTGTTTTGTGGATTTTGCAAAGGTAAAAGAATGTTAATGTCCGAGAATGTCTGAACCATAAGTCTCTTAGCAGAGACATGGAGTTCTTTGCTTTCCACAGCAGAGGAGATGGTGGTGGTGGTGACCTTTGTCTGATTGTTGGCGGTGGGATACTGTTGAAGAGGAGAGTAAAAAGTGTTGTCAGGTGATCGCTGTGCAGCTTCAGTAATATTTGACTCCTTATGTCAGACCACAACAGCTCCCATATTATCAGCTGCTTTATGTACAATGTCATTTCTGTGCTACAGAGATCAAAGGGCTGCAAGTTTGCAAGCTATCTAGCTAGGGTCATAGCTCCTGATGTGAAAGCTGAGGTTAGTAGTGCCCTTCATACATTGGTTAACAAATAATCTATGTCAGCAAAATGTTCTGGAGGTAGAGTCTATGCAATAGCATTGAGGATTGATGGGCCTGGTAATGATGCTGCCTCATCATCACATGCAGGAGAAGCAAACTGATTAGAAAAATGAGCTGTGAGGCATACATTGGGATAAAAGCACTGCAGATCATAAAATATAATGCTTAGTAGTCAGACTCATAGCAGCAGAAGCATACTGCCTTTAAACAGCCCTCGACCATAATCTAGGCTGTTTTTGAAAACTGCTAGCTTTGCATTCAAATTTGCATCAAATTATTATTTTTTTTGTCCACTGGGCACGCTAATTTAAAGTTTGTGACTGTGAAGGCCATGAGGATGAACATTTATATTACAACTGACTGCTAAAATTACAAAAAAAGTTTGGCTGTCCTTTTCACTCTAAAATACTGCTGTGCTTAAAAACTGTCTAACTACTATTGCAAGGTTATGCGAAGGCCTTTCACTTTGACAAGGCTAGGACTGGAGTCATTAGAGCTAAAGTCTGCCACAGCACAAGGTCACAAAAGAATTGAGAGATCAATTAAATGCAGCAGGTGGTAGAATGTCAGAGTGAATTTCAAGAGGCATATAGCGCATAAGAGTTGCTGTGAAATATGCAGTGCCAAGATTTCAAGTGCCAGAGCAATCACTTAAAAATGCTTACTTAACACCACATCCTTGCTGGATAGGTTTGAATAGGTATGCTGTCTGGATAAAAACTTGGGAAACAAGCAGATCTTCAGTGCAAGTCCCTTTGCCTTCAGCTCTTCTGCCAACCTTGTTTTGGTGGTGAAAGTATGATTGTGTAAATACAGTGTTTGGTTATTTTTGTATGGGAGGGTGATTTGATTATTTACTGTATTTACTTGTCCTGTGCTAGGCCTCCATATTATTTTTTAGTTGTAGTTGGGATGCCTTACTATTGTGCCAGAGTGTACTTTGTTGTTTCCATAGTCATTGTTGTTGCTGGAATACTAAATAGCTGTCAAATTTACTAACAGCTTAATTCAAACTGCTTGTCTTCAAACACAACTGATTTTGCTTTCATTTTCTTAGTGCAATATTGGTACCTGAGAGCAAATTAGCATTATTTTAATGCACTTGGAGGTGTGTCGTGTGAACAAGTGCTTTAAAACTGGAGCTGCAGGTTCATTTCAACTTAACAAGTGAACACCTCAAGTTTTGGATGTTGATGTTGCTGAACTCTGGCCATTTTTTTGGAAAAAATAAACAGTGCTCTTTCAGTTCACCTGATTTGCTTTGATCCACTGGGTGTGAACCAGTTGAATGTGTGAGCACAGTTCACAAACAAACTTGCAATTGAGTCAAGTCACATAGTCCAGGCCTAGTTTTGTTGCTAGCTTGTTACTGGAGTGCAGACAGACAACTCACTTGCATGCTCAGTGTTGGGAAGGAGGTAGCTTAGCTAGAGTACAGTGTATTCCACTTGCATGCTCTGTGTTGGGAAGGAGGTAGCTTAGCTAGAGTACAGTGTATTCCACTTGCATGCTCTGTGTTGGGAAGAAGGTAGCTTAACTAGAGTACAGTGTATTCCACCTGTATGCACATCAGATGAATGCACAGTCTGGCTATAACACAAACGCAGCATGTCCTAATCCCAATCCTACATACTTAATGATAAAAAAATGCTTATAAGCACACCAAATTGTGATTGTATGCACACTTTTTTCATCAGAAAATGTTGCATAAGCATTAATACTGCCAGCCACACTTGTAAACCAAATAGGTGCTAACTGGGCGGCCAGTGATTTAATACTTGTGGGCTCGATTTTCAAAACCTCAAGATGGTCCCAAGCCCTGGGTGCACTGACAATATGGCACATGGGCTTGCAGCAATCTCTTAGTCAGTGAACAGGATTATCGAGCCAATGCTGCAAGTGCCACATGTTAAACCAAGTTTTTCTGGTCTAGCTTGTGGCAATCCCAGGGACCCATTTGGTACTTGCACTGGGAAGTTGGTACAAGCTGCTGTAAATCAGGTAAACTGCCACAACTGTGTCCGACCTACCAAAATTGGGTGCAGTTGTGGCAAAAGGGATAGGTGCAGTTGCATCAAAGTAAAGGGTTGATGCAGGGCTTGACCTGCCAGGTGGCACTGAGGGTTGAGGTGCTGGACACCACACCTCATGCTACACCGGTGACCTGGGTTCGGGAATGAGTTTGAGGCATTGGGGGTCAGCTGGGGAGGACTGGAATTGAGTGTCGGAAGACAGCTCTCCTGCTCCTGGGGTGGGATGAGGACTTTACACCATGCTGCAGCAACCCCTGGGGACTCCCAGCAGTACCGCAGGCAGCAGTGTAATGGGGGGGACCATGGCAGACATTTGCACGCACATGCGCGGACATCATTGCATGTCCATGGTCCCAATGGGGAAACAGAAGAGGGAAAATGGCAGCACAGGTCCGAAGCAGCTTGATAGCCGCAGCTCCACTGTCCGATGATGCCTAGAGGCAAGTGCCAGCACTGGTTCCTCACCAGGCATGGAGGGCTATATGGGGGCCCCCTTTCACAGGTGTAGCTGCATCTGCCAGCTGGGCACATGAGCTTCGGGGTCAGTGGCGAAGTGGAGTGGTGGCTGGATGTAGAGCAGGGCTGTGGCTGAAGAGGAGAAAATGTCAAAATGAAAAAAAATAAAGGTAAAAATAAGTTGTAAATCAGGAAGGGAATTTTACTTTAGTGGCTCCATTGATTCTAGTACAGTTTTGACTGTATGCCTTTTCAGAGTTATGCCAAAAATGGGATGTTGCAGGTTTATGCATACATCAGAAATTGACTATACTTAAGCTTGCAGGTAGTATAACTAGGAATCCTCTAATTCATCTCTCAAAAACATGTGAAACAAATCTAAAACTAAAGGCAGCACAGACAAAGAAACTAAAAGACAAAAGAGTGAGAGAGTCACACACCAGGGGAAATCAAGATGAAAAAATGCTGTTTATTACTGTCAGCCTGAGCTGTGCATGGTTCACTGATGCAGCAGGCCTTTGAAACCAGGGCCTATATTTCTATTTGGGAGGAAGAATGGACAGACTTGGTGGGCTAAGCAGTCCTTATCTGCCATAAATATCAATATTCATGTATCCTCCTCCACAGCAGTCAATAGCAGTGCATGGATGCTGGCCATTGTCTCCTGTTTTGCAGGTTGTGAGGCAGGACTGCTAGCCCCAAAGAGAGTGTCTGTGAATCTTGAATTGAATTGAATTGAATTGAACACTGGGGCGGAGATTCCGTCCCAAAGTACATCCAAGGAAGGTAACATCAGAAATATTTTTCTCAAACTAGAAAAAGCAGTCAATAAGGAAATAATATTACATTGCAAAATAGTCACTTAAAAAAAAATAGTTGGAGAAAGAATGAGTCCCGAGGGGTCTGAGACTTAACAGATTGCCAGCATGTGGACTCGATAATATGCATTACAAGGATAAATAGGAAAAGGTTTTGAAAAAAGGTTCAGTACAAATACAAATTGACGAGGATGAATACAAGGCAGAGATTCTGAAAGAAATTGATACATTGCATCAACAGCTCTTAAAATATAGCGGAGTCTCTTTAGTGAAAGAACTCAATACTAAATTAATCAATAAAGCTATGAAATGGGAAGCAAAATTAATTGAAAGAAAGGGAACAAAACAAATATAGGATGAATGTGATTACCAGAATGGATGGATTTATAAGTGGGAGAATTTCTCCCGGTCGCAATCAAGGGGGTGGAGAAGATCACATAGGAGATCTAAAAGTAGTAAGTGGTCAGACTCCAATGCTTCATCTCTTTTGACTTCACAAAGTGTACATTTTTCAAGTTCAGATTCCTCTAATGGAGACATTAACATACAGTCTGTCCACAAAAAAAGAAAAGAAAGTCCAGACGGGGAAAAGGAAGACAACGCGGGGCAGCATTGAGTGATGAAGGAATTGCTGGTGGAACGGAGGACTGTGATGTAATTAATCAGAATTTAACTGTCATTAATTTATCTTCTTGAAATTTAAATGAATTTCATTTAAGTGCATTATCTTATGGGCTGCCCTTTGTGCCGGTTCAAAATGTGAATGAATTTGAGATTTACAGAGACTTAGGTTGATTAGAAAATTAAACGTGAATAATTTTTTCTCCTCTGAAGGTGCATCCTTGGGATCTAATGAAGGGAGTGAGTCCAGACCCATTAATCAGGGTGGCACTTTTTCTGTGCTCGACATGATTACTGATTCTGAGTTAGCTGAGCTGTTAGATGCGGCTGACTTGGAATCCGTGGATGGCACAGAGAGAGATACACCTGCAGATAGTTTTTGAAGCAGTAAAAATGAAAGCTAGTAAACTCTATTTGAAGAAGTCTTCCAGGTTTATCCTCCCTATCCTGGGGAGCGATATATTGAATATATTTCAAGAAGCAGTTCTTAAAGATACAGCAGGTATTATTAAAAGGTCCAAAAATATGAAACACTGGGACAATCTGACTGGCCCTGATCAGCAAGCCTTGTCAGAACTGCAAACAAATGAGTGACATTATAATCCAACCCTCCAACAAAAGGGGGTAATGTTGTCATTCTGGACAAGGATTTTTACACAAAGGAGACTTTAAGGCAACTTATGGATGGGACAATTTATAGGAAAATTATCCTGTAACGCTATGATTTTTTTATTAATTAGAACTAGAGTCATTTTTAACTGATGCCTTAGATTAAGGGTGGATAACTGAAGTGGACTATGATTACTTAAACTGTGAGTTTCCCAGAGTGCTGGTACTTTACCATCTGCCTAAAATTCACAGAGATAAACAGGAACCACCAGGACGCCCAACAATATCAAGCTGTGGTTCATTAATGGGGCCATTAGCAATGTACATAGATGGGTATTTACAACAAGAGGTAGTAAGATTAAAATCTTACTTAAGAGACACTGCCTCTGTTCTGCAAGAACTGAATGGTGTCACCTGGGAGAAGTCCTTTTGGTGGGTTACGACTGATGTATCAGCACTTTATATAAGCATCGGCCATGGCTTAGGAGTTGAGGCAGTAAATACTATGTTGCAAAAATCCCCTATTGAGTATTCAGTTAAGATTATTACAGGTGCTTTGAAGTTAATTCTTACCTCTGTTTTTTTCTTTTTGATGGGAATTGTTTTAAGCAAAAGGTTGGGACTGCAATGGGGTCCTCAGTCATCCCCTCCTATGCCAACCTATTCATGGGTTGGTGGGAAGAGAGGGGCTATCTTGGACCCCGGTTTGAATCATTTTTACAAAAATATTGTAAAATGTAAATGGTTTATAGATGATTTAATTATTATTTGGGAGGGTTCATCACAGAAAAATTTGGAATTTATGATTTATATAAACAGCAATAATGTTGACTTCAAGTTTACTACTGTATTTGACAAAAATGAGATTAATATTTTGAATATTTCTTTGTTAGAAATTGTGGGTCAGGAAATACAAACTAAAGTATTTAGATAGGAGATAGCTAGGAATAGTGTGCTCCATGCACAGAAGGGCATATCCCATCCTACACACACCACTGCAAATCTGCTTTTTTGGTCATTTGATGCATTTGAAACATAACTGCTCCAATGAGATGGATTTTGTTAAGGAAAAAAAAGAATTAGTTTGCTGGTTGCGTGTAAGGAAGTACAGTGAAAATATTTTAAATACAGCATTTGATAAGGCTGATTGTATTGCTAGAAGTGAGTAATCAGAATATAGAAAAAAAGAAGAAAAAAACAGGAACATGTATCTTTAGTCACTATATATGGGCCAGCATCTTTAGATCTGAAAACAGTGATTATCAAACACTGGCCTCTGTTGGGATTAGATAACGATCTAATAAAGGTAGAACAACAAGTAACTTTGTGACCTTTAGGACAAAAGAATAAGGGATTTCCTGACAAATAGTGAGTTTAGAGACTCTGATGTTTCTAACACTTGGCTAGGGAATAAACCAAAAGTTGTTTACACATGCAAGAGATGTAAGACCTGTAAGAATGTAGTCCAGGGAAAGAATTTTGTAAATCCTGGTAAGCTTGGCTTGAAAACTGTTGAAATCAGGCATTTTTTTACATGCAATACCAAGTTTGCTGTATATGCTCTGTGGTGCTCCTGTGGTAAGACCTATACTGGACAAACCACACGGAGGTCAAAGGAGAGAATACAGGAGCACCACAGAGCTATCAACAGACTGGGCGTGCTTCACCACATTAGTAGGCATTTTTGTAAAGTAACTAATAGGGAATTACACACCATTAAATATATGGGTTTTGATCATGTTCCTCATCTGGGGAGTAGAGAGGGGGAAACAGAAATCTATTACTGGATCAAAGTGAATCCATGTGGATATTCAGACTGAGGAGTCTCAAACCTAATGGGTTTCATGAACAGATGGACTGGAAACCTTTTCATTCACTAATAAATAAAATATTACCTTTTTTCTGCTGATGAAAAATAAGTTTCTGTCTTATGTGATTACTTAAGGAATTTTGTTTTAAAGAATTATGAGTAACCAAATGTTAAAAACTCCAGTGCTTTTTCATTTTTTTCTATGGCGATATAGTAACCTTTAATTAGGCCTTTTAAATAATAAAAAATACATAATACAAAATGTCTGTGAATAAGAATGTTCTCATTAGATCCCTGCCATCTCCTCTCCAAGCCAGGGGTGTGGTAGGAAGAGGGAAGGAAATTTTCCTTTACAATTGTATTTGTTACTTACAAGTTAACCCCTCATTGTTCCACACAAATGAGAGCTGACTGGAATAGGGTTATTTCACAGACTTTGATGTGATCTATAGTGTGTCACTATTGGTGTTTTAAGATCACAAGTGTCATTGGACAACACATTGATTGATGTGATACACCTGGCTAGAAGGGTATAAAAGCACTTTAAGAAATTTGTGGGTTAGATCTCTTAAGGAAGGTTTTTTTGCCCTGAAGCGCAGAGGTTACAAGACTGTGAGGAAGTTTTCAATGTTACACTATGTATTCATGTCTGCTTTTTTGTCATTATTTTTCCTATCTAAGTACCAGAACTTTTATCAGTAAAAAACCATCTCACTTCATTTTTCTGAGTCTAGAGTGCTGGTTCTTTATTGATTCATGTTTGCACATTCCTGACATTCTGTAGATATTTGTGTGTCTTCCTGAGTCATGCAGGGTAGTGTGATTTGGCAGTGTGAAGCAAATGCATGCAGTCTGTGTCCAGCCACTGATAGTTGTCACTTTTGTGGCACCAACTCCAACAAAACTATGGAAATAGCACATCTTTCTGTGCATACCTGCTTTAGACAATGGAGCAGCAAAGGGGCAAAAAGACAAGGCACTTTAGATTCAACCAGCAAGGAATAAAGATACAATGGTACTGAGCAACTGAAAGCTGTCCCTTGTTGAAGTAGCACCTCCTAGGAAATGAGATACTGAATGGCTTCTTGGTTGTTAGTCTGTATAAATAAACTGCGTGTAAACCTCTTCAGGATATGTTATATGAAAAGCAGTACATAAGTACTACAGTATTTCACAGATCACACACTACAAATATATGATTAAAAAACTAATACTGCTGAGAGGTACTAAGCTATCATTCTGTATTTGTCCTAATTACTGTAATAGCTTCAGTTCTTCTTTGCCAACATGTTAACCATTACACCTTCCGGGTTGGGGGGCGTACTGAGAGGCAGTTTGTTTATCAAGCAGCAAGTAATCAGATCAAATAAGCAGCAACAGAGAGGAAAGGCAGTGTTTGATGACAGCTCATCTAATGTATTGAGATGGGTAGAGAGCTGGCTGGGCAATAGGAGTCAGAGGGTGGTGGGAAATGGCGTCCACTCTGGAGAGGGCAAAGTGACCAATGGAGTGCCACAAGGGTGAGTACCTGGCCCAGCCCTCTTTAATGTCTTAAGAAGCAACATTGAAGAAGGACTGGAAAGGAAGTTATGCCTGCCTGTAGATGACACAGAAATCTGCAACATAGTAAACACAATGGGAGGGGAGAGAATGGGAGAAGATCTAAAAAAGCTGAAAGAATGGTCACAGGTTTGGCAGTTGGACTTCAATGCAAAAAAGTGCAAAATCATGCACTTGGGGCACAGAAACCCGGGGGCAACATATCAACTGGAATAAGAAGTACTAACAGTCACTAAACAGGAAATGGACCTGGAAGTAATCATTTCTAATGATCTGAAAGTAGCTAAACAGTGTGACAAGGCAGTGGGAAAGGCTAGTGGAATGCTTGATGCTTAGGAGTAGTAATACCCCAGTATAGATCATTCATGTGAGCCCACCTCGAGTACTGCGTCCAGTTCTGGAGGCCTCAGCTCTGAAAGAACATAGACAGGGTAGAGCTGGTACAAATGAGAGCTACCAAAATGGTGCAGGGATTGCATCAGAAGCCCTATGAAGAAAGACTTAAGGAATTACCTATGTACTCCCTAGAAGAAAAGAGGAAAAGAGGGGATATGATAGAAACATTCTAATACCTCACAAGTACATAAAAGGTACAGTAAGGGAGCATTTTCCAGATAAAAAGATGCTTGAGAACAAGGAGTCACACTGTGAAGCTGGAGGGAGGGAGGGAGGCTGACAAGAAATGTGAGAAAATAATTCTTCATGGAAAGGGTGATGGATGTTTGGAACAGCCTCCCAGTGGAAGTTTTGGGGGTTAAAAATAGTTACAGGATTCAAGAAAGCATGGGATAGATACAAGGGCATCTTAGAAGTAAGGCAAAGGGGAGGTACAAACCAGAGACTGAGTAGGGTCTGCACTAGCAATTTAGATTTTGGGAGGCAGTATAGCACAGTGGTTTAAGGCTCTGAGCTGCAAATCTGGTGACCTGGGTTTGAATCCCACACCCCCCACTTGCATATACTGTGTGACCCTGAGCAAGTCACTTAACTTCTCTTTGCTCCCAGGTTGCACCTGTAAAAAAGCTTTCAGCTTAGTGTGTCTCACCTGGTTAAACAATTGGAAGAAAAAAAAAGAAAGATGAGAGGGAAAATAGGGTAGACTAGGTGGGCCAAGAAGTCTTTAGTATAAACCCTTCATGCTTATTGATTATAGACCCATTACAGTTGGCATGACATGACTTGAATGAGAAGAAAACGCATTTAAAAAAAAATGCAGAATGTAGAAGGCATAAACAATACAACAAGACTAAGAATTTCCAGTATGCTTGATTGTGTAATTCTCACCAAGCATATATATGTATTCTAAAGTAAAAAACATATGCAAAGCATCATGAGTATACTAATACTTCTGGGGAGGCTGTATATGGAATGTCTGGAACAGTCACTGCATTCTGCTGATCATAGCCTTGCTTAGACCTCACCACAGCAGACTTGCTTACACTACAAGTAACAACAAGCAAAAATGTGAATAAATAGTATTCATAAAAAATATACATTATCATTAATCAGAGATCGCAAAGTGCTAAGAGATGCCAAATTAAAATTTTTTGTTTTACCTTATATTATTTCATTTCATTTTCTAGTGCGTTTGCCCATACTGAGTGCCAGTCTCAATGAGCACCAGCAGAGGACAACAGTGAACAATCAGCATGGATAACACCCTACTAACCACAGAACAGCAACACAGCATTTCAGTATGTAACCATTTGGTATAACGCCTCCATGCCTATCAATTGCAGACCAGTTCCAATCAGCATGGCATCCTTGAAAAGCAAATGCAGTTTGTAAAAAGGACAGGTACAATACCAGAAGATAGATGATTTCCAGTTTATTTAGTTTTTCTAACTCTATCCAGTGCATATGTGCAAATTCTAAAGCAAAATAAAGTGCAAAGCATCATGGGTATACAAATCTTTCTGGAGTATATAAGAAATCCCTACAGCATGCACTATCATTTGGCATGTCTCTACTCAGACCTCACAGCCAACTCACACACCTTAGATATAATAATAAAAAAAAAAGGTCCATCTCCCCATACACACAGGGGAAATGCCGGACCTCGCACAACAACTAACACACCGAAATCTGACCAATGGAAACTCATGTACACAAATGCTCCTCAGTCTGGGAAACAAGATCCCAGACCTGCAGGCAATAATGACAGAGGCTAAATTGGACACAGTAGCCATTAGCGAGACATGGTTTACCAGTAACCACACTTGGGAGACTAGCAAGAAGAAATACAGGTGAGAGGGTACAGGCAAAGTGGGCAAGCATTAAAGATGCAATACTTGAAACAACATCTTATTGTGTTAGTGAGAAAGGGAAGTGAAAAGAAGAAGGAAACCACTTTGGTTCTCAAACACAGTAGCAGAAAAGATCAGAGCCAAAAGGCTGGCCTTCAGGAAATATATGGGAACTCAGCAGGATGAAGATAAGGAGGCATACCAAACTTCCCTAAGGGAAGCAAGGAAGGCAGTAAGGCAGGCAAAGGCCCAAACTGAGGAAACACTAGCACAAATAGTAAAAGAAGGTGACAAGACTTTCTATAGATGTATTAGTGAAAGTAG
The DNA here is from genome assembly GCA_016271365.2 of Neoceratodus forsteri. Classification (NCBI taxonomy): domain Eukaryota; kingdom Metazoa; phylum Chordata; order Ceratodontiformes; family Ceratodontidae; genus Neoceratodus; species Neoceratodus forsteri. The sequence goes on along the minus strand of CM057452.1, from coordinate 1,705,261,391 downwards.
AAAGTCTAGAGGGGGTACTGCTAAGATCAAAGGGGAGAAGGGGGCATGTGAGGAGGAGGAGGGCCATGTAAAAGCATCTATTCTAAATAGATACTTCTGCTCAGTATTTACTGAAGAGAAGGTAGGGCAGAGCCCACAGCTCAGCTCCATGGACACAGGGGGAGGGAGGTGTGCTCTAATCCCTTCACAAAAGAAAGGGTCCTTCAAGAGTTTGCTAAGCTCAGGGTGGCCAAGGCAATGGGACCTGATGGCATACATCCCAGGGTACTAAAGGAGCTAAGTGTGGAACTAGCAAAGTCATTATCAGAACTGTTTAGTGAGTCTCTGAGCACAGGAGAGGTCCCAGAAGACTAGATAAGGGCTCATGTGATCCCGCTCCACAAGAGTGGCAGCAGGGAGGAGGCAGGGAACTACAGACCAGTCAGTCTTACCTCAGCAGTGGGCAAGATTATGGAGACACTCCTTAAGAAAAGGATAGTGCAACACCTGGAATCCATAGGAGCACAGAATCCAAGACAGCATAGGTTTACAAAAGGAAGGTCCTGTCAAACTAATCTCATAGATTACTTTGACTGGGTAACCAGAGTGGTGGACCAAGGAGAAACAGTTGATGTTACCTACCTTGACTTCAGCAAAGTTTTCGATACTGTTCCACATAGAAGATTGATTAATGAGCTGGGTAGGCTCGGGGGTGGGTCAGACGTTGGTCAACTGGGTGACAAACTGGTTGACAGGCAGAAAACAGAGAGTGGTGGTAAATGGTATGCAGTCAGAAGAGATGTAAGGCACAAATGGGGCATGTCAGGTATCAGTCCTGGGGCCAGTCCTCTTCAATATCTTCATCAGTGACATTGCAGATGGACTGGAGGGTAAGGTTTTTCTGTTTGCAGATGACACCAAGATCTGCAACAGAGTAGATGATCCAGATGAGGTGGGCAGAATGAGAAGAGATATGGATAAACTAGAAAAATGGTCGGAAGAGTGGCAACTGGGGTTTAAAGCAAAGAAGTGCAAGACCATGCACATAGGGAAGAGAAACCCTGAAGCCACCTATAGGCTGGGAGGAGAGTTGCTGACAGTCACAAGGGAAGAAAGAAACTTGGGCGTCATCATCACTGATGACCTGAAATCATTCAAGCAGACCTCTAAAGCAGTAGGTAAGGCTAGAGGGATGTTGGGGTGTATTAGTAGGGGGGTATCACAAGTCGGAAGAGGGAGGTAATAATCGCTCTTTACAAGACACTGGTTAGGCCCCATCTGGAGTACTGCATGCAGTACTGGAGGCCACGCCTTCACAAGGACATTAACCAAATTGAGGCAGTCCAGAGAAGAGCAACCAAAATAGTGCAGGGACTACATCAGAAGACATATAATGACAGATTAACTGAACTCAATATGTACAGTATACCCTAGAGCAAAGGAGGGAGAGAGGTGATATCATTGAAACATTCAAACACCTTAAGGGCACTAACAAGGTGAAAGAGTCTAACATGTTTCAATGTAAGAGAAATAGCAGGACAAGAGGACACAGCATGAGATTAGAGGGAGGCTGATTAAGGGGGTAATGTGAGGAAGTTATTTTTCACAGAAAGGGTGGTGGATGCATGGAATGGCCTACCTCAGGAAGTGGTGGATATGAATACAGTGCAGGACTTTAGACAGGCATGGGATAGGCATAAGGGAGCAATATAGATGAGTATGAATAGATAGGCCATTGACAGAGCGAAGGCCTATGGCACATTCATAAGGTAGAAAAAGAAATGGGTAGATTGGATGGGCCTTGCGGTCCTTATCTGCTGTCAACTTCTATGTTTCTATGTTTTAAAATCTGAACAAAAGAGTATGCTTGATGAGAATCATGCACTGCCATTAATCAGAGTTCAGAATGTGTTGAGAAATGCAAAATAATATTTCTAATTTTTCATTATATTCTTGCATTCTATTTGCTAGTTTGTAGAATCATACTGAGTAAGAATCTGCTTGATCACCAACAGATGGCAATAATAAGCAATCAGCTCATATAATCTCTGCCAACAAGAGAGAACAAAGTAAATATTTTGCAGTGTATCCACCTAGTATAAATCCTCTATGACTCCTGATTATAAACTCATTGCAAGGCAGAATACAGAATGCCTAAACAACAACAGAAGACAGATACAGTAATTGCCAATTTGTTTTGTTTGTATAATGCTCTTCTATGCATATTTGAGCAATCAGACATGACAGCGCATGACCTGGGGTTGAATAGTGGCACATCTCAGTGTGTTGTGTGGTATAAGGCATTGTGAGTGCATTCAACAACCCAAGAAGTTCTATTATCCCACCGCAAAGCAAATGATTTGTACTGTTTATAGTATTATATAAATATGGGAATTGGTATATATATAAATCACATGAAAAATACAAACTAAAAAGCTCCATATCATGGCAATGGAAATGTATATTGATCAAATCAGAAATATAAATGTCTCAAACTGGTTGGTTAACAACAGAAGAGATCATAGTATTAAATCATATCTAAACATTGTAGAACACCCAAAACATAGACAAATGCAAACTATTTTTAGGATTGAAGCTTCTGAAAGTAACATACTTAGTGCTCAGCATTCAAAAAAAGGACAAAACCCATCAGTCAATTGTCATTGTTGTTTAAAAACCCTGGGGCCCCCATTTTCAAAAGGTTAGCATGGCACAAATAAGGTTTGTGCCATGCTAATCAAGAGAGTGCCGGCCATCGGGGGTGTGACCATATTCAAAGGTCACCTATGCGCAGTGCACCCCCAACAGTGCTGTGGCACACAACATCATTCTGTGCATATGCAAATTTGGGAGCCCCCATGCATGCACAGCATAGCACCATATTGGAAATGTTTCAGAAATGCTAAATAGCCACAAGTGTAGTGCAGTTTAACGTTTCTGAAACCCATCCCTTAACAGTGCCCAGAGGGGTTCGAAGCCCCACATAACCTCCATACACTGTCAAGGGCTGGGCACCCTGGCAGTCCAGTGTTCCCTCCCTAGCCCAGGTCCCCTTTGTTATAAAAATCAAAAACATCCCTGGTGGTCTAGTGGTCCCCCTCTCCCCGAACCCCTATCCTAGCCTTTCTAAAAAAAAAAGTAGAAAAACATTCCTGCTAGTCTAGCAGCTCCCCCTCCCCAAGCCCCAATCCCAGCCTGTAGGAAAAAAAAAAACAGCATCACTTGTAGCCTATTTGACCACCCTGGCAGGTAGTGTCTCACCACCCTGCTCCCTCCTGTCTCAACCCCAAGGGTCGGCAAGTGGCACTGCCCACTGCTCACCACCATGGCTGGCCATCAACTGGGCTCTCTTGGAGTGTGTACCTACAAGCTGATTGTACAGTACACACTCCAGGAGAGCTCAGTCAGTGGCCAGTCATGGTAGTGAGAGAAGGCCTGTGCCGGTCTAGCTGGCCCTTGGGGTTAGGATAGGGAAGCAGGATGGTGGGACACTACCTGGTGGGGGGATTGGGGTCTGCTAGACCACAAGGGATGCTGTTTTTTTATACAGACTGGGATCAGGGCTCGGGGAGGGGTGACCACTAGGCTACCAGGGATAATGTTTTTTTGTTTTGTTTTTTAATAAAGGCTGGGATCGTGGCTCGGGGGGGGGCCGGATGCTAGACCACCAGTGATGTTTTTGTTTTTATAATAGAGGGAATTGGGGCTAGGGAGGGATTGCTAGACCACTGGGGATTTTTATTTTCTTTACATCGTCAGTGATTGGGGCTTGGGAGGGGCACCTAGCCCGGAGCAGACAGCTGCTGTTGCAGCATGCAGATGAGCCAATAATGGGCATGTAAATGGCCCATGAAATATATTAGTTCTACAGTATTAGGGGCTAGATTCATAAATGTTGCCCCATCACAAACCCAGTTTGCATTGTGCACACTGGCTTTTGCCCCATGTGGTATTCACAAATGCCCAGTTTGCAACCGTAAACTAGGTTTGTGATGGGGCAAAGTTTAGAGGGGGCTGCAATATGAATGAGGGAGAGGGGGCCTGCGTATTCATGCAGTCTCATTCACAAACCATTTTCTCCATGCAAGGGCCATTTTTTGAAGGTCCCCTGTGTGGAGAAAATACCCCCGAGCCAGACCTGGTGGTAAGTCTGCGCAACCCTTGTGGCCGGAGAAGGTTCTGCAGGCCCCCCTTCCCTCACCAGTTGCCATTCCTGTATTAAAATAAGTGACTGTTGCAGTTGTGGCATACTAGTTCCCTCTCCCCTCCCCATTCATCGCTCACTATCCCGATAGTTAAAAAAATTATTCCTGGCAGACCTGTAGTTCCCTCCTCCCTCCCCATTCTCCAAACAGCATCCTAATAGTTAAAAAAAATGTTCCATGGCAGAGTAGTGATTCCTCCTACTTTCCCCAACCTCCCGTTTCCATGCAAGTAGACTATGACACATCCCCCTGGTAGTTCTTTGGTCCCTCCTTCCACCCCTGTTCACCGATCACCATCCTGGTATAAAAAAACAAAATCCCCCTGGTAGTCTAGTGGTTCTCCCACGCTATCCCTGATCACTCCCTGCCATAAAGTGCAAATTCCCATGGTAGTCTAATGGTTCACCCACCCATTCCTGATCTGCCCATATAGGGCACCATATTGTTGTCCCTGGTGTCCAGTGGACCACCCACCCACCCACCCACCCTTTGAAGAAGTGACCCATCACCTGCTCCCCCCAACCTGAGCCCCGGGAGGTGACCAGCACAGCCCTCCTCTCACCTCCACAGCTTGCCGCCAACTGAGCTCTCAAGTGAGCACATACTGTATACAATTTGTGTTCATTGACTGACAGCTGTCAATCAATGTGCCCAATTCCCTAGTGTCACCACCACCTAAGTGAAACCCCTGTGGTCTGATACCGTGCTGCTCCAAATATGTGGTCACATCTCTAAATGGTGCTGAAGCACCAGAAGGCTCGTTCATGGCACAGCACACGTGAGTTCAGTTAAACAGATTTTTTTAAACGTTTTTAAAAAGCTGAACTCAGGGAAAGTGTAAGCTGATATGAAACAAGGGCTTAAAGTAATAGTAATGGGGTTTTATACTCAAGCCATGATACGGGGCATGCCTGAATGCATATACATATTCCAGGAATATGCATATGCATTTGCACGTGCCAGGTATCATGGTTTAAGATAAAATACCCAGATTTTAATCTCCTCATTTCATTAGCCATTCTTTGATCCCTGTTGCTGCTGCCCCTGTAACTTTCTTACCCATCTGACCCTCCTTCTCAGCACTCACCCACAAAAATAATACTGACACTAGGGAAGCCCAATCACCCAGTGTCGCTGTCGCTGTCTGTTGCTGCCACCCCTGTAACTGTCCTGCCCACCTGACCCATCTTCTCAGTGCCCACCCCCCCTAAACATAACACTGACACTGGTGGTGCCCAATCCCCCAGTGTCACTCTCCGTTGCTGCCATCCCTGTATCTGTCCCACCCACCTGACCCTCCCTCTCAGAACTCACCACCCCATGACCCCCCACAAATATGACACTGACAGTGGGGGTGCCCAGTCCCCCAGTGTCACTCTCCGTTGCTGCCATCCCTGTATCTGTCCCACCCACCTGACCCTCCCTCTCAGAACTCACCACCCCATGACCCCCCAAAAATATAACACTGACAGTGGGAGTGCCCAGTCCCCCAGTGTAATTGTCACTCTCTGTTGCTGCCCCTGTAACTATCCCACAAACCTGAACCTCCTCCTCAACACCCACATTACCACCCCCCACAAACAGAACACTGACACTGGGGGTGCCCATTCCCCCAGTGTCATAACCTGAAATAAATAAAACCTACCCTCATATTTTTTTTTATTTCTTAAATAAACCCTTTACGAGAAAAACATCCATCGATGACTGTTGTGGCTGCTACTGTGCCCTCACCGGACCCTCCCACTCAGCACCCACCACCCCACACACCCCCAAGCCTTTACTTACCCAGCGAAGGTCCAACACCGTAATCTTCCATGGACCGCAGACACATCTTCACTCTTCAAAGCTGGATTGCCAACTGAAGAGATCAGGTAGGTGGTTCAATGTATTTCAGTGGGGTTTTGAACTTGGTGGCATAACTTGGCCATTTTTGCATATTGTTTGCCCCAAATATTCAACATGTCTTTTTTGTGATGACACCTCATGAACATTTGCAGTTAAAAAATTAAGAAAATATGCCTGGGAAAGTGATTTCATGGTCCCTGTGTGAAATCACCTTTCAAGCAGAAGATGAACATTTTCTCTGCCGTTATTCATGAGGTGGGATCATAAGAAAGCTGTTTTGAAAATTTGGCATAAAAATATTAAAAAATAACAAAGTTATGAGCCTACATTGAATTTTGTGAATGCAGGCTCATAACTTTTGTAATTTTTAATATTTTGTATCCCAACTTTTCAACATAGCAATTTCTTTACAGCCCATCATGAATGTGACATCTGTCATTTTTCACATCTTGACCAAAATGTGTTTTTGTGTCTCAAAATGTGATTTAGAGGTCCAAATGTGAAATCGCCTTTCAGGCAGGAGTTGAAAATTTTTTTCTGCCCTTGTTCATGAGGCAGGTCAAAAGAACGCTATTTTGAAAATTTTGTATAAAAATATAAAAAATCAACAACATTATGAGCCTATGTTGAATTTTACAAATACGGGCTTGCAACTTTGGTCATTTTTAATATTTTTACTCCAAATTTTCAACATAGCCATTTCCTTACAGCACCTCATGAATGTGAGAGCTAGCTTTTTTCAAATCCTGGACAAAATGTATTTTTGTATCACAAAAGGTGATTCTGCAGTCCCCTGCACGACATCACCTTTCAGGCATGAACTGAAAATTGTCTCTTCTCTTGTTCATGAGTTGGGGTCATAAGAAGGCGATGCTGACAATTTGTGACAAAAATATTAAAAAACAACAAAGTTATGAACCTGCATTGAACTTCATGAATGCAGGCTCCTAACTTTGTCAATACATAACCCACAACATGCACCACAACGCATCTAGTACCCCCAGACTTTTATACCAGTGGTGCACATCTGGCATTGGCAAATGCTTGTTTTAAATGTTGTCATTAACAGGTATATAAAATATACACCTCCACAGGTCTGACACCTTAACCTACCACTTGCCCAAACAAAAACTCTTCACACATCCTCTCATAGGCCACCAGTGCAATCCTTGTTTCTAAGGTAAGGTAACATGGAATGCACCCCCCCCACAAAAAAAAAATAAGCAAAATGAATCATCCTTTAAAAGAAAATAGCCAAAGTATTTGTAAACCACAGGTCTTCATAACCAGTGCAACATGTTTTTATTTATTTATTTACTTTACACTTTATCCACCACACACACATGATCCCAGTCTCTCTCAGGTGAGGGCACTCAGCTCACCTGCATCCTGCCTTGTCATAGACTGAATCCTGACTCTCCGTCAGGCATACTCCCTCTTGGTCCAGACATCTGCTCCTCCCAGGACCACCATTCTAATCTGGGTGGATATCCTGAGACCTGAGGGAACTCCGAGGGCAGCTGGCACACTCGACTATCGGGCGTGAAGGGTAGCTTCTGGACCTCACCGTTGCCTACCAGGATCAGGCTCTTTTTCTGATTTCTGTTTCCACCTGAGCTTTAGACATGCAATGGACTCCTGCACACTGGGTATGCACTCCTGTGCACCCCCGTTGGACATCTTGCAGAGGCTTGTAATCCTGCTATGCTGCGAGTCTTTTGGTGTGATGCCCCTAGCCTCCGCTAGGTGCCACCAAAAGAGTAGCCAGCCTAAACCCCCCCTCCCACTGAAAGGAGAGCAGTCATCTAGATGCTCAATCCTTTCCCATCCCTGCTGAACCCTGATGACCTGGGCTCAATCCGAACCTGGGTCACAGGCATGGCGTGAGGTGTAGCATCCAGCACCTCAACCGTCAGCACCACTGAGCTGGCTACCAGTGCCACATGTGGAGAGATTGGCAGCCACAGTCCTTGGAAGACAGCTTCAGTGAATAATCTTGAAGGACCATCGATGATTGCTTAACAGCATCACCAAAATTACCAAAGATTTGTCTCTGCCATGGTCACTTTGAACTGCTGCCCACAAGAATCCATACTGCTGTGCCATCACTGAAAGTGGTATGTGACTCCATCAGTGCTGCTCCCCCAAAACCAGATGATGACTGACTGTGGTACATGCACAGTAAGCATGAGAGGGAAAGCCCATCATACAAACCAGCCAATGGGAGCCGTGGAAGATATCTAATCAGCCAATAGAGGAACAGCTCAAGTCACACCTGCTCCTACTGTAGCTACTAAAATTACAGTATTATTAAAGTCTGGACAATCAAAACCATAGAAAAACGTTATCCATTCAGCTACAAGAGCTAACCACACACAATAAAGGTCCACCTTGATAACAAAAGGATGTTGCAAGTACATCTGCACAAATATCCTGTAACAAAAATTCAAAAAAAATTAAAAATGAATTAAGAACCAGAAAATGCAAACACACAGTGAGTCCACCTATTGTATACATCTGAGATGAGAAGGGGGGTCACCACTGATCAGAATTATTTTTATTCATTGGTTTTGACCCCAGTGACAATTCACTCATGACTCCACTACTTGTAAACACCTTGGAATCAAAGCCATCTCATGAAGATATTTCTTTTTTTTTTTCTTCATTTGTTTCCCTTCTGCAGTCCCTATATCCAGTGCATTCCCACAGCCCCGATACCAACCTGTCTTGTGGACTTATGGGTTAACCACCACTTAAACAGAGCCATATCAGCAGGTGGCCTGCACCATGTAGTGTCATGTAGTACCTCCATAGAATGCCAAGTGAACCAGAAGTTTTTCCTCTTTTTTCCAGCCTCTTTATATGTCTGCATGATGCAAGCATGCATTTGCAAATTGACACACCTGCATTTTGCATCAGCAGACTTCCTCCATGTCTACTGTTCTAACCTAGCTGCCTCTCCACCAGGTGACAGAACTCAGGAATCCCCCTCCCTAAGGGAGAAGAGCCGCCTTTGAGATGAACAGTTCTCCCTCACCCAGCCAGCCCCCAAGCAACATTAGTCCATTTCCAAAACCAAGTCAATGGTGTGGCAGGAGGTAACATATCCAGCTTCCATGAGAATATTCCTTGTATGTGGTGGGCCTCATCTCATATTCCTGGCCCCATCTTATATCCTATATTTTCTATAACAACAAAGTGCAAAGTGTCATGGGTATGCATATCCTTCATGGGGAGAGCTATATAAGAAATCTCTTCAACTGACCTAAAATTCTGCTGGCCATGTCCCTACTTAGACCTCAACACAGCTGGTTCATACACACTCATAATAGGGATAATCTTCAAAATCTGCATCAAACAGTATCCATGATGCTGGTCATACACTGCCATTAATCAGTGTTGAAAAGGTGCTGAGGGATAACAAATAATCTTTCTCATTTTCCTTTACATTTTGCTATTCTGTTTTCACAGAGAACAACAGTGAGAAGTCAGCTCAGTTACAAAGTACAAAAGCAGTATTTGACTATGCAGTCTCCTGTTATAAACCTTCCCTACCCTCCTGTTGCAGTCCCATTACAGTTGGCATGGCATGCGTAAGAAGTAAAGGCAGTTTACAAAATGGGAAGCATGTAGAATGCATAAACAATATCAGAAGGCTGATCAGTTCCATTGTGTTAAGTCATTGTACCTCTCTCTCCAGTGTACACAGTATGCATGTATTCTATAGAATTAAAACCAAGTGCAAAGCATTGTAGTTATGCAAGTGCTTTAGGTAGCTTCATTAGTAATCTCTTCAACTGGCAGCACAGACTTCTAGGCATGAGTCTGCTCAAGCCTCCCCACAGCTGGCACACGTACACACTAAACATCAAGATAATGTTTAAAATCAGCACAAAGCGAACACATGACAACAATTATATGCCACCACTAATCACCGCTCAAAGGGTGTTAAAGAGCAGGTGTTTACTTCTAATAAATAGACAACTGACTGTTTTATGTATTGTATTTAGAATTTTTGATGTGTTAGTAATTGTTTTCTGCCTTTTATAATAAAATATTTTGTTTGTACAGTGAACCAAGATTGTTTTAGCCTTTGCTTTTTACACTACTAGTAAAAAAAAATCAATAGAATTCTTGCATTGTGATGTCAGAAACTGCCAGCTGCTTAGAAGCCCAGTGTATTTCAATGAGAAATGAAATATATTTTTCTATATTTTTTCAAAAGATATGGATACCTCTTTCAGCAACAAACTTTGCCCTTTATATGTTTGTGTTTTAAAAAAGTAATTGGCTTCTCTTGTCTTCTTCCCAAATAAAATCTGCTTATGAAGAAAATGTCGCCTGCTAAGTTATAACAAGATATCACAGGTTTTCAAAAATCACATATTTCTATCAAATATGTAATATTAAAATGCTAAGAAGTGTTATTTCTCTACAAAACTGTGAAAACAGGTTTGCAGTTTCCCATTGAAATATGTTGCGAGTAAAACTTTTCTGACATCATAATACAAGAATTCTGTTTAATTATTTTTTTACTAGTAGCTGGTAAAAATACAAATAAAATGATGAATAGGTAATTAAAATAACAAATAAAAGCAAACAAAATGATTACAGAGGCATCTAAAGGCCCCAAGCCTTAATTTTTATGTTGTCTTGTGTACGTGCAAGCAACATAATGGCGTAGCTTAGAATAGCTGGTTTTGGAGGTGTGGTCGTGTTGTGGCCAGTGGCGCCAATGCTTTTTCAGGCTGGGCTGTGTGGCACAAATTAACTACCACGCTGTCTATGACAGCAGTTGAAAAGTGTCCTACCAACTTAAAACAATTTTGCTGCTGCGATGACAGAGCGACCTGTCATTATAGGGCGTGCCTTGCCTGGTGTAACATTTCAACAAACATGGTGGCGTTACAGTGCCAACTAAAAGTCAACATCAGGGGGTGCCCAATCCCAATGTTGGCATCTCTTTTCCCAGTTTGCTAATGGGGGAGCCCAATCCCCATCAGCATAATGTGCCCCTGTTTGAATTTGACTGCCAAGGAGGTTTCCAATCCCCCTTGGCATCATGCATCCCCCAACACAGACACGTTTTGTGTGCTGATGGGGGACTCATTCCCCATCAGCTTCAGTTCCCCTCACAAAGAAACACAGGTGGCACACTGGGAGCCCACCCCAGTATGCCAAGACATATCTGTGAAAAAAAAAAAAAACTTCCTGCAAAGTTTGTTTAATTTTTTTAAACCTGTAAAACAGAAAGCAGTCTCTTATTGTCTCCGGTGCCCCCTTCCCCAGCCCGCACCCACCATCTGCATACCCCACCTCCCCACTCCCCTCTCACCCCCTCTCACCCCATACTTACCTCCAAATCCTGGCGCAATGATCTTCTGTGGACCGGGAACACATCTGCACACTTCAAAGACAACCACAAACTGAAGAAATGCCGGTAATTTGTATAATGGTATAAATGTTTTTTTTTTTCAACTTTGGTGCGTATCTCAGCCATGTTTGCAAATTTTGGCATCAAATTTTCAACATGGGGTTCTTGGGACCCCACCTAATGAAGTCAGTCACTGCTATTTTGTCAATCTGTCTAGAAAGGTAATTTTGCAGTCACTGCATGGAATCTCCTTTCAGGACAGATTCACGAAACAACAGTGTCACAGTTCATGGGACAGGCTCCCAAAAAGGCTATGTTGCAAATTTGGTGAAAAAATTCCCCAAAATGACTGTTTTATGGGTGTGCATAGCACAGGTCCCACGCATGCTCGTAACTCCGAAAATTTTTTATATTTTCACTCCAGATTTTCAACATTGCCATTTTTCTACACCTCCTTATGAATAGTATAGATGTTATTTTTACCATCTGGCCCAAAATGTGTTTTCGCACATGTGGTGCACAATGGTGCAGTTGCTGTGGGAAATCAATGTTCAATGACAGGTTAAGAAAATCACAGTGACAGTGTTCATAAAGAGAAGTCCCAAAAAGCCCATGCTGCAAATTTGGTGAAAAAATTCCCCCAAATTACTGCTTTACCAGTGTGCTTGAAACTTTGCCAGTTTTTTGTATTTTTACTACAAATTCTCGAAATTGTCATTTTTGCACACTACCTGATGAACAGTACAGCTGTCATTTTTCACATGCTGCCTAAAACATGTTTTTGCACCTGTGACACACAATGGGCACAGTTGCTGTGTGAAATCATCATTTGTGACAGTTTAAGAAAATCACAGTGCCACTGTCCATGAGCGGAGTTCCCAAAATGCCTATGTTGGAAATCTGGTGTACAAAATGCCCCAAATAATTGCATTATAGGTGTACGTTGCACAGTATTTTTGCATGCTCGTGACTTCATCAATTTTGTTATATTTGTATTTCACATTTTCAACATTACCATTTTTTTACACCTTAATATGAACAGTGCAACTATCATTTTTCACATCCTATTCGAAATATGTTTTCACACCTGTGGTTCCAAATGGCATAGTCATTGTGCAAAATCACCTTTCGGCTAACGAACTGATAGTGTCACTGTTCATGCGGTGGGGTCACAAAAAGCCCATGTTGAAAACTTGGAGAGAAAATACAAAGAAATGCCTGGGGCATTAGGCTTTACCACCATAATGCCCTATCCTGTAAGGACTGACAGGTGTCAGGGGTGTGACTTGGGATTGCTCACAGTAATGCTCACCCCAATCGACCCCCACTCTGCAGCCAGTGACAGGCATCAAGGTGTGCCTTAGACTTTTCAGCCCCAAAATGTACCCCATTCTCCTGTACTGCACCCATTTCAGTGTATTTCCTTATGGAATGGGGTAAGTGGAAAGCCTGGACACCCCAAGGCACACCTTGACATATGTCAGTGGCTGCAGGATAGGGTGAGGTGAAATGGCATGAGCGTTATGGCCGATGACCCTAAGGCAAACACCAATGCCTGTCAGTCTCTGCAGGGTGGGGTGGGGTTGACGTCAGTTCCATACATCACTGCCATTCATATTATGTATCTCTCTAACTCCTGCATCACCAATGCCAACGCCAGCAAGACAACATTCAGCATTGACTAACACTTAAGATATACATCCATACTAAGCACTTGCTCTTTAAAACATGCTTAGTAATCTTTCCATTATATTTTCTAATTCCTTTTCCTGATTTGTAGTCCCATACTAGCTGATAATCTAGTGGATCACCAGCTGACAGCAACAGTGAGAAATCAGCTCACGTAATCACTGTCAGACACAGACTACCAAGGCAATGTTTAAGAATGTATCCTTCTGTCATAAACCCTCCCTATTCTTCTAATTACAGACCCATTACAGATGGCATGACATGTAAGAGATGCAATATCATTTTGCGAAAAGGGCAGTATATAGAATACATCAGCAATGCCATAAGGCTTGTAATTTTCATTTTTTTAAGTTTTTGTAACTGACTCTTGCCAATGCATATATATGCATTCTAAAGCATAAAAAGTGCAACACATTATGGGTAGCAAAGCATTTGGAGTGAGCTATTTGAGTATTGTCTTCAGAAGGCATTAAATTCTACTCACCATTTTTTTACTTAGACCTCACCACAGATGACACACACAAGCATGCACGCATGCATACAAGCATGCATGCACGCACGCATGCACACACACAAAACGTAACAGTAATCTTCAAAATCTGTGCAAAATAGTATGCATGATAACAATAGGCAAATGCTACTGCTTGTCATCTAAAAACAAAAGTGGATTGGAGTTTGTCAGAGCCCCTCAACCTCAGAGGAAAGTGAACATGTGGAAACTGCTTAAACAGTGCATAACATTTCACACATTATAGGAGCCACCCACAGTAGCACTGCAAGGGTTGTGATATGAGCAGTAATTGTAAAGATAATGAAATTGAAAGGGAAATAGGCATAGTCACAGGCAGTGGAGAAGAAGCAGAGTATTTTGAAGGAGCCTGAGATGAGAGACACAGATCATATGTACCTAATACAAGTGGTAGAAACAACATGTCAGGGAAGGAAGAGGGGGAACTGTTGGGAGTTGAACATTAAGCAGTGGCATTTATTTATTTATTTATTTCTAGGACGTACCTTTGAGCCAAAGGCTCTTTTACAGAGGTTCCACATCATAGTAATACATGGGCATTACATCGTTTACAATGGTTACAAGTACGTAAGCAGATACAAGGTGGTTCCATGCCTAGAAAGACATGAGTACATCAGGTTACAGAGGTTACATAATTACAATAACAGGGAGTACATAAGTAAAAATATACAGACACATAATTTAAAGCAGGCTAGGCTGACAGGTTGTTAAGTGAACTACTTGAGATTCTACAGGATATAGAGTGAATCAGGTAGGGAGCAGAGGATGATATAATCTGTAAAATAATTAACTAATATTATACGCAAGGCGGTGAAAACTTAATGGGCAGCAGTTCTTTTGTCATAAGTGCTAAAGAATGTAGTCATAAAGGAGGGCTAGACTCACTGAGACTCACTGGGGGATGCTGAGGAGGGGAACTGGAGCCTACTATGGGAGTGTTAGCAAGAAGAGAGGAGAGGCAAGGGTACAGGTTAGAATGAGGGTAGCAGGAAAGAGGAGGGGAGAGTGTGGGGGAGCTCAGGTCTCACAGTCACAGTTCCTGTTTGTGGTGAGGGCCACTTGGAGTTTATCTTTAAAGGGGCCTATTTTGCCCTCTTTTATGATGCCTAGGTCAAGCGCATTAAGCCAAAGTGGTGCCCAGCATTCATAGGACTATTGGCCTTGTGTGGTTCTATGGAAAGGAATGCAGAGAGCTGAGTTGTTTTTACCCCTAGTGCATCTGATAGAATTAGGTTGGCTAAGGAGGCTTTGCAGGCCTGGGGTGCTAAGTCCTAACATAGACTTCTTGGTGAGCATGCATACTTGATAATGGAGGTAACTGTTAAGGTTGAGCCATTTTGTTTGAGAGTTCAACTCACAGGTGTGAATGAGATGGGATACACCTAGGACTAAACGATACGCTTTATTTTGTGTTGTTTTGATATGTTTCAAAGCAGTTTGGGAGGCAGACCCATACACTGCTAGACCATAGTCTCTCACTGAGAGGACTGAGCTATTTACAGCTGTTTTGAGTGCCTCAGAAGTCAGGCCTTTTTGGTGTCTGTACAATAATCCTAGTTTTGCATTTGATGCCTTTGCGACAGAGTCTATGTGTTGGTTAAACAAGGGGGTGCAGTCCAGTGTCAGTACTAGGTATTTAAATGTTTGAACCACCTCCAGGGAAGTATTCTGATTGTTCTGAATGCAAAGTTGGTGAGTCTGGTGTTTGTTATGTGATGATGTAAATAACATAGCCTTAGTTTTTTTATAATTGAGGAGCAGCTTTGATTGAAGGAACCAGTGCTCAGCCGTGGTGAAATTAGCCTGCATTTGCTTTTCCAGTTTGTAGGGGTCAGAATTACATGAATATAGGACAGCATCATCTGCATACAGTAGTAGCTGGTCATTTACCGAATGAGGGAGGTTGTTTAAGAATAGGCTGAACAGTAGAGGGCCAAGGATAGAGCCTTGAGGAATGCCTGTGTTAACACTAAGGATGTCTGAGAAGGTGTCCAGGATTTTCACTTTTTGGACCCTCCCAGAGAGGTAGCTTCTGAACCATGCTACTGTTGCAGGGGACAGGCCAATACTTGAGAGCTGATCCAGGAGCAGATTGTGACTGACAGTGTTGAAGGTCTTGGTGAGATCAATATATGTTGCCCCCACCAAGAGCACTCTGTCTAGAGCATTATGGATAAAGCTGGTAAACTCCACTACAGCAGTTGTGATGCTGTGTTGTTTTCGAAATCCATGTTGTTGTTGACATTGTAAATGGTACTTATCTAGATATTCTGTCAGTTGGTGGCTCTCGATTCGCTCCAGGACCTTGGAGAGTGGAGGAAGGATAGATATTGGGTGGTAATTTGTAGACTTGGCCTTGTCACCACTTTTGTAAACAGGAGTAATCACCCCCATCTTCCAGATCTGTGGGAATTCGCTTGATACCAAGGAGAGATTTAAGATTTTGGTGAGGGGTTTGAGAGTTATGTTCAGGGTGAGCCTAACTAGTTGTAGGTCCAGTTGATCAGAACTAGTTCTGGAATTACCTAGTGCTTTTAGGATGTACTTTTTTGCTTCCATTAAGGTGATCACTCTGAAGTAGAAAGGCAGATGGGAGTTTGATTGGGTCCCCGGGTTTCGTTCGGTGCAAGTATCTGATTGGTGTTGCAGGAAGCTAGGGGACAACACTCTACTGAGGTCAGTAAAAGCTTTGTTGAAGACATTTGCTATGCAAGTGTGATTCTGCATAGGTTGGCCCTCAATGTTCAGGAAAGTGAGGGGGATGTTATTAGGTTTACCAGTTAGGGACCTGATGTTCTCCAAATTCTGGAAAGTCATTAACTCCCTTTTCTACCCCCAAACAGCTAGCCATCCACATCTTCTCCTTGCCCAAGGGACTTTCCTTTCAGATCCCCTGGAAGTCATCTCTGAGTTTAATTCCTATTTCACTACCTGTTCCCTGGCCCTCCTTGAAGCCCTTCAGCCTGGAAACACTCCATCTCCTCAGTCTCCTATCCCCCAACTATCCGGCATGAACCCCTTCTCCTTTAGACACATTTCCCCCACTGAAACCTTAGATGCCCTTTGCACCCTAAACCCCTTCAAAGGCAAATCCCCTGATGGTCTTGACAAAAAACTCCTCTTCTTATCTGGTCCCACCATCGCTACCCCCCTCACAGCCCTACTAAATTTTTCCTTCACTACCGAGTCACTGCCCTCTGAATGGAAGCATGCCACTGTTCTACCCCTCCCTAATGGCGGTGACACTGCCTCTGCATCCAACTACCGCCTATCTCCCTCCTCCCCACCCTCACAAAACTCCAGAAACACCTTGTGCTACCCCAACTCTCCCACTTCCTCGCAGAACTAACTTCTTCACCCCTTTTCAGTCCGGGTTCAGAAAACACCACTCCACTACCTCCTCCCTGCTCAGACTCACAGACCACATCCTCACTGGGATGGACAAAGGGCTAATCACTGCTGCTATTTTCATTGACCTAGCAAAAGCCTTTGACACTGTTTCCCATTCTCTCCTACTATCCTGCCTTTCTGGAGCTGGGTTAGCCGAATCCACCATAAACTGGTTCAGTGCCTGCCTTCTAAATAGAACCCAATCCACTAAAATAGCTGACCACATCTCCCCCACTCCTAATCACCACTGGCGTACCCCAAGGCTTAGTTCTCGGCCACATCCTCTTCTCCATCCTGCTAAACGACCTGCCAAAATCCTGCTCCTCTTCCGCTATCCACATGTATGCAGACGACACAGTCCTCTTCACCTCCGACCGGACCCACGAAGAAGTCACCTCCAAACTTCAAACCGACTTCAACAAAATCCAGCACTGGATCAATAGCAACCAACTCTCCCTAAATGCTAAGAAAACCAACTCAATGACTTTCGGCACCAGACAGTGCCTATCGAAACTCACCTCCCCTCTGAGATTCCACACCCTAAATAACACCATCCTTGAAGAAGTACCCTCCTTCAGGTATCTTGGGGTTTGGCTTGATTGCCACCTCTCTTTTTCCACTCACACTGATGCCATCATTCCCAAACTGTGCCCAAAACTTGGTGCCCTCTATAGAAACTGCACTAGTCTCCCACTTCCTGTCAGACGTGAAATTGTCCAGAAAATGATTCTACCCTCCTTTGATTACTGTGATGTAGTTTACAGTTCCACTGCACAGACCACCCTACCCAGACTAGACCCCCTCTTCAATGCTTTCTGTCGCTTTGCCCTCGATGCCCCCCCTCGATCACATCACTGCATGCTTTCTCGTTCCCTGTCCCTAACTTCTCTGAGCAACCGGTGCCTAATTCATTGCGTTCAATTCACTTCTAACTACTGGCTCGGCTCCCTCCCTCCCCACCTACCCCCTCACATGCCTTCAGGTCTGCTGACCCTTGACTACTATTCACCCCTCACCGTAGGACCACCACCGGCCAATCTGCATTCTCTTACCTCTTCCCTAAACTCTGGAATGGCCAGCCCACCCAGATCCGCCATTCTTCATCCAAACTCTCCCTTTCCTATGCCCTCTCTAACTTCCTTGCACCTAATTGCTACTGCCCCTGACCACCCCACCATTAGCTCCTCCTCCCCCGCTCCCCACCTGTGCCTGACCAGCAGCCTGGCCATTGCTTAATTGTCTGGCTTATATACTACCCTGTGCACTTATACCCTCTCTATCACCTACTCTTCGCACTCTCAATTTCTCCCTTCCCCCCTTCCTAATCAACCTAAGCTCCCCAGTCCCCTCCCTCCCTCCCTCCTCACCTAACCTCCCCTATACACCTATGCTTCTATGCCCTGCTTCTCTACCCCCCATCTTGCTCTCCAAATCCTTCCTTTCTACTTGATGCAACTCCCTGAAACTCCACCTCCGCTACTGGCACTCAAGTTCTGCTATTACTTCCCCTGTTCTGTAAACTGGCACTTACGTATTTCATGTATTGCCTCGATGTGTACCCTTGTTCTGTATACCATGCCCTTACAATCATGTTCTGTACTGTTCTTACCTCGTTGGGTAACCATGATTTGTATTACCTGTACTTGCTGATCCTGTGCTGTTCTGTACTGCTCTGCCTATGTAACAAGTTCAAATGTAATCCCTCCCAACTATGTACATTATCCGTATTGTGCTGCTGTAAGTGCAACTATTGTATACTGTATATACCTGCCTCCTCTGTAACCCCCCCCCCAGGTTGCACCGTGAGACGAGCATCTTTTTGCTCAGTGTGCCTTTTCTGGTGAAACATTTTCAATAAATAAATAAATAAAACTGTCTACTGTCACCCCATGAGTTTGTCAGCTCATTTTTAAAGTGAGTGTTTTTGGCCTTGCGAATAGCACAGGTGCATTTATTCCATGCAGCTCTATAGTTCTGGTAGTCTGTCTGGGTACTGGAGTTTCTTGCTTTGTACCACAAGTCGTCTCTATTTTTCATGAGGGCTAGTAGCTGTGTCGTGATCCAGGGGCTGTCATAGTCATGGATTGTTCTTTTGGTGTAAGGGGTGTAGACATTGCACACTTCATTGAATTTGCTTATAAAGCATTCTAGGGCAGTGTTAACATCTATTTTGTGGTCACTAGAGCTCCCAACTTGCCTTTCTTCAGAAGTCTAGCAGTAATAGTCCTGGATGGTGCCTTTGGGACCTTATTTGACCATTTACAGATTACTGGGGAGTGGTCACTGAGGGAGTTGGGGAGAACCATGATAGAGGATATTCTTTCTGGCTGATTGTGACCACCCAGTTGATTACTGACCCCATGCCTGTTCTGCTGTCATACCAAGTGGGGGGAGTCTACCAATTGCACAAGGTTGAGAGTGGCTAATGACTACCTGTAGTGCACAGCTTCAGCAGAAGCCCAGTTGATATTAAAGTCTGCAACCATTATCAGCTCTGTGTTTGGACCCCCTTCAGAGAGGTAGTTGATGACAGAATTGAAACCTTTCCTTGTTCCTTGGGAGGGATATAGGCTGAGACTATTGTTAGGGTTTTCCCGTTCTTGCCAAGTATTACTTTTATAGCCATCAGTTGAGCCCCACATTTGGTGTGTTATGGGTTAAGCATTTGGCCCTGAATGTGGGTTTTTAACGTATATAATACAACCACCTCCTCTTTTACCGAGTCTGTCTAATCTGAATGCAGCATACCCAGTGAGTTGTATAGCAGAGTCTGGCATCCTAGGTAATAGCCAGGTCTCTACTATTGCAAGAATGTGGGGCAGGTGCTGCTGGACCCAGACTTGAAGAGTGTCCCTTTTTGCTAGCAGGCTGCAGATATTTATTGATGCTATTATTAGTCCATTCCGTTTCTTATGACCTGTTGCAGTGTAGGTCATTTGGCCTGGGTTGGGATGGATATTACCTGAGATCAGTAGGAGCAGCCATGTGATCCTTATAGCTTGCCATTTTAAATATGTTAGGGCCTGCGATTGTGTAATGTGACATGATTTTTTTTGGCCTGGTACATAGGTAGGTTAGAGGTACATCACTATCAGGTGGAGGGAGGGGATAGCCAGCCTGTCCACTGCTCATATAGACCCATGTAGTAGGGGGTATGATGTGCCGTGTTACTGACAGCTGCACATTTGTAGTTTTTGTGTTATCCAGGTGGTGATATTGTGGCACTACAGTCTGGAGGTGGAGAATTAATGTCCTCCTCATATTCTACAATGCATCCTTGATTGAGTCATATTCATATATTGGCAAGCGTTTTGTGTGGTCCTGTCCTGTAGAGGGGTCCAGTGTCAGAACTGATAGAAATAGAAAGAGAGTTCTAAGGAGGAACATATTGTGGGCTACAGCAGGGAAAGAATTCCCTAGGTGTGTTTACAGATCGTGGGAGAGCGTCTGCATTTAACTCCTGTAGGTAGACTGGAGCTAGAAGCATAAGTGGTTAGAAGTGAGAGTGGATGGCAGGCTTTTCTAGTTTTTAAGAAGGGAGAGAGAGAGAGAGAGAGAGAGAGAGAGAGAGAAAGGAGAGCTCGCTGAGGAGGGAGCATTGTGATGACAAAATAACAGAGTGTGTGATGTGCCAGATAGGATAGGATAGGAGCTGCTACCAGAGATATAGCCCTCTAGTGGTAAGAGGATATAATCTGCTAATGGAAAAGTCAACAACAACAAAAAAAGCTCAAAATTCACTTCTAATATCAACTCAGAACTTAAAATGACTGTAAGGATTAAACAAATTATTAAGCCCTGGTACATACGTTCAACTAGAGACACAGAGGGTGATACAGTAGTTAGAGATGTGTTCAGCAGGAGATAGTGTGGGTTACTTGGAAATCAGCTTCCATTGGTACCAAATCCAAAAGTCCGGGCTAGTACCTTGCAGAATCAGTTGAGCTGTAGTTCATGGAGGATTTCTGAACCACTGTTTAGGTTCAAGAAATTGAGGGGTCCTTGGCCTAGTCAAGGCTCGCTGGATCCCTTGCAGAATCAGCTGAGCTGTAGCTCATGGAGGATTTCTGAACCACTGTTTAGGTTCAAGAAATTGAGGGGTTCCTGGCCTAGTCAAGGCTCGCTGGATTCCTTGCAGAATCAGCTGAGTTGTAGCTCATGGAGGATTTCTGAACCACTGTTTAGGTTCAAGAAATTGAAGGTTCCCTAGCCTAGTCAAGGCTCGCTGGATCCCTGTGATGCATGTGAGAGATCAGTCGATCAACCAAACTTTATTTCTATAGCGCAATTCTCAGTGTGACTCAAAGCACTTTACATAGAATCCAGAGCATTTAAATACAATAAAATCTATTAAAAACATCAATAACTCCTTCTTACTACACAAAATACATTAATCCAATTCTGAGAAGGCCTTTTTAAATAAGTATGCTTTCAATTCCCACTTAAAAGGGTCAATATTCTGGCTTTCTCTAATCTGATGAGGTAGAGAGTTCCACAGGGTCAGGGTTTCAAATATAAATGTGTGAGCACCCAATGTTTTTAAAAGGATCCTGGAAATCTCTAGCAGTCCCTCATTTGAGGAGCAAAGTGGGCAGGAGGGGCGATAGGGATGCAGGAGATCTAGCAGGTAGCAAAGCCCTTGCCCATGTAGGGCCTTATAGGTCAACAAGCTGACCTTGAAGGAGATCTGCCAACTAACAGGCAGCCAGTGCAGACATCAGAGCACAGGTGTGATATGACACCACCTAGGTAGGCCAGTCAACAACCTGGCCACCACATTCTGCACTAGCTGAAGTCAGGGAAGATCTACCACCAATAGCCTTAGGAATAGGCAATTGTAGTACTTAGGGCAAGAAGACACAAAGGAATGGACCAGTGCTGGCATATCACCAGGGGGAATCAGGTGTTTAATCTGAGTGATGTTCCTTAGATGGTAAAACAATGTTTGGACCATGGCTGACTCCTGTAACTTAAGCATCAAACTGCAGTCCAAGACAACACCCAGATTCCTCACCTGATCCAAGGCAAGCAGCTGGGAGTCCCCAGGTCTTAGCCCAGAGACCTGACCAGCTTGACCCCTCACCCCTGGTGACCAGGTTCCAGCACTAGTACTTCAGTTTTGTCTGGGTTTAACTTCAACCAATTGGCCCTCATCCAGCCTTGGATTTCAGTCAGACAGCTGTTAAATACCAAGGCTGTTTCCTGTTGTTTGGGTGCAAAAGACAGGTGTAGCTGAGTATCATCTGCATAGCTTTGAAAACTCAGCTCATACTGTCCTATAATGTCCCCCAGTCGTAACATGTACACCGTGAACAACATGGGGGTCAGAACAGAGCCCTATTGCACCCCACATGACAGGGGCAGAGTTGATGAGGAAAAAATTCCCGATACCACCTTCTGCTACCTGCCAGTGAGGAAAGATTTAAACCAGTTGAAGACTGTACCAGCCAGTCCATAACAGACAAACAGGCACTCCATCAGCACCCCATTGTTGACAGTGTCAAATGCCGCCGAGAGAGCGTGGAGAATCAAGATGGAATGACTTCCCCAATCCCTCACTGCTAAGAGATCATTCAGTACCCAAACTAGGGCAGTCTCGGTATTATGCCTTTTCCTGAAACCCAACTGAAGAGGATTGTAGATGTTGTGAGCTATTACTGTAAATGGGTCTCCAGTTGAATGGCCACCACCTTCTTAAGAACCTTACCCAAGAGGGCAGGTTAGAGATGGATCTGTAGTTTGCCAGGCAGTCTGAATCAAGTGAAGTTTTTTTCAGGATTTGCCTCAAACCCACCTCCTTCAGGGGCTCTGGAAAGACCCCTGTCACTAGAAAACATCAGACTATCCTGGCTAGGACCAGGCCGATAACATCAACGCACCACACTGGGGGCACGTTGGTCCCTGATCCAAACTGCAGTAGGTTGGCCACAGTCCCTGGATAATCTTCACAACATCCAAAACAACCAACTGTCAAAGTCAGATCAGACAGACTGACTGCCTGCATTCTCAAGCCTATTACTGCAAGGCCCATTAGAGGGCTCTGATTTGATTTCTGATCTGATGGAGGCAATCTTATCGGCAAAGAACAGAGCAAATTCATCACATCTTGATTGTGAAAAGACTCCCCTGGACTGAAGACAGTCTGGATTGCAAAACCTATAAACAGTGTGGAAGAGCTGAGCTGATCTGTTAGTTGCTGCAGCAATCTCCTTGGACAGGAATGCTGCCTTCTTACAGGAGATTGCTGATTGATAGTATCTATAATAGATCATCAATATAAGCTTGTCCACCTCCAGATTGGTCTTCAGCCAGTGCAGCTCCAACCTTCAGCCCCTCATACTCATCTCCCTGACAGTCCCATCAAACCTCTGGTGCAAGGTGAGGGGTCGATCACAGACAGTTGTGATAGAATTAAGGGCCTCAGCAATAACCCTATTGTAGGTCAGCACCAACTCCCCCAGCTCCTTGCATGCAATCATCAAACCTGATAGATCCAGCAACACCATCAGACCTTGTGGAGCCAGTCCCCTTAAAGGGCAGTACTGGACCATCTCTGTAGGGGTAGGTCTATTAGGGAGTGCCTCGAACTTGAACCTCACATTATGACGGTCTGACCAAATGACAGGCTCCATCCACCATAAAGGTCAGAGACTCCCATTCCCAGTTGGAAGACAAGGTCCAATGAATGCCCGTGAATGTGAGTTGCAGAGGTAAAAACCTGTGTCAGGCCCAACAAACACATTAGTAGGAGGAAGTCTGGACCAAACTGTGAGAGTTCATCATTGATCCAGGCATTGAAGTCCCCCAAAATAATCCATCTGGGAGACTCCAATATCAGTTTGATGACAAAGTCCATGATTCCCTGCAGGAATTCCTTTCTGTCCACTGGTGGTCGGTAGATGAGCAGGATCTTGCAGCCTACAACTGCAAACCCTTAAACAGCTACACATTTGAATGATCTCCTTGTTCCCATCTGGAGAACTGCGAGGATCAAGTCTGAATTAAAACAGATAGCTACTCCTCCCCTTCGATCCTTTCTCAGGTAGTGTACCAATGAGTACCTGACCGGAAAAGCCAAATCTAGTACATGGCCAGCACTTTCATCCAGTCATCTTAAAGAATTTTTTGCAAAGAAAAAGCAGTTGAAAATGGGCTTTGATATTACTACTGACCTTTTACGGGGGAAGGGGGAGAACCCATTGTTGATCAGGACATGGTTGATTTGTTGGTTAATTTAGACAATGATGGGGAAATGTTTGAATGTATGGATACCAGCATGACTGGAATAGAAAATGAAGATCTTTTGAATTTGGAATCTCTTCTTCAGGAGGGCACTGAGGGTAGACTCAACAGAGTCATGTGATGTTAGTGGTTTGGACTGTAATGGATTTAGATCTGAGCAAAAAGAACTGTTTAAAACTGTATCTTTATTTTGCCCTGTTACTAACAATCCTGTCATCAAAAGTTTTGAAACAGTAGTTTTAAAATAAGTCAATAAAATGTTAGATAAGCAGCTAAAAGGAAAAAGAAATAATATAAATTATCAGGAGAGGAGAGCATTAAAGGAATTGATGGCTTTTGATGTAGTCATAAAACCATCAGACAAAGGGGGCAACACTGTAATAATGGATCCTGAAAAATATGTAAACAGTATTACAGAACTACTCAGAGATGAATCAAAATATAGAAAACTTACAAAGAACCCCACTGAAGCTTTTAAGAAAGAATTACTAGCATTACTTGAATGGGGTAAAAGTATGAATTACATCACTGAAAAAGATCTTAAGGGATTATGGGAAGATACACCAAATACTCCATCTCTGTATACACTACCTGAAGTGCATAAAAGCTTGGAAAATCCCCTGGGATGTCCGATTGAATCAGGGATTGGGTTCATTATCGACAAATTGAATCATTTTATTAATTTTTTCTCAAAAAATGTTTTCCGGAAGTGAAATCTTATTTGAGGGATAAGATGGATGTCCTGGATAGGGTTAAAGATTTACAATGGGACCACAACTATGTCTATCTATGCACTGATATAGAAACATTGTATACCTGTATATGACATAGAGATGGAAATGAAGCCAGTATTCAGGCACTGGTAAACTATCCACTAAATTTAGAGTTTCCAGTAAAATTCATTGAAGCAGCACTGGACTTTACCCTATCACATAATTTCTTTGAGTTCAATGGGGAGTATTACTTACAATTACATGGAACAGCGATGGGGGCAGCAATGGCCCCAAGTTATGCAAATCTCTTCCTCGGGGCCTGGAAAAATGAGATGATATACTCAGAAAGAGAAAATCCATTGAGGAAAAACATTAAGCAATGGTATCATTTCATTGATGACATATTATGTGTCTGGGAGGGCCTCCAGGAAGAGATTGACCTGTTTATGAAGTGGCTGAATGAAATGAACAACTTAAATTTAAAGTTCACATATAATGCAAGTAAGGAGGACATTTATTTTCTGGACCTTGCATTGTTAGTGAATGAGGACATGAAAGTTCAAACCAAGAACTATCGAAAGAAAACTGTGGCAAACAGTGTACTTAGGGCAGACAATGCCCACTCATCTGTACTTATTAGATCCATTCCTTCTGGACAGTTTCTACAAATTAAGAGAAACTGTTCCAGAGACATGGATTTTGAAATAGAAGCCCAGGAGATGAAATTTAGGTTTGAAGCTGGAGGCTACAATAACACAATAGTAGAGAAAGCGCTGGAGAGAGCTAGAAAGGAAGATAGATCAAAACTGTTTAAACCAAAGAGACAGAGTAAAATAAACAGAGGCCCCAGTAATGTTTGTCACACAATTCAGTGATCAGGCTGTTTTTATAGTGGCAATTGTTAGAATGTTCTGGCCATTACTGCTCAATGATCCCATACTAGCAAAGGAAATAGGTCCAAACCCCAGAATTACTTATTCAAAAGCAGAGAGTTTGAAAGACAAACTAGTTCTCAGTAGGTGTAGTGCAAAAAAGTGTGAAGTTAGAACATGGTTACCACCCCTACCAATAGGGATGCACAAATGCGGTAGATGTAACGTGTGTGTCTACTGCAATCAGGGAAGGATACTAGATTTAGAAGAGTATGAATATAAAGTAAAAATACAGTCATTCCTGAATTGCAGTAGCACATATGTAATATATGGCATTTGGTGCCCATGCCATTTGTTGTATGTAGAACGCACAATCAGACCGCTTAAACAGAGAGTGCAGGAGCACATTAGAAATATAAAAATTGGTCTGATAAACAAACCCCTAGCAAGACGCTTTATGGAAAAACACAATCAGAGTGCGGACAACATAAGATTTATGGTGTTGGAGCAAATACCTAATAATTCAAAAGGAGGTGACGGTCTAAATAAACTTCTCCAACAGGAAAGTTTTTGGATCTACCGGTATACTCTGGTTTGATTCCTGAAGGATTAAATACTGATTGAGATTTGAAACTATTTTTGAAATAGTAAAGTCAGATATAGTAATGTTAAGAAAGTTAACCAATGGAGCCTCTATGTATTGAGTTTTCATACAGTCGTTTTGTCATTTATGTTATATATTTGATATATACAGTATATATATATATATATATATATTCTTTTTTTTCTTTTCCTTCTCTTTCTAGTTGATTAACAGTGACTGAGAAAATGGATTCCACAGCAATCAACTTTGAAATACCAAGGGTGAAATTAAAAGACACAGGCATTTGGTATAGGCCAAAAACAAAAAACACAAAAAAATTAAAATAAAGATACAAATTTGTAATATTAACCATATAGAAAAATGTTGTATGTGTTTATGATGTGACAATGTGCCTTAATATGCTTGTAGTGAATTAACTGGCCCCTAAAAAGAAGTAGGACTAGAAAAGTGTCTTTATATTCATTTAGATATGGAATAATTATAACTCCTAAAAATTCATTTCTGGAGAATTACATTAGATTTAGTAATGTTTATCTTGTTCATTTTTGCTGTGTAAATGATAGCAGTTTTGGATATGGAATTTTTTTTACTTAAACATTATAGGTCAAAGGTTCTAATCCCTCCAGAGTCACTTATTTCATAAATGTGAATAAACCACTGATGCAGTAGGGGGAACCCAACTGAGGTTAATTTGGCTATTTAAGGGAGGGATAATTCATTCAACCATGCCCCTGAGGAAGACCACACCTTGATCGAAGCACTGGGTTTACTGGTTTGGAGAGTTACTTCATCTTAGATTTTTTAAGGAGAACCTGTCAAGAATCTTCTACCAACTTAAAGTTTGGATCTGAACCTGGCAAGCAGAGTTTGTCCTTTGGCAGCTAGGAGTGTGGTGAGTTTACTGGATGCTTGTTACAGATTTTGGTGATGCAAGCCAGATCAGATGTTGCAACAAAATCAGCAATAATTGCTGTATTGTTCTTAATAGATCTGGCATTACACAACACTTGCCAAGAAGGATTGGTAGATGAGGCTGGTCCAACAACCTGCCCATTAACTGTGAAGCCCTGGGGTATGGGCACCAGGCATGGAGTACCTCTTTCCTGGGCCCATTTCACCCCACGGCATCTCCTTGTCCCCACCTCCCCAATCTGCCCCTTCCTGCACAGCAGATCTCCCACCAGACCCTGCAGATTTCGGTTTCCTCCCCCTCAAAACTATCCCTAGCACTCTACAGTGCCTATATATTTCAGCTGTTAATGAGGGGCACTCAAACATCCAGAGATCGTGGAGCCAGGAGGTGGAGTAATACCTTAACATAGGGGCTGTTGATGAACACATCTTGAACTATTACTTCACTTATCTACCACAGCTGTAATATACAAAATATACTATCACTAAATCAATATTAAAACAGTAACTAGTGCATACTATTTTTATACTAATAAGTCTAGCACAAAGATCATTCACACTCACTCGCACACTCAGTCCCACCCAACAATCCCCCAAAACATCCCCAACCCTCCCAAACAATAATTCATAAAAAAATGTTCTCTTTCAGGAAGTCCATAAGCTTATGGAGCAGTCTTTATTAATGTTCTTAGCCCATCAAAAACAATAGTCAGTGGTTGTCTAAAGGAAAATTAGATAGAGCCAAAAAGACAAAAGTTGAAACAAGCATGTCCATACATTCTCAGATTAGACACTGTAAAGTTCTTGTAAAAGTGCTGCACTATGTATCATGTTGCTGTTACCTGTCTTGAAGAATGAAGTGATAGTTTGTATTAGACATGCCACATGATGATATATTCTGTGCATCTATGGTGTGCAATAAACTTGAATTAAAAAAACAAAACAGCAGAGAAAGACATGGAAAAGGGAAGTAGCAGCCGAGGGCAAAAACATATGGTAGATGCAATAGAAGAATCATTCTCTAAACCAGATGGGCTGATTTATGTAGGCATGGAAGAAGAAGGCCATGGCAGCTAAACCTGTAGCCAACAGCAAAGAATGTCAATAGGAAAGACCAAACTGAGACCTTGTCCAGTGGTATGAAGGGCTGAGGCATCCATGCCTTACCTCCTGCCACACTGGCAACCCGTGTTTGCAGAGTGAGTGGGTGTCAGGGGTCAGCTGGGGCAGAGGAGGATAAAGCATCCCCAAGACAGCTCTCCTCCTGCTTGGAGGGGGAAGGACAGTAGTCAGCGTTAGTCTGGCCTCTAGTGGAGGCTGGAGGCTGGCACACTAATGCTGCAAAAAGGAGGGGAAGAGGTGGGACAGATGCTTAGTGTGCTGCACACAGGAGCATGTGCAGCACCACCATTGGCATCCCAGAATGCCCTTCTCTGCTGGGAGAAATGAAGAAAATCTGCCAGCAGTTGGATCAAGGTTGGTACCCGTGGGCCCCACTCCTGGCCTGTTGGACTCAGCCAAACTGGATCTTGTGTGCGGCAGGGGTGAGCACTCCCCCCATCAATCCTGCCATGGGTGCAAGCCCTAGTAGCAGAAGCTGAGTGCTGGTGGACATCAGGGGACTGGGCTTGGGTGCCCACCTGAATGTGGGTGGCCAGCACAAGAGAAACAAATCAAATAAAAAAAGAAAAAAAGGAAAAGCCAAACTGGTGATATCAGTGGTGTGGGATTTATTTAGAATGGACAAAGACTCAAGTAGACTTGGAGTTTGCTGTATACAGTACTGTATGTAAGGACATGCAGAGCTGAGTTTAGGCAGGAGCAAGCCTAAGAACATCTACCATTAAAGGCATTTGCTGCAGTCCCACAGATCTCAGTATAAGAACTGGTAGCAACACATGGCATCAGCAGCAGTAGCAGCACTAGCAGGAGGTGAGGCCAACAATAATGGGCAGGGGAGAAGATGCTGAGGGTAGAGAGGAAAGGGATGGAAGTCATTAAAGTACAGCAAAGCACAACTCTTATCATCTTCCATTCATAGGTTATTTAGCTCATTTACTCCCACACCTCCAAGAGGCAACATAACGCATCCATTTTCACCCTGTGTGGCAAAAGTGGGAGACAGCCATCTGGTGCAGTCAAAAGTAAGCCACCTGCCTCTGGTCGTGTCTCTGGAAATGAGCCAGAAATATAATGCCAGCAAAAGCAATTGTGGAAATGGTAGCTGCTGTCTTGTTGCCATTCTTCGTTGTGAGCAATGCAAGCTTCCTATTGCTAATGCAAGTTTCAGTACCAAGGAACCATGCTCAGACATACATACAGTGCCACTTCAGATTTGTAGTAGTAGAGTGCCGACAAGATTGTCTGATGCCATGGAAACATTGGTTGGGTCAGTATGTCATATCACCACTAACATGGGGATGAGTGGTCAGATCACTGATTAAATGGCAGTGACTGTCCACTGGGAAAATTGTTCTTCCTATTTATCTTTCTTCTCCCCAGGATTAATTGGGAAAAGCAGCAGTAGCTCCAAGTCACTGGAACGCTCCAAGCTCTGCAGTCAGGCAGTTTACTTCATCTGTGGTTTGCTAATGACCATGATGCAGAAAACCTGCTAGACTATCTTACGTGGAAGTTTGATGACTAACTGATACCACAATGATTAACCCCAGATTTTGTTGTACAGGATAATGCAAAGAAAATTGTAAAGGCAGTTAGGGGCGGTGACTATGTAAAAGTGTTTCTGTTTTTTACTGAAGAATAAAAATAAAGTTCCATGTTTTGTTCTCTGCATAAATCTAGTAGTTCAGTGATTCCTAGAGAAGGAAGACACCACTGTGCAGAGATCTGTGATCAAGCCATTCTGTTAAGGCGTAGAAGCTGCACATGGTATACAGCAGCAGAAACATCTCTCCTCCTCCACATTAAACAAGATGTGCCAACAAAGTGGAATTCAGTTGGTCTAAGTCAGGTACTCACCTGCATTGTCCAGATTACCTATGACTTGTTTCTGTGAAGTTTCAGTATGAAAAGAAGGAGGATACTACTTCTGTCAATTTGGTAGAAACAGTAAGAGCACATTTCTAGAAGACACACACGTTTCCCAAATGCATAGAGTTGGCAGTTACATTCTGGCCACTCTCATGAGGCCAGTTTCTACAGCCACATTTGCACCACAGCAACCCGAGTGCTCCGGTTGCTGCATTGGAAATTTTGCATGTGGAAACTTATCCAGTCATGGTAAGTCTGTCCTTGCTCCTCTCCCAGAAATACTGCAGAGCTGGGGGCACGTTTGTGAGCAAGTGATGTAAGCAGTCATGTAGACAGGCTATACCACTCACTCCAGAGTGAGATGGATGTTCCTAGCATCCTACTATGCCCTCCCCTGATGCTGTCCCCCAGAACTCAGAATTTTGGATCTGTTATTTGGAAAATCCAGCACCCAAAAATCATAGAAAATAGAGGAAAATAAATGAAGAAAAGCAAACCCATTATGGCTGCTCCTTACTATTGCCTGTGCCACAGATAGCTGGTAAACCAAAGTACAAACAATCTGGGACCAAGCTCCATGAATGTAAAAGGAACTTTATTGAAGTTACATTCAGTACCACAGACCACAGATCCTCTGAAGTACACCCACATTTCATGCTGGAGCTCAGTGCTTTTAGATAAAAAACACACAGCACAAGCAATCTAATACATCAGAAGGCATGTATTTCTTTCACTCTTTCATTTGTTTGGGTTCCATATATATGCATCCTGCACTTGTGTGAATATAAAAATAATACTAGTAATCAAAATAATAGTTGCAATCAATCAATAATTAAGTAGAATTCTACTCAATAGAAAATAGACCTTCTTAAATAGATTAGTTCTCTGAGAGCCCTTAAAGGCCTCCACTGTGCAGGCAGAATGACCACAGGGAGATAGAGAGTTCCACAGAATCAGTGCAGCCACTCAAAACTCTTTGTCACTTGAAAGTTTAAGACAGTTGCTGGCCTGGTGACACTGAGGCATCTTGTCTTACCTTGTGCTATGCCAGTAAACTGGCTTTGGGAATGACCTCGGGTCACAGGGGTGCTGGCACGGGGGGGATGGGAATATTGAGCATTGACTTTCCTCTCCTAGGGAGGATGGTCACCTGTCTGCAGTCCCTCCACCACCAGATGGAGGTCCAGTGGAAGGCGTAAGTGGTAATGGAGCAACTGGTCGGCTGGGGCATCCCATTGTGCATGACGCATGTGCTTTTACATGCATGTGTCACATCGGCGATGCAAGGGGGCTGGGATTTGGGAGAAAATAGAAAAAATAACTGAAAGTACCTATAAAAAAAAGAACATTTAAGGTGGGACTGGGAAACCCCTAATAAGCCCGCGTCAGTGAATTGGAGGGACATATCTTGATGTAAGCAGACAGGAGATCTTTAAAGTAATCAGGATCCATACCATGTAGGGCCTTGAAAGTCATAAAGCATAATCTTGAAGATGATGCACCAATGAACTGTAGCCAGTGCAGACTGTGTAGGGTGTGATGTGCTCCCTACAGGACATTTCCATGCCAGCTGGGCAGATGCATTCTGAAACAGTTGCATGTGATACACGAAACCGCCAGATAACCCTAAGTACAACACGTTACAATTATCAGGGCCCCTAGTGCTCTGCAGCAATATTTTCTGATTTCTGAGGCATGATTTCTTCATTTCTCTGGCAGAACAGAGTCCTGCCATTTGCTAAACATGATGTGATGTAATCGATGACATCATATGTTGAGCATAGAAGAGGGGCTTCAGAATAAACAAGATGGGAAAGAAAGCCTGACACTATGGAAAAACAATACATTCTGTGGCACTATATATATTCCGCAGCATTATGCAAATTCTAAGGAAAATTCTACAGCTGCAGATCGCAGAATTCCAGGGGCATTGACAATAATCCAGGTAGATAATACATTGATTGGGTGCTGGGGCTAACCTGGTGAAATTACACCAATTTGTCAATTTCTTGCATGACAGCAATTCAGACTTAAGCTATAGTATCAAATGTAGTCACGTAGCAATTGACTTTTTGGATATCAAATTTTCTGTTGCGCCATATTGCATGATTTCCACCAATATATTCCATAAACCAATAGCCCGAAACACAGTTCTACTGATTATTAGTTTTCACCCCTTCCACACAATCAGCAACATCCATAAAGGGAAGTTCTATAGAGTGGAACAAAATTTGTAGCACAAAACATTTTTTTTAAGCTAGAGGCAGCAGATGTGGAACAAACTTTCAAGAAAGAGGGCTATAGCCAAGAACATATTCACAGAATAAAATGTAGTGCAGAAAAAAGTCTCATTTAATGATTTATTAAAAGCAAAACAGAGAGACAAATGGGAACAGGCTAACAAATTTAATTTCATCACTGATTATCCTTTTTTTGCAAAGGCCATAGATCAGATTATCAGGTATAACTGGGACATTCTGACTACAAACCCAGATACTGAAGGGATTGTACCTATTGTGCCACAAATGATATATAGAAGGAAAAGAATAATCACAAACCAGCTGTTTCATAGTAACCAACCAAGAGTGACCCTTGAGATGTGGCTGCCCAACCACCTAGTGAAAAATGCAAATCTTGCCATGTACTTCCCAAAACAAACCTATTTTTAAATCCCAAATCTGGAATGCAAAATTAGATCAAGTTCTTCTTCCCACACTTTAGTTGGGATGCTGTCTGTATGGCTATGGTTAAATATGGAGCCCACTACATTAGTAAAACCATCCTGAAATATAAGACTAGGACACAGGAACATTTCCGTACTATTAGGGATGGAGATTTAGTATATGCCATTGTGACTCACTGCAGTCATGCTGCAAACATAAGGCTACCTGACTTTAATTTTTATTGGTCTTGAAAATGTTCATCCAAATCTAAGAGGAGGAAATTACAATAGGCTGCTTTTCAGACAGGAGGCCTTTGACAGCCAGATTCTGGCAAGGTCTGAATAGGGAACTGGATGTGATCCCGTTTTTGAAATAGAGAGATTATCTGTTCAATAACTGAATTCTGAATTTTTAATATAGTACATTTAATAGTTCCAGCTGGAAGGTAGTTTTCAAACTGATCAAAAATGGTACATTGTTATTACTTCCAGCAATGCCGTATGGAGTCCAGATTCATCCATAACTTAACCTGATCCAACATGGCTGCCCAGGATGGAATGAGTTTTAATGTAACTTTGTAATTCAAGGTGGTCCAGAAAGTATTATTGTTAACTGCCTATATTTAATTTATTTGTTACCTAGAAATAAATCTTCCCATTTTAAAATAAGGTATTCCTGTCAATGTTAAAGCTGTTCTGCAATGTTTCTATTTACTACCAATTTAATGTAATATTTATTCTTAATTGAGAACACATGTTTGACTACATTACACAGCTTAGCACTTGTGGGGAGCTGGAAAACCAGTTCTAACAGATGGGTTCTTTAGGATTAACTTGAGGACTGTAACAGTTTAAAAGTTATTGTTGTCCAAAGTTACAGAACAAATGGATTAAGCAAATTTAAAGCAGTTTCAGATAATAAGTGAGATGTGAGAATATGCTGAACCACTTCAATTTTGTTTGTAGATGTTTTTAATATTGGTTTTAACTTAATATCTCTGTACACTTTGAGCACATGTTGGTGTTTGTTGCACCTCCCCACCCAATATGGAGCAGTGCTTTAACTGTACTCTATAAAAGTAGGATAGTTGCAGATAGGTGGGACCTTTGACAATATACAGTGCTTCTGTGTGAAATATTAGGTCAACACTGACATGGATCTTTCAGTCGTGGCACTATTAGGCACTTTTTGGTAGCACCTTAATAATGGATATTTTGCAGTATATTGCTGCCACAAGTCTTTTTTACTTTCATTCAACAGAGACTCAAAGGCTCAACAGCAGCTGGATGAGTACTGCATCTTGTTTCTCTGTATACTGCCTTGTTGATTATAGCACCCATTTTCCCAGGTGCAGCAGGTGTTTTGCTTGGTCACCTAACACCTGCCTCAACCAGGGCAAGTTCCAATACTCTGGTTATGACCCTAGCAATGGAAACAAAAGGACAACTACTGATGCAGTGATGAAAAACTAGCTGCCCTTAAAAGTATATATGACTAGCTGAGTTAACCATATTAGTGTAATATAATGGAATATTATATGAAAGTAAGCGTCTCCATCATCTATTCTTGAATATATAACCCCCTCCTTGCTTTTCTAAGGAAGAAACCCAAGCAGTAGTAGGAATTTGGAGATTAAGACAATTGATTTGAGAGAAATTGAGATGGTAACATTTTTTAAATATCTTAGAATTATATTAGATAACACACTGAGCTTTCCAACCCATATAATACACTAACTTTTCACATCATATACAAGGTGTTTTGAAATTTGCTGTACTTTTTGACTAGTTTACAGAACTAAATGATGTTTGACTATTGATGCTAGGAAACTGGCACACAAAGTTTGATTGCAGTATGTCTTTGACTGAGTATGGGATTGTTATCCACATACATATATGGCAGCAAGTAAAGCACATTTTTCTAGGATCTGAGTTATTTTTAAAAATCTGTGGGGATTTGCTTTGGATATGAATTGAAGAATTCAAGCACTGCATTTTATATGGAAGTCTTAACTGGTTATCCTTTAACATGCATTGTAATTTTTTATGACTGTGAATTTATGGAATATACTTCATAATAACATTTCAAATTAGTTTGGATTGTTCCAGGTGCTAAAACAAGTCTTTCTAGAGCTAACTCATCATTACTAATGCTAATCTCTTTGAAGAAGTCTATCTCAGGACAAAAATTGTTTAGATTTTATGCAACAAAAAAAATGGAATTTGCTTCCATTTGACAAACTGTCAATTTATAGTTTTTTTTAAAGTAGGCTTAAATGTAGTTTGTCTGTTGATTCTATATGTATATGTATATATTTTTAAAGTGTATGTCATGTTATTTTGTATTATGGGCTACCCATGAAAATGGGCATGTCTTGTCCTTGAGTTTTCCCTGGTTAACAGAATAAAAGCAAACACAGAAACAAATGAGATCAGTCCTAACTATATGGTGGAGACAGGTTCAAGGCCAATTTGATCCTGTCATGAGCAGCCAGTTCTAGCTTTGAAGTATCTCAAGCTTACCAAAGATTTCCTGGAGTACCATATTCACTTCAGCCAAGGTGATGGTTCAAGGGACTATATACTGCTTATTTGCATATGGTATCAGAATAAAAATTTCTCTTATTAGCTGACATCTGATTGATCTGCAGAGTATTGGTCGCATCATTACACAAATGGGAGAGTTGATAAACTGTAGACATTGAGAGAATGGATATTTCCCCACATAATACCATCTACAGACTATAAATACAGTCACAATTATCCTCCTGAATGTATTTGGTACTGTATTGCCTTAGGTTGTTTCAGTTCTACTTGCTGAGAATGAATAAAACTAATTCTTAAAAAAATAAATTACTTTCCGTCTTTCCATTCACTATGAGCATAAGAAGACTTACAATGTGCCAGGTTCAATGCTCCCAGTTTGCTGAAGCAATGGAGGATACTTATCATATACTGGCCTCAATTTATTGCAGAAAGGGCTGTCAACAATCAGTGGTATTCCCTGATGTTACTCTGACCCTGAAATCCCAGATGTTGGCTATGGTTAGGGTTTGTTTTTAACAATGCCAGGTTGTACCCCTCTATTGAACCTAATGCCTTGGATAACACCGGTGCAGGGCTTTGTTGTCTCAAGTACTTTAGCATAGTATATGGGAGAAAGTTATTGCCAATGGAATTCAGTTAGTGGAATCAGCTTGTTGTGCTGCAATAGCTACCCCATGATCTTGTTGTGCTGCACTAGCTAAACCACTACTGCAGCATAAAAAATTGCCTTCCCGCATGTGCGTTCCTGAAACCTCTTCTTCATGAAGCAGCTGTGGTAGTGAGAGAAGTGAGTGGTGCTGGAAAATAATGCTCTTTTTTAATTTTTCACTTTTAGACACTGTGAGGACCTCTAAGATGAAGCCAATGACACCCTGAGTTGCTACGTCCTCTAGATGATACTGTTCACTTTAATTAATGTGTTTAGCAATTCCATTACTTTGCCAGTTAAACAGTAACACACTCAAACATAAAATTAGCACAGACTTAAACTAATCAAAAATGAGTTGCATTCCTCAATAGCCGATTTCTTTTTTCTTTTTTTTTTTAAATTATAATACCTGTCCATACACTGTAAAATATTGTGTATGTGCAGGTACACACACAAGGCAGTTCTCAAATCTCGAGGTGTCCTCTTACCAAGAAAACCACTCAATTCAATTGCAGCCTTGTTGTGTACACCTGCTACACAATCTATATGCTCTACAAGGGCTGACCTGTTGGTGCAATGATAGTATTATCACTCATGATGCTGGTGACTCAGGTTCAGAAGCAATGCCAAGTCATTGGAGGACAGCTGGGGAGGAGAAGGATTGAGCATCCCAGAGGACATTCTCCTCCTCCAGAGAGGGAGGTGTGTGTGCTCCACTGCACTACCACCTCCTGGATAACCAACCACAAGTGGTAGAATAAGCAGAGCCATGAGGGGGAGAGTGGATGCCTTCTGACTGAGATATGATCATGCTGTGCATTCTCAAGTTCTGGAAGTACAAGCCCATGAGGCATCTTGGCAAAGGGAGGGGAAGAAAAAAGATAAAAACACTGCCTATCGGTAGTATGAAGTGGTGTACTCCTGCCTGCCCTGCACTGCCTGCTGGGCTGACTGCCACCAACCAGGCTAAACTCCTCCCAGGGCTTGGGGAACTCCAGGGGGTCTGGTCACAGGTAGAAAACTGTGTGACACTGAGTGGCAAGAGGCAAGTCCCAGGGGCAGTGGGTTACAGGGCTTGGGGTGATGGTGATAGGAGCCAACCTGAGCAGAGATGGGGATAAAGAATAGTAATGTAAAGGTTATGCCTGTAGTTATGTGGGGGAAGAGCTCCTCCCCCACATACTACTTAAACAAGCAGACTATAGCCGCTCTGCTTAAAGCGAGTCACACTCGCTTGGGTGGTATGGCCGGCCAGCCACTCCCCCCTTCCCTCTTTCCCTGGTTGTTCTGCCCTGCTGCACTCCATTTTCTCTGCCTGCCTGGCTTGTGTGCCTTCCTTTCTGTGTCATACCCGCCTCCCAAGCTCCCATCCCTCTGCTGTGTTGTTCTGCTGTTTCTTTCTTTTGAGGGTGTCTCTCTCTCTGCCAGCCGCGTCTAAGTTCATCTGCCGCAGCTCCATTACCTTTCCAGTTGTTCTGCAGCTGGTGTCCTCTGCTCTGGCATTTCGATGCAGCACTTGCGGTTGGAATGCAACTGCTGTAGAGCCGAGGTGCGGCTGCTTGTGTAGCACTGCTGTCCACTGTTCCTGGATTTTCCCCTTGCCTCCTGTCATGCTCCTAGCGCTACTCCGAACCACGTAGCCTGCTTCTGTTGGGACCTTTTGCGGTTGTCTGCTGTTACTGCTTGCTGGGCTTCTCCCATTGCTGTACCGTCCCTACTGGGTTACCTCTTCAGTGGCCACAGCTGTGTCTCATTATTTGCCTTTTTGCCATGGATGTGATCACTTCCACAGTCATAGTTCCCCTCTGGGGTTGTTCTGGCAGCCTCAAGGTCATGACTGGTGTACTAGCTATACCATTTATACATTTTTTGTTCATACCAAGAACTATCGTGTGCTGCACTGAAGCTTATTTTGAGACAGTTTAAAGGGACAGCAGATACTACTTCTGCGGTTGCTGTATACTCCTAAGTATATTGAATGTACTTACTCACTGCGGTCTTGGGAGATGGGAACTGATTCCTTAATGCAGATTATTTTGTCATCCTCTCTAAAGCCAGATGTCTGTGCTTTACACCCTTCCTGTATGCACTCCACAGCCTCACCTGGATTCCCTCCCATCTGTAGTGTGCTGCACATTATCCTTTAGGCCATTGGCATGCTACTTTTGCAATACTCATGCTTGGAGCAAAGCTGGAAACATTCATACCACGAGTCATAGGTTGTGGACGCCTGAGTGATCTAACACCATATTACTGTTTTTGTGTTACTGCCCTCATTTGGATCTTTCAAAAGCCTAGACTTTAATGGCTAAAAGCTTAGCATCCGTTCGGAGCTGACAACTGCTTCTTCTACTACTCCTAACAGCTTAGTCATGTAGGACTGGAAGCAACATTGGATTCTAGGTTATTGCGCCCTGGCATATTCCTTGGATTTCAATATTCAGGACTACCTTACTTGAATTATTGACTTGATGCTGCTCTTCTTTGCTTCTCCAGACTGGGCACTCGTATTGCTGTCCTAAAGTCACCTTACGTGTGGGTTTGTGGTCATGTTAGCCTATGTGGGGCCTAGCTACCACTCTCTATTCCTTTTTTTGGCTGACCTACGTGTGGTCCAGCCATTTCTCCTACCCCACGTATGGGTTTTGCTGTTTCATTGCTTTCAGCCTCAGGATTTCCTGTGGACCCTGTCATGTGCTATATAATGCATTCACTTCCTTGCTCTGGATTCTTCCTATTGTCCATTGCCTACCTTGTACTCCTTTGGATGCTTCTTGCTATGCTGCTTCAACACCTCAGAGTAACTACTGATCTCTCTGTCAGAACTCCCAGCTGAGCTCTATCCCTTACTGCATTCCTTATCATAGCTGAAACCTAAGACATAGATCTACTACAGTTTCTGGATGCTTATTACATCTGCTTGAGTTGCCAACTAGTCCACCCAGGTCTGTTCACTGCATTTCTTACCACCCTTGATCATCAGGATATGACTGTCTATGACACCTTCTAATGCTCTCATAAGTCTGTCTAGAATGTAGCACTACTTTGCACAGAATTGACTCTGGATATGCTACCATTAGCAGTACCTTAGACAATCTATTCTTACTCCTTCGCTACTACTTCTGCATTGCATATTACTCTCTACCACTGCTCTTCAACCTACCTTGCACCGCAGGACCGGAGGTGTTACCACAACACACTTTGAATAACCTGCACCTTATGGGTCCAGAGGTCCTTGAACTTACATTACTAATTCGTTCTCACATGCTTACATGGCCTGCTTCACCCTTCGAAGCTTGGGGTTCAATCAATTTTATTTCATTCCTGCCCCACCCAGCAGTGGGGCCTGGAGTAGGGTTGTCAGAACCCTCTGAAGTTCTGGGTTCTAGTTCTAGTCTAGAACTTTTGAAAAAGTTCTAGGGTTCTAACCTTTTTTAGAACTTTTTAGAACTCAAACCCTATTTTTTAATTGTGATGCCAGTAATGAAGATAGTAATAAAATACATGTAAAGGAAAAACTGTTCAATATAAGGGGGAGTGAAATTATCATGTGTGACATTGATAGGAATACAACTAGGTTTATCTATGGTTTCTTCTGTTTGCTAAAGCCAGCAACTTAATTTGTAACAGGCTCACCCATATGTTAAAAGTTTTCCTGCTGCAGCTGCATCATAGTTCCTTAGTGAAAGAAAGAGGCACATTAGCCATTTATGTACTCAGTTATATATACTCATTGTCATGAATTATGAGAAAAAAAATGACTGATATTACCTAATCTTAGCTATTTGCTGCTTTCTGTTTTAACTGAGTAAATCAAAAGTTGCTATGTTTAAAAGAAAGCTTTTATAACAAAGTCAAGTCAAGGTACTGCAGCAGCAGCACGTGGAACTGTTGCAAAACATATTATGTCATAACGTAGTCAGTCAAGACATTTGAATAAAAAAAATATGGCAGTCATTGTTGCTGGCAAAAAATGCACGCAATTTTCTAAGATAATGCATACATATACCAACATTCTTGTTGGCAAATTGAAGTAATACATACAACTTTCTAAGATGATGCATTTTTGCAGCTGATACGTCAATAAAATCTGTATTTCAGTCACATAAATAAAAAAAGTGGTTTCCTCACCACATACTAACTTAAGGAACATTTAATGTAGCTGCAGCAGTTGGTATGTGATGTTTAAGGGACAGTGTCTGTTAATCCCATTATGTATCAAATTATCATTACTTGTAAAGCAAAAACACTTTATGATAGGTCACATTCTGCGAAAACTGCTGATGCAGATTTTCTTTTATTTCTGATTTCTTTATTCTTTTTTTAAAGGGGAGAGGACAATTGTGCTAGGTGGCAGCAATTTGCAATGTATTTAATAAGAAAAAAATAATATATATATATATATATATATATATATATATATATTGTATATATAGTAGGTTCAGTCTGTCATCATCTTTTTCCTCACCATCCCCAGCCGATCATGAATCTGTAAATGAAAGGACTAAAACAACACCCACCTTTCACCCCATCACCCATTCCACTTTTCTTCCACCACCCTCTTCTGTGCAGTAGCACCCATACCACCCTTACACCCATGTTAAAACCAACCCACAAACCTCACCCCCAAGCATGTATTCCACCCTCCTCCCTCACCCAAATGTTTAAACTACCCCCACACCTAGTCATGAACTATCATTCATGTCACCCTTCTCCATCCCTCACCCATGTTAAAACCCAGTCTCCCAACCATCACCCATGTACTAGCATCCATGCCATCTTTCTCCCTCTTGCATTCATATTAAACCAACCTCCAGCCCTTTCCCATCCTCCAGCACCCATTCTACCCTCCTCCCCCTCTCAAATGCTAAAACTACCACATGCTTACTCAAGAAAAATTAAACTCTTGCCTCCAAATGAGCCATACTTAACTGTTCCTTAATAGGCAACACTAATGTGAAAAACTGTCTTTTCAATTGCTTTCTTCTTATGGACAACATTCTGTGTAGTCCTCTTCATGGAACCAGTAATTTGAGAGTTGTTGCTATTATGCCATGGTCTGTGTACAACAGAATGTTAAACACGAGCTATTGTGGTATGAGACCTATGCTTACAGAATATGTGCTCAACCATGACATAGGTAAAACTCCAGATGACTCTGTTTCCCGGAAGAGACTTGTAAGGATGCTGCCCACAGAAATATAACAATACAAAATACAGTTTTTCCATAATTTTTATTCAAAGATACGTTACATATGGATCATTTTGGTTTATGGCTAACATTTCTGTAATTGAAAAAATAATAAACAGCTACCAATTAGAACTCATTGTTTTGTCCTCTTTAAAATTTAAAAATAGACCACCCCCGGTCCCAGCCCATACTGATGTACCACAAAGTCACAGAAGGTAAATCCAAAAATATATGTTTGCACTTTAACTATAAATAATATGATACAGAAATGATTGACATGACATTGTCCCTTTTATGCTAAATTTGGTCCTGTTCCCACTGATGTTAAAATTGCCCTGTATATAAAACTTGTTGGCTTTAGACCCTAGCTACAAAGCAGTTTGTCTTGAAATGGTGAAAGTTTTGGGGGTTATATAGTCTAAGGCAGTAGATCAAGAAAGGATAGAGAAAACCAAAGTCATCACAGTCTGTAAAAGTTTCCTTTTTGGTGCAGAGAGACTCTGTCCCACACAATATTTATCAGCCACCACCATCTGAGTTGTCATCACCATCAACATCCACAACATCAATCACTTCAGG
The DNA here is from genome assembly GCA_016271365.2 of Neoceratodus forsteri. Classification (NCBI taxonomy): domain Eukaryota; kingdom Metazoa; phylum Chordata; order Ceratodontiformes; family Ceratodontidae; genus Neoceratodus; species Neoceratodus forsteri. Next base: position 1,705,219,418 of record CM057452.1, on the reverse strand, counting down.
ATCAGTTTGTATACTCTTGTAGGGATACAAAACTCTTGACATATTAACTTTAATAAAAGTTAACATGTGTACATTATCTGGCAGCAACCTATTTCTGGTGTCTGTCACAATATTGCGAGCTGTACTAAACATGCGTTCTGAAGAGACACTTGTTGCAGGACAACCAAGATATGTATAGGCTTCATCATACAGCTCTGTCCAAATTTACTTTTTTGATCTCCATTATTCAAAAGGGCATGCATCAATAGGAATAGGCATTTCTTGCAGGTAACTGTCTACCATGATGGACAGAGACTGCTCAGAAGAGGAATCAGCATAAGCTGGTATGGTAGCAATTTGGGTAGGTTTTGCCACATATCTAGGTTGCTACTAAGGGTTGAAGAAGTGGCAGTTGTGGAACAACTACTGTTAATGTTTGGTGACTTTTCCAGTTCTGTATCCCCTTTGTAAAGATGAACCTGCATGTTGTGGTGATGACAACCTGAGGGTACTGTGTGTGTCTGTGTTTGACTTCTGTGAGTGCTGCGGCTCATCTAGCAACAGACATTTGTACTGCTCTGTATCATCTGTTTTTGGAAAATATATAGCCTTGAACCTGGGATCTAAGAGAGTTGCAAGGATGTAGAGTTTTGATTTCGTCATTGCAACTAATTTGTCATTGGTTTTGAAGCACTCGCTCATTCTCTTTACGAGATTCCCATGATACAGGCAACATGTTGTCTGAGCTTCAGATCTGTCTTTTTTCTATTTGTAGATTTAGAACACTAAGATGATGTGAAATCAGCATTATGAGTGGGATAACCTGACTCACAGATGTGCCTTCAGAAGACATGTCCCTTGTAGCTGTCTCAAAAGGAGCTAGGATGCAGCACACTGTCTCCATTAATTTCCACTGCAGCACAGACAGCATAATGCCATCTCCAATAATGTAACTGGAGCAATACTCATGTACAGCTTGCTTTTTGCTCCAAGAGGCTGCAGCATATAAAGCGTTGAGTTACAACGAGTGGAAACATTTTGAATCAGCTTTTATTGGGGCAGCTTGTGTTTTTTTTTTGCAGTTCAGACAATGTCTGTATAGCCTTGGTTGATTGTGAAAACTGAGTCACAATTTTTTTGTAAACAGCAATCATACCATTCACTTGTGTTTCATTGCTGAGAAATCCCGTGACAATTAAATGTAAGCAATGTGCAAAGCAAGAAGCATGCATAAATCCTCCATCCTGTACTGCTTTCAGGATGTTGGCTGCATTGTCACATACTATGAAGCTACATTTTAGACCGTAAGAATAAACCCATTCGTCAAGGAGGTCATTTAGTTCCTGCAAGATGTTTGCAGCTGTATGACTTTGCTCAAATTTCTTTATATGCAGCAGAGCCATCTTCTGGGGTGTCTTTGTTTTTGAAGAACCACAAGAAAACATGACCCAATGAGTGGTAAGGGACATGTAATCTATGTTTTGAATGCTGGTCCACATATCTGTTGTGACATGAATAACCCCACCCTCTGCAGTTGTAAGTGCAAGTATCACTGTCGCTTTTTAAGCCTGATACATGTTTGGTATTTCAACATAGGAAAAGTACCTTCGATGAGGAACTTTGTAATGAGGCTCTGCTAGTTTCAAGAGCTCCCTAAAATCCTCATGATCTACCAAGAGTATAGGAGAAGGGCTCCACCTAACAGTTCACCAATTCTGTGATTAAGATGAAGGGTCTTTGGCTGATTTTTAGTAAAGGTATTCTTCCTTTCAAATGCTTGAGACAGTGTTAGCTGTTTACAACATGTCCCTGCTGGTTTATTATACACCGTGCTTCAATGGGCAGATGGACGCTGGGATGGTGGACTAGGACTTATACATTCAGTGCTATCACTGGATGTGCAACTGGTACTAATGGTGCTGGCATTGGTGGTAACAATGATCCTAGGGCTGGCAGTGGTTCTGTCTGCATCAAGTTCAGATAATTCAGTATCCATTTCAGATTCCTCCTCACCCTTCTCTCGTGCAGTCTGGAAGATAAAGGACATGGGTTTTGGATGATCAAGCAAAACTGAATGCTTTTTCAGATGGCGTTTAAGCGCTGTAGTGCCAAGGCATGACACAACTTTACCACGGCTTACACTCTGTTTACACAGGGAACAAATTGCTCTGCATGGATCAGTTTTACTGACAGAGAAATAATTCCACACCTCAGATGTGACAGATTTTGTTCGAGTGCTAGGAAGATAGCTAACGACTGTTTGTGTCTTTTCACCTGTCCTAACAGAACCCAGGACATGCTCCTTGGTGCTAGAAGAGTGGGCAGAAGACTCTGATGGATTTTCATTGCTGGCCAACACAGAAGTGGTGGATTCAATGCATATGTCCTTTTCATTGTCAACAGTGCTGGATGTATTTGCAAGTGCACTACCTGATTCATTGTCAGCAGACTTGCTCATTTCACTTTGTTGAGGAAGTAATGATATGTCACGAGACACAACAGTGTTGGACTGAGACAAAGACGTACTGTCTGAGTCAGAGAGGGACTCACTGTCACTTGCATTGTTGCTGCTAGTCACAGGGATCTTAACAGCATGAATGGCATACCTTATGGTGCCTCTCCGTGTGACCCCAGCAGCTGTACAGGTTTTCTTAAAAGGTCCACTGTTGCTCTTTTGCTGTTTCTTGAATTTTTATCACATGAAACATTTTGTTTATTTCTGCTAGCACCAGGATTACCACTACCACCAACACCTGCTCCAATACCAGCACCAGATGCTTCATCTATGTTGGTGTCAGCCATAACAGTACCAGTATACTGCAGTGAACACACCCACACCCACACAATTCCTGTGTAAGAAAGCAATGTGATCTGTGATTGCTGGCTACAACTCCAAAATTTTATTTTGGTTGTGTGACACTGTGATGCAGTGGACTGAAAGTAATTAAAGAATATGATGGTTTGCAACTAAAGGATCCCAGGTTCAAGGCTTACAGAATGATTGGGCTGCTGTGCATAGGCATACACATAGCAGTCAAGGGGCGCACATCAGCAGGGTGTTGGGCTGACCACAGGAGACGGAGTCACATACACAACTCAGGGAATGAGAATTACATTTCTACACTTCTGTCATGTAAAGTTAATGCCAGCACACAACTGGCCACTGGGCTTCTCTCTGTAACACACACTGGGTAGGGTACAGTGCAGTCAAGGGGCACACAGCAGCAGGGTGATGGGCTGACCACAGGAGATGGAGTCACATACACAACTCAGGGAATGAGAATTATATTTCTATGCTTCTGTCATGTAAGGGTAATACCAACACACAACTGGCCACTGGGCTTCACACGGTAACACACACTGGGTAAGGTACAGTGCAGTCAAGGGGCACACAGCAGCAGGGTGATGGGCTGACCACAGGAGATGGAATCACATACACAACTCAGGGAATGAGAATTACATTTCTACGCTTCTGTCATGTAAGGGTAATACCAACACACAACTGGCCACTGGGCTTCTCTCTGTAACACACACTGGGTAGGATACAGTGCAGTCAAGGGCACACAGCAGCAGGGTGATGGGCTGACCACAGGAGATGGAGTCACATACACAACTAGGGAATGAGAATTATATTTCTACACTTCTGTCATGTAAGGGTAATACCAACACACAACTGGCCACTGGGCTTCTCTCTCTGTAACACACACTGGGTAGGGTACAGTGCAGTCAAGGGGCACACAGCAGCAGGGTGATGGGCTGCTGACCACAGGAGATGGAGTCACATACATAACACAACACAGGGAATGAGAATTATATTTCTACGCTTCTGTCATGTAAGGGTAATAACAGCACACAACTTGGGAGATGGGAGCAAGGAGTCACATACACAACACAGGGACTCGGGAGTGGAGAAGTAGAAGTCTCACACACACACAGAGGAGTGGTGTCCAAAAAAATTAACTGCCTGCCTTCAGTCAGTGCCTTACTGCCAGTGCCTTGTTCTGTTGTATAAGGACTAATAACTGGGACTGGAATTTTTGAGGGTGAAACTCAAGAGGAGGATCCCCCTTAGCAGCACAGCACAATGAGCTTGAGCACAGTCCTTATACTCTGTCCTGACAAATTTATTTGCCTTTTTTCCCTTGTTATATGCTTGTTGCTGGCAGCTGCTGAGTGTGCACTGTGCAGTACTTAAGTTGCACTGCAGTTTCACAATCACATTCACAAAGGTTCTTCTTTCTATTTTTTTTATTCTCTCTCCTGATATTGATCAATCTCTTCCCTTCCCAATTCCTGATTAGTCCCTCCACCTGAACCTCCCCTAGTCCCACACCCGACCCGACCGTTAATTTATTGAGCCTTTTCAGCCCTTCTCATTCTCTCGGGCCTGGGCCCTGCCCCCTTCCCCTCCACCTCAAACTTTTCAATGTTTGCTTAGCCTTTTTCACAGGAAAATGGATGATGGACTGGGAATTTTTTAAATAATTCAGGTAAGCACTGCAGCAACTAGCAAGTGCTGCTGTCCAATTGTGGCCACACCGACCTGGACCCTGGCCTATCGAGCAAGAATGCTGGCTGCAGTACACTTACACTACGGTGTTGCTCAGGCTGCTGCTGCCTCCTGAAATCCTCAGGATCCAAATCGCGCCTCCGCCTTAAATACCACTCCTGATCCCGCGGCTCACTCAGCTTACTCGACCCCCACCTGACCACATAGTAATTGATCAGGTAGTGAGGATGACTTCACTTGAGCATAAGTAGGCAAGCGCAAAGTCTGAGAGAACTCGTGGTGAATTCTGGCAGCCCCAACAACACTGCTGCTGCTGCACCCTCCCACCACATCGGGGTTGCTTGCTGGGACGTGCCTCCTCCTCCCCACACAAACATGCCTCAACACCACCCCCCTCCCACATCGGGGCTGCCTGCTGGGATGTGCCTCCTCCCCACCCATAGAAACATCAGCTAGCTGAAGCCAGGAAAAGACGTCACAGGAGTTGGGAGGACTCAGATTCGAACCCTTTGGTGAACCTTTTAGTGTTCGAGTTCAAAGTTAGAACTCGAACACCAGGGTTCGAGGAAGGTTCGGATCTTTGACAAACTATTTCTGACAACACTAGCCTGGAGGTTTGCATTTTCACTTTACACCTGCCTGCCCGCTGAGTCTGCCAGCCTTAGGAGCTCCTTTCTACTATGGACTCACATCTGGATTTGTTTAGCCATTCGTCATCTATTCCTTTGGATGCTTCTGCCTTGCTGCTTCAGTTCATACAGATTTACTACTACTACACTCCTACCAGGACACTTAGTTGAGCCTGTCCAGAAGACTTTCAGCCTAATGATTTACACCTGGACTTTACTCTACTCTAATGCTCAAAAGCTTATTGGATCACGTTACGACATTACTTCATCAGACTTGGCCCTCTCCATCGTTTATCATCATTAATGACTAAGTAAGCACATCAAGGCAGGACTCGTCATCATTCTTATGAGTCTAATTTCAACTGATGTAACACTCTGGCCTCCCTGAACGTGCGTATATACATCACTCAGTAGAACCACATTACTCATCAAATGAAAGCTCTTCGATTTACATGCTTATGTATATTCACTTAATACGCTCTGCTGTATACCATACTTAATTCAATTCTAGTCTTCTAATAATATGTCTCCATCACACAGGTTCGATTTTACTACAACTGCTGACCTATGTGCAAGTCCACTCATTTCACTATCTGCTCATACTTACCTGCTTCACCCTCACTGAGCCTAGAGGTTCATCTAAGACACTCATACATATTCTACGACCTGCTTCTCCCCTAGGGGCCTGGAGGTCTATCCAACTATATTCTACTGATTCATGAACGTGGACATCTACATCCCTATGCAACTATTTGGATCATCAGATGAAGCTCTTCAATTCATGTGCTATTTCCATTTCCTCATGCTCCTCGATGTATACCGTACATAATCTATGCAATACTACTCCTCTGCTACTACATCTGCATCATGCAGATTCAATTACTACTACTACTACTGACCTATGTACAGGTCCACTTATTGACACTACTTGCTCATATTACTTGCTTCACCCTTATAGGGCCTAGAGGTTCATCATGACTGACTCACCTATTCGACAACCTACTTCATCCCTAGGGACCTGAGATACATCTAACTTATGGCTACCTATTTGCACTACTATCTATAACTAATTCACTTACCTGTTTCACACACTCCGGACCGGAGGTTCCTACTGCTCCGACCTCTCCAGATCACGCAGCATGCACCTAGCTCCTGTACTTCATCACCAAGGCCTTCATTTGCACAGCTTGCTAAGAGGAACACAAACCAACTGTCCTCCTATTCTGGACTTGTACACTTAGCCTTTGGTTACTGGTTCTCCTTGGAGAAGACTTCCTCTCCTGCCGGAGCGCTTCACCAATGCAACTTTGTTGCTTTGAATTATTATTGACAATGGATTCCAATCTACTATCATTCTGACCAAGACATGGATTCTTGGACTAGGTGTTCACTGGAAGGATGCTGCTAGTTTCACCTGACGCTTCATTTTTCAGTACTTTCAGTTTTTTGCTTCACTGGATCAGGATCTACAACTTTGGATTTCAGCATTAGCCGATAACTTAAAATTGTTACTTAGGATTACTCTCCTTTAGTATGCCCAGAAGGATGGGCAGGTCAGTAGCCATGGGTCCTCAGAGGTTCCCCCAAAGGTGGGTTTTCCTCTCCTGCATGCTACTGGTCACACTCTCCAGAGTTGGAGGAGATAATCGTTAGATATCATTATTTCTTTTGGGGGGTCTCATCCTACTCAACTAAGCATCCTTTCTATGGTGGGATACAGAGTAAGGCCACAAACATCTATTCATAACAAGTTACTCATCAGTTCATGCATCTAAGCACCATATATAAATACTGGGCAGTTACCATGTACTATATCTGACTTGCTCCTGCCTATGCTGCAGTATCTAAGCACTAACAATTCCATACAACTAAAACCTTGGAAGCAATGTTCTATTTACTGGTCTGGCCTCTGTATCCAAGCATAAACTTATCTTATTCAGTTACAGCATGTAGCACAATCACTGAGTTATGAACCACACATAATGTAAAGGCTATGCCTGTAGTTATGTGGGGGAAGAGCTCCTCCCCCACATCCTACTTAAACAAGCAGGCTACAGCCGCTCTGCTTAGAGCAAGTCGCACTCACCCTCCATCCTCCCCTTACTCCTCCTCCTCCTCTGGCACTCTTATCCCACTGGGGGGTCTCATCCTACTCAACTAAGCATCCTTCCCATGGTGGGATACAGAGTAAAGACAAAACATCTATTCATAACAAGTTACTCAACAGTTCATGCATCTAAGCACTATATATAAATACTGTGCAGTTACCAGGTACTATATCTGACTTGCTCCTGCCTATGCTGCAGCATCTAAGCACTAACCGTTCCATACAACTAAAACCTTGGAAGCAATGTTCTACTTACTGGTCTGGCCTCTGTCCAAGGATAAACTTACCTTATTCAGTTAGAGTATGTAGCACAAGCACTGAGCTATGAACCACACATAATTAAAATAAAAATATTCTCTACTATCTTGTGACCAGATCCAAAAACTGTAGCTGTTGTAAAATATTGCAACTTGCTTCCTGACCACCTGGTGGAGGTCAGAGCATATTGCTCTTGCACTCTGCATCTTATTGCTGTAGGTTTCAATAGGAGAAGTAGTAATGCATTTTAAGAAGATTAATGTTACCTTGTACTGTTGCTCAGCTATCAGTGCAGTAGTCTACTTACTGAGATGGTCAGCAGAATGTAGTACCACTTGAGCCATGTCCTATTCAGCTTAGTCCCCCCACCCCAGATTTGCATAGCCATGATGCTTTAAGGTATGTCAACTTTAGACTACACAGTGTGTACTGTATGTATGTATACTGAAACTAAACAAATTGGAATTGGTCTCTCATTCTTGTTTAATTTATGCATCCTACATATTGTTTTTCTTCCTTCTTATCATCATTTAAATTACTTTACTTCTTTCCATTCACCAGACAAATGAGTTATAATGTGTCTGGATCTATGTTCCCAGTGAACTGAAGTAACAGAGGCAACCCATCCTGTATGGGATTGCAGCTTGGAGTAGAACAATCTGTCACCTGGTGGTGGCATATTTACAAATGGGAGGTACTTCTCATCCTCCAAATCAATGAAAAGATAATATTTAAAAAGAGCAGCAGAAAACATTAAAAAGGAATAGGGGTATTCCCCCCCCCAAAGTACACGGGTCCCTCTGTATATTTGCAGTGCTACCACCAGGGTCTGTCAGCAATATGAGTGAAGTTCTTGAAAAAGTCATACCTTGAAATCCCATGTGTTGGCTGTAGTTAGTGACTTATTTTATCACTGTTGGGTTGTGGTCCTGCTTCTGTTGGGAGCAGCTTAATTTCTTTCAGAATCAGTATCACTAGACCCGGTGGCACTGAGGGTTGAGGTGCTGGACACCTTACCTCATGCTGCACTGGTGACCTGGGTTCAGGAATGACCTTGGATCATTGGGGTTCCAGCATGGGGGGAGCAGGAGGAGCGGGATTGAGCTAGCAGCCAGGCTGTTCTCCTCTCCTAGAGGAGGTGGGGGTGGGTTGTTGTCCCTCCCATAGTTCCATCCCCACTGGGTGGAAGTCTGGTGGGGTAATGTAGGTGGGTGGGTGGTGGCAGTATGGGTGGGAGAAAGTGGCAGAGCTGGCTTCCAGTATGTGTGCATGCCTGTACGTGTGTGTATGGCCATGTACCAGGGCCCTGGGGGTGGGTTACGGTAGAAAATCCAGAAAAAACAATAACAATCCAAATTAAAAAAAAGAAAGAATTAGTGTCACTTTGATTTATTTTTGTAGATTCTTACAAGACAATGGCATCTTTGTTTCTTAAATATCATTTCATACTTCTGCTTTTCCCCATGCTGACATCATAACCGATTGTGTGTGACATCACAGTCTGATGCTGCAGATTTGTGATATCACAAAGGAAAGAATTAGTGTCACTTTGATTTATTTTTGCATACTCTTACACGACAATGGCATCTTTGTTTCTTAAATAGCATTTCATACTTCTGCTTTTCCCTCTGCTGACATCATAACAGACTGTGTGTGATATCACAGTCTGATGCTGCAGATTTGTGATATCACAAAGGATTATAATAACTTTAGCAGAGCAGAAGGTGCAGATATAGTCATGGAGAGGTAAAAATCCAATTTTCATTCATACAAGTATTAAAGAAAGAAAGGAGCTAAATATAGACAGCTAACAAAATATAAGATGAATTGTGTCTCATTTTTTATTCTTTAAAGTTAGTGTCGGGATGCTGGAAAATTACTGTAATGTTTTCAGCAAAGTTAGGAAGACCCACAAATATTACTGTACTTGGTATATGTTTTCCTACGTACTGTATAGTTCCTTCTCTATGTGAGCCTGTGATGCATCAGTGCGCTGCTTGTAAAGCAACAGTATTTATCAGGAAAAAAAATTATCATATGGTCATTTCTGTAATAATGTAGTTATGGCAAACACATCTAAATACCTTCAGCATCAGACTGTGATGTCACACAACAGGTGATGGGAAGGAATTCCTGAGGGAAGCTGCAGACTTTGTCGCCGAGAAGGTATTGGAGTCCCCTAGATGGTTAATTTTGGAGGACTTCAATGCCTGGGTCGATGATGAACTCTAGCTTTTTGGACAAAACCTCCTTCAATTGATGGATTCATTGGGCCTGACAAGGGTTCTTACCTCTGCAACTCGTGAGGGAGGACACTCATTGGACCTGACAGTACATCTGGGAATGGAAATCTCTGATGTGGAGGTGGAGCCTATCGGTTGGTCTGACCATCACACCCTGAGGTTCAGTTTTGCAGCCCCCTGAAAGAGGACTGCCCCTAAGGAGATAGTACAGTTCCATCCTTTTGGAGGAGTTACCTTGGAGGGCCTAATGATGGAGCTGAACATCTCGGGATTGCCAATGGATAGCATTGACCCAGGGTCCCTAGTGTTGGCCTATAATAGGGCAGTTGTGGGGGCTCTGGATATCATTGCTCCAACTCATGTTCACCCCTGTACTCTTCACCCAGTGGCTCCATGGTTTACCAGGGAGATCCATGGGTTGAAGAGACAGAGTTGAAGATTGGAGAGATGCTGGCAGAAAACTCGCCTGGAGGTGGACAGGCTTAGATTGTTGGATCATTATAAGATCTACCAATCAGCAATTTCCCATAAGAAGACAGAGTTCCTGTCCAGGGAAATTGCTGCAGTAAGGAATAGACTGGCCCAGCTCTTTCAGACTGTGGACAGATTGTGCAGTCCAGCCTGTCTTCATGCCGTTCGAGCATTGTCACAGTTACAGAGTGAGGAGTTTGCGCTGTTCTTCACTGATAAGGTGTCCACTGTCACAACCCCACTTAGCAGGTCAGGACCTCTGTTCCCACAGTGCCAACCTCCGAGCACAGTATTGCGAACAGGGTAACAGAACAGGGTAACCTTCCTGTCTGTTTTTTGGGTACGAATCACCTTTGGTCTCAAATTCTGTAGGGATTCAAACTGTGAACCTCTTGCTAGCGTACCCAAATGTACAGGCTCAGATAATCTGCTCTTCAGTGAATGCCAGATATCTTTTGCCTAGGGGCACCTAGCCAGGTGTACAAAATGACCCCTTAAAAACTCTATGAAAGACCTTAGATAAATTCTTACCTTTTCCCAGTTTGGAATACCATTAAGCTTATGAACAGTGTTGTCAAAATCTTAACCATCCATGCATCAGATGCAAAAAGGAAGGACTTGGAAGACACATGCAGTCTCTTTGAAATAAGAGGTTTTACTTAAAATGAATAAAATATGTAAAATGTAACCACAGAACAATATATCACAAAACATACAATCACTTAAAAGAACAAGGTAAAATACAAGCATAAACTCCTACCACAATACACTTAGACTTATCTATCTAATGTATACCTTCTTACAGTGCTTTAGTTAGCTGTTGTTTCAAAAGAGTCCAAACAGGAATGTGTCTAAGTGGAAATACAGAATACAGTTAAACTGTCTCTAAACCTGCCCCTTCCTTGATGTCACCTAGCTCCTCCCTGTAAAATATACAAATTAATACACACAGGATGTCCCATCACTCAGAGGGTATATTAAATAAGGTGACATCAGCAAAAACTTGTTTCCCCATATGACCCTTTGATCTTGAGTCTTTCCCTGCTTTTCAAAAACATTTCAAAACTTTTACAACTCTGCAGTTTTCTCACTTAGCTGCAATATAGTTTTTCAGCACCAGCTGAAATTAACTGCTCTTCCTGAGGACATCATAAAATGGATATTTTAGTTCCTAACTTCAAGCAACACAGATCCTAAACAAGGCTATAAAATGTGAGCTCTTGGAAGTTAATCACATCACAGATATCTGCTGTTTAACATGTCCTGTCTTTTGAACTGAAACCTGCCCCCTTCCCCATCCTGGTCATCCCAGGAGCACAGGATGTCTCATGAGAGACACTCAATAACACATTTTTATATTACAAAATCATAGAGCAATCAGAACCAGCTGTCCAAGTGTCACATCCACCATCAGGGATGAGATCAGCCAGTGCCTCCTCATTGGGCCTTGCATTAATCAACCAAGTGGTACTAATGCCCAGTTGACATGGTTCACCTTTAGCCGACCGGCAGTCATGGATATAAGGATTGTCCAGACTTTGCGTCCAACCTACTGTAATCTGGATCCTGGTCCTACTCACCTACTAGTGGGGTGTGTAGAGGTCATTGGCCCAATCTTGACTGGGATAGTGGTGGCTTCATTGGAGAGAGGGATCTTTCCAGATCCCTTGAAGGAGGCAGTAGTCTGCCCCCTTTGGAAAAAAAACCCTCCCTTGATCCCTACTGCCCAGCAAACTACAGACCAATCCATTATTGAGAAGGTGGTCGCTTTGCAGCTGGAGGTTCATTTAACTAGCCACAGTATCTATGACCCTCTCCAGTCTGGCTTCAGGAAATGGCATAGCACTGAGACAGCCCTTGTACAGGTACTAAATGATCTCCTGATGGTGAGAGATCGGAGAGCTCAGTCCATTTTGGTTCTCCTTGATCTCTCAGTAGCATTTGACACCATAGATTATGGAGTGTTGCTCAAGCGCCTGCGGTTTTTCTGTACACTAAGAGGGGTGGTCCACAGTTGGTTTCGATCTTTTCTTGAGGGCAGGACTCAGAAAGTGGTGTAGGGTATTTATTCTTTGGCCTCTCACTGCCTGCTGTATGGGTTGCCACAGGATTCGGTGTTGTCCTCCATGTTATTTGTGGTGTATATGCTCCCTTTGGGGGACATAATAAGATGGTATGGTCTGAGTTTTCATTGCTAAGCTGATGATTCTCAGCTCTACATGTCTTTTGTGCCTGGGCAGGAATCTGATTCAATCACAGTGTTTAACAACTGCCTGCTGGAGATACAGAACTGGATGAATACCAGTTGGCTTAGGCTGAACTCAAGTAAAACAGAGGTATTGGTGGTGGACCCAGGGATGAGGATGTTAGGTTCATGGGTGGAGAAACCCTCAGGCTTATTTCTGGGGAGACCCTGCTTATGGCATCTGGCCAGGTGCATAATCTTAGTGTTATGTTTGAAGAAGGCCTGACCCTGAGGGTACAGGTGTCGGCTGTAGTCAAATCTTCCTTTTTCCATCTGAGGAATATAGCACGGGTGAAACACCTGGCCCCATTTGAAGATCTTCCTATCCTGGTCCACGCTTTAGTTGCCAGTCATCTGGATTACTGCAATGCCCTCTATCTAGGGTTGCCAGGGGTGGTTATCTGCCGCTTGCAGCTGGTGCAGAGCACAGTGTCCAGGTTGTTAACTGGAACCCCTAGATCCAGTGATATAATACCTGTGATGCATGAACTGCACTGGCTGCCTGTACAGTGGTGGATCACCTTCAAGGTTGTGTTGCTGACCTATAAGGCCCTACATGGGTTGGGACCCCAGTACCTGAAAAAGCTCCTGTTTTCTTACTGTCCCTCCCGTGCCCTCCGATCTTCTGATGAGGGATTGCTAGAGATTCTCATGGTAACCCTGAAAACATCTGGTGAAAGAACTTTTGCCTTTATAGCACCTACCCTGTGGAATTCTCTACCTCATCAGATACGTGATAGTCTGACTGTAGAAGGGTTTAAAAAAAACTGAAAACTTTTTTATTTGAACAAGTCTTTCTCGGTACTTAATGTTCTTGATGTTTAAATGTGTTTTAATTATTACGGATTTTAAATTTATTGTTATGTTGAAAATTTTGTAAAGGCGCCCTGAGCTCAGGAAGGGCACCTTTTATAAATACATTTTACCTTACCTTACCTCTTTTTTCTTTTCATTGTATGTCCCTACTAAACTAAGATGTGGGGTTTTAATATTTTTAAAAGTCCCTGCTTTCTGGCCACACCCACTATTTATACATTAAACCTTTTGATGTGGTGTGGTGCCATGGAGTTTACCATCAGAAATGTGTGCTAACACCTTCATTTATACCATAGTGGTTAAGGGCACTGAACTGTAAATCTGGAGACCTGGGTTTGAATCCCTTCAGCCCCCAGCTGCATACTGTGTGACCCTAAGCAAGTTACTTAACTTCCTTGTGCCCCCAGGTCCAATCTGGAAACAAGTTTCGGCTTAGTGTGCCTTTCCTGGTTAAAGGAAAACTGCACCCTCATATCTTCAAAATGTCATTTGTTTCCATGTCAACCTACAACTCTTTTCATGTAGCTGTTAAAGATGTATGCAACTGCTTCAGTTAGTTTTCACGCTTCATACTAGGCCCTGTCACTGTCCTGCGAGGGTCCATTTTGTGGTTCTTGAAATCTCATTGTCCCTGAGAGCTGCATTAGCTTATGAGAATGTGATGCATAATCAACCTTTAAACTCCCCCAGTATGCCTGTCTGCTGAAGTAGTTTTAAAATAAACAAGCTGCAAGAAGTGGTGAAATACCACATTTACCTTCAGTGAGTTTTATAAGCTATCTGAGTTGTAATGCAGGTTTTTCCCCTTTAAACTCCATTTAGTTTATGAGTTTCCAGAGAGTTTTTGCAGGGTATTTGTTATTTCAGCATAGAGATACATGATATGAATGGTTGCTGTGACAATAACATCACTCCTTGGGTGGGTTGAAGCACGAGGTGAAGCTGAGTGCTTTCACCACCCCAGGAGTGATGTTATTATACAATAACACACAGCCTGGAGTGCCTTATTGCTATTATACAATGGCTCATTTTTTAATTAAAAAAGAAAAAAGAAAAAAATAAATATTTAATGGATTTTTCCCCCTCTATTTTTTCTGTGTGGAGGTATATGTTTTGTAAAATATTGTGTTCTGCAATATCACAGGGCAAATGCAGACCAGCAAGGCCAAGAGGACTAGAATGCCCTACAACAATACTAGTCTGCAAAATGATTAAAGCCTACTTTCTTAGCATACTACTTATGCTACTTCTGATATCTGGAAATGTTCATCCTAACCCGGGGCCTACCGGCCTAGCACCCCATGCCACAAAAATGCGGGAGGGGTCCCTCACCTTAGCCTCAATCAGTGTCTGCAACCTCCTTAACAAACTTGACATCTTGTAAACTTGGGTCCAGCAACATAGCCCTGATGTACTCTCTGTTGTCGAAACATGGCTTAACCCCAAGATACCAGATGCTGCAGTCACCATCCCTAGATACTCTATATTCAGGCAGGACAGGGTTTCCAAACGAGGTGGGGGCTGTGTCATCTACCTGAGGAATTCCTATCTGGGGCAAGTCTTCCCGTTCTCAACCCTAAACACTCTTGCAGGTTCTCACTATTAAAGTTCTACTCGGGGTGCACAACAAGGAGCTCACCATTGCCTCTGTGTAACTACCCCCTGAAGATCAGCCCAATGGATTTATGAGCATATTGGAAAGCCTACAGGGATTACACCATAACTCTGAACTCATAGTACTAGGTGACTTCAACATAAATTGGCTATCGCTGGAGGCCAGAAACTACAAGGATGCTGTCACATCACAGAACCTCACCCAGCTTGTTACCACCCCCACCAGAAATAACTATAGGACAGGGTCGCTCACACTTCTGGACTGGATCCTTGCTAATCACCCTGAATGAATCTCAAAAGTCTCAGTGCTCCCTGATGGGATCAGTGACCACTCAGTGGTCACATGTACCTAGACAAACAAATTCATTAAGCCTCCTCCTAAAATAATCCACACCAGAGTGTTAAAGCAGGGGTACCTTGGGCTACTAAAGACACACCTAAGCCACCTGGACTGGACACCAATTGACTCTGCCATTGATGTAAACCAAGCCTTAGACCTTTTCATCAGCCACTTCACTGCGGCCTAAAATTTCTTTGCACCTCTCAAAAAGCTGAAGGTCAGGGGCAGAGCTAACCCTTGGATAACCCCCAATCTAATCACTTTACTCAAACATAGGGATCATCTCTGGCACTGTGCCCATGCAACATCCAAACCTGGGGATATTCATAAATATAAAGCTGCCAGAAATGAGTGCATGCGGGCAGTTAGGAGCACCAAAAGCAAATACTTCATGAAGCTCTCTCCAACTCCTGGGGTGATGGAAAACATTTTTGGAGTAACTTGAAAGACCTTACAGGCAAGGACCCAAAGTCACCACCCACCATGCTCAACATAAATGGAACACCAACATCTGACCTGAACACAATCACCAACATCTTTAACAATGCATTCTCCAACTTGGATAGTGTCCTCCCTTCTAATTTCTTTGATGTCCCCTCTGGTAGTAACCCTCCTGCAACTACTCCTCTCCTACACCCTGCCCCACAATTCTACTTCAAGGAGATCCCAGTGCATGAAGCCAGAACCTATATTCAGAAGGCCATTCACAACGCAGACTACAGTGGCCTCCCTTGACCTGAAGTTGTTTGCACTTGTCCTTGAAGAAGTCCTTGAACCCCTGACAAAGGTCCTCAACCTATCACTAAGGATGTCCAAGTTCCCATCTCACTGGAAACAGGCGACCATCACACTGGTACACAAAAGTGGAAACAAATCACTGCACTGCAACTACAGACCTATCTCCATCCTCCCTCCATTGACTAAGGCCCTGGAGTGCATCGCCTCAGACCAACTAGTCAAGTACCTGGAAAAATATGACATCCAGTGTCCTGAGCAACATGGCTTCTGAAAAGGGCACAGTACCACCCCTGCACTATTAGAATTCACAGGCTTCATCCATACCATGCTCGATCAAGGAAACTGTGTAGGGGCAGTATTCATCGACCTTACGAAAGCCTTTGATACTGTGAACCACCCACTCCTACTCAAACAATTATCAAACATTGGGCTCTCCAATGAAGCACTGCTCTGGTTTTCAAGCTACCTTGGGGAGAGGGTCCAGTGGGTTAGGATTGTCGGTGTCACCTCGGAAGAAAAGCCAGTCCTTTCAGGGGTCCTACAGGGGACCATCCTGCAGCCACTACTCTTCAGCCTCTTCCTCAACTACCTTCCCAGTGTCTGCCCCCAGAAATTACTGCTCTACACTGATGACAAAGTCATGTTTACCAACCACCAAAACACAGAGCTCCTCTAGAAACAATTACAGCTTGAATTCATGCACATCAAAGAATGGTTCAAGTCACACAAACTGGTCATGAACTACAGCAAAACAAAGGTTATGACCTTCTACAATGCCAGGAGCAAGTACAAATCCCGTGACCTCACCATCCTAAACCAAACAGGGACCTTACTTGAACACGTTTCTGATTTTAAATACCTAGGTGTCACATTGGACAGCTCACTCTCCTACCATCGGCATACAGATTCTAGTGCCAAAGCCACCAACATCCGTATAGGCCTGCTCTACAGGTGCAAACACTGCATGACTCCTGACACTCTCTGGTTGGCTATCAACAGCTCTGTCACGTCCATCATCGATTATGGGCTAGCAATTTATGGCTCTGCCTCTGCCTTTGCCAGCCGCAGAATTACAGTTGCACTCAACAAAGCGTACAGGCTGCTAACTGGGGCTGAACGACTTACACACACTTGTGACCTGTACACTCAGGCAGGATGGCTTCCTCTTATCAGATGGATACAGTATCAAACCTGCCTCTTAGCCAAAAAAGTCCTCCACAGGGTCATGCCCCCAGGCGTGGAAAAGCTCCTCATTGACCACCACAGCACCCAGTGAACCAGAAGTTCACAACAACTAACCTTCCTTGTCCCCAGATGCCGGACTACCATGGGCCAGATGCCCTTTGCCCACAGAGCACCACAGTGGTACAATACTCTCAACAAAGAAATTCTTACTGCTGCAGCTCTTGACCCTTTTAAGAGACAACTCTGACTTCATCTCATTTCAACTAGTTGTTGTGACTGCCTCGCCTAATCAGGGGCCCACCACTCACTGCTCTCCACTTTAGTCTTGACAGCTACCTCTCCCCGCCTTGCCCCCTTCTACCTGCCTACCCCCTTGCACCCCTCCCTTCCCCCCTGGACATTTCCTGACTTTATCCCTCCCTCCCTCCCCTTTAGAGCTCTTACCTCACCCTCTACCCTCCAACAATGGCCTTCCTGCCTGCATTCCCCTTCCTTCTCACATGCAGTGCTTATTTCCAAGATTGCCCTTGGCTGATATGTCATGCTACCTAACATTTGGCACATTTTGAATTACTGGAATTTCCTAAGCCCCAGTCTCTTACTTCTTTTTATTTTGTAACTATGTATTATTATGTTGACCTTTGTATGTATGTATACCCCCCATTCCTTTGATTTGGAACCTTTGTAAATGAGCAGTTCCTGCTCAAAGGTATTTGTAATCCTAGATTTCAATAAAATAAAAAAATAAATAAAATAAAAAAAAGTCCAGTATACTTTTCAACCAGGAGGTGGAGCTGCTACCTCAATGATCTCATATATACAGTTACCAATGGTTTATCATTGTTTCACTGGTCTTTTTGACATTAGTATATCCCCACCCCCAAGGTTGTTCGCCCGCCCATTAAACCGGGCTGTATTTTAACTTTGTTTCTTTTTGTTGTGCTTGTTTGGAAGTGATAGGGTTTTCTTTTATTTTTGTTTTAAATGCAGTCCTCTGTTATGTCTGCTGAGGATTGAGACCACCAAGCCGATCAGGGAGCGCGGCTGGCGAGCCAAAGGAGGAGTGTAACTACTGCGGTGGTGTTGTGCAAAAGCTGATTACATGTATGGCTTTGCTCTCATTTGTACTTATGTTTTATTTTTCCATAAAGTTTGGGTCTATGGAACAAACAGATGTACGGCTAAGGTGGGCACGGTATTGTTGAGTGTACATGGTGTAACGGCCACACTTACGCAACTCCAGGGCAATGAGAAGCCAGTATTATGGCTTTCTTTATATTTTCTTTAAGGATCTAGGAGTGAAAAGAGGGGAAGTATGCTTTGAGGTCTGCTTTTCTATTTTACAATGATATGGGGTAAATGGGAAGGCAATGAGTGCACCAGGTCTGCACTGACATGGCAGTGTTAAGCTGCAGTCTTACTGCAGTTGGTAGGTGAAGATGAGTGAAGGCATGATACGTGAAGGTACCATGTAGTCATGTGTGTGCCTGGACTTAATATAGTGATGTTATTGTGAATTATATGACAGGTATCTGTTCTCAGTCAATCACAGAACAGAATACCTGTCAGTTATTCCCTCACAAACTGCAAACCAACCCCCCAGAATCATTTATTTACTCAAATCCCACACAGTTGTTAAATGAAACAATAACCCCACCCACAGTGGTTTAATGAACACTAACCATGCCTACAGTAGTTTAATCAGGTGCATGTCAACCCACACTCAGCGTCCTTTTAGGATTCACAACAATTCAAGGTCTGTGGAATACAAACTGCTATTTTAAAATGCAAATACTGTCTTAGCTGTGTCCTGAAGTGCTTTTTTCCCCAATATCAATTGCTCACACATTGTGACTGGACTGTCACAAAGCTCAGTCACCTCCCTTCACTCACTCCAGCAACATGGAGCCAACGAAACACTTATTCATAAACAAGTTACTCATTTTTGATAAAAATACAAGTAAGTCATACTTTTCTTACAAATAACACCGTAGAAGAGCAGACATTTAGTTATATCCTTGAAGCAAATGCTGTAAACTTAACTACTGTCTGTCCAAAAACTGAAGCGGTATTCCAGGTATTAATACATCTGCTAATACGCATGCCTGAAATCCTCCTTCTGTTTTTACATGCAAACTATATAACTTTATAAGGCTTGTTTCAAGCTATCAGTAAATTTCTCCTATTCTCTGCTGCCAGACATATCAAAGCCTATGTTTACTTCTTTTTTATCAAAAATGTGTAACTCGTTTATGAACGAGTGTTCCCTCGCATCCACGCTGTTGCACTGAGTAAACGCGCAACACTGAGCTTTCTGTCCCTCAAACCAAAGTATCTTTCTACTTCTATTTTAAAAAAATATACATGACTCCAAGTTGTATAACAGTAATAACATTCAGTCACTTGGAGTATACTCATAATAACTGGCTTCTGTGGATGATTAAATGCCTCGGCATTTAATCATCCACAGAAGCCTGTTATTGCTTCGTATACCCCAAGTGACTGAATGTTATCCCTTATATAACACCACTCTTCAAGACACCCACTGACCAATCAGAATAAAGGAAATGTCCTTGCCATTGTATAATTGGTAATAAAAAACTGTGTTTAAAACATTTTAGAGACATACTCAATACTCACATGCCCCCTTTTGCTACTCCAGGGAACTCACTGGGATTGTACTTATTATTGTCAGAGTTTTCTCCATGGAATGTCTTGATTCTTTACACTGGAAAAAAGGCATAATCAAATGCCACCAAAAGAATGAAATGACTCCATGGGCTATTTCATAGAAATGTTCTATTGCCATCGCAGAGGTTCCCTAGAATGATATTATTCAGTATGGCACAGTTCTACTAGTCACATATATGAAATTGTTTTTTTACACTGAATGTATTGTGCAGATATACCCCTGTTCATAGGAATACAGAAACATTGAAAATGTCAGCAGAAAAATACCACTAGTTCACCCTACTTGCCCAGTTTTACCCTACTCTACCCTGTGACCTTTTGTCCATATGGAGTTTTCACCCTCCTCTCCCCCTCACTCCCAGTTTTACTGCTAAGCCATGAGTAATATTAAGCTGTTTACTCTGTCTCATCTGTTCTTGAACCCATTGTTGGTTTTTGTGCAAGCCACTGATACTGGTGGGATGTTCCACTCAACCACTCTCTTGATAAAGTAAAACTTCCTTGCATGCCTTCTGAATCCCCCACCAGCTTACATTCATGTACCCTTGTATTTGACCCACCATTCCTGCCAAATAGTCACTCATAATTTACCTTGTTTATTCATTTCAGGAACTTGAAAGTCTCCATCATGCCCTCTCCCTGTGGGCCTCCAGCGAGTATATGTTCATTGCCCTAATCTGATCTTCATAGGATCTGCCCTGTTGACCCTGAATCATTTGTGTTACTTTATTTTCTATGCTACACTGTCTCCAGCCTGTATTGATGACTCCTCAGGTGAGAACTGCAGAACTGGGCACAGTACCTCAGTTAGGGTCTCGCCATAGAGAGCTAGCATTACTTCTTTCCTCTTTCTATCAAAACCAGTAGCGTAATTTCACCAGAACCATAGGGGTGGCAAAAGCCCATTTCAGTCGAATCATAGGGGTTATGAAGCTCCTCCTCCCCCCAAATTTTGTATAAGTAAATGCTAGAAAAAAACTCTTTTTAACGTATTTTAGGGGTTGCAATGAACATCATAGGGCTAGCAAACAAATCATAAGGGTCTCGACGGCAACCCATAAATGATGCCCCTGATCAAAACCCCTTCTAATACAATCCAGCATTATGGTTGCCTTTCTTTAGGCCTTGTTACATTAGCTAATTTATTTTAGGGAGTCACTTTTGATGGCACCCAGGTCCCTTTCCTCTGAAGTAGTGGCCAGCTTAACTCTACCCATTCAGTATTGCTTCCTGAGGTTCTTGTTCCGTATGTGTATCACCTTGAAGTTTTGGCACTGAATTTCAACAGCCAGACCTTGGACCACATTTCTAACCTTTGCAGGCTCCCTCTGCAACTCCCTTCCCCCCTTCCTTCTATCTACCCTGCCACAGAGCAGTCTATCCAGGTTCATTTTGAGCAACCTTCTAGATAATGTTGGAAGCCTGCCTTATGTGTGGTCTGTTACAATCAGCACTACTAATTATGTTTAACAATAATACCATTTGACTGAATGCTCCCTCTGTACTGCTGCAGAACATAGAAACCATTCAAAAAATATTCACATTTTGCAAAGCTGGAGGTAGTGAATATCTCTTATTCTAAATCCTCCCATCCCATACTCCCCCCTTACCTTTAAGGAAGTATTTAGAGTATATTGCAGTTTGTTCCTATCCTCATGTACCCCAGGGGTACATTCATTCCTCCTGCTGGTCCTTGCCACACTACAAAATGCCCTCTGCCCTGATTCGTTTATTTCATTTTTGTTGACCAGAAAATGAGAGCTATGAAATACTTCCTGTTTTCATCCTCACTCAGGGTGAGAGGAATTTAGGATGTACTAACTGATCTTCATGTGTACTATAGACCTGCATCTGTCTTGACTCCAAGCTACAGTACATCCTGATGTGCACCCCCATCCATTGTCACTTTCCCCATGTTTGTCAATCTGAGCTGCAGACTGCGGACCAACAATGATGGCAGCAGGTCTGCTCTGTCCATCAGGCCTGCACACAAAAGGAGGTGTGTGGGAAACAAATTTATTTATTTATTTAAAAGTTTTACCAGGAAGGCGTACTAAGCAGACTATTGCTCAATTCCAGATGCATCCTGGGGGGTGGGTAGCGAGGGAGTCAAAACAGAGCATAATACATTAGTGAAATGCATGATTTTCAAAACACAATGGGCCAGATATTCAAACTGCGCCCAAAAAGTGCGCAACAGCAGGAGCAAGCGCAAGTCAATTGCGCACATGCGCAATACACGCAATATTCAAACATGGAGCAAGACAAATTGCGCAACCAGCCAACGTCTGAATATCGCACAACCTGCGCCATAGAGCAACCAGGAAGGGGAAGCTGAGCAGAGATGATGTGCCATAGCACAACAAAGGCAGCCCAGCTGAGCAGTCCAGAGGTGCCATAGCACAAGCAAAGAGACCCCCAGCAGCAGAGCAATGGAACTGCACAACCAGGGAGGTAGGCAGGGGCCCACCACCCATGCCACAGATGGGCACAGGGACACATTGCAGAACCAACAATGTACCCCCACATCCCATGCACAGCATAACTGGGGGAGGGATGGAACAGCCACCAGACCATGGGGACAAGCAAAGAAATACATCTCGGCCATGTTACTGCAGCACACCCACTGGCAAGCTGAGAGTGCCACACAAAGGGGGCGGACCACCCCAGTGTCCAGCAGCCCTCCCGTGTGCACAGCATACCCAGCACTGTGACCCCAAGACACCACCCATGTGCAGTGACCAGCACTGCAGGAATCCCCAGGCTACCCCCGGCACATTGCAACCTCGTGAACCACAGAACTATACAAGCCAAACCCACCATGAGCACCCAGCAGTGGGTGGCACACGGCAATACTGACTGGAAGCCACACCCACACCAGAGACACCACCCCACACACACACGCATCATACCCCATGACCATACCACCCCAGATGCCATGCACACCACTGCAACTGAGCACCTATAGCCAGCTGCAAATCAGAGACCACCACAGTATTCATATCAAAATATAAATGTAATGAAGAAGAATAACAACAACAACAAAGCAACTATGTACATATATACAAAGTAGGGGTGGAGGTATGGGTATAAGATAGGGGTGGGTAAGGGGCAGGGGTGAACAACTGGGAGAGGGAAGGTGGGGTGTGTTGATGGACAGCTACTGCCTGGCAGCCTGCCCTCCTTCCACCTGGTGCTGGGCCCGGGGCCTCCTCTGGTGCCGCATCCCATGCCGCTGCATGTTTAGAAGGATGGCGTGGGAATCCACGGCCACCTGTGTAAGCCTCCTCAGTGCTAGCTCGATCTATCGCAGGATCTGGATACCTAGGACAAGGGATCAGAGTCAATGGCTGTGACTGTCCACATCCCTGAATCCCACCCATCATGCATGGCATACAGCCAAGTGCCCCGCTCCTGTGATGGACTGCACCCACCCACAGTGACCGTGCACAAGACATGCCCAACCAGGCAGCAACAGCCATGTGTACCACTGCACACACACACCACCCATGTCCATCACAGCACAACCAAGGCTGCCCAGTGACGTGGCTACATGGTGGGATGCTAGTGTCACAGCCATGTGCCCAGTGCATGTATGGACCACCAGTGATGCACACACACACAAGCAGTGCCACTGGACAGTGATGACTGTCACATGTTGCGTTCATGGTAGTGTTGTCCATGGACGGTGGCCGTGCCCCCCCCCAGCATGCAATAGCATCCATGATGTAATGACACTCACCTCATCAAGCCGCTGCTGCTGGTGCTGCTGCAGCTGTGGCTGCTGCTGCTGTGGCTGTGGCTGCTGCTGCTGCTGTGGCTATGGCACACCACCTCTGCCAGCCACCCCGGCACCGCCATCCCATGCCTCAGCCTGGGCCCGTCTCCGCTCCACCACGCCTGTGGGAGACAAATGAAGAGAAACACATCAGTGAGATCCCAAAGCAGACAGCCCCTTGCCCCATTGAGTGTGCCTGCCCACACAACCAGACCCAAACAGCACACACCTGCAAACACCTTCACAGCAAACCATAGCCCAACCCACCCCCATGCACAGGTCACATTACACAGTGTCACCCATGCGGACAATACCGGTGCATACACAGCACACCCACCTGGCCTAGGCACAATGCCCCTCCTGGCACGAGACCTGAGGCGCTCCAGCAGAGCACGCTCTCTCCTTTGCAGGTCACTATAGCGGTGCCTGCACTGCTCTGGAGTCCTCCTCCGCCCAGTGGCCTGCTCTAGGGAAGTGGCCACCTGCTGCCACACATGGGTGCATGCCATCTGCAGGGGCACTCCCCCAAACAGTGTCCCATGGTGAGGCTCCATCACAGCCACCAGGTTTGCCAGCTCCAAGGCCCCCCACTGTGGAGCTCTCCTGCGTGACATTCTACAGTTGTACAGTGGCAATATGGCGCTCCGCAGCACGGCAACCCCACGTGGAAATGTTGCGCAATACAACTCCATGAGTCTCTATCGTGCTGTTCGTACAGCACTGTCGGTCCACATCGCGCTGTCACCGAACAGCGCGATACAGCCGTACACATGCCAGACGTACAGCGCCAGGGGGCAAAGGTCGGGCCAAGGTCATGGGTCAGTGGTGCAAGGCCACGTACAGCGCCATCGGACTTCCACATGTCCTGTGCGATTGGTCACCTGCGTGCCAGTGCCACAGTGGACTATTGCGCAGTTGTGCCACAGCGCCATTTGGTGACCAGCGCTGCAGCACCACTGGCACAATGGTGGCTGTGTCCTGAATTGCTGATCATGCACAGCACGTCATCAGCACGGCACATGCCTGCGTAAGCTACATGGGCATGTGCAATGCGGTGTACTACGCAGTCACAGAACTGCGCCGTTGGCTCAGCCGGCTCAACCGTATTGCGCAAAGTGCAACGGCGCGATATTCAGCCGATACATGCAGATCATCTGATCAGCCATTCAAAGGCGCAGTGGCGCAATTTGCATCTCATTACAGTTGAGCCACTCCTAATTTGCATGCATTGCGCTATCAATATGCGACAGTGGACTGCGCTGGCCAGATTCGGTTACTGCAGGTGAGAGGTGAGTTGCATGCTGTGTGATGTTCTGGGCATTGGTCATGGGATAACGCTGTAGACTGCACAGTGACAGGTGTCCACATCCACCCATATAGACCGACATGACCAAGCAAAGACCAGGTGAGGATGAAGATGGTGGGCGAAAGAGGAGGCCCAACTTCACCAAGTCAGAGACAGAGGCACTCTTCCAGGCCTACCTGGAAGAGGAGCCACTACTGAGTGGACAGCGGGGCACCCCACAAGCCCATGCTGCTGCATGGGAGGGGGTAGCCCATGTGGTAAATCTGCACAGAAGCCACCAGCGCTCCGTGCAGGAATGCAAAAAAAAAGATGGGGACAGACCAGAGACAGGTCAAAGAGAAGGTGGCAGCCCTCAGGGCAGCATGCGCTGCCACAGGCGGGGGCCAGCCAGAGGTGGCAGAGATGACCCCGATGGAGGACCATCTGACTGCATCAATGCAGTGTAGTGCTATAGAGGGTGTACCAGGTTGTGGATTCCAGACAGGTGGAAGCCCATCACTGCACGGTATGACATGGTGGTGGTGTTGGGGGAGGGAGGTTGATCACATGCACTAACATGTTCTCACTTTCTGTTACAGATCCTGTTCGTCTGCAGGGGATGGTGGTGGTGGGACCATGCAGTGTGGAAGACATGCCAGAGTTGGTGGAGGGTCCATCCACCTCTGCTGCCAGCCGGCATGCACTGCACCAGCATGCACGCCTGGCTGCCACCTCTGTTGACGGTGAGTCAGGTGTGGGGGGTGCACAGCCTGTGTCTCAGCAGTCTGGCATGCAAGCATGCCAGCGCGCTGTTACTATGGCTGTTGCACGAACCTGCACCATTGATGATGCAAGGACTGCAATGGGCAGTGACACAAGTGTGTCTCATAATGGACACACAGCAGGCCAGCACGTGCCCCTGGACCTAGCTGGTTCCAACGTGTGTGCCAGCACATCAGCACAGTCCCAGGCTGTGCCTGTCAGCACCGGTGAGGCAGCACCGGTGGCTGTGCAGGTCTCTGGCACTGTTGCAGCCACAGCAGTGGAACGAGTGGTCTCTGGAGCACAGCAGTTGGAGGGGCAGCAGCAGCAGCAGTCACCCACCAGGTCTGGGGGTACAGGGTCCAGCGGTGGCACATGCACACCGCCTGCTGACTTGCCCACACCTGGTCCTGGTGAACAGTGCCCACCCTCAAGGGGTGTTGAGCATCAGGACCTTCCATACCCTGGGGGACAGAATGCTGATGTGGCACAGGACCCATTTGATGAGCACACCCACCTGCTGTGATCATCAGTACAGCAACAGATGCGGGTTGCAATGTCCGTGGAGGCACTGTGCATGGCTGTGGAGTGGAACAGCAGGGACAATGCATTGATCTTTGCAGAGATGGTCAGAATGCGGACGGATGTGACCGCCGCCATTGACAGGCTGACCCGGGGCAGTGGTCTCTGTCGTGGCCGCATTGGGCACACAGTCAGGTGCCCCTGTACCACACACCGTACACAGTACAATCTCCACTCCCCGTTCCCGGCATCATGCGACACCCAGCCTGTCGATGCCGGGTTCTGCTGTGGGCATCCCGAGCACACCTGCTGCAGGCATGTTCGGCATGCTGCACACTCCTGTGCGGACAAGGTCGCGATCGCGCAGTGTGACCCCTGGTGGTCCATCGGTACCACCCCATGTGGCCCATGATCAGCCTGCCAGTGCTGCTGGGTCACGGCAGGGCCACCCATGCATCCAAGGTGGCCGTGGCACAGTGCCACCTGAGTGACCTGTCTCCCTGTGAGGGCCCTGTCTGATGCTGCCATGTGTGCAATGTGTGTCATGGTGGGCAGTGCACTGGTGGGTGCCCTGCCCAACACGCTGACACACGGACCACCTGCACACTCACCCGACTGCTGTCCACAGGTGCGTGTGCATGATGATGCCTGCATTGTACTGTACACCAAGGTGCAAGGGTGTCCAGCATCTGACACACATACTTTGACAGTACGGGTGGTGGGGGTGGTCCGTTGATCCATGTGTTTGCCATGTCTGTTCCTGCTCTGCTGTGCACCTGCCCATGTACACTTTGTGCCTGGTGCGTGTGTGTGTCCATATGACTATTCACCCCTCCCTGATGGTGTGTTTGTGCGCCTGGACCCTTGCACTCCCCTTGCCATCATACACCCCTGGCATGTCACCCTGTGTGCCTGTGGGTTGTGCCTAGACAGTGTTGGTTGCATATGGACCCTTGACTTACCTGTTTCATGCAAAATGCTCCTCCATGATGGTGTCCCGGTGCACCTGGGCCTGCTGGATCAGCCGGGGGTCCCGCCGTCCAAGGGGGGGCTGCTCATCCCCATCATCACTGGCGTCACCGGCATCCCCATCGCTGTCCCCCTCCTCGACCTGTACGGCTATCCCACAGTCTTTGGCCATGTTGTGCAGGATACTACAGGCCAGGAATATCCCACAGGTCTTTGAGGGGCTGTACTGTAGGGCACTGCCAGAGGTGTCTAGGCATTGGAAGCGTGCCTTAAGCATCCCAAACACCCGCTCGATGATGTTGTGTGTGGCTGCATGTGCCTCATTATAGCGTTGCTGCGATCGGGGTCATGGGGCCGTAGGGTGTGAGCAGCCAGGACGGAGTGGGTATCTGCTGTCACCTGTGTGGAGATAGTGGAGATAAGTATCATGTTCAGGTCCATATTGCCAATATCCCTGTGTGCCACTACCATGGCACCTGTGGCTTTCTCACCCTTGCCCCAACTTTGCAATTCCTACATGCATACTCACCCACTAGATGTCCTGTGGGGATGTCCCCATTCTTGAATCGATGGCACAGTGCAGATTGGTACCATATGAAGGCATCATGTGCTCTGCCAGGGTGTGTGGCACAAACATTGATGATGTGCCCACTGGCATCACACACCACCTGGCAGTTGACACTCGAGAAACCCTTCTGGTTTCGGTATGCTGCCCCATCGGGGCCAGGTGGCGTGCGAATAGCCACATGGGTGCAGTCTATCATCTCTAGCATGCCAGGCTTATGTGCTACCCTGTGGAACTCCTGCATGTTTGCTGTGCGCTCTGCCGCGGTGCTGGGGAAATGGATGTACTCTGCAGCATGTGGCAGCTGTGTGCTAAGGAATTGGGTGAGGATGCATGACGTGGCCGACTGTGTTATGCCTGTGGTGTCCCCTGTTGGCCTCTGGAAGGTACCCATGGTGAGCAGGCACATGCAGGCTGTTACCTTTGTCTCCACTGACAGAGCGTGACTCCATCATGAGGGTGCCTGCATCACATCACTGCACAGCTCACAGAGCCGCCTCAGTGTTGCCCTGTTCAGGCGGTACCAGCCCACAATCTCTACATCCGTGTACAGCTCAAAGATGACGCAGGCACTGTACTGCCTGTTGGGGGCATACCGCCGACGGGCCCTTCCACGGTCTCGTCCCCCTGCAGCATGCCTTCTCACCCCCCTCATTACAGCTTCCATGAGGAAGCTGGCACTGTCCATGTCCCTGGCTTGTGCTCCCCCCTGGCTGTTGTTGCTCTGTTACCCCCGCTGTCCTGACTGCTACCTCCACTGCACCGGGTACACCTACTGGCCTCTTCAGTCTGTGGCCCCACACACCCTCCCTTGTCCCTCCTCTCTCCTGTGCACTCCCTGGCCTGCACTGTTTGCCACTGTCGCCTTGTCTGTCTCCCTGCCTTATGTGGCTTCCCTGTAGCGTTCTTGCGCCTCTTCCTTGAGCCTTTTTATTTTGGCTCATTTCCGCCGAGGCGCACCTTCCGGCTGATCCGCTGTTGCGCATTGCACAATCCTTTAAATATCGCATTGCACTCTTTATGCATGGATGCACCCCCTTTGTTTGTGCATGCCTTCATTTGCATTGCGCTGTTGCTCAGCATGTTTTCGGTAGCGCAACTGCTTCCCGCTGAATATGGCAGAATGGCGCATTTTCGGACTTGCGCATGCGCAGCCCTATTCCGCATGGCACAACCCTTTTGAATATCCGGCCCAATATGTACAGAAAAAAAGGGAGCAGGGGATTTAATGCAGAGAATAAATACAACAGTAATACATGAGTACAAGGCACATTATGTATTGAAGTACAGTTGTAAAATTAGATACAGGCAGGCTGTTATATCATGGAAATAGATTCTGGTTGAAACAGTCAGTTAAGGGAGCGGGGCAACACAGAATGTAGCAACACAGCATGTACACAACAACCACAAAAAGACTATATACAGCTCATCTACAACAGGAATGTAGTTACAACAATAGCCTTCAAAAGTGTATATTTAGGCTATAGCCAGGGCCCCTTGTGTTCTGCAGCAGAATTTTCTGATTTCTGCCGCAGGGCTCCTTGACTTCTACGGCAGCATTTTCTGATTTCTGAGGCATGATTTATTCATTTCTCTGGCAGAATGCAGTCCTGTCATTGGCTAAATATGATGTGATGTCATTGATGACATCGTATGCTGAACATAGAGGAGGGGCTTCAGGATAAACGAGGTGGGAAAGAAAGCCTGATACTATGGAAAAACAGTATATTTATATGAAAATTCACCAAAAACAATGAATTCTGCGGCACTATATATATTCTGTGGCACAATGCAAATTCTGCAGCAAATTCTGCAAGCGCAGAACTGCAGAATTCCAGGGGCTTTGGCTATAGCCCGGAGGGGTGACATAGTCAGTTAGTTTAAAAAAAAAAATCTAACAAACAAAACAAAAAAAAAGTGTGTGTTTGTCTGAGTTAACTGAACTGAATGGGTATCTGAACAGCTGTGAGGTTTAAATTACTTGTAGAAAGATCTAGTAAGTGGGGGAGTGGCTTAGCTAGAAGGAAGCTACATTTAAAGACTGCCTTAAAAAGATTCAGCTAATAGCTTGGCAGAAGACACCAGGAGAAAGGACTGCTGTGTGACTGGTCTTCTCTGCTGGGACTAAAGAAGAAGAACTTTTGTATTTAGACCTTCAATTTAGGGTAAAAAAAACTAACAAACAAAACAAAAAAAAAAGTGTGTGTCTAAGTTAACTGAACTGAATGGGTATCTGAACAGTTATCTAGGTGTAAATCTCAGGTGACTGAAAGGACTAAATAGCTGTGAGGTTTAAATTACTTGTAGAAAGATCTAGTAAGTAGGGGGAGTGGCTTAGCTAGAAGGAAGCTACATTTAAAGACTGCCTTAGAAAGATTCTGCTAATAGCTTGGCAGAAGACAGCAGGAGAAAGGACTGCTGTGTGACTGGACTTCTCTACCGGGACTATATTGCCCTCCTCCCCTCCACTCCCCACCCAAAGCTAGTTCTATTTTTATATGCACAGGATTTGACTGACAACAGGAACTTCCTGTTTGGGAGCAGGAAGTGAGTGATCACAGAACCACTAAAGACCCACCATCCTAGAAGGGCAAGAGTAGCTCTCTGGCCCCCTCTAGCTGCTCGAGGTCTGCCTCTGAGCAAGTAAGTGGTCTACTGAGAAATGTAGGATATTCTTGTCTCAGAACAGGACAATCAGGAGCTTAAAGGGCACACAGACAGAAAGTAAGGAGAGGGAGAAAAAAAACAGAGGAAAGAGTAAGGATTGCAAACAGTTAAGGGGCCAGAAATAACACATGATTGGAGTGGTGCAGTGCAGTGGCTGTGGAGCAGCAGTCTTCCGGGAGACATTCTGGAGGATGCGGTGTTGTCCCATCTGCAGGCACCTCTCTGGGCTGAGGGAAGAGGTTGCTCATCTCCAGGCTGAGTTGGCCAGGATTTGTGGGACCTCCTCTTCCATCCAGGGACCACCAGTGCCACTGCTGTTGCCTCAGAGGTTGCCAAGAAAGAGGAGCGGTTGGACCACAGTGGGCTCAGGGAGGGTGAGGGTGGTGGAACAGAGGTGCATACCTCCAGCTGTACCTCTCCACAATTCCTATGCCATTCTGGCAAAGTGTGGTTCCTCTATGGAGGCACCCGCAGTGGAAACAAAGGAGGATGCTGGGAATCTCCACAAAGAAGACCCACAGGAGGGTGGCAGGGGACCCTGCAGGGGAAGGAAACAACTCCTGGTGGGGGACTCCATTGTTAGGAAGGTAGAACTGGGGGAGGAAGGGGAGAGGGGTAAGGTGCCTGTCTGGCACCATGGCTTGAGGACAGGGAGCGAATCCTCAGGATTGCCAGAGCAGCTGCACAGGGGAGGGAGCTGGATGTCATTGTCCACCTAGGGACAAATGACCTGGCTAAGAAAGGGATTAGAGAAGTTCAGGAAGAGTTTGTGAAATTGGGGAGGGGTCTTAGTCAAGTAGCATGCACGGTAACCTTCTCGGAGGTGCTGCCAATCTATGGCATAGGAGAGGCTAGGGTGTTCTGCACCATGGGATTCAATCAGTGGTTGAAAAACTGGTGTGGAGCTCAGGGATTTGGCTTCACTGGGGACTGGGGGTCCACCTGGAGTGATGCAAGCCTATACTGGCATGATGGGCTGCATCTGTCTTGGAGGAGATCCAGGATCCTAGGTGATAGGTTTAAATGCTTCATTGGCAAGCATTTAAACTAGCCAAGGGGGGAGGCACTGGAAAGGAGCAGGGAAATCCTAGACCCCCCCAAATAATCATGGTAGTAAGTGCGGCAAACACCAACATAGAGGTGTCGATAGGGAGAAGGGCAGGGGTAAATGGAGAAAGTGACAAAGGCAAGAAGGACAGGGATGGGGCAAAAGGGAGTAAGGCCATCAGGAAATGGAGGGTAATGAGTACCAATGCCCATAGTCTGAGCAACAAGCTCCCTGAACTGGTGGCCTTGATGGAAGAGGGATGCCTGGATATCGTAGCAGTCACAGAAACATGGTACACAGAGAACCATGACTGGGATGTTAACATATCAGGGTATATAACCTACAGGAGAGACAGGGAGGGGAGAAGAGGGGGAGGAGTAGCTCTCTATGTAAAGGAAGGGATACAAGCAACTGAACAAAAGAGTAAACAGGGAGGAGAGGAGGCACTGTGGGTCACCTTGGAGACTGAAAAGGGTACCACAATCCGCACAGGGGTTGTGTACAGATCCCCATGTCAGGGGGAGGGAATGGACAAGGATATGATAGAAGGCATTCTTAGAATGGCAGAGAAAGGGGAGATACTGTTGATGGGAGACCTGAATATGCCAGATGTTAACTGGAGCACATTTGCTGAAGCCATATCCAAGAGCAGGGCCATTCTTGATGCCCTACAGGTGGCAGGCCTCTGACAGCTAGTTTCGGAACCCACTCATGAGGGAGCAATCTTAGACCTTGTACTCTCAAACGGGGCAGTGAGAGGATCTCAGATCTAGAAGTGGGTTGCCATCTGGGGACAAGTGACCATCAAACAGTGTGGTTCACGTTAAACTCAGCTACAGAGTCAAGCCTATACAAAAGTGAGGGTACTGGACTTTAGGAGGGCTGACTTTGGCAAGATGGAGAGTGCCTCAGAAAAGCACTAGCAAACAGGCTAGAAGGAGGTGTGGAGCAACAATGGGGAATCATCAAAACTGCCATCACAGAGGCAACAAGCTTTGTGTGAAGCAAATAAACAAATCAAATGAAAGAGAAAGCCACTATGGTTCTCAAAAGAGGTGGCTGTGAAAGTCAGGAAGAAAAAGATAGCATTCCAGAAGTATAAGGAAACACAGAAGGAGCAGGACAGACAGCTGTACCAGTTAAGGCAGAAGGAAGCAGGAGGAAGTCAGAATAGCAAGGTCCAAACTGAGGAAAAGATAGCCAACTCAGTTAAGAAGGGGATAAAACCTTTGATAT
Source organism: Neoceratodus forsteri (assembly GCA_016271365.2). Classification (NCBI taxonomy): domain Eukaryota; kingdom Metazoa; phylum Chordata; order Ceratodontiformes; family Ceratodontidae; genus Neoceratodus; species Neoceratodus forsteri. The sequence continues at coordinate 1,705,186,760 of CM057452.1, read as the reverse complement.
GTACATCAGGCGATAGAAAGACAAAGGGAGGATAGTGAAGCTGAATAGAATGAGCGGTGGGTGGGCAGAGGGACAGTGAAAAAGCAGGGATACTGAACGAATATTTCTGCTCAGTATTCACAAAGAGGAGGGAGTGCCTAATCCAATTAACAGAAGCACTCTTGATAGGGGTCAATCCCAGTCCTTTCATAGAAGAAAGGGTTCTGCAAGAACTCCTAAAACTGAGGTGGACAAAGCAATGGGTCCTGATGGAATTCACCCCAGAGTTCTAAAAGAATTAAGGGAGGAACTAGTGAAACCACTTGCTACTCTTTTTAATAAATCATGGGAGGATGGTGTGGTACCCGAGGACTGGAGGAAGGTGGATGTGATTCCCCTTCATAAAAGTAGGACCAAGGCAGAGGCAGAAAACTACAGACCTGTCAGTCTGACCTCTGTGGTAGGGAAAGTGATGGAGTCACTTCTGAAGGAAAGAATAGTTGAGTACCTAGAGGCCAGTGGAGCACAGGACCCAAGACAGCATGAGTTTACAGCGGGAAGGTCATGTCAGATGAATCTAATAGATTTCTTTGACTGGATGACCAAAGTAGTAGACCAGGGAGGGGCTGCGGACATGGTCTACCTAGACTTTAGCAAGGCATTTGACACAGTCCCACACAAAAGATTAATAGTCAAATTAACCAGCCTGAGAGTGGGTCCCAGGGTGGTAGCCTGGGTAAAACATTGGCTGCACAACAGGACACAGAAGGTAATTGTAAATTGAGTCCACTCTGAAGAAGAGGGTTACTAGTGGGTACTGCAGGGTTCAGTATTGGGCCCAGTCCTTTTAATGTCTTCATCTGTGACATTGCAGAGGGACTGGAAGGAAAATATGCATTTTGCAGATGACACAAAGATCTGCAACAGGGTTGATACACAAGGAGGCATGGAAAGGATGAAAAGGGACTTGACAAGGTTGGAGGAATGGTCAGAAGTATGGCAGCTAAGATTCAATGCAAAGAAGTGCAAATAATGCACCTGGGAAACAAGAACCCAGGGAAGAATACACAATGGGTGGGAGGTAGTAACAACAACAAAAATGAAAGGGACCTGGGAAATCATATCAGATGACCTTAAGGTTAGCAAGCAATGTGAGAAGGCAGTAGGGAGGGCTGGGGTATACTGGGATGTATAGGAGAGGCATCAGCAGCAGAAAACAGGAAGTTGTTATCCCTCTGTACAGACAGTTGGTGAGACCCCATCTGGAGTATTGTGTCCAGTTCTGGAGACCCCATCTCCGCAAGGACATAGACAGGATAGAGGTAGTCAGAGGAGGCAACTAAAATGGTGCAGGGTCTGCAAGAGAAGCCGTATGAGGAGAGACCAAAGGAGCTTAATATGTATACCCTTGAGGAAAGAAGGAGAGGGGGACATGATAGAAACTTTTAAGTACCTCAGTGGAATCAACAAAGTCCAAGAGGGTAGCATCTTTCTGAAAAGAGCGTGCAAGAACAAGGGACACAATTTAAAGATAGAAGGGAGGGCAGTTCAGGGGCAATGTGAGGAAGTATTATTTCACAGAGAGGGTAGTGGATGCATGGAACAGCCTTCCTGAGGAGGCTGTGGGGTCTAAAACTGTGGGAGAATTCAAGAATGCATGGGACAGACATAAGGCAATTCTTGTGGGGGGTAGGAAGAAATAGGCTGTTGGTTAACTAGGATCTGCGGCCTATCCTGTAGGTAGGGAAATGGGCAGACTAGATGGGCCAAGCGGTCCTTATCTGCCGTCAAAGTCTATGTTTCTATGTTTCTGTGTTAACTGCTGGACCATAGCTGCACATTGACAGTGGGGTCAGCCTTTGAGATAGCATTCATCTAGGTGCATGAACAGGAGGTGCAGAAGTGGGCTTTGAGGAGGGGGTTTAGTTGGTGGGCAGAGTCGGTTTGCTGAATCACCAGTGGTAGGGAATTCCACTGTTTAAACATGTAATAGAAGAAAGCTGCCTGTCCTGCAGTGGTGGCCATATGTAGGACACTCAGGGAGCAGGTGTCAAAATTTCATAGAGAGTGCGAAGGTGGAGGAGGTGAGGACAGAGCACCAGAGAGCTACGGGGGCAGGCCCTTAGTCCAGTACTTGGTCATGAGCCTGGCACAATGAGACAACCTCCTATCTTGCAGTGAGGGGAGCTGTAAGCCCTGGTAGAGGCTGCAGTTGTGTGCTGGGGTGGGCAGACAAGGTCAAAATGATAGAAGGAGTGGAAGAGGGTGTCTAGTCTGGTTAGGGTAGACTTGGGAGCGGCACAATAGACTACATCCCCATAGTCAAAGACAGGGAGGATTATTTTCTGTACAATCTCCCACTGAGCTGGCAGCGGGATGCACCCACAATTTTGCTACAGTGCTCCAAGCTTGGGGTGCAGTTTCTTGTGGAGTACCTCAATGTGTACAGAAAAATCGAGGTGTTGGTAAAGCTATACCCCAAGATATCTAAAGGAGGAGCAAGCCTCCAGCTTTGTCCCGTCCAGGTTGTGGAAGGTCGGTAGGGAGGGCACCGAGATAGTCTCTGCCTTGTGCCAAAGATCATGGAGACTGTTTTCTTGGCATTTAGGAATACAGTAGTTGGTTTGAGCAAAACCAGAGCTGGACATCGTTGAAGCCTAGACTAGATTCTACATCACAGGGTGAGGGGCCTGAAGTATACAGGACTGTGTTGTCTGCATAAATATGAATGGATGTATGTGGAAAGGCTGCAGGTAGGTCATTAAGGAAGATGGAGAACAGCAGTGGCCCTAGGACTGAGCATTGGGGGACCCCAGATGAGATGGGGAGAGGGGAGGATATGGAGTTACCAATCCTGACAGATTAGGTCCTGCTCACCGGATAGGAGTGAAACCAGTCTGTTGTTTTGCTGGAATTCCCAGCAAGGGAAAGATTGGTGAGGAGGAGGTAACGTTGGCTTGATCTAAATTAAATGCTAACTGAGGCAAAAAGTAAATTCCAAGAAAGCAATTTCTGCACAAAAGAGAGACAACTGCCCCAAAACTTACTGCTTGATGCCCTAGTGCTTCATCACACTCTAAGGTTTCATCAGGGAGTGGGCAAGAACACATTCAATACCCCTTACATGCTAGTTTATTTGAAGTGACAGTATTCTAAATACATTGCTTAATTATTCAATATACTATATTACATAGAAGCATAGAATCTGTTGGCAGATAAGGACTATACAGCACACCTAGTCTGCCCATTTCCCTACTTGGTTTTGCAATCCCTATTCTTATCTGGACTGCCTTTCCCCTGCTGCGCTGTACAGCAGGGTCCCTTTATGCCTATCCCATGCACTTTTGAATTCCTGTACTGTTTTCACTTCCACCACCTCTACTGGTAGGCTGTTCCATGGATCCACCACCCTCTCTGTGAAAAAATACTTCCTAGAATTCCCCCTAAGCCTCCCTCCCTTCAGCCTCATGTTAAGCTCCCTTATCCTTGTGCACTTTCATCTCTGAAATAAGCTCCCCTCCTGTACCCTGTTTATTCCTCTAAGGTTTTTGAAAGTCTCTATCATATCCCATCTCTCCCTTCTCGCCTCCAGTGACTAGCTGTTTAGTTCCTTGAGTTTTTCCTCTTAAGGTTCATGGTGCAGTCCATGTATCATTTTTGTTGCTCTTCTCTGGACTACTTCCATTCTGCTTATGTCCTTCCTGAGATGCGGTCTCCAGAATTGGACACAGTATTCCAGATGAAGTCTCCCAATGATCTATACAGTGGCATCACTACTTCACTCCTCCTCCTACTGGTTATGCCCCTTCCTATGCACCCCAGCATTCTGTTTGCCTTCCCACCACTTTTTTGCATTGTTTGGCTGACTTCAGGTCATCGGACATGATAACCCACAGGTCTCTCTCCTGACTTATGGTGGTTAGAACCTGCCCCCCCCCATCCTGCATTCCTCTCTTGGGTTTCTGCGTCCCACGTGCATTATCTTGCACTTCTTAGTGTTGAAACGTAACTGCCAAACCCTTAACCATTCCTCAAGAAGTCTTACATGGTTTCTCATTTTATCTAGCCCCTCCTGTGTGTTGACTTTGTTACAGATCTTGGTGTCATCTGTGAACAAGCATACTATCCCCTCCCAGCCCTCTGTAATGTCGCTTATGAAGACATTGAATAGAACTGGACCCAACACTGATCCTTGTGGAACCCCGCTGGTCACCTCCCCCCTTCTGATTTTATGCCATTTACTACCACCCTCTGGGTCCTGCCTTTTAGCCAGTTACCCACCCATTTTACCACTTTAGAGCCCACACCCAGATTCCCCAATTTGCTAAGCAACCTTCTATGAGGAACAGTGTTGAAGATCTTCCTGAAATCCAGCTAGGCCACATCCACCGCCCCTCCCTGATCCACCATCCTGGTCACCTAGTCAAGGAAATCGATAAGATTATTCTGATAGGACCTACCCTCAGTGAATCCATGCTGCCTTGGGTCTTTTGCACCACTTGACTCCAGGAACTTCACTACCCTCTCCTTAAGCAGGGACTCCATCTGCTTCCCAACCACTGATGGCAGGCTTACAGGTCTGTAATTACCTGCCTCCTCCCTACTTCCAGGCTTGTGCAGGGGGACCACCTCTGCCCTCCTGCAGTCCCCAGGTACCTCCTCTGTCTCTAGTGATTAGTTGAATAGGGTTGTCAGCGGACCTGCTAGGACTGCCCTGAGTTCCTTCAACACTCTAGGGTAAATCCCTTCTGGCCCCATTGCCTTGTCTGTCTTTACTTTTCCTAGTTCCTTCAAGACTCTATCCACCTTAAATGGGCTGGTGTCCACCTCTCCCCCCGGACATCTTTCCTCATGAGTCTTGGCCCCTCCCCTGCCTTTTCCTTGGTAAATACTGAGCAAAAATATTTGTTCAGTACTTCAGATTTTTCAAGGTCATCTTTCCCCCACCCACCCTCTCCCTTCTTTAGCCTAACAATACCATTTCTGGTCTTCTTCCTCTCACTAATATAATGGAAGAAGGTCTTGTCCCCCTTCTTAATAGCCTGTGCTAGTCCTTTCTCCGTTCTTGCCTTAGCTGCTCTGACAGCTTTCCCAGCTTCTTGGTGCTTCTCCAGATATTTCAGTCTGTCTTCTTCTTTCTGTGTCTCTTTGAATTTCCTAAATGCCTTACTTTTTTCTCACACTTTCTCGGCTACTGATATAGAGAACCACAGTGGCCCCTTCTTTCTTTTGCTTTTGCTAAGCAATCTGACACATTGACTTGTCACTCCTGCTCTGGATCTCTTTTGAACCTAAGCCACTGTTTTTCTACCCCTCCCCACCGTATCTTCTGCTGCCAGTGCAATTTTGAACTGTTCCCCCATCTCCGTGAAGTTGGCCTTCCTGAAATCTAGGATCTTAATCTTTGAATGGCTTTCTTCTGCCAATGTGTTGACTCTAAACCACACAGTTCTGTGGTCACTGGTACCAAGGGACTGCCCACCTCAACATCCATTATTCTGTCCCCATTTGTCAGCACTAAGTCCAGTACAGCCCCTTCCCTGGTGGGCTCAACCACCAGCTGCCTTAGGTTTGCCCCATACATGGGAGACATGAGGTCCCTGCTTCTTGATGTACTTGCAGTCTGGGTATTCCAATCTGCCTCTGGCATGTTGAAGTCACCCATTAATAACTTTCCCTTTGGCTGCCATATTATGGATGGCTTCCCCTAATACTAGATCTATATCCTCCCCTGCACAGGAGGCCTGTAGACTACTCCAGCATGGATAGTTGTTTTGTTCCCTGACTCCAGAGTGACCCACAATGCCTCTGCTTTTTTCCTGGATCCCTGAGCCTCTGTAGCTTTAACCCCTTCCTTTACATACATAGCAACACCGCTTCCCTTTTTCCCCTCTCCCTATCCTTTCTAAAAAGTGTATACCCTGGTATATTTGGCTGCATCCCAGTCATGGTTCCCTGCATACCATATCTCTGTAATAGCCACAATGTCCAGGTGTGTGTCTGCCATCAGTGCCATTAGGTCTGGGATTTTGTTTCCCAGGCTGCAGGCATTTGTGCACATGAACTTCCAATCTGTGTACCCCGTTAATGTTCCTTGTTTATTAGTCTTTCCCCTGTGCTGCATTAATGATGTTCCTTCTGTTCTCTCCCCCATTATAACCATGTTAGTTTTACGGTTAGATGCTGTGCTAGTTATTGGGTCCTCACTGCTTTCAGTTATGCCCTGCAGGAGGGGGCTATGATAATCCTCTTGACTGTCTATGCCTCCCCCCTCCCCTTGGCAAGTTTAAATGATCACTAAGGATGCACTTAAACTTCTCAGTGAGGATATCTTTGCCTCCCCTGGATAGATGCAGGCCATCTGGAGAATATAGCCCTTCATCTCTCCAGGTGAGGTTCCAGTCCCGAATGAATCCATACCACACCTCTCCACACCATTTCTTCAGCCATTTGTTGAATTCAGTGAAGTGGATGTCCTGGTCTTCCCCCTTGCCATGGACAGGTAGCACCTCTGAGAAGGTGACAGAGTGTGCCACTTGCCCAAGATTCCTTCTCAGCTCCCTGAACTCTTGCTGTACTCTTCCTACATCTACCCCCCCAGCCAGGTCATTTGTCCCCAAGTGAATAATGATGTCCAGCTTCCCCCTCCTTGCTACCACCCTTGCAATCCTAAGGGTTCGCTTGCCCTCCTTCTGAACTGTGCCTCCAGGTAGGCATATTACCTCCCTCTCACCATTGCTGTCTGATCCCAGCTCAGTCCCCTAGACAATAGAGTCCCCAACCGGGATTTGCTTCCTCCTCCAGTGTGTTCTTCTTGCATCTGCCCTTGGGGTTCCATCCTGGATGACCTCCTCAACCACCATGGTGTTCACTTCTGAAGATGATGCACAATCTCTATGCTCTGCCAGGCTGGCATACGAGTTGTATTCTAGCATCAAGTTTCTTTTGCAGATACTGATGCCAACTAGAACAATTTGATTACATCTCTGTAGTCCCTTTTATATAACAAAATGAAATTGGAATACCAAAAGTGTATGAATAACTAAATAAATCAATAAATAAAAGCATAAAATAGAGAAGAGGATTGAATAAATACAATAATTGTAACTATCGCCTAGATCAAACTAGTTTAACTACCTTTAATATTGGAAATTTAAGACAGGGAAGATTATAAACTGGAGGATAGCATGTACTGTAAGGTTACATGTTCATCAATAATTTATATACATTTAAGACAATCCTTCCATATGCAATGGTATGGCTATTTGTTACTGAGTGAGATGAACTCTGATGGCTTTGCATTTGGGGCTGAGTTTCTATAATGGATTCCTATGGTAAAGGTGGCTGTCACCTTCCACATTAACAAACAGGGCAGTAGGAAGGGCAACAATTGATGCGTGGCCTTAAAACTGGTGATCATTTGTTACTTTTAGATTAACTGGGAGTTAGGACAGATGGGAACAGATGGGGGAACTACAATATTTATAAAGACTGGCAAAGCTGTATTTGTTAAGACTAGCGCTGCTGTCGAGGACTGGAGAAGTTAGTTACTCAGCTCTCCAGGGGGTTATAAGGATGGGACACTCAAGACTTTTCTGTAGGTGAAGGGAGTGGGCTGGAGTCTGATTTGAACAGGACTGGGAACAGACATTTCAAGAAAAAATATTTGTTGTGTGTAATATTAATTGGGGTTAATGTACAATTTCATGACAACTTCACTTTTGAAAATTACATTTTGTCTAGCCCTAGTCATTATAATAATTAACAATTACACACTGTCTGCAGGGAGGTAAATATAATTTGAATTTTGCTAGGGAATTTATATCCTTTTACACAAAATAGAACAGATCCATCCAAACTCAGTAGATCCAGTTTGTTGATCTCACTGGCAAGTTCTGCCTTGGTAGCAAATTGCATAATTTGAACATAAGATTTTTTTTTTTTTCAAAATTGAACAGTAATTTACTTTTTATCAACTTGTGTTGTAAAAAAGGAAAAGCTTCCTGTAATGTGCCTTGTGCTTTAATTACCATTTATCTTTACCTACATATTGTGTTGAGCAATCTATAAACCAATGGTCATAGACTGAGTCCAGCTTTCGACTTAATTTATTTATACCATATATTGTAAGGATAACAGATACACACTTTTACACAAACACACACACAGCAATGTATAGCAGATTAGCATAGTAAGTATTCAGAAATATGCATAAAAACATGAACACAAACTAGGCTATGATCATCCCTAAAATTCAACCTTGTAGAATCCTGTGCAAACCAGGAACACATTAGATTCTACTACATCAATTTCAACCAGGTGAGACTCAAACTAATTTATTTTTACAATAGCATTAGAACCCAGTTTCTGTAACTTTGAGCTTAATATTGTGGGCCAAATGGTGTCAAAGACACTACACCACCACACCATGTGACATGATCTTTACATAGTACCAACCCAAAGTCATTATTCTCAATCTCTTAACCACACAGAGGAATTCACAATTTTCTTAGTTTGAACTGTCAATTAGATGTTTTTTGGTGAGTACTAGCCATTGCTAAGACATTTCAATCAAATTTGTAGTGAGAAAGGAATACTGTGACCTACTGGGAATGGAACCCATGGTTTGACTAGAAATGTTTGCCATTTCAAACTTTCAGAGGTATGCACTATGCACAGTTGAACAAAATAAAAACTTTGAACAATATTTCATCGTAAGGGTTGTGCTTCTCTTGTTTGCTTTTAAAAAGCCCTTCTGTGTGTTGTTTTCTTCAGTTTCCAGTCATTTGATTTCTGGTAGAACATCTTAAAGTTTATTTAATCTGGGTCCTTGCATTTAATGTGTCCCCTGCAGGCAGACTCCATCTAAATTAGAAAGAAATTCAATTACTGAAGTCCTGATAACTTATCTCAACAGAATGTGAATGGATTAATGTGGTGAACAGTACACTGTCTTATAAGTGAACCATTTATATTATAATTTTTTGTTTAGTTCCCCTTGGCCTAAATGTATAACAAGTATAAAGTTAAAATGCTGAAACTCTTTTATAGATTTAACTAAGACTGCCAATAAAATAAAACAATTAGTATATTCTAGTGGGAATAATTTCCAATAACTTGCATGGTAATTTGTTGCTCCACTTGAAAAGAAAAGGCCCTGCATTAAAGGAAGGCATAACAGCTTAATCAAATTAGCTGAATGTCAGACATTTCAATAGCTGCTAGCAAACAAGTGCTGGGTATAGCCATTATGTAAAAGAGATGCTCACATTTATACAAATATACGCATGCAACAATACTAACATAAGCACGGAAAGATTCAACTATACAGATACAAACTAAAACATGATCACAAACATGGCTTAGGAAAGATAGTCCATAATCCACTCTATTAGTACATCTAGTGGAACATATTAAAATGCATGTAGTATCTTTTTACTATACTGATCTACTGCAAATGGAAGAAAGAGTGTGAGGCAAAGGCCCATGTGGCTCTGTAATGATGATGGCAGCCTTTCTTGTTAGCCTACACAGTGTCTCCCACCCTAATCAGGCACTCTGTGTGAAAAGTCAGTTTACCTTTTGACAAATTGGAGTAACTGCCATCGGATCACACTGAGTTCCAACAGTATCTTGCAAGATATTATAGCGGAAACTGGGATAAGGGACCAGTCCCAAATCATAGTGTCCCAGGTCCAAAAATTAGCATGGGTTGATGGTGGTAATCCAGGGTGAAGGACTGAGTGTCCCAGAGAACAATCTCCTCTTCTCAGGCAGGGAGGCAGTGTGCTTTGTAGTATGATCACCAATTGGGGATCCACAGGTGGAGTCACTGTCTGAGCCACTAAAAGAGGGAGAAGATATTGCTTGATGAAGAACACACATATATAGCATGAACATAAGCAGTTTGCCTGCTTTGCCATTTTCCAAGGGTGGACTGGGAAGAAAATGCAATAGAAAAAAACCCAGCCACAGCAGAATGAAGCTTGCTTCCCTCACAAGCCCTGCACCATCAGCTGGGTACTCTATGACCAGATTCTGCTCAAAGGGTGGGTGGGGATTTCCCTCATCCTCACCATGAAGTGTAAGTTATGGGAGATGTGGATGGGTGCACTCTTAGGATGATGGGTGATGGAGCCGGAGAGAGACCAAGATGAATAGGGCAGGCTAAAAGTAGGAGGATAAATGTCTATTTAAAAAACTGTAATAGGAGCACTTGATACTGATGTGAGGTATTACATATGCAAATACAACCAGGCAGGGCAGCGTCCAGGTTGGGTGAAGCCAGGCAGACTCAACAGATGCAAGCACAGCATGGAGGGGTTCATAAAGTTGGTAGAGATGAGCCAAGGAAACGAAGATGTTTTACACTGACAAAGAAGGCGTGCACAGCATGGAAGTGCTGGGCATAGTCAGTCAGTCAAAAGTTTATTGAGCGGTCATAGACCATGACAAAAAGACAAATTATTACAAAAAAAATAATTTACAATATACAAAAAATTATAACATATACTCTTTATAATAAATAAATAAATAAACAGGGAAAGCATCTCTTCCAGCCATTCAAAGTACTTAATGCAAAAACATGTGTAACAATCAACTATGTGCAATTACCTATAAAGAAAGTGCTTTAACTTGAAAAGAGTACAAATATTTTACTATTTGACAGTATATAATATAAATGTTAGATCCGTTTTTTTTTTTCATTTTTATGCCAAGACGTATTCTAGAGATGTTTACTAAATATTTAGCTACAGCCTTAATTATAATTTCACCATTAGTAGTAAAGAAAATAACAAGTTAGGTGCTCTGATCTATTGTTTGTATGGTTTGGCATAAAGGCCATATCCATTTTTTTCTTGGTATAGTATACCATTTACATACAAACATAACATTTTCCAAGTTTTCCAATGTGGAGCAGGTACAAGAGCAAAAACCAGCATTAGAAGTAAAATTTTTCATATAAACTGCTTCCAGAATGTTATTTGAAATACTTCTAGCCTATATCTGGTATATTGTTTTCATCTTCTGCTTCTGTAAGTATATCTAAGTAATATCTATAATAATGACAGGATCATTTATCCTCAAAAATGGGAACAATTTAAACTTTTAATCATATTTAAATCTAGAATCCTATAATATTCTCTGAATGCTTTTGTTATAAAGGGTCGATATTTTAAACTAATAGTGATTCCTCTTGCCCTATACTGATATAAGTAGGTTAACCTCACTTTTTGTAATAAATTAAATATTAGGGATAACCATTCTGATTTTAGGTTCCCTAAAGAGGACCACCAATATTTGTCATGTAAGCATAAAGCCGTTAACCTATTTTGGTCATGGTGAAGTATTCTAACCCAATAATTAATCTTTCTAGCATCAGCCGCTGCCTGCAAAGAGTAATAACCTGTCTCGGCCCTCAATATCGCAGCAGGAACAAAATTTGGTAAACCTAAAGTTTCTCTAAACAGTTTATTAAAGGGAATATCTAACATATACATTTTATTATGATGCCAAATTTCAGCATTAAATAAAGCTTGAGCATAATATTTGGCTTGAACTGCCTTTAAAATAGGCCTAATTGTGTTTCCACCAAATTTTTTATTAAATATGAGTAAGGAATTTGCCGTTCTTTTTGATTTTACTAAAATTGTATCCAGTTGTACATTCCATTTTCCATCCCTAGTCAATTGAAGGCCCAAATATGTATAGCTATCTACAGTCTCTAATTTATCAGAACCTAGCATCCAAAATTTCTTTTTACTGTATTTTTTAGCTTTCGTTGTAAACGGAAGAATCTGGCTTTTTTGAATATTTACTGTCAAGTTAAGCTCATTTGCAGTTATTGCAAGTATATTTAATTTAGCTTGAAGTCCGATTCAGTAAGAGAGAATAACACTAAGTCATCAGCGTAGGCCAGTACACCACAACATTTATCCCTAATCTTAGGAGAATCAGAATTACTAAGATTTAAGTCACGTAACAATTTGTCAATATATATAGAAAAAAGAAGAGGAGCAATTACACAGCCTTGTCTTACTCCCATATTAGTAGGGAAAGTTGAAGAGAATTGTCCCTGAGTACCTGACCTCACTTGAGCCCATGTTGCAGTATATAATTCTCTTATAATTGCTATCAATTCCATTGTAAATCCTTTTTCCTTCATTATAAGCCAAAGAACATTCCTTGATACTAAGTCGAATGCAGTACTGAAATCTATAAAGGCAGCAAAAAAAGACTGTTTTCTAACTATAACATATTTTTCATAAAGATGTCTGATTATGAAACAATTATCAGTTGTGCTGTAACCAGCCCTAAATCCAGCCTGTGCTTCAGAAAGTCCCCCTAAACCTATTAATTCTTCCTTTAATCTATTTAGGACTAACTTAGAAAACAATTTCCCCAGATTATCTAATAATGAAATATGCCTATACATTTTAGGATCTCGCTGGGCATAGAACATAGCAACATAAAACATAGAAACATAGAATTTGATAGCAGATGATGACAACTTGACCCTTCTAGTCTGTTAATTTCTCCCTATCTATGTTATTACTGCAGACCATGCCCGATCTACATCTCTTTCTCCCTCTCGCTTCCTTTTGACTATGATTCCCTTGTACTTATTCCTTGCATTCTTGAACCCCACAACTGTTTTCACCCCCACCTCTTCCACTGAAAGGCTGTCCCAGGAATCCACCACTCTTTCTGTGAAGAATTATTTCCTCACATCTCTCATGAATCTACCCCCTTCCATCTTCATAGCATGTCACCTTCTTGAGTACCTTTTTCTTCTGAAAAATACTTCCCTACTGTACCTTATTTACCTCTGTGAGAAATTTAAAGGTCTCTGTCATACCCTCCTCCCTCCTTTTTTCCAGGGTGTACATTTTGAGGTCCTTCAGTCTCTCCTCATACAGCATTTGATGCAGACCCTGCACCATTTTAGCTGCCCTCCTTTGGACTGCCTCCACTCTGTGTTCTTCCAGAATGTGGTCACCAGAACTGAACACAATACTCTTGGAGGGGTCTTATCAGCAATCTATACAGAGGCAACACCACCTCCCTTTTCCTGCTGGTGATACCTCTCCCTATGCACCCCAGCATCCCATTAGCCCTCCTTATTATCTTGTCAAAATGACTGTCCACCTTTAGGTCACCTGATATGGTTACCCCAGGACTCTTTCCTGCTTGGTGGTCATCAGTACCACTCCACCAATGTTGTACTCTTTTCCTGGGTATCTGTAACCTAAGTACATTACTTTGCACTTTTTTATATTGAAATCCAGCTGCCATACTCTTAACTACTCCTCTAGTTTTCCAGGTCTTTTCTCATCCTTCTCATCCTCCCAGAGTGTCCACCCTACTGCAAATTTTGGTGTCATCTGCAAAGAGGCAAACCTTCCCTTCTAGCTCCTCTGCAATATCTCTCATAAAGACTACAAAAAGGACTGGTCCCAACACTGATCCCTGAGGCACCACTCTGTTCACCTTCCCTTTCTCAGAGTGAATTCTATTTACCACCACCCTCTGTCACCTATCCCCTAATCAATTATTTATCCAGTTTCACACCTTTGGACCCACTCTGAAGCTACCCAGCTTGCTTACTAATCTCCTATGTGGAACGGTGTCAAAGGACTTACTGAAATCTAGGTAAGCAATGTCCCCTGTTCCCCTCTGATCTAAAGCCTTTGTCACCCAATCAAAGAAATCCATCAGATACGTTTGACATGACCTCCCCCTGTGAAGCTATACTGCCTCAGGTCTTGTAATCCACTGGCTTCAAGATATTCCACAATCCTTTCCTTCAGCAGTGACTCCATTAACTTTTGCACCACTGTTGTCAGGCTGACTGGCCTATAACTGCCAGCCTCCTCACTGCTACCACTTTTGTGTAGTGGAACTACATCCACCCTCCTCCAGTCCTCTTTAACCACTCCTGTTTCAGTGAGCTGTTAAGTAGAACTGTCAGATGTGCAGCCATTACCTAATCTCCCTCAGTATCCTTTGATGTACACCATCTGACCCCATTACTTTGTCCACCTTCAGAATAGCAAGTTCCTTCAGGACTCTTGCCTCCAAAAAAGGACAAGTGTCCACTCCTCTCCCTCCAAAGCTTTGGATACTTTTTTGTGGCCCCTCCCTTCTTCTCCTTCTGTTAACACTGAGCACATGTGTTTGATCAGGATGCCTGCCTTTGGTCTTCCTCTGCATAGTCTGCACAGTGCCCAGCAATGTTGGTACTGTAGACAAGATAAGTAAGTAAAGGAAGCTATCAAGTATGCCATGTGTAGTATTGTATGTGAAATGGTAGGCAATGTGAACAGAGCCCTGGTTCAATGAAATCAGTGTTGGGGCAGTAGCTGGATTCAAACACATTTATGGGGATTATTAGGAAGGACTACATTGTAGGGGTTCAGGACAAACTTGACTGACTTATGGTCTTTGCCTTTATTCCTTTATTTTTCTGGTAAGATCAAGAAATGTCAGCAGTAGCTTAGGCAAGCCCAGTTTAATTCATGTGATGTCAGATGTAGCAAAACATGCACAGGGAAGGTCAAGCATTGTTAAACTCAGCAGGAATTAGTACAAAGAGGGTCAGAAAATGGCCTGAGACAATATAAACTTTTGAGGGGACATCCATGATAAAGTATTCCACTGCAGGGAACAGCAGAATTTGTTATCAGAGATAATCAGTCTATGGGCAAGAGTAGGCAGTGCCAGACAAAAATGTGATTCCTTTAGTTGTGTTGTAGTAAGGTGGGCAGAAAGACAAGTATGCCAAACAGACAAGGTTGGGATTGCCATTTCTAGGTGGAGACATCCAGTAGTACAGGGTTGAAAGATAGACACGTCTGACATGGCATAGCTTAGGGGTAGGCCTCTGAAAGCTCACCACAGCATGAATAGGCAGACAAGGTTGACAAGGCACAGTCCAAGAGGTGGTATCCTGCAGCACAGCACACAGTAACATGTAAACTGGTAAAGCAGGCAAGGTTGTTGTTGTACAGCCAGTTTGAGGCATCCAGTAGATAACACACCAGTACAGAAAGGCTGGCAAAGTTGGCATGGCACAGTTTTGGAAGAAGAATCCAGCAGCGCAGCTTGTTATGTGTTGTAAAGGAAGGCAATGTTAGCACAGAGTTTAAGGCATCACATAGGAGTGAAAGTGCAAAGATGTCTAACTATAGATGGGTTTCTGGAAAGGAGATTATTTATGTCACCCACCCTCCCAGTATATGAGAAGACACTGAAAAGAAGATGGATAGTGTTCACAATGAATTAATTTGTGATGTACAGTATGTACAGTGGCATCCCCCAGGACAAAATCCAATTCTGCAGAATTCTGCAGCACTCTGCAAATGCTGCAGCAGACCTACTGAACAAAGCAATGTGATTTCAATGGCAATTAGTCCATTTTGTCATTCAGAAAAATGTGACTCTGCCAGGATGAAGTGAATGCCAGAGTTTTCTGCATGACAAAAGGGACTAATTGCCATTGAAATTACACTGCTTTATTCAGTAGGTCTGCTGCAGCATACTGCAGAGTGCTTTAAAAGTGGGTTTCATCCTGGGGGTTGCCACTGTAAATCAGGCAATTAGGTGTTATTCAGTACTTCCTGGGTCCCCACAGTTGACTTCCAAATAAAAATTCTTCTAATTAGGTATGCTTGTTTTCACTTTGCTCTTCATCTGTGCTGCTGTCAGTGCCTACTGCAGTACCTTAACAAGTACTGTTGGTGGTACTGCAGTTGGAAAATGAGCATCACTGATGTTGATCTTTAGGAATAAGGGTGTTCCACTTTTGTTGCACTAAGGCGTGACCCACGTTCTGTTACTTCTTTGCTTTCTAAGCTAGAAATATTCTCCAAGAAGTTGCTGGGTAGTAGGCATGACAGATGAAATATTCAAACCATGCCAGTTTACCCACTGTCACCTTCTTTTCCAGGATGAAAGTGAGTCTTCTGTGATACCTACCATGGAGGTACTGGCCAGGTGCTCTTGTACTATTACACTTGCTGGAGGAAAAATTGTTGTAGCTGGAGCATCCAGGTTTTCACTCGGATTAGTTGATGCCAAGCCTTTTAATACAGAAATATAGAAGTTAATGGCAGATAAGGACCACTTGATCCATTCAGTCTGCTCATTTCTTTTCTCTGCCTATATTGTCACCACATACTCTACTTGATCTCTAGCTCTCCCACCCTTCCTTTTGCTTTTAGATTTACCAGGAATAGTAACTTACTGCTTGTTTGCTTTGCTAGAGGTATCAAACTAAAAGTGCTATCGCTGGCTCTGTCTCATTTTCCTTAGATTGCTGTTGTGCATCTGTTTTTCCCTTCTATGACAGTTCATCAGCTATGGCGCCACTCCAGTTTTACTCATCTGGTGCCCCTGGTGGTAGGTTGTCACTTATGCTTGTCTCGAAGTATGGATCCAGTATTGTGGTTAGTATATAATGTTCTTGCTTGAACATGCCACTTATCCTACTGTCACTTTCTAATCCGAGTCAAGTCCTTATCAGACACCTGCACTGTCTGACATGTCTGCCAGCTTTTGTTTTACATCCTGCAGGCACAACTGCATGTGTTAATCCTCGGTAATATATTGACTGAGACATTAACTGTCAACACTCATGTCTCTTGCTTATTCTTCAGATAGCTCAAGCTGGATCACTAAACACTCAATGAGAGCCCAAGAAAATGTAAAAAGAGCTGCACTGTCATGTCCAGTTTTTGAAAATTAAAAACTAGTCTGAAATGAGGAGGAGACAGTGAACATCTCAAACGACTTCTTTGGCTCGGTCTTCCAAACCTCATTTACAACTAAAGATATGTCTAGACAGTGTTATTCCAGTGATAGTACAGGAGAATGAGGTCATGAACCTCTTTACAGATTTAAAGTTTAGCAAGTCCCAGGGTCTAGATGGGCTGCATACAAAGATTCTAAAAGAAATGGCATTAGTACTAATCAGTCCATTAATACTGATTTTCATTACATCCTAGGTGAGGCACGGATTGTATGCTGAACAGCAGTGGTCAGTCCCATACACAACAAGTTCTGGTCAGAGCTGATACAGCTGTGGAGAGCTTTCAGGAGCAGCAAGAGTGTTGAAAAGAATATGCGGTGCACTCACCTCCCCAGAGTCTGCCATAACTAATACTCCTGCGATTACAGTACTGTGCATGTGTGATACTTGTGCATGCACTCTTTGCTTCGGAGTCAGCCGTGCACTGGAAAAACTATATGCCCTTTAATACAGAGAATAGGTGAACATATTAGAATCATGGAACACAAGAATCTGCAAAGTATAATACTATCCCATAATACATTTTTTTTCAAGGCCAGGGAATGCATTGCTAGTATTTCTTTTTGGCATTGAAAACGTTTCACTTGGTTCACGGAGAGAAAATGTGGATGTAGCTTTACTTAATTAAGCCCTGAATATCATGATATCAGGGCAGAAAGGTGGTTAGGGTGCACTTGGATGGAAGTGAGGAGGTCAAGAAAATAAAAATTTATCATAGTACTGTACTCTATGAAGACTGTGCAGAAAGAATGCAACAGGTATGGCAAGCAAAGAAACACCAGCTTGGCATAGATGCTGAATTCTTTGGTGCAGTCTTATACTGCACCAAGTTAAATTGTGTCGGCATTCAATTTTGAGTGGGAGATTGTGCGAAATGTCAGATGGTTGTCTATTCTGACCCACCTTTTCTTCTCCCTTGATGACAAAACTGCTGCTTTAAGAATATGGGCTCTGTAAATCATTATGATTAATCATATTTTCAATAAAACCCAACTTTTTACACCCAGTGGGTCAGTGTCCCACATAGGAAAACTGACCTTCTCACTTCCCTCTGAATGCAGATCAAAGCCCCTTTTTGTGTTGAAAAATGTATTTCCCAGTCTGCCACTTGCTTAGTGGTAGTGAATGTATGAATTATCTCTGCAGTCACATAAAATGCCTATTGGCATTCTTTGTAAACTTCCATCCATCAGTTTCTTCATATTTTCTCCAGTGTTTACATTTACTGCAGCAGTAAAGATAATGTACAATATTCAGTACTAAAAATAAAAACATATTTGCTGGTGCACTTTCTGTTTAGATATCACTGTTAATGAGAAGCTGTATTTTCAAAACAGGAATACCTGGAAGGATCTAACAGATAATATCCACATTTTAGATTTCTAGTAGTTGTTACTATCTTCTCCCTGAGGAAAAGCAGGCTGAGATGGGACATGATCTCAGTCTTCCAATATTCAGGGGTATTGACAGGATTGAATATATGGATGTGTTCTCCAGCAGGATTCATGGACATGCTCTGAAGGTCACAGACGGTAAGTTTAGGGGTAACATTAGGAAGCATATTTTGTCCCAGAGGGTGTTGGCCTTCTAAAATGACCTGCCAAAAGATACTGTGGGCGTGAAGACAGTTGAGCAGTCCCCAGTGCTGCCCACCCCTTAGCTTTTATCAGCACTGAATCCATCAGTGTGAGAACCCCGCACTGCCCCTGCCCCATCCTGTGCCTACCCATGTGGATAAATAGAGGGCTTCAGCCTCTAGTGCTGTCAGTCTGCCACCTTTCATCAGCAATAAATTTATCATAGTGGGGAAACCCTGGACTGTCTGTTCTACACTGCATCTGCCCCTGTGGATTTATAGAGGGCTTCAGTCTCCAGTGGTGCCAGTCCCTTACTGTTCACCACTCACACGCTGTACCTGTCACTGTAGATAAACAAAAGGCTTTAGTCCTCATTGCTGGCAGTCCCTCACCATTCACCAGGACTAAATGCAGACATTGAGGAAACCAAGCACTGTCCCTGCCCCCACACTGTACCTGTCTCTCTGGATTACCATAGGATTTAAAGCTCAAGTAGTTTCAGTCCCTCACCTTTTACCAACACTAAATCCATCACAGTGTGGGTAGGTTTGCACTGAGCCTGCCCCACATGGTACCTATGAAATAAACTGAGGGCTTTATCCCTCACTTTTTACCAGCACTAAATTCATCACAGTAGGTGACAGGGTGGGAGGATGCCTGCACTGTACCTGTCCCCGTGGAAAAACAAAGAGCTTTAGTTTACTGTCTTGTGCTGTCTGAGCTGTACCTTTTATGAGCATTAAATACATCAAAGTGGAAAAGCCAGTAGTGAACCTGATTTTGAGGATAAACAGAGGTGTTGTAAGCCCCATCTTTTATTAGCACAGGGTAGCAAATATACAAAGGCTGAATAGAAAAAAATAAAAAAACAAAGAGAAGAAAATGGTCTCGGATCCCAATACAGGGTTTTATTTAACTCCAAAAATTGATTAGCGTTTTGCTTATAAAAGTGCTAAAACATTGTGAAAATGCATAGCACTTGCCTCACTATATTTAACAAACATAACACTTCTAGAAAACCTATATAAATACTTTTTGTTCAGTTAGCATTGTCCCAAGAAAAAAACTGCTAATCAATTATTTAAAACCCTGCAATAAATGCCCATAGGAACAAGGGTTAAAACTTAGTTCTGTCTGTAAGGAGGGAGGGAGTGATGGAACTTTTGCAGAAGAAAGAGTTGTTGTCAGGAGCTTCTGACAGAGTTCTGTAAAGACACCACACACACACACACACACACACACACACACACACACACAGACACGCACACCGCACATAAACACACACTCTTCAGTGCCAATTTAAACACATTTCTTTTATACTGCAATGAGCTTCCAGTTTTCAAATGCATTCTTTTTTATTACAATATAAAAACAAGCATTTGTCAATGCTGAATGTTGCTTGCTTGTATGTGCTGTGTAGGTATTTGGAAGTCAATGGAATGCAAATATTGAAAATTTGCAAACTTACGAGCGTGCATAGGAACAGAGCAACGCACGCTCGTAAAACAGTAATTTTTAGGAAGTTTGTCACCAAATTTTCAACATAGCCATTTTAAGACCTCTGCTCATGAACAGTGTCACTGTGATTTTCTTAATGTGTCCCATGCAGTGAGTTTGCACACCGACTGCGCCATTGTGCGCTACATGGGCTGAAACATGCTTTGAGTGAGATGTGAAAAATGACAGCTGTACTGCTTATAAAAAGGTGAGGTAAAATGACAATGTTGAAAATCTGGAGTGAAAATATTGAAAATTCATGAACTTACCAGCGTGCATAGGAACTGCACAACCCACGCTAGTAAAACAGTCATTTTTAGGAATTTTTCCACCAAATTTTCAACATAGGCTTTTTGAGAGCCCACCTTATGAACACTGGCAGTGTTGTTTCATTAATCAGTGCCAAAAGGTGATTTCACGCAGTGACTGCGAAATCACCCTTCGGGCCCGATTAACACCATGACAGTGAGAGCATTTATGAGAAGGGGTACCACAAACCCCATGTTGAAAATTTGGTGCAAAAATTCCAAAAAATGCCTGAGATATGCAACAAAGTTGAAAAAAACCTATTTATTACATTATACAGCTTACTGGCATTTCCTCAGTTCGCAGTCGGCTTTGAAGAGTGCAGACATGTTCCTGGTCCACCGAAGATTGTCGCGCCAGAGTCCGGAGGTAAGTATGAGGTGAGGGGGGTGTGAGGAGGCAGGTGCACACTGGGGGCACGGTGGGGCAGAGACAGCAAGGAACGCTTTTGTGTTTCAGGGTTTGTTTGTTTTTAAAAAGGATGACGACGTGACGTTTGCCACGCTGGGGTGGGCTCCAGCATGGCACAAGAATGGCTGTTTGGGGGGGCATGGAGCCAATGGGAGATTGGGCACCCTCATCCATGATAGCATCATGCTGGGTGGGCTCCCAGCATGGCACCCTGTACTCTGGGGAATAGTGAGCCGCCGGGGATTGGGCACCCCCGTCAGCTATACGATGTGTAGCCACGCTGGGGTGGGCACCCAGTGTGGCATGTGGAACTCTGTTTGGGGAGAGCACAGCACAGCTGATGCGGGATTGGGCACCCCCATTGGCTATACAGTGTGTGTGTGGGGGGGTGAGCACGCAGTATGCATGCATGTGTGTGTGTGTGTGTGTGTGTGTAGGGGGAGCACGCAAGAGCAGGCGATATCTTATCACTGGTCACTGAAGTGTAGCTCCCCCTTTCAACTGTGCTCCACTGCATTTTCGACTGCTGTCATAGACAGCTCCAGCAGCCATTGGAGAACTGCGGCTGCACCTGTAAACACACTAACTGAATTGAAAGAGGGCTGCCACACCTCTGAAAACTCGGATGATGGCACTATGTTTCTTGCACATGCGTGCAAGAAACATAATGAAACAACCAGCAACATCAATGCATTTTAGAGAAAGTAAGCAATCATAAAATGTTGTTTTTTGCCTGGAAATAACATGATGAATAAAAGGTTGACAGTGTCCCTTTAAGCCCAGCTACCAGCTGCAACCTCTGGCAGGTGGGGCACACACATGTTTTGACTCATGATCTGATTACTTTTTACATACTCTAGCACCATGACTGTACTGTATATAGTTTGCTTTCCCTCTCTGATTACACTCTATTTTTGCTCTGCATATTTTTACATTGGATTTTTAAGCTTGTTTACACCTCCACAAGTCCTCCTCCACCAGGTCACTTCTGAAAATGAGCCTTGTCTCAGCAGCATGCTTATCCCAGTTACCACATTTTTACATGAATACCCACAGCACTGGGTGAAGGTACACATAGGGAGAAAATAAAGAAAAACAAACATCAACAAACAAAACAAATTCTGACCTGGCCATGTTCAGGGTCCCAGGTTCAAGGCAGTCTCAAGTCCCCATGTAAACAAAGTTGGGTGGCATCATTCATGTATTTTCACACAGGCTTCGACCTCCCATTCATACACACATCATACACTTGGCAGTCCGTTCAAAAGAGGTACAGTACTGAGCTGCCACTGGGGCTGGGAATAAGGGGCATCTGTTCTTACTGCAGTTAAATAAAGCACTGATTTATTTATGGCCAACAGATAATTTCATCTAAAAATATACAAACAAAACATGAATCTAAACTAAATAAAGGCATAAACAAATAAATAAAGGAAGCAATATGAATTGCTTCATTACAGCTCCACAGAGTGTCAAAACACTGCAATAGGGACTTTTTTTTTAACTATATGAGTTACATGTTTCAGGGTTTTTTATTTTTTTGGGGGGGGGTTAAATTCTATAACTTGGAACCCATTTTCTAAGTGCAACAAGACACTCTAGGGGTAGTAGTTGTTATGGGTTAATGCATGCCCAGGGACAGAAGACACTCAGAGCAAATACCTCATGCCTCACACCCCTGGGGCATGCATTAACCCATGACAACCCCCACCTCATTGTGTCTTATTGCTTACCTATAGATCAGTTAGTTTAACATTAGTGGTCTGGAAAATGTTGGAAACCCTAATTAGAGATAAAACTGAAAAATGTATTGATGAGAATTACCAAAGGGACTCAACTCATCATGGATTCAGGAGGGGCAGGTCCTGCATGACCAACATGCTTGATTTCTTTGAGAAGGTCAGTTTGGCATTAGATGAGGGAAGACCAGTTGACATTGTTTATCTTTATTTTAGCAAGGCATTTGATACCGTACCCCATGTCAGACTTATAATTGCCTCATGGAGATTAAATTATATAATGACATAAACATGTTTGATCAAATCTTGGTTAAGTGATCATAAACACATAGAGTTAACAGGTATGATTCATTATTATTGTTCATTATTATTCCTTGTTTTGGCCAGCTCCATTCTGTCACTTATAGATTATGGGCTCCCTGTCTATACAGCTGCCTATGACATGGTGCTAAACAGAGTAAAGCTGATCTGTAATAAGATGTGCTGCTTTATACTTGGTGAAGATAACCACACTAATAGTTGCACTCTTTATGGACTCACTAACTGGCTACCTTTACCCAGCAGAATAAAACTCCAGACTTATTTTCCAGCTAAAAATGCACTCTTGGGCCTAACACCCACTACTTTAACAAATTGCTTCTGCACCATCTCCAACCAATACAACACCATAGCCAGGAATGCCCTTATGCCTCTTTCCGGCATACTCAGCTGAGCAACAAGTCATTTGCTGTCATGGCTGCTAACTGGTTAAACACATTTCTTGATTCTTCTGCTGAATCTCATCAAGTTTAATCACTTTAAGATATCTTTGCAGTCTACCTTTCCAATCCAATGCAACTGTAACCATTAAACCGTTTTATTTGGTTTCTCACTGTGTATAACTTGTGACTTTTACACAATGATCTTTATGGATTTATTTTCAAAACTGTAAGTAGTCGGTCTGCCTAAAGTGCTTTGAGCCTAACTCAACTGCATTTTCTGCATTTCATCTGAAACTGCTTATTGAACTTGTAATATTTTTTCTGACTGTATTTGGTGTGGAACCTTTGTAAATGAGTACTCATGCTCAAAGGTAATCTCTGAAGCTTTCAATAAATAAAATAAACCAGTAATTAAAATACAGGATTGGTTAATGTGAACACTGGTGTTCCACAGGGATCGGTTATAGGCCCTCCATTAATTAATATCTATAGTTCACCAATTATGGTTAGTAATGAGGGTTGGATGTCAAAGTTTGCAGATAATGCAAACAATGGACATACAGTGGATTCTCAATTGGAAATTAAGTGGTTTTAAAAAGAACTTCTTGAATTTAATAGGTGGGAATCTATGAACAAAATTAATTTCAACCCTAATAAATGTGCTGTGATGCACTTTGGACAACAAAATCCTAAAACTACATATTTTTAAGGGGCATATAATTACGAATGAGTTGTGAAAGGGACCTACACATTTTCATGATAAATAATCTCAAACAGTCCACCCAGTGTGTCCAAGCCATTAAAAACTGCAATTACATTCTGGGATGCATTAAGAAAAATATTAAAGAGGGGATAAAGAGGTCATTCTGCCTATAGACTGAGAGATGGTGAGGCCATACCTGGAGTACTGTGGGCAGTATTGGTCACCCCAGTACAAGGAAAACATATAATATGTAGAAAGAGTGCAGAGACAACAACAAAAATGATTAAAGGTTTAGAGAACATGACATACAAAGAAAGATTTTGGAATCTGGGATTATATAAATTAGAGGTGAGAAGGTTGAGAGGAAACTTCACTGTAGTCAACAAATTCATTACCAATGAAGACATGAGAATGTTTTGTCACACAAGTCAAATAAACAGACGTAGAGACTAGACAGCACAGGTATCAATTAGAGGGAATGTACTTTCAAACTGAAAAAATGCAGATGATGGCTTTCACATCATGTGGTATCTATATGGAATAGTCTACTGAGTAATGTAGTGGATAGTGACAATCTGAATATTTTTATGATAAGATTGTGTAAACATCTGCAGGAGGGTGGAATAAATGGCTATTACCGTTAGAACAAGCACTGGCACAGCCAATATGGCTGCCAATGCGTTACCTAAATAAGGGTGTTGCATGGGCTTAAACATATTCATGAATTTCATTGCATATGCTAACTGAATCAAAGTATGGTACATTGAGAAAGGGCAGATAAAAAAATAATGCCACCGTCTGTATTACAGTTACCCATATGTTTTACATTTTATTCTATGCACAGTTATAACAATCAACTCAACAGAACTGGGCTACCATATTCATGAAGGTACTGTACCTTAACTGCAAACACCACTGAGACAACTATGTGTTTTAACAAGGTGAAAGATAAACACAATGGCCAGGATATTCAAAGAGGATGCCCCCTGCTAAACTGAGTTGCACTGGCGCATCCCTGAAATGCACCCCTTGACCATATTCAACAAGGATTGATGCACCACACAAATCTAGATGTGCCACAGTGCAAAGATAATTTATACAGTGCATCCAGAGGGGCATTCCCTTGCATAAGTGGAACATCTCCATATTCAGCCAAGATGTGCGGTGCAGCTGCCTGTACATCTTGGAGATGTGTCACACAAAGATATGGAAGGAAAAATCATGCCTTAGTTGAAGCCACCCACTGGTGGTCTTCAATATTGCATAGCATAACACAGCAGCCCAACCCCTGGGTGGCTACCCCCCCAGCTCCGATCATGATAGGACCAGATGATACCCCCATAACCTTGGTAGTCTAGTTGCCCCCCACCCATCCCCAAAGATATAATACATCATATCCCCCATCCCTGGGAGTCTAGTGCCCTCCCCGCACATCATTGAGTGAATAAAATAAAAGGGACATCCATCCCTGGTAGTCCTGTGACCCCCCTCCCCATCCCTGATAATATATGATAATAAAATCCACTTCCACAGTGGTTCATCAGTACCCCTCCATTCCCCGACACCAGTCCAATTGATAATATACAATCAAAACTCCATGGCAGTCTAGTGGTACCCTCCCAGCAATGATTGTGGCAGAACAGCAGTCCAATAATTCCCTGGTAGTCCAGTGGACCCCTCCACCTACTGAGTTACCCATGCCCACACCTCACCCCACTCCCCCATCCCATCATGTCCAGGCCAGCTGGTAGACAGTGAAACCCAACTGCACACCTCCATGACTGCCCACCAACTGTGCTGTCACTGAATTACAGTGTACAGTAAACACTGCAATACCACTGGTCAACATTGTCAACCAGTGGGCTTGCAGTGAGTACTGTACACCTTCATTCACAATGTTGTTTTATTCACAATGTTGTGAATGACTGCTTACAGTACTCACTGCAAGCCCATTGGTTGATGATGTTGATCAGTGGTATTTCAGTGCTTACTGTATGTTATCATTTAGTGACAGTGCAGTTGGCAGACAGCTGGGGAGGTGTGTGGGTGACTTTTGCTGCTGCCTGCCAGCAGGCCTGGATGTGCTGGGGTGGGGTGTGGTCAGCTCAGTGGGTGGGGGATTTGGAGGTCCACTGAACTACCAGGGAATTATTAGACTGCCATTATGTCATGATTGGGGTTTGGAGAGAGATACCACTAGACTACCAGGGAGTTTCAATCATACATTATTTATTGGACAGGTGTCAGGGAAGGGAGGGGATACCGATGAACTACTGCGGAAGGGGGCTTTATTGTCATATATGATCAGAGATGGGTAGGTGGACCACAGGATTACCAGGGATGGATGTCCCTTTTATTTCATTCACTCAGGATGGGCGGGGGGCAGTAGACTACCAGGAAAGGGGGGATATGATGTATAATATGTTCAGGGATGGGCGGGGAGCCACTAGACTAGCAGAGAGTGGTGTTGTGCATTGGGACACAGGGGCTGCATGGTGCCCAGTGCATTCTGTGGGGGTGCATCCCTGCCCCAGAAATGCAAATGGCCCCATTTGTGCCTTGCAGGGTTAATGGTCCCATTTGCATGTCATGGTGTGAATATCTGGAATTTGCACCCAGCTCATCCTGAGGATATGCAGTGCATCCCCAGTACAGGTATTCAGACCACACAGGGGGATGCGCCAGTGCATCTTCAGTGGCCCCCTTTGCACCACCTGTTTCTTTTGCTATATTCAGACAGAATGCATGATCATGCATCCTATTTAAATATAGCACTGTTGCACTCCAGCACAACTAAGTTTCACAACTTAGGCACTTGCACCCATTCTAGGCACAGTTTGAAAATCCTGGTCAATTTTGAGACATGTATACAAAGACATTTGATGTGTTTCCTTAATTTTTTTAGAGATTGTTATACAGTACACACACCCCCCACACACACATATACACATAATTAGTATTACATAAAAGTGCATATACCCAAATATCAATGTAAATCTTACACATTTCATTACAAGTTGTTCTCCTGAATGAAGATCTTAGTGTACAAGACATGAGAATTGGGTGTTAGGCAAAAGTAAACTGGGGTAGGTGTGTTATTGAGGGCATTGCATAGTTTACCTTTTATTACTGCTACACCCCAGGCACACAGAATAAGAAAATCAACAACCCATTGATATGAAGCAGCAGGAACTAGTTAGTGCAAGGACAGAAACAAGTAGGAGACTTGGTAAGTGTGTAGACAAACATGAGTATGATAAATCTAATAACATTTCAAAATGCCTCAGTATTAGAATTCATTTTTTACAAATGCATCTGCATAGTTGACAATTTTTGTAAAACAATAATAACAATGGGAGTTATTCCACATAACACATAATTTAAGTGAGAGGAATGAACTTAATAAAAATAAAACAAAGTGGAATTGAAGAGAGGTATCTATA
Source organism: Neoceratodus forsteri (assembly GCA_016271365.2). Lineage (NCBI taxonomy): Eukaryota > Metazoa > Chordata > Ceratodontiformes > Ceratodontidae > Neoceratodus > Neoceratodus forsteri. Next base: position 1,705,159,594 of record CM057452.1, on the reverse strand, counting down.
AAATGAAAGGGGGAGATACAGACCTATTCCAGCAGCAGTAGGTGATGTGTTCAATTGCTCTGCATCTCAGGTGGGTTCACAGGCAAAAATACCATGACATATATGGTAATAAAGAAAAATAAATAAAATACAGCTCACTGCAGAGCAGAATTGTAGTCATATGTGAGCCAAAACAAGTTAAGTGATCAAGTACCCTGCCTTACAGAGAGTAACACTTTCCAGAACTTTCCAACATAATACTACATGAAACAGGAATGGAAAATTAAGTTGCAGCTAGTGGCAAAAAATTCCAATTGAAGTTAACACTTGTGCTGCAGAAAAAGGAAAAAACAGTAAGACTACATCAGTAAAAGTATTAGATACCAATATAGAAAAATGAGAAAGGAGGAGAAGCAGGTATGTAGCAAAATGACACAATGCTTTGGGGCTAAATAAGACATAGAGGCCATGAAAGAAAAATATGACTGCTATAGAAACTGCAAAAAGAAAAAAAAGAAAGGATCAGGGATGGAAATGGCACAACCAAAACAAGGAACCTGATGCATTATAACAAAACGTACCACGCAGCTGGAAATGCTGCGACTATATAATGCTGCATGCATAGGACCAGCCTGCCAGCACAGGATGCCTGTTTGTGATGCCAGCGATCTGGGTTCAGGAATGGACCTGGGACGTCGGAGGGCTGGCTGGGAAGGAGAAGGAGTGAGCATCTCAGGGACTGCTCTCCTTCTCTGTGAAGGAGGGGGGTAGTGTGTCTGGCACAATCTGGACTCCTGGTGGAGGCTGGGGGTACCTTTATGCTGGCACCATCACATGTACATGGCAGGGTGGATGCAGGACATCATTTCACATCCCTGCCCTGAGGCGGGAAAAAAATCACTTTGAAAAATAGTGGTCACCATCCATGACACCCACTGGACCTGACTCCAATTACACACTGAAGCGATTTTATGTCCCAACCTATCTCATCATCTGCTATGGCCAGCCAGCTCCACGCCCCACCTTGGTGGGCAAGCCGGAGGCAATGGCAGGGGCCGCTGGCATCCTTGTCCCATCACTGTGGAGATTGAGCTGGTGCAGTGGCCCCACCCTGGGAGGCAATCCAGGGGGTATTGGGCCAAGAAGAAGGTAAGTTCTCGGGGGTGCAAAGAAGGGTACCTTGGATCAGCAGGAATTGAGTTGCTAGGGTGGTTCGCTAAAAACAAAAAAAATAATGCTTTTGTGTAAGAGAAGTGCCTGATACAAAAAAAAAAAACAGAGAAAATATTTTTTTTTAATCAGTGAACTGGAATCCTATGGAAAGGCAGACAGCTCCAATGTCCTCACTGGAAGATAAATGTATAAATCAGAAGTACCACAGTAGAGTGTACATCCAGGGAAAACACACATCATAACCAACAGTTAATCAACAGGTCAGATAAATATACAAATCAACTAAGAGAGGTTTCATTGTTCTTTATTTTGTTTATTTTTTGTATGCACTTTATGATATTTACTGTTTTGTACTGTTTCCCCCTCCCCTACACAGGAAGCTTCTCGAAATGAGCCATTACCAGCTCAGAATATCTTTCCTGGCAAAAAATAAATGTTTAGAAGGAAAACCACTCCTCCTCCTCCTCCTCCTGTGCCCCAACAGGCATGTAATTGTCTGCTCTGACCCTACCACTACCATGCACCTACTATTACACAAAAACATCAGGCAAATAGCTTGCATGCTTTGCACCAAGCCCCATGTGAATAAACAAGTCATTCCAATGATCCCGCATCAGGGTATATGTAGTTTTGGGATAAAAGGTGAGGGACTGCCTGTACAGGGGAGGGATGCTATGTTTTGCTTTTAGGAAGTTTACCAGGAAGTCACCCCAACAAATGGATATGATGTGGGTGCAAAGAAATCTAAAGGAAAACCATAAGTAACTGTGCCATTTGAAAAGCTCGGGAGGGGTGGATAGAAAGCATCTGAGTTATTAAACAGATTACACCAAAATAAAAATAAGAACTTGAAAAGTAGTGTGTGTTAAAAGGTAAAAAGAAAATAAAAGTTTGGGAAAGAAAAGGGAGCAGAAATGAAGCTGGCACTAAACCATATCAGTACACATTTTTTGCTAGAAACACAGATTAATAAATGGAGTAAAATAAAGTTAAGAGATACTCAGCTTTAAGTGAGAGGAATGGTGTTAATAAAAAATAAAACAGAAAGTGGAATGGAAGAGAAGAAGTAGCTATTAAATGAAACAGGGGGGCAAATATTGTTCTGCATCTCTGTGGGAGCATAGGCAAAAATAACATAACATATACAATAGTAAAGAAAAATAAATAAAATGCAGCTCACTGCAGAGTAGATTTGCAGTCATATATGAGCCAAAACAAGTTAAGTGATCAAGTGAGAGTAGCACTTTACAACATAATACAACAAAAAAACATGAATGGAAAATTAAGTTGCAGCTAGCGGCAAAAAATTCTAATTGGACTTAACACTTGAGCTGCAGAAAAAGGAAAACAGTAATACCACATCCATAACAGTATTGGGTACTATTATAAAATGGCAAAAAAAAATCTGGAAGTCTCATTAGCTTAGAGACGTCAGCTGACTGTACTTTAAATCTCTATAAACAAACAGTCACCCTGCTCCTAAACCACATCACACAATGAGCAAATCAGTCCTCCAGCAACCAGAACTATCTCCCATCAGTCACTCTACAACCAGAGCTGATCTTCCATCACAACATGGCTGCTACCTTTACATTGTAAAAATCTTCACTGGGCCCTAAATATAAAACTACCTTAAATAAAAAATAAAACAAATTAATTAAATGTTGTTTTCTTGATCATCACACTCACAAACAAATTAGAAACATTAAGAATTGTTAATAATTTTCATTACAACTGTTTCTTTGCTGACAGTGAAAAATCCCCTTCTGTCTTTACCATGCTCACTAGGGAAAGCTTGTCTGCTTGCTTGACAGTGAGATAATTGAGTCTGTGGCTGTAGAATATGCCTTTATAATGTATGGGGGAGCCCTTATCATCAACTGAAATCAAGCAGCTTACAAACTTGTTATGCCCTCATTATGGCATCACTGTTGTTAACCCTTCTTGAGTATGTCATATCAATGTTATAACAAAATGGAATGCTCACAAAAATCAATGTTCTAACAAAACGGAATGCTCACATCAATCAATGTTCTGCAAAGTAATCCAGTACAGTAAAGTAATTCAATCCATGATTACACAATCTTGGTAGCTTTTACACTATAAAATATAATGTATGGTCTTTGCTTAACAACCATACTGAAAACACTTCTTGAGGTTGCCATGGCATCTGAAAACCTCTTGAGCTCTGCTGTCAAGATTTACAATGATGTCATGACAAGCTCTCTAAGTGTTTACAGCATGGTTATTAACTAAAGGCCATACATTATCCTCTATGTTATATGTTTGTGTGTGTACAGTATGTTAGGAGAGGAAGATTCCACCAGTGGAACAGAGCATTTTGAATTTCTTTGTTCCATGGTAAACATTCCATTAAAAATACCATATCTTGAATGTGGGATAAAACAGAGAAAATAAAAGGAAGAAGAAAGTAGGCAATAATAATTTATTATCAAAGAGAAATGCTGGCAAAACACAGTTATATAGGCAGAAGCAGACCCAAACTACTGACACATCCCTAAAGTTTATAAAAGCATGTACATTCAAATCATATATGGGTATTTTCAGGTGAACTCTATCACCCCCCCCCACCCCGAACCTCCACCACCACCAAAAAAAGGCAACCTGGCAGGTTTAAAATTTTGAACACATTTCCATTAATAGACAATACTTGTACTGACTTGAAATACAACGTAATTTTTTTTTTCTTACCAATATTTCACCTCAGTCCTATAAATAAGAGAATGTTGTCTTCAAAGAAAGTCTATTACAACAGTGTAATGAAAATAGAATTTAAAAAACTGCTTATTTTTACAAATTTACAGATGTTGCAGTGCATTCATATTAAAATTTACGTGTTACAGAGAAAATGTATATTTTCAACTAACACTACTAATAAACACTTTTACTACAAAGTACCACTGTAATCTATTGCTGAAATATGCTATTTATGCACTAAAAGGGATGACTTGTTCAAACTGTTAGCAGTTTTAGAGTTACTGTATTGTACACTTGTTTGAAAATAGTAAAGAAGTTTTAATCCCTATCAGAGTGACTCAAACTAATTCTTTTATAATGGTGGCCCATTTTATAAGTGTGATAAGAAACTCCAGGGTGTACATTTCAAGGATTTTAATGCACTTCCCATGGGCGTAAGGACACTTAGTCATCAATTTCATGCCATAGAACACCCCTGGAGCCTGTGTTAAAATCCTTGAAATGTACACCCTGTCTTGGCTTATTTCTTATATATAGAATAAGAGCTTGGCGGTCATGTGAGTCAAAGTGACCTGATGTGTAACTGTTACACTATTACTACAGTTTGTAGCAATTCCCTTCTGTTGCAATATCATTGAGTGGCAGTTGTTTGGTATACAAAAAAAAATAAATAAATAAAGTAAGGGCACTTTACACACAATCCTAACAGAACAACTATTTAATAAAATTAAGTTCTTCATTTTGCTGGTCATACCTTTAACCCATATCAGTCTATTAAATCTATGTGCATATTTGCCAACCATATAAATGGGAGGTTGCATGGGTCAAGTGGAGTTAATATGCTGATATCAGATTATTGTTTTATCAAATTATGTTTTGTTTTTTCCATTGCCTCCATTGGGAAACTCAGTGCATGTTTGCTGTAATAACCAACCACTTATTATGGCAAATATCAGCCTGGGTTTTCTCAGGGAAAAATACCTCACTAGTTATTATAATATAGTACCAAACCTCAGTTCATACTATTATTATAAAAAAAGGTCAAACTTATTCCTAACACAGACCCTCAGGCTGCAGTGCCCAGTGGATGACCAAGTCAGAACCATGCTCCCTTTCATGCATCAGCCACATAAATCTGCTGCATACTTGAAAAGAGATGTAACTGCTTACACCTAAGGCAAAAAATATTTCTCACAGATCAGCAACTTAATTCTGTTGCTCCAGCCAATGGGAGGTCAACAAGGTCAAGGAGAACCTGTATCCTCTTAAAGAAAATGTTATTATTTTTTCCTGGAAAAACACCAGTACTGGTATTACTGTCACTGTCACTATTTTGCACCTGGCTTCAAGTTCCTACACTTCTCATATCAGATAACCCCTTACAACATTGTCCCATTATTATGCTTATAATGGTCAACACTATGTAACTTAAACTGCACAAGCTATGTTGTTACTTTATCAATAGAAGACAGTTCACAGTAAAAGGGGTATATTACTGCTATATTGTCTTACAAAATTGTTAAGAAAAGTATCACAGTATATACCCTTATAGAGGTATAGGACTTACACGAAGTACTATCACACAATTACTCACTAGCTGAAGAAATGTGAATTGCTTGTAAACAGACTTTCTGACAAAGAAATGAGCATTCCATATCTGTACTAAGGAATTGTAGCTCCTCCCGAGACCTCGATACAAGGTACCTCCATATCTGTACTGAAGGAATTGTAGCTCCGCTTGAGACCTCCATGCAAGGTACAGGTATGACATATTTGACTGCACACTAGAGTTTTAGGTAACTTTATTATAGTTCCTTTAAAAAAACAAGCCACATGATAATGACATCACTGTCAGCACAGCTGTGTATATTTCTCTAGCCATTCCTCTCTCTGTCTTTCTCTGTCTCTCTGTCTCTGTCTCTGTCTCTCTCTCTCTCTCCATGTCTCACAATATTCACCAAGAATGTCAGGAGTGGGAATACAAATAGTATTTATAGTGTAGAATTGTGCCACTTCAAATGCATCGATCATCAAATTGAAAGGCACAGTTACATATCTGTCATCTGTACATATCTTGCAGAAATGTATATCTTTTTACAATTGATTTCCACACAGAAATTCACAAACAGCTATACTGTCACGTCAAAATATATACACAAATTAAATCTATTATTTTTTTAAGCTCCTGACATGCACAGTGTTTACTATGAGAGGGATGGAGAGACAGAGACAGACAGACAGATATACAGACAGACAGAGGGAGAGGGTAATAGAGAGAGATTTACCGAGTTGCACTGACAGTGCTGTCATTATCATGTAGCTTGTGTTTTTTTTAAAGCAACAGTAACAAAGTTCACCAAAAGTATAATGTGCAGTCAGAGTTATCACACATTGCACGGAGGTCCCAAGTGGAGCTGCGACTCACTGATGCTACCTTGGTAAATGTTTCAGTACAGACCGTGTTACATGGAATGATCATTTCCTTGGCAGTCTGTTTTCAAGCAATTCACATTTATTCAGCTAGTGCATCATTGTGTGACTGTTTATCTGGCATAGCTAGTGGTGTTATAAAATGCATTGTTGGACTGTATTATAGCATTTTATTTTCTGCCTCTGAATATGTATGTAGTGATGTTTATTTTTCTTTCCAGCTGAAGTGTATACTATTTTAAATGTGCCAAACTGTAAAGTCAATTCAAATTAATAAAATAATTGTTTCTCTTTTTTTTGGGGGGGGGAGTCACCTGTGAAACAATGTCTAGCATGCTAGATGCAGAAGAGAAAAGAAAGTCAACTAGTTTATGGTGCCAAATGAACCTCGGGATGTTTTGTATTTGCTGTAGACTTTGCTCTCTGTGTAGCATGAGCAAACCACTCAGTTGTCACTATCTTGTATCATTTGAACAGCACAATACAAACCTAGGAAATTATCCTGTGAATTTGGTGGGGGGTGCATAGTTGGGTCAAGGAGTAGCCTGCACTATTCAGGGTGAGGGGAATAATAGCATAGAACAATAAACTCACGTCAATAAAGTATGTTCAAAACACAAGAAAAAAATAGGAATCAGGACCTCAGTTGAATACTGCCTTGTAACTTTGTGACAGCAAGGCACCAATACAAGCAGGATCTGTGAGAAATTGAGATGCTGATGTTAAAAATGATGATTCAAACATTACAGAAAGGCAGTACAACTTATTGCTCTTTACATAGAAGCCACTGCAACATGCACTTAATGTAAATTTTCCTGACCAAACCATGTCACTTTTATTATTATCCACTATGCATTGCATTACAGTCTCAGTCACCATCCCATTTACTCTAAAGACCTTGAGTGAATGGCGCCTCAAATTAGCAGCCCTCCTAAATACTTATAGTTCAGCAGTAGTCATCATTGGTAACATTTTAATAAGCATTTATAGTACAAAAGGAACTATATAATGTTTTGCAATACAATCAGCATAGTTTGAGGAGAAAAATGAACATAACAAGTGTGGGAGAGACTTCTGTGTAAAGACCTATAATTTTACTTCCATATTTCTCTTACCCTTCCATTGCTTACCACTCATGCACTGCTCAGCTTTCACCACTATCGATTGTCAAGTGAAATTTTTCCATAGCTCCTCCCATAGCCTATTTTAGGTAACCAGCTATTTTTTGGCCCCTGTGCTTGTATTGATATTTGAGTTTCTAATTTATTTAGATGGTACAGGGCATATTTTATGTCTTTATCGTATCACCCAACTGTTCATGTTCCTGAATTGTACCTCCATCTATATCCCAATGCTGTAAATTTGTCACTGTTATTTAGTTCAAAAAATCTGGGCATAAGGATGATAGAGAGGTGTTCACAAAGGCATCTAGGGAGGTGACCAGGGCAGTCAGGGCAGCCAAGGCAACAAAGGAGCTGAAATTGACTCAGGGGATCAGAGAGGGGGAAAATTGGTTCTTTAAATACATAAGGGAGAAGAGGAGTTGTAGAGATAAGGTTGTTAGAATCAAGAGAGAAGGAGATGGGTGGAACAAGGGAAGAACAGGCAGAGGCACTCAATGAGTACTTCTGCTCGGTGTTCGCAAAAGAAAGGGATGACCCAATACTACTGGGGAAGAGGGCAACAGTGGAGGGGGGCAGAGATGGCAGATGGGGTCATCCAAGAGGATAGAGTTCTGAAGGGCCTTAAAGCCTTGTGGGTGGACAAGGCACCAGGACTGGATGGTATGCACCCAAGGGTTCTGAAGGAACTGGCAGAGGTGTTGGCAGGCCCTCTGACAGACCTGTTCAACACCTCCTTGGAGATGGGGAATCTACCCAGGGACTGGAGGATGGCTCATGTGGTGCCCCTTTCTAGACTGGACCCAAGAACCAACTGGACAACTACAGACCAGTGAGCTTGAGTTCCATAGTGGGGAAGTTGATGGAGACCATCCTGAAGGAGAGTTTGATAGCCTTTCTTGATAGTAATGGTCTACAGGATGAGAGACAGTATGGGTTTGTCTCGGGAAGATCATACCAAACTAACCTTATTGACTTCTTTGACTGGGTCACTAGGGCAGTTGACAAAGGCCACGCTGTGAATGTCCTGTATCTGGACTTCAGCAAGGCTTTCAACTTGGTGCCACATTCAAGGTTAATGAGCAAGCTGAGGGACATGTGGGCAGGAGAGAAAAACTGGTGGGGTGGGTTGAGAGCTGGATGCAGGGCAGACAATAGAGGGTAGTTGTAAGGGATTAGACATCCAAGCCAAAGCCAATAATGAATAGGGTACTGCAGGGTTCAGTGCTGGGTCCTGTTTTGTTCAATGTCTCCACTGGAGACATTGCAGAGGGGGTCAAGAGTAACATCAGCCTGTTTGTGGACAACACTAAGATGTGTGCAAAAGTGGACAATGAGGAAGGGAGGAAGGCACTCAAGGAGGATGTAGCTAAACTTGAACACTGGTCTAGGGAGTGGCAGTTGGGGTTTAATGCTGAGAAGTGCAAGGTCATGCACCTTGGAGACAGAAATCCCAGGACCAGCTACTGGCAGGGGAAGTGCTGGTAACAGCTTCAGAGGAGGAAAGTGACCTAGATATAATAGTCACAGGGGACATGAAGGTATCAGCATCATGTAGGAGGGCAACAACAAGGGCAGATAGGATGCTGGGGTACATTACCAGAGGGATCACCTCTAGAAAGGAGGATGTCATCCTGCCCTTGTATAGATCACTGGTGAGGCCACACTTGGAATACTGTGTGCAGTACTGGTGCCCATACCTCAAAAAGGATGTAAGATTACTGGAGGGGGTGCAGTGCAGGGTTACAAAAATTATCATGGAATTAGGAGAGTTGCCATATGAAGAAAGACTGAGGGAGCGCAACATGTATTTGATGGAAGAGAGAAGGGGAAAGAGGGAACATGATAGAGACTTTTAAGTACTTATAAGGTGTAAACAAAGTCAGAAAGGAAGGATTGTTCTGCTTAAAGGGGGAAGGGTCACTAGGAGAACAGTCAGAAGTTGGAAGGGGGAAGGTTCAGGAGGGAGATGAGGAGGCACTACTTTACATAGAGAGTTGAGGTGGGAAGGAACGCACTGCCAGAGGAGTTAATCTAACTGAGGACAATGGATAGCTTTAAGATGGGTTGGGATAGAGTCAAGGGCAGGGTTAGTACAGACAGGAACACAAAGGGGAGAAAGATTGGGAAAAGGGAGGAAGGGAGCGGTTTGGGTGGGGGTGGGGTAGCTGTAATGATAAGAAACCAAGAGCTGCACAGTCGGGCAGACTTGATAGATCTGTGGGCCTTTTTCTGCTGGCAATTTCGTATGTTCGTATTTGCTTCCCCTTTCTTCTGTATATCCCACTAGATCTTTGTATTAGACCTGTTTATGTCGTACCTGTTTATACTGTATTTTACTATGTAATTGTTTGACCTGGTGTTCTGTTCTCTTTTTATGCTTAAGTGGACATTTGTGTAAATAAGTATTTTTGCTCATATACATTTCAGTATAAAGATTGATTGACTGATTGATTAAAAACTGGACTGACAGATCTGAACCACAGCGGTTCTGTAAAAATCCAAATTAGCCAGACTGGGTGCAACTTGTACAAATACTACTGGTCTGGTCACTCTGGCTGCACTGTTCAATCCTACTTTTACATATCTGGTCTGCTCCTGGAAGTCTGTTTTTCAACCTTTCCTTGGCATGGTTGAAAACTGAACCATCAGGACCAGACCAGACAGGTAAAAGCCAGACCAGATCATCTGGAGTGAGTGAATCAGTAATAGTTTCACAAGCTGTGCACAGTCCAGATTTTACAGCTCTGTCTGGGTCTGGTGATCTGGTTTTTACCCATATCCCACTGCATATGGCTTAGTGACATACTATACAGATGGATGCAGAGTCTAACCCAGTGAAGGCTGAAGTTTCAGAAAACCATTATGCTAAAAATACCAAGACTCACTCAATTCCTGATGATCTCACATCCGCAAGTCAAACTGAGTCCTCTACCAAAGTCATGCTCAGATATCGGTTCCTCTACATCCACACCATTAATCTTTTTATGCCATCATGCCTCGTCTGCTGCCATGAGCTCCCTCTCCTTGAAGTCCCATTCTGCTTATTGAAGCCCCTCCCCCCCAAAACCAGGTCATTTTCAGGGAGCAGTTATTTATACTACATCAACTAAATTACTGCTCAACTCCTTATTTTTAAACATTTTCTTGAGACATTTTTGTTTTAGTTTATACATGGACAGGAAAAATGAATTTGTAAAAGAAACCAAAGTCCCCATTTATCACTTCATTTAATTACAACACAGCATGTTATGAACTGATCAGATTATATGTGTCACTTCATAATCTAAGTCAAAAACAAAAATGAGATGCACACATGCCTACCTACTTGCAAGTGAAGCAAATGTGGTTACTATCATTCAGTTGTAAACACCTACAGTCACAAACTGCAGGTTAAGAACACAATGCTGTATAAAATAATAACTAAAACACAACTGGCTATTTTGGTGCATTGGATATATTATTAACATTTTTAAAAACAAATATTTGGATAAAATAAATGCATACATTTACAAGATTATATATATTAAATGTTTCTTCTACAAAAAGAAAAAAAAAGCAGGCACCAACATCCTAGACAGTCCTTTGTGTTCCAAAGTACACAGCACGTTCAACAGCTTTTTACTTTCTCCATGGAGAAACAGACAGACAGAGTTGAACTTCTAATAATATAACAGACAAGTAATCACTAAATGTCAGTACTAGCATCTCCACAGAACTGTCTGCCTGATAAAATGAAACTAGCATTTGACACTTTAAATGTGTTTATTATTTGGGAACAGGCGTCACTGGAACTCTTTGCGATGGAATATCTTACAAAGTAGCAGGATGATTGCTGTTAGGATGGAGGTGTCAACTGGCTTAATAAGGTTTTCTTAGGGGCTGAGGGCACAGCAGCGATTATTTGTTAAGCAGAAAGTTCTAGGAAGTGTTTAACCCATTCTACTTCCAAAAGCTTTGTATGATCTATCCTATCCACTGGTAACCTGACACAAAATGACTGCCAGAAGATAATGAGTTAACTTTCTGCATTTGCTGACTCTAGTGTAGAATGTCTGAGACTCTGCTGAGGGAGGGCTCAATTAACTACTCAAGCTAGAGAAAAAATAGTACTCTCCAGCTCCTATACACACACAAGCCACATAATAATGCTGCTTTAGTGGAGGATTCTATGTTTAACACTTATCATGTTGTTTGGTAGCAAAAATTACATCAGCCCTTTTCTGAATGCAAAAAATCTGCAGGGCTACACCGACTGCAGTCGTAAAAAAGCAGACAAGCAAGATGGGGTGCTGCCTCCTCTTCTCTGTTAATCCTATGTTCCTATGTCCAGTCTTAATGGAAATCACAGTATATACTGTACTCATTTACAGGCATTGAGCCTTATTTTCAAACAGTCAGGAATGGCACATGGTGCTTATGCCAATAAGGAATGGTGCAAGGAGCATCTTTCACTACACCATGTGCCGTTCCCAATTTTCAGACACCACCTGCAGCAACTCAGGGGCCACTGCACTGGCCAGGCTTGTATCATCCTTGTGATTGACACACTGGTGCACCAAGGTGAAGGGGGGCTTGCTCCAGGGCAGTGCTACAGCATCCCCTTAACTGGCATTCTGCAACCACCCCCCCCCACTGGGTGCATGGGCTGCCACAGTTAGACCAGGCAGGGGCTAGTCCAATGGCCTGTGTGTCAGTCTATGAGCCTTGTCAAGGTGGGAGGTGGTCCACCCCCCCTTTTGTGGATTATGCCAATGGCCTTCAGCAGCCATCCCACTCCTGGACACCCGTCCTATCACCAGTGGAGTCACAGATGGTGCCCTCCAGGGAACCCCTTGGCCCTAGTCACCTGACCACCCCCCCAGCCTAGTTCCTGGCACCATGGCAGCCCTGCCCTGGCTCCGTCAGGGTGCATTGTCCTCCAACTTGCCTCATCCTGCCCTCCACGGGCACCAACATCCTTCAAGATACCCAGATGGTGGGACTATGCCATGGCTGCCACTGCCAGCCAAATGTACCGCAACATGCAGAACTCCCCTTTCATGCACCACATGTTCAGTACACAGGATGGCATGTGGAAAAACTTGGGGAGTTTGATGCTGTGATCCCAGTTCTTGCAAAATCTAGTGCAGGCCTGTGTCTCTCTGTGAGGGTGAGGAGGAGGTTGTGTCAGAGTGGACAATAGGTGTGTGTGTGTGTGTGTGTGTGTGTGTGTGTGTGTATGTCTACTGTCATGTCATGTAGAAACCATCGGAAAAGAACTGGGGGAGAAATGGATGGACAGGGAGGGAAAAAGCAGGGAATAGTTTGACCATCCAGCCAGAAGAAAGGTGATCTCCTCATGGATATACCTGGTTGAAAAGATAAATCGAACACTGACGAAAGATTGACAACAAAACCAAGTGTACCAAATGGATTTACTGGCATACAGTGCAGTGTAAAATATACAAAACAAACTCATTGTTCCAGTACCATATGAGGAACTCCACCTCACTACAAAATGCCCTGACCAGTTTCATGCATCCACAAAACTGGTGGGGAGTTTTGTACCATGGTGAAATTCTCTATATGGCACTGGGTCCATGAGCGTGTGTGTTTTTTTATATATTTCACACTGCATTGTATACGAATAAATCCATTTGGCACAGTAGTGCTTGGTGTCAGTGCCAGTCTTTCCTTTTTATGTTGTCTTGCGCATGTGCAAGCAACATGTTGTGGCAGTAGGAGAAATACAGAGGTGTGTCAGTTTTGGCGAATGCAGGGCACACTTTAGAAGGTGCGTCCCTCATTCGAAAATTAGTGAGCAAGCTAGCGGTGACACTAGTATTTTTCAGTGCCACCAACTTAAAATGATTTTGCCAGCTGCAATCAGAGCCAAGCTCCTCATACAGCTGCACCAATGACTGGCCTCCAGTATGTGCCTTGCCTAGTGTAAAATAACAAAAAACATGGTGGTGGCGCTACTGTCCACCTCTTGCATTATCAAGGCATAGCCAGCGATAGGTCTGGCATGCCACAGCATGCAGCAGATGGGGGTGGGGATAGCAGGAACTGTCTGGCATGTCCACTTTTTACTTTGCTTTATTTTTAATTTTGCTTGCTCTTCTGGTACCCAGAATCCATGTAAAGCTTTTAAGAGGAAGGGAGTGTGATCTTACAGATGACGTACATGCCCGCAGCCCATCGGACCTGATTGAGCCATGAATACCGCATTCTCAATTAGGTCTGCTTGTAGGGAAAGGAGGTCTGATGAGCAAAGGACAGGCGGGGGAGTCACGTGATGGCAGCTTGCTGAATGGCAGTAGGGGCTTAGAGCTCTCTCCTTCAACCGTCCCAACTGCCACATCTTGCGATCTCTGGTCACCAAAGCTAACCATATTGCCATTACTGGGGCATATTAATCCCGTTTACCGACCCTCGGGACTGAATTCCTGCCAGGCTGAGCGATCTGTAAGAGGATGGAGGTGGGTAAAAACAGGTCATGCCAAGCATCGCCACCGGGCGCTCTACAAACAGCCGAAAAGCCAAGGAACCAGGCGAGCACAGGCCGAGAAAGCAGGGAGATGCCCTGCCATCAGGCCTGCTTACTGAAGACAAATTTATGCAGGAGCTAGCCCCTGTAAGAAGTTTGCTCCAGGATATTACAGCGGAGCTGAAGTCACTACGGGGGGACCTTTCTTCCCTTACTGTGAGGGTGTCGGATTCAGAAGCCAAGGTTTTTTTGCTGGAGCAGTGGAGAGCGAAGACTGAGGCAGAGGTGTCTGGGCTGACCCAACAAATACAGAGGCTCCAATTGAAAGCTGAGGATTTAGAAGGCCGTAATCGGAGAAACAACCTTCTAGTCTTGGTCCTGCCGGAGCTGGAAGAGGGTCCGGATCTGATGGCCTTTTTGCAGTGCTTCTTCGTGAAACTAGTTGGCCCCTCACCGATCAACCCAAGCTACCATCTCGAGAGGGCACACCGGTCTTTGAGGCCTCGACCGCCACCCAGTTCCCCCCCTCGACCCATAATTATTAAGTTTCTGAGCTATATTGAAAGACAGCATATATTCAGCAAAGCCCAGGAACTACAGGCGATTACTTGGGGGTCAGCTAAAATAAGGATTGCCCAGGATCTACCTAAAGAAATGAGATTGAAGAGGGCCGCGTTTCACCCAACAGTACAGAAGTTGATCGCAGCATCCATTCCCTTCAGGATGGTCTACCCGGCCACTCTCAAAGCTACAATCAACAATGTCACCTATAGCTTTGATTCTCCGGAGACGGCCCAGAAAGACCTTGCCACTAAACTTCCCGACCTCTTTAAGTTGAATGGCTGAGATATGTAGAGACTGCTACGTCTGCGGAGTGCTCTAATCTGTTTAATTTTTAATAATTTTGATGGTCTCTCCTTTTTTTATGCTTGATCTGTAGGAAACTTGAGTAAGCGTCCTGATACCCCTGTCTTTCTTTTTCCCCAGTTGGTTTTTAGGGTCTCTTACCTGCCTCGACCAGTCCTCAGGGCCTTGCAGTATGTGAGATCCATGTTGGCTGGGTGGAGGTGGATCTGGGCCGTGCTTGCGGTTCTCTGGATCTTCCCCGGAACTGCGTGTCAGGGGTTGGGTTTCCTGGGGGTTGCGGCTTTGAGTGAGGGACCGGGTTTAGGTCCGATCACTATTTGGTATCCCCTGGAAACAAAATGGCCGCCTCTTGTTAATTAGCCCCTAATTTTGAGGCCTATCCAGTCTCGCTTGGTGAATTTCTTGCCTTGTCTACTCCAGGAGGTGAGTCATAAAGCTTTTTTTTTGATTGAGACGTTTCTCTTCTCTCCCTGGAATTTTAAATGGAGAATGAGGCGGTAACCAAATTGGGCTGTTAGGCGATATGTCGTTTTTGTGGGTTTGGCAGTTGGTTGATGGGGAGGGAGGGGCAGTTAATGGGCCCAACTTCCTGAAGTAGCTGAGTCGCGAACCTATGGAAGGGGGGTTTGCCAATCCAGGCCCATCAGCAGGGTTCTTGCTGGTCCCTTTTGTGTGGGTTAGAGGGGAGCTACAGTCTAAGGGGATAATTTTTAGAGTTCTCCTTCTGCTATCTGATCCCTGCGTAATGGGAGACACTGGATTCGTGTTGGGGACTGGCTTCCAGAACTTTGGTTTCCTTGGGGTGATTTTGATGTTCTCCAGTTCTGGCGCCAGACTGTACATAGTTGGTTAGTGGGATTTAGGGTAGGTAGTTTGGGGGGGAGGGGGCGGGGGGCTGGCTTGTCAGCTGCAACCTGTTCAGGTCTGTATCCCAACAGTAATCTCTGCTCAGTCAGGGCTATTTTTAAGGGATCCCCGATGGCAAGCTGGGGGTGGATGGGGTTTGGGGGTTCGAGTGTGCTCATTTTCTTGTCTTGTTTCTGGATATTTCTATGTCTTTCTCCCTTTGGTACGAACTTTAAAATGGTTATATGCGCTATTAAAGTGATGTCGTGGAATGTGCGTGGGCTCAGAGAGAGGGTCAAGAGAACCCAGATTTTCAATCATTGTGCGCTGCTGCAGACAGATGTATTACTATTACAGGAAACCCATTTGATCAGTGCGGAGACTAAGTGGCTATCTAGATCTGGCTTTTCGCAGATTTATGTGGCAAGTGGATCTAGTTCCAGTAGAGGGGTAGCGATACTCATCAAAAAGCATGTCCTATTCTCGAAAGACTTGGTAGTAGAGGACCCAGAGGGGAGATTTGTTTTGGTCAAGGGCTCCATCAATGGGAATACAGTAGTCCTAGGTTCAATTTATGGCCCTGTTGGGAGAAGCCCTGAGTTTTTAATGGCTCTCTCAGATAAAATTAGCACTTTGCTTCCCTCCCAACTTATCCTCGGGGGGATTGGAATATTTCACCTTCCCACTCCCTAGGTAGAGATCCTCTGGTTACCCGATCCCTTACTCCCTCGCAGAGGGCTCTGCAAGATTTTTCGCATATGTTAGGTTTATGTGATCCTTTGCGGCTCTCTAATCCTTCTCTTCGGGTGTTTTCTTTTTTCTCCCAGCCCCATAGGTCATGGTCCAGGATAGATTATATCCTGTTCAGTATGAGTCTTCTCTCAGGCTTTCTTCAATCTGGCATTGAGCCGATAATCCTTTCTGATCATGCATGTGTTTGGGTTAGAGTTTCTCTAGATCCTGAGTTTCATCGGGATACTACCTGGAGGCTTAATACTCAGCTCCTTAAAGATCCCCATATGGTGTAGCAAATTAAATCTTTAATTTCCCTTTTTCTGGCAGATAACCTCGGAACCATTTCAAGGTTTGATCTTGTTTGGTGCTCCCTAAAATGTTACCTTAGGGGTGAGTTAATTAAGTTAGCCTCGGCAAGGAAAAAGGCTCGGCAGGTGCGGGCATTTTTCCTATTGAACAAAATTAAAGAATTTGAGGCTGCCCAATCCTCTGCTTCATCGATATCTTCTCTGGAAGCCCTTTTAGCGTTAAAAAATGAATACACTGATCTTCTTAAGGATAGGGCCGAATATTGTTGGGTTAAAACCCAGGCTAAGTATATCAATCATGGTGAGAAAGCTGGGAAACTGTTGGCCTTAAGGCTTCGCACATTAGAGGGTTCCAGGCTAATCCCGGCCTTGCAAACGCCCGACGGCTCCATTCAAGCTTCTCCTAAAGAAATTGTGCGGATTTTTGAGGACTATTATCGGGATCTCTATAATCTGCCTACATCTCCTGCATCCCCTAGACATAGCTGCATATCTGGCTGATATTGACATTCCGCAGCTGCTGCCGTCCTCATCAAGAGGGCCCTAACTATCCCAATCTCTCTCTCCGAGATAGAAAATGTCATTGCTTCCTTAGCTCTGGACAAGGCACCCGGCCGGATGGATTCCTGCCAATTTTTATAAGGTCTTTCGAAGAGCTTGCTCCGATGCTCCTTAAACTATATGAGCACCTTTTTTCTCCTCATATAGACCCCACGCTTCTTGAAGCTACCGATCTTGATTCTTAAGCCGGGCAAAGTCCCTACTGATCCAGCGAGTTATCGGCCTATTTCTCTTCAAAACTATGATATGAAAATTCTCTCTAAGATCTTGGCTGAGCGTGTGAAGGGGGTTTGGACCCACCTTCTCAGTCCAGAGCAGGTTGGTTTTGTACATTCTCAATCTCCATCGGACCATCTTAGAGCCCTCTCTCATATTTCTCAACATGCCAGTGCAGCTCCAGCTCCAATGGCTTTGGTTTCGCTTGATGCTGAGAAAGCCTTTGATCGGGTAGATTGGGTCTTTCTCTGGGCAGTGATGACTAGGATGGGGTTTCCGGCTTCTTTTCTCAAATGGATCCAGACTCTTTACAGGTGCCCCTCGGCTAAGATATATTGTAATGGGCTCTTTTCTTCGCAGTTCTGGTTATATACTGGTACCAGGCAAGGTTGTCCCCTCTCACCGTTCCTGTTTAATCTTTATCTAGAACCCCTTCTCGTCAAACTTACATCCTCTCCATTTGTTAAAGGGTGCTCTGTGCACCAGCCGGAATTAGTTCTCTCGGCATATGCAGATGACATTCTTCTGCACATTGCACATCCTGCTGAGTCTCTAAGGCATGTGTTGGATGTTATCAGGCACTATGGGGTCCTTTCCTGATATAAATTGAATATTTCCAAATCGGAGATTTTCCACTGAATGCTCATACATGTAAATTAGATCTTGCTAATTTTGGTATGAAGTGGTCTCCTAAGTCAATTAAATACTTAGGGATCCATTTCTCAACGGACCCTTCCCTACTTAGGAAGCTTAATTTGGACGATCTTAAAAGTCATATTCAGCAGGATCTGCAACGATGGACCGCTCTTCCCATTTCCGTCTGGGGCTGGATTAATATTATTAAATCGAATGTTCTTCCCCGCATCTTTTACCCTCTCAATTTATTAAATCTTTGGTTGCCTATTTCATACTTTCAGCAGTTCCATAGGATGTTTTCCAATTTTATCTGGCAGGGTAAGGGGGTTCGGCGCTCCTTTTTTAAGCTATCCCTACCCAAGGATAAGGGTGGTCTACGGCTTCCTAATTTGTTGTTTTACTACTGGGCGGCGCACCTGGCTAAACTGGGGAAGTGGTTGCAGGTCAACTCCGATCCCTCTTCCCCAATCTGGCTTCAAATTGAGAAGTCGATCCTGCGGGACCTGGAGTTGATCCCTATGCTATTTTTATACTCCCATTCCATACTTTTACAGTTGATAACTGACCATGCAGTTCTTCTTTTCTCAAGTCCCTTTCACAGTGTATGTTTCTTAAAATATTTCCAAAGGAGGATCTGAGTCAGCCGATTACGCTAATCCCAATATTAAGGTGGGAACTCCATGCTTACTCCCGACTGGCTTCCGCAGGTTAAAGAGGCTCGTCTAGAGTACTTTTATGGTCATGGGTCCTCCTCTCGTCCATTGACATCCTTGATAAATATGCTATCCCCAACGCTCAAAATCTTTAAGGTATACCAATTGAGACATCTTATTGCTAGCAAGTTTGGCACCCAATATAGGGAATCGGTAGTTCGTCCTTTTCTTTCTCAAGTGATAACTCTGCTTCCAAACCACATGCCATCTTGTTAATATATTCCTTTCTCTTGAATTACAAGGTCTCAGAGCCTGTGATGGGTTCTAAGATCTGGTCTTCCTTTTTCCGATTCTACTTCTGAATTGGTCTCGCCTTTGGAGGGATCTCCATAAGTTTCATACTCAGGACAGATTAAGGCTCACCCAATACTATATTGTGAGTAACATGTACTATACTCCTAAGAAGCTTTTCCAACTTAAAAAGCTTCCTCTCCCACTCTGCTCCAGGTATATGCAAAGTGAAGGGGATTCCTTCCATATTTTCTGGAGTTGTAACAGAGTCTCCCCTCTGTAGTCCTCTATTCAGGATAATTTGGATCCACTACTAGGTCTTTCTGGGTTCTTTACTCCTGAGGTCTGTATTTTGGGTGACTATGCCAGTGTTGATAGTGTAGAACACTGTTATCATATGGCGCTGATTGCCTCTGTGGTCAAGCGATTAGTTCTTAGGCATTGGACAGATCAGCTGACTTTGTCATACGCTGAATGGCTGAGTGAGCTTTCTGCATGCCTTAATGCCGAAAGATTGGCAGCCAGCTTGCACAATCGCATGGACCTGTTTCAGAAAAAGTGGGGTAAGTTGTATTCCTTATACCTCCACCAATGATCATTGACCTTCTCTCTGTGGCCTGCAATAATTTCTGATGTTCTTGTGATTTTGACAGGACTAGTTCTTGTATTGGGAGACTGAGGTTTGTTTGGATAGATCATTATGCTGTATATCCAGTTCTGATGTATTGTGAACCATGCACACTTTGGTTTGGGGGGAAGGAGGTGGGTGGGGGTTCTGGGGTGGGGAGGTTCCCCTTTTTTTTTGTTAGGGGAGGGATGGGGGTGGTTTTATGTTGCGCCATGTACTTTTTGTGACTGTTACTACTGTCATGTTGTGTGGTTTGTATTTTGGTTCTGAAAATCAATAAACTTAAATTTCAAAAAAAAAAAGCAAAGGACAGGCAGCAGACTTTTTAAATAAGTTAGGTACGAATGTCTGACAGTTGAAATATTGAGATACGACGAAATCCTGACAAAGCATGAATTGATAAGTTCCCCAACCTGACAACTTATCCATGGAGCTGCCACCATGATAGGATACTGTTCAAAGTAGTAAGGAGAGCTTCTGCAGTGAGACACTCCTCAAAAATAGCACAAGTTTGAATCCCAGCAGTCTTTGGTGCCAAACAGAAATGAATAGCCCAGAGGAGCAAGACACCCCCAGTCCACAGCAATCCACAATGCAGAAATAAATCAGCTGAGTACACACAAAAAGGTCACCTTTTAGTCTTGCTGTGACATTGTCTTCAGTCCGTTGGACTTCAGTGGTGATGCATGCAGATCCTTCAGGCCTAAAAGCAGCTGCTCAAGTGGTCTGTTTTGCAGGCAACAACAGTGTTTTTCCCTGCTGCTGTACTCTGTTCTTAGGTCCACTTCTAAATGATGTCTGCAGGGGTCCTGGTAGAGTGGTATGGGACATACCATACATGGGGTTTTCAAATGTTTTCCTGGAGGCAGCTACAGACAGTCTTCTTGTCGAGTGTCTTGATTTCCTCTTGATTAAGGGCTGAACTTTTCTAGTTTAGAACTGAACATATAGCTAGTTCGGTCTGTCGGCATTCCGGTTTTGGGGTTTTTGTTGTACAGGCTATTGTTTGCTGGGATTTCAATCACGTCAGGATTTCATACGGATCTCTTTTTAAATGCCCCTGGTTGAAAGCAGTAATTCTGTTTAGTTGGGAGGAAGAGCTCGCCTGCCGAGCCACTGAAATCACTGTCAGGAAGTGTACTTCACTGAAGTCCCTGTTCCCTGTCCATTGGTCAAACCCCAATAGCTACTGGTGGTGTGGTGCATTCATGGAAGTCATTCTGCACAAGCCAAGCACTGAGTTGAGAGTGCAAGCCTGGGACCACTTGGAGCAGTGGTCAAATGGAGTGTACCAATGATGAGCCCCTGGAGAGAGCTTTTCACCTTTGCCATGACCAGCCCAGGACCAGGGAAGAGATTATGATGAGTCGGACTTGGGATGGAGGACATTGGGACTGGGGGGGAGAGAACTGCAGCATCCTGCAATGACTGAGTAGTCCAGGAGGAAGAGAGACCATCACACTGCTGATCCACTCAAGGGGGAGCCTTAAGCAGAATGCTTGTTACCTCTGAGAGTACTTCCATCAACCAGCCACAGCTTGCTGCAGAGCATGCTGCCAGCTCAGTCTGAGAGCTATCCTCATCTTGTCTGAGTCCCAGCTGAATTTTTGGCTTATGCTGGTGACCATCTGGTACTGTGATTTGACAGTCGGTTGCACCATTTGGTTCCTGCTCCGGTACTGCCGTTCATTTCGCTGCTACCTGTCAGGAACACTTCAGACCAGCACCTCTGCCTTTTCACCAGTCTCAGTGAAGAGACCATCATCTCAGCCAGGTAATTTTTGTGTGGTAACCTGTGGTGGTAAATGTGTGGCACTGGTAAGCAGACACCGGACAGGCCTTGGTTTATTTGATATTGCATTGTGAGCTCACTTGAGTCTATGCTTTAATTTTATAAACATACAGTATAATATGAATACTAGCTCGCTTGTTTTGTCCCTTCTATGGGATGCTCATTTTCACAATATTTGAATTAATTAATTTATGTGACTCAGTAAGTAAAGTATCTTATTTGACATCGATCTGTGACTTCTATGACTATAACTAAGCATGAGTTAACCAGGGAAGGCATTTGCGCTGGAATGATCTAAACATCCATAGTTTATTGATAAGCAGAAATAGTGACCAAAATATATTTTGTAAATTAATTGATTTTAAATGATCTTATCTATTATCTAAAAATGTCCAGATTGGTAATAAAATCAGCTGCAATTAACTTACTAATTAGGGAGATATTTATGAATAGCATGAAAGGAACATGTTAACACACTAGTTAATAAAGTGGGTAAGAAAGTTAAATATTACAAAAATGATAAATGAGACCAGTGCACTGCTGCTCCAGCCAAGGGGAGCAAACTTGGGTCTCAAACTAAGGTACTGGCAGGGGTCATATGCATTTTTTTTTAACTGGTATTTATGCTCCTCTACTCCTGTGGCCCTCACATTCTGGGGAAGCCCCAGCCCCATCATCCTGGTGTCCACCAGCTGGTGCTATAGCTCCAGGGGTTACCCACCGGTGGGATCAGCAGAGGGGGCCCAAGGAATTGCGCCATGGCTAGCCAGGTGTGGGGCCTGCGGGCTCCCCCATCATTCTCAGAGAGCTATGTTTTTCCTGTTTTCTTTGTCCCTTTGTGGTAGCACAGCATACATTGATGCTTGTGATGGGACCGTGCACACTACCGCCCACAGCCCCGTCAACCATCTGCCATGTACCACCTCCCATGCAGTAGCAGCTCCATGGCTCCGAGCCCCAGCCTCCGCCAGGGGTCAGGCATGCATCGACCGCTGAACTCCCCAGAGATGGAGAGCAGTCCTTTGGATGCTAGATCTGTCTCCATCCCTGCCGATCCCCAGCAGCCCATGCTCATTCCAGAGTGCAGATTGCCAGCATAGTGTAAGGTAAGGCACCAGTGCTTCAGCTCTCAGCACCACCAGGCTAGGTGGACATATACATTTTAAATGTAACTTGCTTGGCTCCTTAGAAGGGATGGTACAGCACATATGACATTAGTACACTACCATTTACCCAGCATTTTTGTCACCAACAAATATGGCTACTTGCTGCTCTCCAAGTCTGATGCCTGAACACACATTAGTGGTTCAAATGTAATTGGAGATGGGATGGGGAGGCATTTGGGCTATCAAAAATGCTTATTGATATGCTAACAGTCTGTTATTTGTTATGATTCTCAATTTCCTCCATCCTCTTTCCACCCCTTATACCCTCCCCAGGTTGCATCTGTTAACAAGATGTGTCTGAGTCTCTATTGCTTGTCCAGGCCTAGATAAAACATTTCAACAAACAAATGAATGTATCTGAACAGAATTTATACTCTATGACTGGCCTTGTGTGTAAATATTAGTAAAGTTAAACATTCTTTATTGGATCTCTATACTATCTCAGAGATACTTCATGGCTTAAGAGTGGCCTCATTGCCATGACTCATGTCTTTTAACAGCTGATCCCTTGGGGTCATTTTAACCAAAGTAGGTTGCTGCCTTCTTGTAACAGGCTTTTGAGTTTGGTCACCTCTTTGAGATCTGGTTTGTCATCTTCATTCTTCTTTTCTTTTGATTTGGCCAGCCATGTCTACTCCATCTCCTGTAGTTATCTGTCCCCTTAATTTTAGTTTTGTTTAACATCCTTAATTGACAATGGCTGAGGGGTAGCCTGCTCTTTAGGGAGTTGGTCATCACCAGTCACTGGAGGCATGGATGGTTTTACAACCTCTGGCACTCTGTTCTTTACACCCTAAATAATGTTACTCTGGCTTTACTGTTTTAACATTTCCAAGAATTATTTAAAGATAATTATGATGAACTACACATTTTGGTGGCCTAACTTTGCAGTTGTCAGGCCCGGTATAATGCTGGCAGCCTTACTGTAAAGTAATATCTTATAGGGCCTATGACTGAAGTTGCTGCTGCTGTCAATTCCTCCCATGAAAACCAACCAGTTATGTTCCTAAGTGTGGTAAAGTATTACTTTTATTATTATGAAATAAGAAGCTTGTTATGCAATTACACCAGAAATGCAGTATCCAGGTGCTGGCAACTGTAAAGTTAGGCCACCACAATGTGTAGTTAGCTATTACGATCTTTTCTTGGAAATGAGTGAAGGCTGCCAGAGGAACGTTATTAATTTCGTGTTATTCATCACTATTGTGGTTGTTTGAGCAAAGCTCCAATAGGGACATTAATTATCTAATCTAATTCACCAGAAATGTGGGCTTTGGCCATTGGTCGTAGAGTGAGAGAAGTGCTATCTTCCTCTACTGATTTTTTTAGCTGCTGATAATATATCTTTGATATCAGTGCTAGTACGGAGTCTTTTATTTAGCAGCATGACTTTGGAGCCTTGGCAGTGTTCTGTGTCATTTCATTTTCCTAAATGAGCACTTAATGCATAGTAATAATATAAATAATACCTTATAGGGCCTATGACTAAAGTTGCCGCTGCTGTTAATGCTGCCCATGAAAAACAGGTGCTGTGTTGTGTGAATGGACATCTGTGGGACTGGCTACCTTGATGTGGTACACAGGCTTGTCACAAAGCAATATTGTAACTAAATGCCAGTCTGTCAGTTTGACAGCTGTCGGTGGTGTAGCTAGTGGTGTGGTGGTATGCACCAGAGAATAAGACATGTGTTGGGTGAGCAGGTATGAACATGGCACGGACAGTGGGTGTAGGGGTAGCTAGCTTGAGCAATGGGGGGGGTAGCAGTGAGACCACTTGGTGTGCAGATCTGAAATTCCTGGCTACACCCATCTTCAGGGGTGCCCAATCCCCCTGTCAGTATGTGTAAACCCCACCCCCAAGATTGTGTGGCACACTGGGATCCCACCCTAGAGTGCCTCACTGTATTCAGAAGCCGACTGCATTGGCATTTTTGGGGCCCTGCTCGCCCCCATTGTGAGCCACACTGGGTGCCCACCCTAGTGTGGCACATATCATGCCCCCAAAATCATGGGGCACACTGGGAGCCCAGCCCAGTGTGCCCAACATTGTTTCATACACCTGTAAAAAAAAAAAAGTCTGGGATGTTTTTTTATTTTTTATTTTTTAATTTTACCTGAACAAATGAAAATGGTCCTTCCCTGTTGGAGGCCTCCTACCCCAACCTGCACCCACCCTCTGCGCATCCCACCTCCCCACACCCCCCTCAACCCATACTTACTTGTGGAGGTCTGGTGCCGCAATCTTCAGTGGAGCGGGAACAAGTCTGCACTCTTCAAAGCTGACCACAAACTGAAGAAATGCTGTTAAGCTGTATAATGGCATCAATGGGGGAGGTTTCCACCTTGGTGGCTATTGCAGCCATTTTTTTGACTTTTGACTCCAGATTTTCAACATGGGGTTCTTGGGACCCCACCTCATGAAATCAATCACTGTGATTTCATTATTCGGCCCTGAAAGGTGATTTCAAGGTCACTGTGTGGAATCACCTTTCAAGACTGATTACTGAAACAACAGTGCCACTGTTCATGATGTGGTCTCCCAAACAGCCTATGTTGCAAATTTGGTGAAAAAATTACAAAACATGACTGTTACCAGCATGCATTGCGCACTGTACACACATGCTCGTACCTTTGACAATTTTTAATATTTTTGCTCCAGCTTTTCAACATTGTAATATTTTCACACCTCTTTATGAACAGTACAGCTGGCATTTTTCACATTCTGCCTGAAATGTGTTTTCACACATCTTGTGCACAGTGTGTGGTCACTGTGAGATATTAACATTCGGGACAGATTAAGAAAACCATAGTGTCACTGTTCATGAGCAGAGGTCCCAAAAAGGCCTATGTTAAAAATGTCATGAAAAATTCCAAAACATGACTGTTATGAGCATGCAATGCACAGTTTCCTCGCGTGCACATAACTTTCGAGAATTTTTTAATATTTTCACTCCAGATTTTTAACATTGCCATCTCTTCACACCTCCTTATGAATGGTGCAGTCGCCACGTTCATCAGCGGAGGTCCCAAAATGCATATGTTGAACATTTGGTTAAAAACATCCCCAAAATAATTGTGTTACGAGCATCTGTTTCCCACTTTCCATGCACGCTTCATGACATCACCACTTTTCCATAGTTTCACTTCAGATTTTCAACATTGCCATTTTTGTACACCTCCCCATGAACAGTACAGCTGTAATTTTTCACATTCTATCTGAAATGTGTTTTCCCACCTGTGGCACCAAATCGTGCAGTTGCTGTGCAAAATCTCCTTTCAGCCAACAAACTGATAGTGCCAGTGTTCATGAAGTAGGGTCACAGAAAGCCCATATTCAACATTTGAAGTGAAAATAACCAACAAACACCTGGGGTATTAGGGTTTCCAAATGTAATGGCCCACCCTGTAGAGACTAACAGGTGTCAGGGGTGTGACTTTGGATTTTCTGCTGTAATGCTCATACCATTCCACCCCCAGCCTGCAAAGGTTGACAGGCATTGAGGTGTGCCTTGGACTCTTTGTCCCCAAAGTTCACCCCATTCTCCTAGAGTGCACCCATCTCACTGTATTTCCTTATGGCATGGGGTGAGCATATGGCCTGAAGACCCCAAAGCACATCGTGACACGTGTCGGTGTCTACAGCATATGGTGAGGTGCAATGGCATGAGCGTTATGGCCAGTGAACCAAAGGCACACCTTACTGCCTGTCAGTCTCTGTAGGGTTGGGGTCAGGTTGGTGTCAGTTCAATACTTCAGTGTTATTCCTATTATGCATCTAATGTCTGCACTACCAATGCCAGCAAGACAACATTCGGCATTGACAAATGCTTGTTTTTTGAAAGGTTTGACCATGTCAGTTCCAACAAGTACCAGTTTTGCTGCTGCAACTAGTGCTGGTAGAGGAGCAGTCAGAACAGGGAATGGAAGTCATAGTGGTAAGCAGGGGCTGCATCTGAAAGGAGGGCTAGGGTTAGGACTGGGCATGAGATAGTAAATTCAAAGAAACTAATTCTTCATTAGTCCCCAGATGACCACTGATTGCACTTATACTGCATGCAGCTTTCCCAGCCAGTCACCCAGTGCATCTAGTGATTAAACCACACTGAGCTATCCAGAAGCAGAGCATTATCCCCCTCTATGAGAAATTTGCATGACATATAAGTAAAAACATCACCAAGACTGCTACAGTATATAGATAGATCTGGTATAGTAATACACACACTGAAATTAAGTAATTTTGCTTTTGTCTGGTGATGAGCAGTGATTTGAGCTGCAAATGCACTTAAAGGAGAAGACTCCTATATATTTATGATTTGGATATGTCTGATGTATTTATTATACATTACATCAAGTACTGTACATGTATCAATAAGAGACCAGTCATGTCTTCTGTTGCAACACATATCTAGAGTCTGAGACTGTGACACAAGGTAGTAAAGTGTCAAGCAAGCCTCCATTTTCATGCAAATTAGTTACTTGTAATACAGTCCCTCCCATTCCTTGATGTCACTGCAGCAACAGTGCAGAAGAAGACATAAGGTTATCAATGCTGTCTATCCTGATTTTAGTTTAAGTTTGCAATGGCTTAAGACAGTTCTGTCATGCAACTCACTCAGGGAGCAGTGCTTGAAGCCTTAATACTGTATGTGTAGAGCAAATAATTGATATAATAGAATTTCATCCACAGGAAACAAAATATGTTACTTTGTACTGCTCTTTTCTCTCTTTGAGACAGTTGTACCATGTTGTGGAGAGCAGTAGACTGAATCAGTCAATCAAGCAGTCAATCAAGCAGTCTTTCAGTCAATCTGTATTGGAACAGGCGAACACCCTTGAGAAGATCCATTTACAAGGTGGGCCTAAGCAGTTTCCCAAAGGATCACACAAGACTGAATCCCTCCTTTGCACAAATGATATACACCCACTTTCAGCAACCTGAAAGTGGAGAGCTAGATCACTTACTTTATAAAGTGCATTGTTTTACATTTCAGATGCTCCTTAAATCTGAGTTTCTGACTGGAAACACCAAGATGCACAGAATGCATATGACATGAGAGGAATGAGCTAAGCATATACTGAGTACTACAAACATTGACACTGATTAGTTTCTTTACCTGCAACAGCTGAACTTAGTGTAGCATCTGATTTGTCAGGGACATCCTACTTCAAATACTGGCAGTACATACCGGGGTGGGGGCTGCCACAGCTTGTCCTTAGTACCTTCAAAGGGAAGTGCTGTAGCTCTCACCTCACTGCTAATGATTTATAATCAGAATGGGGCCACTTTTAAAGTCATGGATATGAGGGGCAATCACAGTTCCCAGGGAGGTTAGGGGAGCTTGTTATGGGTTAGAGCATAAGGGAATCTAGTAGGATTTGAAACAGAATCCCCCAGTTCTTGTGCCTGTGCTTTAACCACTAGATTACCCTTCTTCCATATGCTGCAGCTGATGCTTTTCTGGTAACCTATTCCTTGCTATAGCTGAACTCTTTATTGCCTTACAGTAGCATCCAATCACTGACCACCTAGTTATTAGAAAAATGGGCATATTTGCAAGATTGTTTCTCACTGCTGGTATCAATCAAAACAGAGACTACTAACACACACAGAACATAATATAACAGCTGTATAATACCACCTACAACTCTTGTTGCACCCAGAGTCATTTATTGGGTAAACTGTTTTTGCTAACAGAAGCAGTAACACAACACATACAGGCACATCCTTATATGAATACTGTATATACCTCAAATCAGTGCTGCATCACACTTATATGGTCCTAGTCCCTATTAGACCTGCACTTCAGGATGTGCACAACACTGTAAGGGTTCCTCCATTACTCAAGTGGGGAACCAAACATTGTGGGTTTGTTTTTCTGGTGGAACTGCATTTAGTGCAGCACCATTATCTGTTGCTCTGGTGACATCATCCTCCAGCAACATTGATGGTAAAATGGAGGACAAACACATTGATAACTTCTGGGGGCTGTATATTTTTATTTATAATCTAGATTTAGACAGCAATAGGACTGCTTGCAACTGGAGGAGGCACACAACAGTTACATTTAAGGAGTTGGTAAAATATTGGTGTGAAACTATGGGAGACTTCCCTTTAGAGTTTTGAATGAGTTCTAAGTGAATTGTACATTCCATTTTGCAATGCATTTTGTAACAGGCACTGCATCAGCAATGCATTCATCTTTGCAAATGAACATTTTAAGAAGTCAATTTGAATCACGTTGTCTCATCTGGGTGGCAATGATTTGGGACTGCAGTGCAAAGTCAGATAAATGCAGCCTGTATTTTAGCTATTTGAGTGATTTTTAGAGCTGCAGTGGGCGGAGCTCTGCAGACTCTTCTTACTATGAGAAAATGACTCTCACTTTCCTTGTGAACAAACAACATGTTGGAGTGACAACACAGTTGCCTCCACATCTGTGAAGTACTCCACTTGCTGTCTCTATCGGCAGTTGCACTGCACTTGTTTTTTCCCCGAGGTCACAGCAAACTGTACTGTGTTGCTCCATGATTGCTGAAATACATAACCCTCATCTGGACCCTCCCTCTTACCACCCCCTCCTGGAAACATAATAGTGACACTGGGGGTGCCCAATTTCCCAAAGCATTGATCACAAATCCTTTGACTGCCCTTTATCCTCTCATCCACTGCCATGCATACATGTTTTTTCTTTCTTTTTTTAAATATTTATAGTTTCCTCCCTCACCCAGTTCTCCTTCTCAGCAACCACCACTCCACACTCCCTGCCCCAGAAACATAATGCCCAATCCCCCAGTGTCCCTATCACAAATCCTCTAACTGCCCACCCCCAGCCACTACAGCACATGCACGGTTATTTGTGGGATTTTTCTTTTTTTCTTTTTTATATTTATAGTTTCTGCCCCCACACTCAACCCTCCCTCTCAGCACCTACCATCCCACTCCCCCCAGAAATGTAACAGTGGTTCTGGGGGGTGCCCAAATCCCAGTGCAGGAATCCTCATTGGTTTCTTTTTTTTTTAACATGTAAACCAAAAAAAGTCAATTGACATCTTTTGCACCATTACACTGTCCCCACCTGACCCGCTCACTAAGCACCCACCACTCCATCCCCAAACCCTTACGTACTGATCAAAGGTCCAACAACACAATCCTCTCTGGACTGCAGACACGTCTTCAGTCTTCAAAGCTGAACTGATTGGGTTGTTGCTTTCCCCGGACTGATTCAGTTCTTTATATTGTGATTATTTTACTTTTGAATTACTGTTTAAAATGTTATACTTGACATTTTAATGTTTTTAATGCTAATGTGCACAATGCTATGATCTAATTTTGGAACAGTGTTTAACAAATAAAAATTACTTGCTTGCTTGCTGGACCATGAATTGAGGAAACAGGTATGCAGCTCAATGTATTTCAATGGAGTTTTAAACTTAGTGCCATAACTTGGCCATTTTTGTATATTTTTGTTCAAAAATTTCAACTTGCATTATTTGGTACCCACCTCATAAACAAAGGCACTGTAATTAGGCAGATCTGTCCTGAAAGTCATTTTCATGATCTCTGCACAAAAATCATCTTTTGGGCAGGAGCAGAATATGTTCTTT
Source organism: Neoceratodus forsteri (assembly GCA_016271365.2). Lineage (NCBI taxonomy): Eukaryota > Metazoa > Chordata > Ceratodontiformes > Ceratodontidae > Neoceratodus > Neoceratodus forsteri. The sequence goes on along the minus strand of CM057452.1, from coordinate 1,705,129,397 downwards.
GCTCTTGTTCATGACATTGGGCCTTAAGAAAGTTATGTTGAAAATTTGGTGTAGAAATATAAAAAAACAACAGAGTTATGAGCCTACATTGAATTTTGCAAACACAGGCTCCTAACTTTAGTGATTTTTAATATTTTCCCCCAAATTCACAGCTTAGACATATGTTTTCAGTGCCTCAAGAGTGTAACATCTGTCATTTTTCAAATCTTGGCCAAAAAAGTTTTTTACATCCTGAAAGGTGATTTTTGCTGTCCCTGCATGAAATCACCTTTCTGACAGGAGATGAACATTTTGTCTGCCCTTTTTCATGATGTGGGGTCATAAGAAGGCCATGTTCTAAATTTGGTGTAAAAATAATAAAAAAACTAAGTTATGAGGCTATGTTGAATTTTGCACATGCAGGTTCATTAGTTTGGTAATATTCAATATTTTTACCCCAAATTTTCAGAAAAGCCATTGCTTTATAGCATGTCATGAATGTGACAGCTGTCATTTTTCAACTCTTGCCCAAAATGTTTTTTTTTTTGCATCCAGAAAGTTGATTTCACAGTCCCTCTGTGAAATCACCTTTAGACCAGAACTTGAACATTTTCTCTGCCCTTTATAGGGCAGGATCATAACAAAGCTATGCTGAAAATTCACAAAAAAAAAATTATGAGCCTACGTTACATTTTGTTAATGCAGGCTTGTAACTTTGGTAATTTTCAATATTTTTACCCCAAATTCCTCCCATGCAGCCCTATCTACTCTGGCCAGAGTTTGTTCAGTTAGCCATCACAGTGACAGTACATTGATATAGTCTGGTATATATAGATAAAGCAGTTTGCAGTTGAGTTACAGCAGATGGCTGATTGCCAAGGAGGGGAACAGAGGGCTTTGCCAGTCACCAATGTGGGATGGGGGTTTGTGTTTTTTTTTGTTGTAGTGGAATGTGCCACTTAGACACCAGGGATTTATTTATTTATTTAGTTAGTTTTTCTGTACCGGGTAGGTGAGCTAGACAAATACAATGCCTATTTTCAGACATGACACAGGAGAAGTACACACAATAAATAAACGTTGTTACGTAGACTCATAAGTGTATAGAAAAACAGTACAGAAATTACAAGACCTTTGTCAACAATTTGAGCAACATAGAGTTACAGCTGGAGTTACAAATTACAGAGAGGCAGACATGAGGCACAAATTAATTTGACAAAAATAGGAGTCAGTTACAGAAGCAGTCATCCAATGGCAGGAGAAAGCTGTAAAACTAATTATTAAAACTAGGTGAGTCTGATAGAACCTGAGATTCTGTGGGAGTGAATTCTAGCAGTTAGGGGGAAAGACTGAACAAGACTGCTGTCCCATTTCTGAAATGCATTTCAGTATGACCAGTAATGGCATGCCTTTGGACCAAAAGGGGTATGCCTGCTCAGTTTGTTTGAACATGCTAGCAAGAGTAACATGTATACCTATTCTGATAATTTTGTCAATAGTGCAGTGAATGGTGAGGTGACAACATGAGGATGGAGAGAGACAACCTAAGCTTGAGTAAAGGGAGCAGTGGTGGGTCAGCCAGGCACAGATAGGGCAAAGTGACATATATTATTGTAGCAGATATTTCATGTATTTATTAAAATATGTGTTAGCCTCAAAGAAAGATACCAAACCATAGATGACACATGGCCACAGGACACTTTGGGCTATAGCCAGCCTAGTGTCTGGAGTCAGATAATACCTAATTGAATAAGCAAGTTTTAGCTTCAGGTTTACCATCTTACAGACTGTTGATATATGCAGGCTAAAATCAAAGGAAGGGTCCAAGGTGATGCCAAGGTATTTGAAGGAGTCAACAGAAGTAACGGGTGGGGGAGCCATCAGAACAATAAATAGCTATGGCAGAGGAGCTAGCCCTAACTCTAAGTGCAGAACCAAAAAGCATAAAGTGGGTTTTACTAGTGTTCTGGACAACAAAAAATAAAAAAGTAAGCACCCAGACTGAGAGAAATCATCTCTGATGAAGGCTGGTGTTTGCCAGACAAAACATAAGATGTGATTTTCTCCTGGTCTGTTCACCATTTTGGTAACAAGCCAATATTTTGCACTAAATATTTTACACAAAATAAAATGTGATTATATATTTGTAACTGCTCTGCTCTGGTCTGGGTGGTTACTTTTTTAGTTTTTGTTTGACTGCATTTGGTATAGCACCAGTCCACACTCAGTGCAGCTCTTCCCCTTTAATTGTGTTCAGAAGAATCTGTTATAAGATAACCATAACTGAACATTCCCGAAATCCACATTAAGCCTCAAGTTGACAATCAGTATATTCTTTGAGCTATCATAGAGTACCATGTCATCTGCATAGAGCAGGGTGGAGCAAGAGGAAGTGGTTTTAGGCAGATTTTTGATAAATAATGTAAAGAGCAATGGACCAAGTATAGATTCTTGCAGAATATCAATGTTAATTATATTTACAAACTGCTGCCACTCACTAAGGTAGCTCAAGAACAAGGTAATAGCAGAGGATGAGAAACCAAGGCTATACAATTTGGATGTAAGAAGGGAGTGGTCAACAAGGTCAAAACCCTTGGTTAGGTCAATGAAAAGAACCCCAGTGAACATATCTTTGTCCACTGTAACTTTAACATAATTTGTAAATTGGATGAGGGCAGTAGATGTGCTATGATCTTGCCTAAATCCTTGCTATGCTGGGGACAATAGATTGCATTTTTGCAGATTTCGTAGGTTTCATAGGTTTATACGGGCCGAGGGTAAATAAGTCTACCCTATTAGGCTCGCCATCCTTTACTATAGTTTAAAAAAGGAATTTACAGATGCTGTACTACTTGAGAAGCAACAAGTTTCTCAAGTAACTACATAAAAAATAAAGTTTCTCCAGTAACTTATCTAGCACAGACAGGATTGCTATAGGACAGTAGTTTTCCATGCATTTTGTATCTCATTTTTGTATGGACCGGCATCACTTTGGCAACATTCCACAGCCTAGGCACTACCCCAGAGGAGAGGGACAGGTTAAATAATCTAGTTTCAGGAGCAGCTAGCCAAGGGGCAGCAGTTGTAAGTAACCTTGGTACAACGCCATCATAACTAGCACTATCATATGTAGATAAAGACCTCATGAGGCACAATACCTCTCTTTGAGTGACAGTTCTATGAATAAAAGGGGGGGACTAGGGGGATTCACAAAACAATCGGAAGGTGCAAAACCTTCCTTAAGTCCCCAAAATTTCCGTAGCTGTGGAGAAAAAGGAGAACTTGCTTTGAGTGCTATACACAAAACATCCACAACTGTGGAAAAAATGCACTGAGGACTGTGGAAGGAAGTGCAGGTACGGAAGTTCATGAGGAAAAAAAGCCATTGAAAAGCATGGTATATCCCCTTAGAGGCTATTCACAACCAGTGTTTTTCCACAGTTGGGGAAAAAATGTTGCACACATGCTGCACCGCAAAGAGTGAGGTGTAACTCTCCCTGAGCAAAGTGCAGTGTACCGACAATTGAGATACAATTATTGTGGAGGTACAGCCACAAGTAATAACAAACCTATAGTAGTATCAGTTGTTACAACAAAAACAGTACACATTTTCATTGAAATACAACAAACTACAACCACTAGACCCAGTGCAGCCCATAAAGGAGCACCACAGGCAGTAGAGGCAGAGCTGGTAGCAGCCTGCAGTGAGTGCTACTGAAGCAGACAACATAAACACTCCAGAGAGTGACAACCATCAGTTTTACCAACACTTGCAAACAGCCACTGTGGTGCATGGCCCCTCTGGTACCAGAGGTGCTGGAGTGGTCTCACTTGAGGGACTGGCAGCTGGTCTCTCTGTGAGTACTTACTGCTGCATCTATGGCAAGACTGTGAAAGTCTGCTGCTCCAGTCCATATGGATCACCTGTTGTTGTGGCTGCTGAGCTTTTTCCTCAGCTAAGGAATGAATGTTAGGGAGATTTCAGCACTTGTGGACTTCTGTGACTTGCCTGTTTTATGAATTTCTGCAACTGCGGAAATTTTCTTTGTGAATATGGTGCAACTAGATTTCCATAGTGCTGCAAGCCATTTTTTCTGCAGCTACAGAAATGTTGGCTCTCTTATTGAATCCAGTCCTGGCTGTTCAACAGGAGTTCTTAGATCGGTGACTCAGTGGCTGATTTTTGTATATTTGGAGAGATCTGAGAAATGAGAGTTGAAAGCATTTGCAATAGTTAACAAATTATTACAATTAGTACCATCCAACACCATATCAAATATAGTGGGACTGTAGGAACAGAACTAATTTGATTAAAATATTTTATTATAATATTATATTACCGGCCTATTTCTATACTATCCATCCTCTCTAAATTACTTGAAAAAATTGTCAACATCCAACTTCGAGAACATTTGGATTCACAAAAGTTGCTAAACCCGGCTCAGTCCAGCTTCAGAGCCAAACACAGTACAGTATCGGCTCTTGCCAAAGTAACTACAGACTGGCAAATGGCCTTGGACTCTAATAAGCATGTATTTGCCCTCTTCCTTGATCTAAGTAAGGCCTTCGATACTGTGGATCATACCATCATGCTTTCTGCACTTAGTAACATCGGACTTGATAGTTCTGCCATTAAATGGTTCACCAGCTACCTAACCGATAGGTTACAACAAGTCAAAGCCATAGGAGATCTGTCCCCACAAAAATCATTGTTACGAGGAGTCCCACAAGGCTCCATCCTGGGCCCTATCCTCTTTGCAATATACATCAATAATCTGGACTCGCAGCTGGGCACAGCAAATGTGCACTTATTCGCAGATGATACTGTACTCTATACCACAAATTGATTCTTGGATCTGGCCCATGAGTACTTACAGAAAGACTTTGTCACCCTCCAATACAACCTTCTCACTCATAAGCTCCTCCTCAATGCCAAAAAGACTAAAGCAATGATTCACTCACCAAAGTCTACTTCCGGATGTCCACATATCACACAGATCCAAACACTCTTAGATGAACCCCCTGAAGTAGTTGATACCTTTAAATACCTAGGGTTCTGACTGGATAACAAGCTCAACTTTCTGTGCCACTTAAATGAAACCTCGAAGAAACTAAGACAGCGATTAGGTTTATTCTATCGCATTAAACACCTACTCACATTAGAAGCCAGAATGAGACTAGTACAAACTACATTCCTCCCTATACTGGACTACGCTGACTTCCTTTACAGTCATTGCCCATCAATGATGCTAAACAAACTGGACACCCTTTACCACCGGGCTTTAAGATTTATCTTAAATCTACCCTGTAGTACACATCACTGTCATCTATACCAGGTTTCAGGGTGGACCTCACTCTCAACTAGAAGAAAAAGAAATGCTCTCCTCTGTTTTTTTTAGAGCATTATCTGATAACCTCCCTGCACACATCTCAAACATCTTCAAACAGGCTAAAGGTTCATATGGCCTGAGACGCTTCTCCTTAATCTGCTTCCAGATTCCTAGAGTGAAAACTACCCTTGGCTCAGCAGCAATCAACTTCTCACTTCCATCACTTTGGAACACTATGCAAGACTCATTAAAATTATCCTCACTTCCAAGCATTTTCACACTCAAAGCTCTATTAATGGATTATCTGAAGGAATCATGCAACTGTTTCAGATGCCGATAACCCCTAAGCCCCGGGTGCCACTCTCAAATCCTACGCCTAAGTATCTCATCCACCCCACATTCCTAACAACAGAAACAAGTCTAGTTCCCTTAATCCAAGATGGCCCTGCCTATTCTCTACCTTTTACCTATTCTGGCCTCCCTTTTGGCTGCCTACCCTTTCACCCCAGTTTCTACCCTATTCCTTAATACCTCCTTATTTTTTATCATTTAGGTATGAGCTCTTACTTAGCGGAGGCTATATGGGATTGTTGTCTCTTCTCATTTCAATAAAGCTTATCATTATGTACCTTTGCATGTTAATTATGTTGACCGGTTTGTATGGGCCCATATTGACCGGCACCATTGTCCACCATAATTGTAATCTTATGAAGTGTACTGTATTGTATTATTGCCCAGGATCACCTTGAAAATGAGCTTGCTCAATGGTGTTTATGCCTGGTTAAATAAAGTGATTGATTGATTGATTGATATTCTTAATTGTTATTCTGTATCCTTATATTGGCTTAATTATTAAGTACTATAAATGTTTCTGGTCAAGTTAATGTCTGAATGAATGTTTAAAATGAGGGCAATGCTGCTTAAGGCTTGAATAATGAAATGGAGGAATGATGCCATGAAAAGGGAATACAGCATACCTAGTCAACCCCAAGAGAAAAAAAGCTGTTTCAGGATAGTCTGTTTAAATTGAATGGCCTCTTCCAATTAGTAGCAGAAGAGCTGGAAACTTGACATAATTTACAATCTTGTTTTTCAGTACTAGCCTGAGCAAATCTCAGAGGTTAACATAGATTTAGAATGGCTTTAAGAAATTAACACTTTTATTTATAGGAAATATACAAAAACTCTGATACAGTTCAAAATTATACAGCTTATTGGAAATGCATTTACCTGTCCAGTAAGTACATTTTAAACCTATCAACAAAGTGCATTGTGAGCTATTTACAAAAATCTGTAGCCCCAAAACTATTTAAAATATACTGATGAGTTTGGTGACTATAGTAACCTGACCTTCCACCTTTTCAATGAAATGAGAGTTGAAGTGTTTATCTAATAGAAACAACTAATTGGGTGGATTATAAGCCTCTGGATAGCACATGAAGTCATGGTTCATTCACCTTAAACAAAGGAGATCCCTGTCTTAAAGAAGTCTGCTACATTTATACAGTTCCTAATTACAGCAGGTATGCCAAACTAACATCATTTTAAACAGGAACAAACATACTTCTGAAATCTGTAAATACTTTTTAGATATCTATACAGGAAAAAGTTTTATAATGTTTTTATAAATTATAGATTTTATATTAGGATTGAAACCACCATCATGTTTGGTCTCAAATTAATCCTCTCTTTAAGTTGCATCTAGAAATGTGAATTTTATATATGTACAAAAGTGCACATAGATGCAAGAAAGACAAGTTGTTTTATATCAAAAATACTTTTTGAAGATGAGGTCATAGTGAGGAAAAAATGGCTTAGGAGGGGCTAACAGTAACACCCTCAAAGAGTACTCAGACCAATCATAACTTGATGGTGATGTCGCCCAGTAAGTGGGACATAAATGGGATGCTGGCAAAGCCATCCCAGAACTGTTTAATTCTTTGGTGAGTGAAGACCTGTGTTGGATGTTCTGACAATTTTGGATGAGCTTGGACTTGTACTAGGCCAAAAGCCTGAAGCCACACCTGCTTGGAACATTATTTGGTCTTTGACATTGCCACTGCAAGGGGGTACTAAACCAGCTGCTGCAACTGACAGTTACAGAAAGGACTTTCTTCCAGTATTGGATTAAACAAGTCCTATGTTTTGTATACTGAGAATTTGGACTAAAAGTAATGTTTTGGAATTTCTGTTACATAGAAACATAGAAATATATAATTTGATGGCAGATAAGGACTGCTTGGCCCACCTAGTCTGCTCATTTTCCTACCTAACAGATAAGCTGCAGATCCTAGTTAACCAACAACTTACTTGCTCCTACCCCCCACTAGGACTGCCCTATGTCTGTCCCATGCATTCTTGAAAACCCCCACTGTTCTTGACTCCATGACCTCCTCAGGGAGGCTGTTCCATGTATCCACAACCCTTTCTGTGAAAAAATACTTCCTCACATTACCTCTGAGCTGTCCCCCCATCTTCAAATTGTGCCCCCTTGTTCTTGCACATCTCTTTTTCTGAAATATGCCATCCTCTTGGACTTTGCTGATTCCCTTGAAGCACTTGAAAGTTTCTATCATGCTCCCTCTCTCCCTTCTTTCCTCAAGGGTATACATATTAAACTCCTTTAGTCTTTCTTCGTATGTCTTCTGGTGCAGACCCTGCACCATTTTGGTTGCGCTCCTCTGGACAGCCTCCACTCTGTTTATGTCTTTGGGGAGATGGGGTCTCCAGAACTGCACACAGCACTCCAGATGGGGTCTCACCAACTGCCTGTGCAGAGAGATAACTTCCTGTTTGCTACTATTGATGCCTCTCCCTATGCATACCAGTATCCCCCCAGCCTTCCTTACTGCATTCTCACATTGCTTGCCCACCTTTAGGTCATCTGATATAATTACCCCAGGTCCCTTTCCATTTTTGCTGTTGTCAGTATCTCACCCTCCATTGTGTACTCTTCCACTGGGTTTTTGTTTCCCAGGTGCATTACCTTGCACTTCTTTGCATTGAATCTGAGCTGCCATACATTTGACCATTCCTCCAACCTTGCTAAGTCCTTCTTATCCTTTCCACTCCATCTGGTGTATCAACCCTGTTGCAGATCTTTGTGTTGTCTGCAAAGAGACATACTTTTCTTCCAGTTCCTCTGCAATGTCACTTATAAAGACATTAAAAGGACCGGTCCCAGTACTGAACCCTCGCGGTACCCGCTAGTAATCCTCCTTTCTTCACTGTGGACTCCATTTACTACTACCCTTTGCGTCCTGTTGTCTAGCCAATTTTTTATCCAGGCTACCACCCTGGGACCCACTCCAAGGCTGGCTAACTTGTGTATTAATCTTTTGTGTGGGACTGTATCAAATGCTTTGCTAAAATCTAGGTAAGCCATGTCCACAGTCCCTCCCTGGTCTACTACTTTGGTCACCCAGTCAAAGAAATCTATTAGATTTGTCTGACATGACCTTCCCATTGTGAATCCATGCTGCCTTGTGTCCAGTGCCCCACTGGCCTCTAGGTACTCAACATTCCTTTCCTTCAGAAGTGATTCCATCATTTTTCCTACCACTGAGGTCAAACTAACTGGTCTGTAGTTTCCTGTCTCTGTCCTGCTCCCACTTTTGTGAAGAGGAATCACATCTGCCCTCCTCCAGTTCTCAGATACCACCCCATCCTCCTATAATTTGTTAAAGAGAGTAGTCAGCAGTGTCATTAGTTCAACCCTTAGTTCTTTTAGAATTCATGGGTGAATCCCATCAGGCTCCATTGCTTTGTCCACCTTCAATCTTATTAGTTCTTTCCGAACCTTTTCTTCTGTAAATGGACTGGTATCAACCCCCGTCTTCAGAGTGTTTCTCTTGTTTGATTTAGCTACCTCCCCCTCCTCTTCCTTTGTGAATACTGAGCAGAAATATTTGTTCAGAAACATAGAAACATAGAAACATAGAAGTTGACGGCAGATAAGGACCGCAAGGCCCATCCAGTCTGCCCATTTCTTTTTCTACCTTATAAATGTGCCATCGGCCTTTGCTCTGTCAGTGACCTATCTATTCATAGTCATTTGTATTGCTCCCTTATGCCTATCCCATGCCTGTTTGAAGCCCTGCACTGTATTCATAGCCACCACTTCTTGTGGTAAGCCATTCCATGCATCTACCACCCTTTCTGTGAAAAAGAATTTCACATTCCCCTTAATCGGCCTCCTCTAATCTCATGCTGTGTCCTCTTGTCCTGCTATTTTTCTTATATTTAAACATGTTAGACTCTTTCACCTTGTTTATGCCCTATAAGGTGTTTAAATGTCTCGATCATATCACCTCTCTCCTCCTTTGCTCAAGGGTATACATATTGAGCTCCGTTAATCTGTCCTTATATGTCTTCTGATGCAGTCCCTGCACCATTTTGGTTGCCCTTCTCTGGACTGCCTCAATTTGGTTAATGTCCTTGTGAAGGTGTGGCCTCCAATACTGCACGCGGTACTCCAGATGGGGCTTAACCAATGTCTTGTACAGAGGGATTATTACCTCCCTCTTACGACTTGTGATACCCCTACTAATACACCCTAACACCCCCCTAGCCTTACCTACTGCTTTAGAGGTCTGCTTGGATGATTTTAGGTCATCAGTGATGATGATGCCCAAGTCTCTTTCTTCCTTTGTGACTGCTAGCAACTCCTCCCAGCCTATAAGTGGCTTCAGGGTTTCTCTTCCTATGTGCATGATTTTGCACTTTGCATTAAATCCCAGTTGCCACTCTTCTGACCATTCTGCTAGTTTATCCAGATCTCTTCTCATTCTGCCCACCCCATCTGGATTATCTACTCTGTTGCAGATCTTGGTGTCATCTGCAAACAGACAAGCCTTACCCTCTAGTCCATCTAAGAGGTCACTAATGAAGATGTTGAATAGGACTGGCCCCAGGGACTGATCCCTGAGGTACCCCACTTGTGACTTGCATCTCTTCTGACTGTATACCATTTACCACCACTCTCTGTTTTCTGCCAGTCAACCAGTTTGCCACCCAGTTGACCAACTTCTGACCCACCCGAGCCTACCTAGCTTATTTATCAATCTTCTATGTGGAACAGTGTCAAAAGCTTTGCTGAAGTCAAGGTGGCGACATCAACTGCTCCCCTTGGTCCACCACTCTGGTTACCCAGTCAAAGAAATCTATGAGATTAGTTGACAGGACCTTCCTTTGTAAACCCATGCTGTCTTGGATCCTGTGCCCTATGGATTCCAGGTGTTGCACTATCCTTTCCTTAAGGAGTGCCTCCATAATCTTGCCCACTACTGAGGTAAGACTGACCGTCTATAGTTCCCCGCCTCCTCCCTGCTACCACTCTTGTGGAGTGGGATCACATGAGCCTTTCTCCAGTCTTCTGGGACCTCTCCTGTGCTCAGAGACTCACTAAACAATTCTGCTAATGGCTCTGCTAGTTCCTCCTTAGCTCCTTAAGTACCCTGGGATGTATGCCATCAGGTCCCATTGCCTTATCCACCCTGAGCTTAGCAGCTCTTGGAGACCCTTTCTTTTGTGAGGGAGTAGTGCTCACCTCCCTCCCCTGTGTCCATGATGCTGGCTGGGCCCTGCCCTACCTTCTCTTCAGTAAATACTGAGCAAAGTATCTATTTAGGATAGATGCCTTTACAGGGTCCTCCTCCTCACATGCTCCCTTTTCTCCATTAAGCTTAGTAACACCCCTCTGGACTTTCTCCTTTCACTAATGTATCTATAGAAAGTCTTGTCACCTTCTTTACTGTTCGTGCTAGTGTTTCCTCAGTTTGGGACTTGCCTGCCTTACTGCCTTACCTGCTTCCCTTAGGGCAGTTTGGTATGCCTCCCTATCTTCATCCCGCTGTGTTCCTTATATTTTCTGAAGGCCAGCCTTTTGGCTCTGACCTTTTCTGCTACTATATTTGAGAACCAAAGTGGTTTCCTTCTTCTTTGCACTTCCTTTTCTGTCTCACACAATGGGATGTTGCTTCAAGTATTGTATCCTTAATGCTTGCCCACTTTGCCTGTACCTCCTCACCTGTGTTTCTTTTGCCAGGGCTAGCTTAACTCTGTTGGCCATCTTATCAAAGTCAGCTCCTCTGAAGTCCCATATTTTGCCTTGGAATGGGATGATTTAGATGTAGTAGCCAAATTGAACCATACCATGTGATGGTCACTGGCCCCCAGGTGACCTTCTACCTGAGATCTGTGATCCTTCTTTGTTAGTCAGTACTAGATCTAGGATAGCCCTGTCTCTTGTGGGTTGCTGTACCAGTTGTTTGAGGCCCTCCTCTGCAGGGAATCCACTATGAGTCTAGTTCTGGCAGATGTTCCTGCTGGTATTGACCAATCTGTATCTGGCATGTTGAAGTCTCCCATTATCAGAACCTCCCTTTAGCTGTCATGTTTTGTATATCTTCTAACAGTAATGTGTCTATGTCCTCCCTCTGGTCTGGGGGCCTGTAGACAACCCCAGTTCTTATGGCTGTCCCATTACCTGTTTCCAGGGTGACCCAGTTCTTCTGGCTCCTTATGTGTATTCTGAATTTCTGTAGCTTTGATATTTTCATTAACATACAGGGCCACCCCTCCCCCCCTTTTTGCACCTCGGTCTCTTCTGAACAATACATATCCAGGTACTGAAGTCTCCCAAGTGTGGTTACTGGTAAACCACGTCTCACTAATTGCTACTATGTCCAGTTTAGCCTCTGACATTATTGCCTGCAGGTCTGGGATCTTATTTCCCAGGCTGTGAGCATTTGTGTACATGATTTTCCATTGGCCAGATTTTGGTGTGTTAGTTGTTGGGTGAAGTTTGGCATTACCCTGTGCATCGTATGGGGAGACAACCTTTTTCTTACCTGGTGATGCAAATGAATGGCAAACACGCTGAATTCCTGTTTGACCACTAGCTGAGGGGAGGTGTTCTTCCATTCGACGATGGGTGCTGCACCCTCTCCCATTTGCTAGTTTAAATATTCTGCAAAGACGTCAAACTTCTGCCCCAATGCACTGACTCCTCTTTAGTCAGATGCAGTCCATCAAATTTAAAGAACTTTCGCTCCCAGAACTGTTGCCAGTTCCTACAAATCTGTGTCCTTTTTCCTGGCACCAGTCCTTGAGCCACGTGTTTAGCCCCTATCTCCCTTCTCTGACCTTCCGTCCATCTGCTCCCTTCTCCCAGACTGGCAGGATCTCAGAGAAGGAGATGCCGGACGAAATAGATGATAGTTTGTCACCCAGCCTAGTCAGGTGTTCCTTGGTCTCCACAACTGACCGGCTGGCGAGATCATTAGTCCCTATGTGTACTAGGACATCAGTGTTTTCTCCTGCTTTGTGAACAATTTTAGCAATGCGGTCAGTGTCTCTCCATGCTGATGTACCTGGGAGACATCTGACCATCACCCTGGCTGGAGATGGTATCAACTCCCGAATCATGGAGTCTCCTATGATCAGAAGTTTTTTGATTTCCTTTGTGCTTGTTTAGTTTTGGTTCCTGATTTGGGTGAGTATTGTTGTGTTAGCTCCTGTGCGCAGTGTCCTGCTCTGCAGTGTCTTCTGCCTCTTTATTTGATTTCAGAGATAGAGGCAGATACCTGTTTTAGTGTTTATATGGTTTTGGAGTGTAATGTGTTGGAGAGCAGAGAGTGATGGGGCACCTGATTTGCTCCTCCTAACCACCTGCCAACCTCCTGGACCAACTACCCTCTGCGGTCGAGGTTTTTCTGTTGGATGCTGGGGAAATGGCGGGTGGTTCTTATAATGTATTCCTCTTCAATATGAAATTTGAGGCGCAATCTCTGCCCATGCTGCCCGGAGCTGAGACCTAAGATCTCCAAAGGCTCAGCATGTAGGACAGTGTCCTAAATCCTGTAAGACTGTCCTTCTGAAAATTGTTCCACAGTACCTGCAGTTAATGAAATCCATTCCAAATAAGTTGCTGGGTTTGTAACCTAGTCAGAGTAATTAGAAGGAAAAAATGCAAGTAATGGTTTAATTGTGCTTTGTTTAACTTGTTATAACAAGTTAAATTACTAGTGCCCTGTAAATGAGATCACCTTGTGGAGGCCCCACTGATCCGCCCCTTCCGTTCTGCCACAGGAAAGTTACAACTGTGGTACCCTATAAAAGGAGTGTAGTGTGGGGTGGTTGGGATGGGGTGGGTGGCTGGGCCCTCTGCCAAAAGAAGAACCACGGACTAAAGAACAAGGAGGTAAGAGCAGAAACAATCAGTCAACAACAAATGCAGTAACCCTGAAAGCTTATCCTAATGTTAGATAAAACTGTAAAACCTGTAAAGCACCACCTGTAATAATTTCAGAGAAGATATACCCTGTAAGAAACACTTTGCTCCAGAGAAAAATAAAGCAGTAACAGAAGATATACCTTGCAAAGACAATTTGAATCAGAAGATTACAGCGTAATCTGTTAGCACACACCTGTAGGCACACCTTGTAATAATGCAGAAGAAGGTATACCAGCAACAACAATTTGAATCAGAGAAAATAAAGCAATGAAATGTTAGCAAAAAACAGTAGCAACTCCTGTGAGTAAAAAAATAAAACACCACCACACAGTAAATCTGCTTAGCCAAACTAAGTCTTAATCCTTCTCCTTGCTCTGGTAAGTTTCTCACTCTGCCTTTCAAGCAGTCTTAGAAGGAAAGAGCTCAGGTGAAGCTAGGTGCCTTGGCCAGCAAACCAAGTCTTCTACCTCCAAGATATCAACTAACCTGACTTTTAACCCTTCTTTCTGTTGGAAATTACTGACAGTTTGCCAGCTCCACCCCACATACACACCTAATCCTTTGGAAGAGCTGTGGAGGAAAAGCAATTAGCTCCTTCAATGTGAGAAGGAGACTGAAACACCTCTGAGACAACAAACCTTTCAACAAACAAGAATAAAATAAAACCAGTGTCAAACAGTAATTTTGCTTAGCCCAATGATAAAAAGTCAAAAATGTAAGCTCCCTGTAATACAGTAATTTCAGAGAAGATATACCCTGTAAGAAACACTTTGCTCCAGAGAAAATAAAGCAGTAACAGAAGATATACCTTGCAAAAGACAATTTGAATCAGAAGATTACAGCAGTAATCTGTTAGCACACACCTGTAGGCACACCTTGTAATAATGCAGAAGAAGGTATACCAGCAACAACAATTTGAATCAGAGAAAAATAAAGCAATGAAATGTTAGCAACAAACAGTAGCAATCCCTGTGAGTAAAAAATAAAAACACCACCACACAGTAAATCTGCTTAGCCAAACTAAGTCTTAATCCTTCTCCCTTGCTCTGGTAAGTTTCTCTACTCTGCCTTTCAAGCAGTCTTAGAAGGAAAGAGCTCAGGTGAAGCTAGGTGCCTTGGCCAGCAAACCAAGTCTTCTACCTCCAGTATACCTGCTTTTTCATTGTCACTCTCTACCCACATTCCCTTCCCTTTATTAAGCCTCAGTATTCCTCCTTTGGTCTTTCTTCGCTCCCTAATGTACCTATAAAAGGTCTTATCCCCCTTCTTAACAGAGTTGGCTATCCTTTCCTTGGTTTGGGCCTTTGCTATTCTGACTGCCTTCCCAACCTCTTTCTGCTTTAACTGATAAAGTTATCTGTCCTGCTCCTTCTGTGTTTCCTTATATTTCCTGAATGCTATCCTTTTCTCCTTAACCTTCCCTGCCACCTCTTTTGAGAACCATAGCGTTTTTTTCCTTCGTTGTTTTTTGTTGATTTGCTTTACACAAAGGCTTGTTGCCTCTGTGATGTCTGTTTTGGTTACTCCCCATTGTTCCTCCACTCCTCCTTCTTGCCTGTTTGCTAGTGCTTTTCCGAGGCACTCTCTCATTTTCCCAAAGTCAGCCCTCCTAAAGTCCAATACTCTTGCTTTTGTATGACTTGATTGTATGGCTGTGTTTATCGTGAACCACACTGTTTGGTGGTTGCTTGTTCCCAGATGGCTACCCACTTCTAAATCGGAGATTCTTTCTCCATCTCCGTTTAAGAGTACCAGGTCTAAGATTGCTCCCTCCCAAGTGGGTTCCAATACTAGCTGTCTGAGGCATGCCCCCTGTAGGGCATCAAGAATGACCCAGCTCTTGGATGTGCCTGCAGCAAAGGTGCTCCAGTTAACATCAGGCATATTCAGGTCCCCCATCAACACTATCTCCCCTTTTTCTGCCATTCTAAGGTAGACTTCTATCATTTCCTTGTCCATTCCCTTCCCCTGAGATAAGGGTCTGTATACAACCCCCATGTGGATTGTGGTGCCATTTCCTGTCTCCAGAGTGACCCAGAGTGTCTCATCTGCTCCCTGTTTACTCTTTAGTTCTGTTGCTTTGATCCCTTCCTTTACATAGAGAGCTACTGCTCCTCCTCTTTTACCCTCCCTGTCCCTCCTGTAGATTGTGTCTCCTGGTATGTTGACACCCAAGTCATGGTTCTCTGTGTACCATGTTTCTGTGACTGCCACAATATCCAGGCAACCCTCTTCCATCAAGGCCACTAGTTCAGGGAGCTTGTTACACAGACTACAGGCATTGATACTCATCACCCTCCACTTTTTGATGGCCTTACCCCTTTTAGCCCCATTCCTGTCCTTACTGCCTTTGTCTTTTTTCACATTTACCTCTGTCCTGCTCCCTAATGACTTCTCTACCTTGGTGTTTACCTCACTAATTACTGTGTTTTATGGGGGGAGGCTGGGATTTCCCTGATCCTTTTCAGTGCCCCCTTGGCTAGTTTAAATGCTTGCCAATGAAGCATTTGAACCTCTCACCTAGGATCCTGGTTCCCCCCCTGGACAGATGCAGACCATCACACCAGTATAGGTCTGCATCCCTTCAGGTGGCTCCCCAGTCCCCAATGAAGCCAAAACCCTGAGCTCCACACCAGTTTTTCAACCATTCATTGAATTCCCTGTTGAGGAGTACCCTAGCATCACCCTTGCCATAGACAGGCAGCACCTCTGAGAAGGTTACTGTATGCGCTACTTGTCTAAGGCCTCTCCCCAACTCTATAAACTCCTCTTGCACTGCTCTGATCCCATTCCTAGCCAGGTAAATTGTCTCTAGGTGGACAATGACATCCAGCTCCCTCCCTCATGCAGCTGCTCCCATGATCCTGAGGATTCACTTCCTGTCCCTCCAAGCCGTGGTTTGAGGCAGACACCTTACCGCCCTCTCCCCTTCCTCCCCCATTTCTACCCCCCTAATCATTGAGTCCCCCACCAGGAGTTGTTTTCTTCCACTGTGGGGTCTCATGCCACCCTCCTGTGGGTCTCCTTCGTGAAGGTTCCCAGCATCCTCCTTGATCTCCACTGCAGGTGCCTTCATAGAGGAACCACTATCTACCAGAAGTGCAAATGAATTGTGGAGAGGTACAGCTGGAGGGATGCAACTCTGTTCCACCACCCTCTCCTTCCCTGAGCGCACCCTGGTCCAGCCTCTCCTCTTTCTTTGCAACCTCTGAGGTAGTGGCATTGGCCCTGGTGGTCCCTGGGTGGGGGGGGAGGAGGTTTCACAAATCCTAGCCAGGTCAGCCTGGAGATGGGCAACCTCCTCCCTCAGACCAGAGAGGTGCCTGCAAATAAGGCAGCATCGCAGCCTCCAGAATGTCTTCCGGAACACTGCTGCCCCACAGCCATTGCACTGCACCACTCCTATCATGTCTTATTTTTGTGTCCTCTCTCCTGTTTCTCTGTATGCTTACTCTCTCCTCTCCTTACAACTCCCACCCTTCCTGTTCTGGGACAGCAACTTCTTATATTCTT
The DNA here is from genome assembly GCA_016271365.2 of Neoceratodus forsteri. Taxonomy (NCBI): domain Eukaryota; kingdom Metazoa; phylum Chordata; order Ceratodontiformes; family Ceratodontidae; genus Neoceratodus; species Neoceratodus forsteri. Next base: position 1,705,112,339 of record CM057452.1, on the reverse strand, counting down.
CAGTAGCCTCCTTCTTCCTTGCTCAGTGTCAGACCACCGGCAGCTACGGGGGGAGAGTGAGCTACTTTTTTCCTTTAGGGTTGACAAAACCAATGTTTCTCTATGATCCTTCCCTTCCTACTGCCAAACAGGAACTTCCTGTTGACAGTCAAATCCAGTGGCTATAAAAGTAGAACTGGCTTAAGGTGGGTGGGATGGCGTCCAATTAGTAAGAAAAAAGGCTAGCAACAAAAAAGCCTTAACAGGAGACTGACTTTGGAATTTACCAGCCAGCAAGCCTGCAGTGCTGTTAAATAGCAGTGAATCCAGGGCCGTAGGTTCAAAAGCATAAATGAACTGAAACAAAAAAAAATCATAGAGTCCAGTTACCCAAAAGAACATTGCTGTCCATAGGGAGAGATCTTTCTACAGACTGTGCTGAACTACTAAAATCTTGTCTGATTCTTCCCACTAAATCCTGAAGTGACTTTTGATGATTTGTAATGTCAAGCAAGAAGGATCCTGCCTGCTTTGCTTCACTGATGTCAAAAGTCTCTACAGTTCCATGTTCAAGGGAAAAAGACAGCAGACTAAAGCCAAACTCACCACCAAGGACATTTGTCATCCAAAACCAAAAGTTCTCACCAAGACTTTGAAAGTTAAAAAGTAGAAGACCTCATCTACAGATAACTAAAACATAAGTATTCCTTTATCCTACTTTTAGTACTTATTTGGCTATCTGGGGTGGTAACTTAGTGCATTTTAGCTCCAAACCTTGGTTATATAGTTAAGCTAGAATTTAAATATAAAGAAAATACCTTTTACATACTATAAAGTTTAAACAAGTATCATATCAAGATAATCTGAAACACTAGTGTAATGAGTTGCAAGTTCTCATAGTAAAAAGAAAAGGTCATGCTATTTATAAGTATGCTAAAGAAATAGTATAATCTGTCATTTATTATGCTAAATATTGCTTGTTTATTTACATTGCTTATTGCTGAAATGTGTTTTATTTGTTTTATATGATTTACTTGATTTTCTAAAATCTGTTTGTTTACATTAGTGTTTATGTTTATATTCTTTTTATTATGCTTGATAGTTATGCTAGTTATGAATATTTAGGACTTGTACATATGTGGATAAAATATATTTATCTCTGATATAATCCAAAGTGTGGCATCAGTGTTTTTCACCATAATTTTTGAATCTGGAGAGCATAGGATAATATAACATGTGAATATTTATTTTTTGTAATATATGAAATAATTTTTGGGTAAGGCTGGAGGTGAATCCAAGTGCATTATTATAAAAAGTGATATTATAAGCCTTTGTTCAGACAGGACTAGCAACATTCCCCATAAACCCCTTTATGTGACTCCAAAACCTGTGGGAATCACCTTCAGATAACTGGGGAAGCTGTTTACAGTAATTACTTTTAGCAGCTTGTATAGCATGTTTGCACTCATTTCTTTGTCCTCTACTGTGTATTTCATCCAATCAGGAGACTTAGAAACTTTAAATCTGGCCCATGATTTATATCTAGATTTAAGAGATACAAGTGTGTCACTGTGCAACCATCGAGTGGCAACTCCTCTAACCCTACATCTTATCTGGGGAATGTACTTGCTTGCAAGGCCCGAAGAGTAGAAACAAAACAATGTAATGCATGTCTATATTGGATGTATAATATAAGGGAGACCAATCTATCCAATGTAAAGCCACAGTAAGGCCACCATGGTCCAGTTTATTGGCATGGTGTGGGAGAGAGATGGGAGTGCCACTTCGATACAAGTGAGTATTTGGCAAGGGATGGGATGGAGGTGAGAGGAGACCACATAGTCACCAGGCAGTACTTTGCATGGGATGAGGAAAGGAAGGGGTGACACTTAGATGCAGTAGTGCAGGTGCATTTTCCAGTTCATTTAGGCATTCGTTAGTTTAGTTGAAGTTCAGCTAAAAATATACATGCCCCACCCCAGTTAGATGGTGATTAGTTTTTCTTAATAAATCATTCATCCATCCCATATCTGTAACATCACCCCATCCATCCTGGTTACATCATCATCAAAAAAAAAAGATAAATTAGTTTTGCAAGACCTCTTCCTACAAAGACATCCGTTATGACCCTGAGCTTAGCCAAATGTGCCACAAAGACATCCTTAATAATAAATATAGGGAATTAGGGGAGGAGATCAAAAGGACAGTGCAGCTTGTGGAGTTGTATGGGTAATTCATCAGAATAACTTTTTTTCACTAAAAATACCAGGAACAGCGCAATCTGGTTCAGTGTCAGTTGACTTCCATTTGTCTCCCCCCTTACCTCGGGATGAAGCTGAAAATAGACAGAATTGCCTAGTGCTCCTTTCCCAGTCAACAAAAACTAAAAGAAAATAAAAATTAGGGGAGAAGATCAAATAGGCAGCAAGACTTCAGGAAGTGTTGCTACTGGGGGACATCCAACATCTAGTAGCAGCAAGCACAAGAAACCAACAGCTGCACTGCTAGTACAGAGAGTGGAGGAGCCTACTAGGGAATCATCCATCCTAGATTTGGTGCTTAATATTAGGTATAGTGTGGGAAGGTATGGGTGCTGTGCCAACAGAGAAACAGCAACCATCAGGCAGTCTGGTTCAGCATCAAACCGTAGGCAGACAAAAAGCAGTCTCAGACTAATGTCTTGGACTTTAGGCGGGCTGATCTTGGAAGAATTAGCAAGCTGCTTTAGGAGAAAAGTAGAGGTGGTAAGAGAGACAGAGGGGGTGGAAGCAAAATGGGCATTGATAACATAGGGGATGACAGAAGTCACTGATAGGGCTGAGCAAAATGTATATTCTACCAGTGAAATTCTGGCAAAATCCCAATTCTGGTTCTGCAAAATTTCACAAAACTTCCATGAAAATTCCATGAAATATTGCCAGAATTGTGATTTCAGTTATTTATGTACAGTTTAAAGAGTATTTATCTACATGGCACCGTATTTGGTATGATGACTTTACAAAGGTCCATGCAGACATTTAACAAGTTTCAGATCTCTGTCTTTAAAGATAACCGAGTTATAAGTCTCAATATGTTTAAACATTTTAAATCTACATTTTGCAATTATGTCAGAAAATTGTTTGTTGTCATATTGATCCTTAATCAGTAAGATGCACAAAACAGGTGATTTGATACCTTTTATTGTATCAATAGAGATTTACAGAAAATCATTAAACTTTCGAATCTACAGAGTTCTTTGCAATTATATAAACTGAAGAATTTTAAGCCGCTATAGAGAATATATACAGTAGAACTAGAGGATGGCATATCACCAGTTTTGTTAGGTACAATGACCCTATCATTGCTATCCTGCCCGAGTAGGGCAAAAACCCAATTCTTCTGGGCAGCTATAGATCTATCTCCCTGATTCATGCTGATGCCAAGATTTTGGCAAAAGTCTTGGCAGCACAGCTGGAAAAGGTACTCCCACAGATTATCCATCCATCCCAGGTTGGTTTTCCATGTGGAAGACTTAGCTCAGACCACTTAATAACCTTTATCAACTTCAAAAGTGTGGCCAGACATCTTCCCACACCAGCTACAGCTTTGATTGATTTAAAAAAGCCTTTGACTCTGTAGAGTGTGAACACTTATTTGAAGTCCTATGTCACATGGGGTTGTCCCTTTTTTCCTGAATAGTGTACAATTCCTCTATGCCACACCATCAGCTAAGATTCTCAACATCAACATTTATATCAAAACCCTTCCCACTTGCATGTGGGACTTGACAAGGCTGCCCACTTACCCCCTCTCCTAATGCTCTTAGACATCAAGCCCCTTACAACAGCCCTGCTGACTGACCTGGATGGAAAGGGAATCAAGGTGGGTGACAAGGAATATAAATGTCTATCATATGCAGATGAACTCCTGGTTCTCCTAAGTGATGCCCCAAAGTCCATAGACCCCCCTGCCAAATTCTCAAATCTTTCAAGGCTATTTCAGGTCTCAAAGTCAACCATGACAAATCTGAGGTATCAGCCCTTAATCATCACTGCTCAGCATCTCTATTCCAACACAGAAGCTGGAAGTGGGTGAAAAATGGATTTACATATCTGGGTATCCACCTTACACCCACATTCTCTGACACCTGAAAACTCAATTTGTCTCCACTTATAACTTTCCTCACTGGGGATATTGACATGTGGAGCACCATACACCTTTCACTGACTGGAAAAATTGTTGCCACAAAAATGATGCTGGCACCCAAAGTACTCCATCTCATGGCACATACCAGATAAAGGTTCAACCTCCTTAATAAGCTAATGGGGCATTTTCTTTGGGATAGTAAACCACCATGGCTCAGTAGAACCAAGCTGAGGAAGCATTAGTCAGAAGGAGGTAGGGGTCTGCCTAATTTTGGCATTACCATACAGCATTTGTAACAGCCCAAGTCACCAAATGGCTTCCTACCACAGATCCTAGTTATGTACCTTTCTGGAGCAACCCTATGTTCAACATGGCCACAAACCTCTCCACTAGCCCTCCTGGATACAGGCTGGCATCGTAACTGTTCAGGATGTCTGTACAGCTGGCCAAGTTCATATTATGTCCTTCAAAGATATTACAATGCATTACAATCTACTGCAAAGAGATTTTTGGTGTTACCTACAAATTAGGACAACAATTACTCACTAACTGCACTCCAATCCACCTAATGTAATGGAGTCACAGGGTGAAGTTATCACTACCAGGATAAAACTACAGAAGGGTATAGCAGGTGCCATTTACAGGAGCCTGAGAGATACAGGACCCCCATCCACTAACAGTGGCAAAACTATATGGGAGAATGAGATGCACATCACTATCCCTGATCAAGAGAGGGAGAATTGTTGGTGTAGGACCCACCAGACATGCAGAGACACTAGAGCACAGCTCATTCAATTGAAAATCTTGCATTTCTGGTATAGAGCACCATTATATCTGCACAGGTTGGGAGTGTCTCCTAATAACAGATGATGGAGATGTGACAACCACATGGGCTCACTCTCACGTGTCTATTGGCCCTGCCCTGTGCTCTATTTGTTTTGTGAAAAGGTCACTAACTTTTGTCAAAAATTCCTCCCCAGGAACTTTCTAATTGATGAACGGTTGGCTCTCTTGGGGGTCACCACAGAACCATTTTAAAGTCCCCTCCCACATACTCCAATGGGGATTGGCAACTACTATTGCAGCCAAGAGACTCATCTTCAAGAGATGGAGAACCCCAGATGTACCCTCATTTACCAAATGGTTGCAGAAAGTAAGTCAATTGTCCTCCCTGTAACATCTCTCATATCTAGCCATCAACAAAATGTAATCCTATAATAATGTCGGGAGCCCCTTTCTCAGACTAAGAGCCAACAAGGGGTAAATCAAAAACAGTAGAAACACAGCGCCTGTATGTTCCTTCATTTAAACCTATAGACTGTGCAAGATGTTACTACCTCAGCTATTGCTGCATATCTGTTATGATGGGTGTTCTTCTGCTCTGTGTATATCAGTTCAATGTTTGTTGTTATGTGTTTATGTAATGTGTTAAAAACATTTCAATAAAAAAATTCAACATCAAAAAATACCCAAAACTGCTCTGATCCACCACCCATCCATTACAACTACTAGCATCCCAGCTTCTGTAACAGTGTCCATACTGCCAGCCACTCCTGCCACTGTGACTGAGACCACTCCTTCCACTGTGACCTGGACCACTCCTGCCACTTTGACTGAGACCACTCTTGCCACTGTGACCTAGTCCACTCCTGCCACTGCGACCAGACCACTCCTGCAACTGGAACTGAAGCTACACCTTCCAATGTATTTTATTTATTTATTTATTTAAGTCTTTGATTACTGGGTAGGTGCACTGATCCTGGAGATCATTTTCAGGCATGACCTGGGTCGCGAGTTGTAGCACAGGAGTAATTACATTCAAAGAAATATGGGAAATGCAGCAGCATAGCAATCAGAAAAGTTGAAATACAGAACAGTTTACCGTGTCAACAGAAAAAATCAAATAAATGTACAGAACAGTTAGCAACATGTCCGAAGAAAATCAAAGTAAATGTACACTAGTTCACAATGAGTTGTGAAACAAATAGATACCCAAAAAGTCCAAACAAATGAGTCATGTCTGGGTGACAGCATATACACAAAAGAATAGTACAAGGTGAGGAAAAAAGTAATGGCAGGAGACAGAGAGCAGGCACGAAGAGCTATAAGGGGCAAGACAGTCACAAGATCTGAGTTGGTGGCAAGGTAGCGGAGGCAAGTAGACAGAGATTACCCTGGAGAGCATAGGCATTTGGCCTCATTTAGTAACCAGGATTTGAAACGGTACTTTAAAAGGCTATGGGTGTCTACGGACCAGAGGGATGCAGGGAGACTGTTTTATAGAGAGGGAGCAGAAACAGATAGAGCTTTGTCACCCATAACAGTTGAGACTTTGGGCATTTCCATCAGGGGAATTGAAGACAAATGCAGGCATCTGGGGGGAGCTCTGGCCTTTAGGAAACATGCATAAGGTGATGCATTGCCACCTCTAAGGATGTTGTCTATGATACAGCCTAGAGTGTAGTCAAAACAACTAAGTGGTACCAAGCCCAGCAACTGGTAAAGGTGACAGAGGTGGGTACAGTAAGGTGCTAGGAGTGCAAATCGACAAACGTTGTTACAGACTGAGCTGAGGCATGAGTGCAGGGCAGAGGACACATGTGAATATATGGGGGAACAGCAGTCATTAATTGGTAGCAGGTTGCCTTGAGCAATAACTAGGTGGGCTTCACTGGTAAAGAACTGCTTTAGCCAGTATGCATCCCTGAGTTTTTGGTTTATCCAACGTATGACAGAGTTGACATGCTCAGTACATGAGAGAAAGGGGTCAAGGGTTACTCCCATATACTTGATGTTGGGCACATTCTAGAGCTCAGGGCCTTTGGGACTAAATATCAAGAGGGTGGAGTCAGACTTGGCACTGCTGACAAGGTATGGTTTGGACCCGAAAAGCATTGAACCATGGCAACCACTAGTACTGTTATGGTGACACTGGCCCCTGGTACCACTGTAACCCCAGACAGTTGCACAACTATTTTGAATACTGTGTCCATCCGTACTGTGCTACCTCTTGTTTCTTGGCCTATCTGTAGTACTGTGGAACTTGATAGTGCAGCTGAGGAGGAGGAGGAGGAGGAGCACTCATCTGGGCCTGAGTATTTTCCACCAGATGGAGATGAATTGTCCACTGATATGTCATCTAAGGAGGCTAACCTACGCATCTTTGATGATGAGGCAGAGTATGGGGAGTACCTTGAGAGTCATAAAGCAAGTAAGCTAGGTGACAAAAAAACTCAACCTCTTGAGGTCACACTGGCAGGAGAAAGAAGGATATGACTCCCCCCCCCCCAAAAAAAAACAGCAAGCTACCCTTCACTACTTTATTCTATAGGCTCCATCTCAACCTGAAAATCCAAGTAGAGCAGATGCAGGCGCACCAGTGGTGTCAGGGGAAACCCCACAGCCACAGGTTCAAAGATGAAAAGCTAATGAGGGCCAAAAGTGTTGTGGTGGTGTTACTGGAGACACTAGCCAAAGTAGTGGTGTCATGAGCAGCAACAGCATGTGATGGCTGCATTTTACATTATTTATTTATTTCATTTGCAGATTAACACCTTTGAGCCAATAGGCTTTTTTAAAAAGGTTCCATGTCAGGTAGACAAACAAACAAAAATTACAAGGATTCCATTACAATAGGACAAGAGACAAAATTACAGAAGTAGTTTGATGAGCATTGCAGGAAGACAGAATACCGACAGGCTATACAAGCAGGTGAGCAGGCTATTGCATTGACTGTATTGTACAGGTACTGGAAGTGCATTTTGACATGCAGTTCACTATATTGTTGAGTCCACAAAAAGGCATCAAGGAATTAAGCTGAAGTTAGGGAGGAGTAGCCTGAGGGGGCTTTGTCATAGGTAGGAAAAGGGGTGAGGGGTGGAGCAGGACAGGCGGGACAGCCACCCAGAGGCTTTGTCAGGGAGGGGGCAGAAGAGCGGGGAAGTGCAGGAGGGATGGGGAATAGATCATGGGGGTGATGGCCGCCTGTGTTTAGTGGTTGCAGTCACATTGGCTATTTTGGGCCAAAAGGATTAGCAGGTCTCTTTTAAAGGGTCCAATTTTTGTGTGCTCCAGTGTGGTATTAGGGAGTTCATTAAACCAAGTGGGGCCATGGTAGGACAGTGACCACTGAGCAAAGCATGTTCTTTTAAATGGGACATAGAGCACTCCCTTAGCCATTCCTCTTGTGAACTTTGAGGAAGGGTTTCGCTGAAACAATGCAGCAGTAGAGTCGGGCGTAAGACCTAGTAGGGCTTTTTTACCCATAATACAAGCCTGATACTTTATCCTGAGGTGGAGCTGGAGCCAACCTTTAGAGGAGTAAAGGGTGCAAGTATGGTTACACTGGTTGGTGCCAAGGACCAGGCGGCAGGCCTTGTTGGCTAGTAATTTAACTATTTTTAAGGCTGAGTCAGTGGCAGCACTGTAAATGACTAGTGCATAGTCGATGATAGACAGTGTAGTAGTAGGGAGTTCGTTAAACCAAGAGGGGCCATGGTAGGAGAGTGACCACTGAGCAAAGCATGTTCTTTTAAATGGGACATGGAGCACTCCCTTAGCCATTCCTCTAGTGACCTTTGAGGAGGGATTTCGCTGAACCAATGCGGCAGTAGAGTCAGGCATGAGACCTAGTAGGGATTTTTTACCCACAATGCAAGCCTGATACTTTGCCCTGAGGTGGAGCTGGAGCCAACCTGTAAAGAAGTAAATGGTGCAAGTATGGGTATAATGGTTGGCACCAAGGACCAGGCAGCAGGCCTTGTTGGCTAGTAATTTAACTCTTTTTAAGGCTGAGGCAGTGGCAGCACTGTAAATGACTAGTGCATAGTCGATGATGGACAGTATAGAGCTTTGAGTAACTAGTTTAAGAGTCTTGTGAGTCATGGCATGCCTATAGAGGATGCCTAGCTTAATATTGCCAGTTTTGACTACGTGGTCGATATGGTGCACAAAGGAGAATGTATCATCAATATATACTTCAAGATATTTGAAGGTGGAGACTTGTTCAATGCTATCCCCCTTTTTGGCTCTAGATAGTCAAGGGTTCAACATTCCTTTTGGTAAATGGCAAGGTTACGTGCATAGTTTTGTTTTTTTTATAGTTCAGAAGGAGTTGGTTTTGGGAGAACCATGATTCAAGCATGGCAAAGCAACTCTGTAGGTTTTTAGAGATTTCACAAGCATTGCTGCCTGGAACTGAGATCACTGCATTGCCTGCATACAGCAACATTTAAGAAGGAAAAGCTTTGGGAAGGGAATTTATGAAGAGACTGAAGAGAAGTGGCCCTAGAATTGAGCCCTGTAGGACCCCTAGGGTTACCTTTCTGGGATCAGAGGTTACACCCCCTATCCTGACACTCTGCATCCTGAGTGATAGGTAGCTGTTGAACCAGGAGATGGCATCTACTGACAGTCCCAGGGCCCATAGGTTTCTTAGCACGATTTGGTGGTTAACAGTGTTGAAGGCTTCAGTGAGGTCAATAAATATGGACCCCACCATTTTTCCTGAAGCAAGAGCTTCATAGACGTGGGAGGTAAAGTCGATAAGGGCAGTGATGGTGCTATGTTTGTGATGAAAACCATAGTGCTGAGGGCAGAGCAGTTTGTACTTGTTTAGATATTCAGTGACCTGATCAGAGATTACCCTTTCCAATGCTTTTGAGAGAGGGAGTAGTACTGAGATAGGGCGATAGTTCCCCATATCAGTTCTGTAACCGCTTTTAAACACAGGGGTGACTGGGGCAGTCTTCTACCTGTCTGGGAAGATTCCAGTTCACAAGGAGGTGTTGAATAGTTTGATTAGTGGAGTTGCAAGTTCTTCCAGGGTGAGCGCAAGCAGTTTCATGTCTAGTGAGTCACTGCTGATCCTAGTTTTGTTTAGAATCCTTTTAACATATTTAAAGGTCTGTGGCCTTGTGATTTGCCTAAAGTAGAAAGGTGGTTGACCATTTCTAAGGGATAGTGGTGAGTTTGGGTCTATGGGATCTGTGGCATGCGAGGACTGGAGAAATTCAGGGGGGAGAACAGAGCTGAGGTCTATGAAGGCCTTGTTAAAGGCATTAGCCAGGTCTAGAGGTTGCAGTAATGCACCAGATGTGGTGACTATTAGATTCAGTGGAGCTCTGGATTCTTTACCAGAGAGGGACCTAATGTTTTTCCAGAACTCGCTGCCATTATCCCAGGTTGTCTCCTGCTGTTCTTTGTAATAGGAAGCTTTGGCCTGCCTTACTGTCCTGGTGCATTTATTCCTAGCCATTTTATAGGCAGTGATGTCAGTTTGCCTGCCTGTCTCTCTGGCAATTTGCCAGAGATTGTCACGTTTCATCTGAGCAATGAGTGGGCCTGTGAGCCAGGGGTTAATGGCCCCTTTTATTTTAACAGTTCTGACAGGGGCAAATAGGTTGCATGCATTGATGAATGCAGTTATGAAGTAGTCTAGAGCTTTATTGGCATCACTGCAGTCATCCAAGGGGGACCAGTCTGCATTATTCAGGTACTTTTTGAAATTGCTCACTTGTCCCTTTTTGAGGTACCAACGTTTAGTGAGCTGTGGGAGTCTTTAGGGCCCTTGTTTGTCCAGGTGCAGACTACTGGTGAGCGATCACTTAAGGTGTCAGGCAGGACAGAGACGCTTTTGATATGCTCAGGGTTGGTTGCAAGAAGCCAGTCGATAAGAGCACTAATGCCAGTGCGGGAGTTCCACCTTGTTGCCTGCGTAACCATCCGCGTAAGATAGAGGTCATGGATTTTGTCCCTAGTGTTAACAGTATCCTGTGCTAGCCAGTTTGTGTTAAAGTCCCCTATGATGATCTGCTTCTAGTCTTTGTTGAGTTTGCTTTAGTGGGTAAAGAATAGGTCAAGTCCTAGTGCTTGTTTACTTGGGGGTATGTAGACTGAAGTCAGGGACATTGTTTTACCTTTCCAGCAGATTGATAGCTTGATTGTAAGAAATTGGGCATCTTTTATGTTAACACTATTTGGCATAATCTGGCCACTTATTTTGTTACAGAGATAGACCAGACACCCACCCCCCCGCTTGGTTAATCTATCTTGCCGGAAAATGGTGTGGCCCTCTAGTGAGACACAGGAATTGGGATTTTTTTTGTGAAAGCCATGTTTCCATGAGCATGATGATGTCTGGTTGATGGACTGCAACCCAGGCCTGGAATTGGGGATGTTTTGGTAGAAGACTTCTTATATTGATCGATGCAATTTTTAGGCATCTGTAGAACTGGGGGTTACTATTGCCATTAGGTCCAGGGTTGGGATATATGTTCCCTGAGATCAGTAGGAGGATGATGACTATCCTGGAGAGGTAGTGTTTCCTCCATTTCTATATGATCCTTGACTGTCTTTGCTTTGTGATGCTGTGATTTTGAAAGTGTTTTTTTTGAGGGAGATGTACACATCAGGGCCAAGATGACCTCTGTTGCCAGACATTGTTGTGTCATTCTGGCATGGAGAGTAAACTTCCAGAGGAACCTGGATACAATAGCCTGATGCTCTACTTTCCCGTAGTTGTAATGTAAGGCACTATTAAGTGGAGGCATGTCTCTAGGTGAGGGTTTAGTTGTTGTGCCATCTGTGATTTTGGCCAGATGGGGAAGGGTTATTGGAACCAGTAGATACATGTGCCAAGAATATTTTTTTGCTGCAGGCCTAAGATCCATCATGGCTTCAATTTTTATTACAAATTTCATAGAAACATAGAAGTTGTCAGCAGATAAGTATCTCTTGGCCCACCTGGTCTGCCCTAAGTGTTCTACTTACTGTGCTGCTACAGACCCTACTCTATCTCTGGCATTATCCACAAAGCCCTATTACTATGGTCCCATTGTGTCTATCCCATGCACGCTTGAATCCTGCTACCATTTTAGTACCCACTATGTCTGCTGGGAGGTCATTCAAGGTGTACACCACCCTTTCCGTGAAGAAGCATTTCTTCACATTCCCTCTGAGACCCCCCTCTCCAGCTTCATGTCATGACCCCTTGTCCTTGAGCATCTTTTTCTATGTAAAATACTACACTCCTGTATCTTAAAAAAGTCACCTACCCCTTCCTTCATATATACTGAACAAAAGTACAAATAACAAGAATAACACAGCAATATTCAAAATGTTGGCAATGTCTAATTCTAATAGTAATTGGAGAAAAGAGACAGAAATCATTGTGAAGCAAAAGACAATTATCAGTAACATGGTACTGTAAAGAAGGTGCCAAAAGACATTTCAATAATGATGGAACCTTGGATCAGACACTATGCGTGGATCTGTCTCCATTTTCTTAGTACCTGTTTAAGAGGAGGGGGGGGTGTTGTTGTTTGATGTCTGAGTGAATGAAAGTGCACCTCTGACCTTTCTCTGGAAATCATGTGCCCCCCCCTCAGTGGATGGGCAATTTTCAGCAGTTATTGCGATATGGTAAGGACAGATTGGGCCCCCAAATTTGATAATAAGCCCCCAGGGTGCCTGCATTCCTGTGAGACAATTTCTTTAGGGAGGCTAGCTGACAGAGGGAGATGAGCCATTCTGTGACTGAGAAGATTTCCTGAGACCTCCATCTACACAAGAGCAATCTTTTGGCCAGTATCCCAATAGGCTGTGAGCCAAATGATGGAAGAAGAGTGTCTAGAGAGGGGGGGAATAGGTATTTCCAAGAAGGAAGAGTGGCCCATCCAATTCACACTGTGGGCCCATAATGGATGAACAAACATTTTGAATACCCTCTATAAACTCTAAGATGGCTGGGCAGGACCATAGTATGTGGGAGAGGGTGCATCCCAGTTGTTGGTATCTCCAGCATCTCACATCCAGGAAAAGACCCATTCTGGGAAGGGCAGCCACAGTATGGTACCCAGCAGTATCATCTTGTTTTGAATAAGTCAACTACGGTCACCACAGCAGGCCATATGGGCCATGTGTTGGGAAATGGTCCATTCTACTTCACTGATAGCTATATTAAGCTCTGCCTGCCATGCCTGTCTCAAGGAAGCAGAGGGATCTGGTTGTGCATCCAGTGAGTGTTTATAGATGAGGCTGGCCTTACCCTTCAGCAGTTCATTGCAATTTATGAGTAAAGTAGCGGTGAAGTTTTCCTTTTCTGACTGCGGGGTGCTATATTCATTGGTTGATGACATTACATATTTGCAGGTACTTCCAGAAGTCCTGCTTGAGGAGGATGCCTCTAGGTGTCAGGTGTCCTGGGTGAGCGAGTCCCAAATTCGATGAATCCTGTTCTGAGCCCAAGATGGCCATTTGGTGGTGGGGAGCATTTCCCTATGCAGATTGCATGGTTGTCCAATAGTGGGTCCAGCAGACATGTTGCTTGGCTTCCTCCTAGTAGCTTGTTTATCCGTAAACAGGCCAGTCAAGAAAAGGAGAGGGCAGGCTGTGTTTTAACTATGCCACATGGGGGGTGATAGATTACTGTGGTCAGTAGTGGACTTCCTATAATATCTTTCTCTATGAAAAGCCACTGTGGGGATGAATGGTCAGCTGGGGAGAACCAAGGAGTGCTTTGGACTGCTGCATAAACTAGATGTTAACCTTCCATCCATGGGATGCCTCAGCTTCCCTGGACCAGTGGCTGCAGAGCTTGGCCTGGTTGTATCTGGGTGGTTTACTGCACCTTCCCAGAGAAACTCACCTATAACCTCCAGATCCACAAAGGGACTCTGAAGTGGTAGGTAGGCCAGGAAGGCTTCAAGCTTTCCAGCCAATGAGAGGTTCAGCCAGTGCCATCAGTCCAGCTCATTCTTAATGGAATTTAGCGGGGGCAAGTTGAGTTTGAGCATTTTGGAGATGGAAGGGTGTATCATAATACTTAAGTAAGGTAATTTTGGACCCATTTCAGGCCTTTTACAGGAAGGGTTCAGGAGCACAGAATGAATGCAGGGAGAGGACTTCAGTTTTAACGGGGTTAATAGTGAGCCCCAAGACTGAGGATTAAGCCTGAAGCAGTTGAAGAAGGGGAGACAGGGAGGCCCGACCATCTATCTGTACAATCAGGAGATCATCTGCATATAGGGGTGCCCTATATTCTCTGTCCACATACTGGATACCCGGGATGTCAAGGTGATTCCTGATGGCTATGGCCAGGGGTTCAATGACTATCAGAAAGAGGAGGGTGTGAATGGGGCAGCCCTTTCAGGTGCCCTTTAGGAGCAGAAAATAACTAGATCATAAATGATTAGTATGCACTCTGGCCCTTGGTGACTTGTAGAGGAGTTGGGCCTATGGGAGATAAGTGGACCAATATGCATCCATTCCATGGTACACTTCAAGAAGTCCCATTCCATAGAGCCAAAAGTTTTGGCAAAGTCTATAGCGAAGGTGACAGCAGGGGAGGTATTTACTCATGCACTGTGCATCAGGTGCAGCAGCATTGGTCATCTGTGCTGTGTCTGCACCAAACAAAACCCACTTGGGATGGGTGAATGAAGTCCTGCTGAATTGGTTCCAGGTGCGCAGCCAGAATCTTCACTAGTATTTTGATATCCATGTTAATAAGGGAGATTGGTCTATAGTTCTCAGGGAGCATGCAATTTTTCCCTTTTTTTTGGTAGAATGGCAATGACCACTTCTTCCATCATAGGGGGTAGTGTGCATGAGTCCGATGAGGGCTGGTAGTCCATGAGTAGAATGGGGCTCACCTCTTCACTCATATATTGAAGGAAGTCTGCAGGTAAGTCATTGGGGCCAGGCACTCTCCCTTTATTGAGGGAGTATAGGGTCTCTTTCACCTCTGTCGGAGTGATCAGCTGGTTCGTCACCTCAGAGTCCATGCAAAGTACTCTCAGCATGGTGGTTTTGTAAGCCTCCCAGACCACACCCTTAGAAACGTTCCCCATGTCATTCTCCTTTAGGAATATCTTTGTTTTCTCCTGAGCCCAGTCAATTAACTAGGGGGTCATACATTAGAAGCGGGTCGAGTTTCCAGGTTTTGTAGCATAGTGGAGCTGAACCCCACACCATTGTTGTTGCTAAAGGTGCATGGTTCGACAGGTTCACTGGGTGGATTTTAGTGTCCACTATGTTGTGAGTGATTTGGGGAGATGAGAACCACATATCAATCTGACTGGACGTGTGGTGCATTGCTGAAAAGAAAGACTGATCTCTCTCCCGGGGGTGGTGGAGTCACCATACATCGGTTAAATTGTTTTCCTGAAGAATAGTGTCCAGACCAGTCCTGGCTTTAGTATGGGGCTCCACTGCATCTACACTTCAATCCAGACATGCTGCCATCTTGAGGTTGAAGATGCACCAGTACTATGGGGATTTCAGTTGGGGTGAATTGAGTAAGAACCTGGTTAAGGCTATGGTAGAATTGAAGGTCATTAATGTTCAGGGAATATATTTTAGCCAATATCAGAGGATCTTGGGGTGTGGTGACCTCAATTATTACCCAGTGGACTTCTCTGTCTGCCATTGATCATCCAAGTCCCCAAGAAAGACTCTGACGCACTAGGATGGATGCCCCTCATTTATTCATATTAATGGTGCTATGGGTCTCAGCCCCATCCCACTCCCTTTTTAGTTTCTCTACTTCCTCCTTGGATAACCTTGTCTCCTGGAGAAAGGCCACCTGGGCTCATAGCCATTTGAGGTGCCACAGGACCTTTTTCCTTTTTACATGGGAGTAAAGACCCCTAACATTCCAAGCTATCACATTTATGTCATCCATGATGTAGGAGTAGAGAGAGCAAGGTGCTTGGGAAGTGCAAACTGGGAATGGGTGTCCCCTCAATCTAGAAAGTAAAGTGGGAGAGGATACAGACATACCATGGGGCATGGCAGACACTTTACTCCAAAGAAATGATAGTGTCCAACAGTTTCTTTGTTGAAAATCAATCCAATGCCCACCAGGGGCTGACATTAATAAACTATACATCCCTCCACCCACCTCCCACCCCATACTTAATCCATTAAGTACCACAACATAGTGCAGTTTTCTAATAACTTTGTATGCATGGGCAACAACTGTGGCATTAGTGCTGGGTACTGAAGACTAGGTGTGATAATCTTTATGCTGTTCCTACCCCAGCATACCATCTCAGAAAACACTCACATCCCTGCATTATGTGGGGGGGTGGGGTCCCAGAGGCCATGATAGGGGAAGGAGAATATTTTTAGTACCCATGATAATGAGGAGGGTGGTGCAAGTAGAACATATGAGGGTAATGACCCCAGATGAGTTTTTTCTTTTTTCTTCCTTTTCTTTCCCTTCCTCCCCTTTTTTTGTGCCTTCTCACCTTTTTGGTAGCTGCTGAAACCAGGTAGGTGAGGAAGTAAGGGATCTTGCTGATAGGGAAGCACCCAGGAACTGATTGTACCTGTAGCACCTCTGCTTCATCACCCACTACCATAAAGTTACTGCACAGATCATGTACAGGCAGGGTAGCACATCATACGCTGCTGGCAGTGGGCTAGCTCATTGCTTTCTTGGTTCCTAGACCGGATGAGTTCCCTCTCCCTCCTAGGGAATGGAACATGGTAGGAGGGTTCCCCAAGATGCTGTTTGGTTCTGTTGTGCTGACCCAGACCAGATGACCTATGGAGTAGACAACTAGCCTGTTGATGCAGTCCTGCAGCTAGAAAAGATGGGTGACAAGGTGCTGGGCAGCTCTGCTCTTGTGTCATCCAGGCCCGTCCATCACAGCACCTCCTCTGTCTATGTCCCTCTCCAGTGCCAGATAATGAGCATTCACCACAATGGGAAGAGGGTCAAGAGGACTGACTATTCAGTTGGCTACCAAGACATTGTGTTGGACCACCAGAGGGGTAAAGTCCTACAAAGTATCTGTCCATTCCTTAATACTGACTTTCCTCAAAAACCTGGCGTGGTGGCAATGCAAAGTGTATCACATAGGATAATCATGCTTTGTGCTCTGTAATGAGCCCCAGCATCTCATTGCATGTCGTGGAAAGCCCCCCCCACCAAAAAAAAGTAACAAAATAAATAAAAACATTTAGAAAATGGGTTAGTAAAATCCTGCAAGCTGATTTGCTAAGGCCGCCAACCAGCCGGTCCGGTATCAGGCAACACAGACCAGGAAATAACGAGTCCCATCTCTGCTACCTGATTTGGTTCCAAATCCTTTCTATCAATAGAATGTTCATTTTGAATTTGCTGCCATGTTTTCTGTCCCGGTAAATGAGAGACCAACTGAATTTTTAAAAATAACACTTGCCACTGCCAACCTATCCCTCCCATGCTGATTTCATGTTTACTAAGCTTTGCATCCCCCCCCCAACCATGGTATAGTAGCTAGCCATCTCTTTTGCAGCTTTCTCACTGAGAGTTGCCCGTAACGCTTGCTCTTCCTAACCACACCCCCGTGTGCTGTCTACAAGTTTATCAAGCAATGTGACCCCCCACTCCCTCAGTCATCTGTTTGCTGCTGAGGATGCCAGTTAACCCCCAACTTCTGCCAACAAACATTTCCAACTACTAGTGTGGGTGCGGGTAAGTAAAAGCAAGCAGCACATCCCCCTCTCCCACACAGGCACTCCAACTGACGGTTACTTGTTCATCAAGTTTAATAATAACAAAAAAAAATAGAGGCAACCAGCTTGCTCTCTCTTTACCAAGAGGAGGAGTGGTGAATCATGATTTATAGAGTAATCTGGTGGAAAGGCTGGAAACATTGGAGCATTAAATCGGACCAGGCTGCTCTCTCGTTTTTCCAGGTGGGCAGGCTGAAAAGACTGCAGCACTGAGTCATGCCAGCTCTCTCTTTTTTCCACAAAGTGAAGTGTTGAGTGATGATTTATCAGGTAATTGGGTGGGTGTGTTGGAAATGTGAATTGGAACAGGTTTCAGTAATCAGCAATGAACCAGATCAGCTCTCTCTCTTTTATGATCCCACCTTTAAATGACAAAAATCTTGGAAGGGCATTGGAACCATGTGTGTTTGTGTGTTTTAGGGGGTAACCATGACAACCTAATGCAGGCGGAGGAACTATTTTATTACAAAACTTATTTTAAATTAAGTTTTTATTAACATTTCGTAATTAAACATATTTTCTTTTACAGTGCCCATTTTCAAATCACAATAATACTCTCCAGGGTGGTTGGTGTTGTGCTATACCGGACCTTCCAGGGCTATAAGGGCTATAGCTGCTGTTGCACTGGAGTTGGAATGGATTGCACAGTTGATCCAGGCCTGAGGACTCACTGGTGGGGAGGCTAGTTATGGCCATGATGATGCTGACTGCTTCCACCAATGACTTAAAGCTCACCAATGGATCAGATGGGTATTGGGTGTGTTGCTGTTGTCAAGGGTCTAAACCTCACTTTCAGATTCTTGTCGATATTGGAATGCAAGTAATCACAAACAAGTTGCATTAGAGTAATAAACAAGTTTATTACTACCAAAGGGATAAATCACAGTTGCTCTAAGCAGTTCTTACCAATACAAACCGGGAGCCAATGCTAAGTGTTCCCTACACCTTGAGGTTTCTCTGTAGTCTCTTGAGGTCTCTCGGGTCTCTGAGGTGTAAAGCTAGTGCATTACATTATATACCTATGATAATTACTATGGTTACCAAAAGACAGAAACATTTCTAGTTACAGAGATGAGCACCATTGGCTAAATTATAGGTGGCTCCACGGTCCAAGATAACATTACATGATTCTGTAAAGTCATCAGTTTTAGAACAAAGAAGTTCTTATACAGAGTCTTACATAACTAAGTGTAGTGGTACAAATCACCAAAAGATGGCAATGCTGTCTTACATATTATAATTACTTCAAGGACAGGTGTCCTGACATCTAGCAAGTAAGAAACAGACAGAAAATACATGGTAAAATATATGTGCATTAGCAAGCAAAGTGGATTACAACAATATGCATTCATATCCTGACATCTACTCTTATACGGTAGATGCCCTTAGCCCTATATATTAGTATGACCTATGCCTAAGCATTAGCTGTCTATGGTGTACCTCTGAGGGTATCAATTAGGGTGCAGGGACCAAGTGCAACACTGTTGTGGCACAGGTTGCTGGGAGTCATCCTCCAAAGGAACAGTAATCAATAGGGTGAATCTGGTGGCCTCTACCAAGGCAGAGTGGGTGATAGAGGAGGAAGGGGAATCCTTGCCAAAGGCATTTCCTGTTTTATCTTGATTTTATATCTTATGTATTTGAATATATGTTTGTTTTGCATTCTTGCTGTACAGTGCTTTGAAATTCTGAAAGGTGATTAATTAAATAAATTGTATTATTATTATTATAAGGTCCTCTGCCTGCAGCATCGGGCCTCATTACACCCCTGGGTGGTCCAGTACAGCCCAATACCACTCACCTTGTTGGGTATTATTGCTTACTTAGACGCACATCTCTGTAAACACTAGATTAACCTTTCTATTTCAATTGATAAGAAATATATAAATCACTTACATGATTTCAGCCAATCATGCACTGAACAAGCTTTCTCTGAAGCCAACTTGACTCTGTTTGGGAGCAGCAGAACCCAGAGTAACCTGGAGGAAGACTAAAGCACCTTAGTACATCAACTGCTTCCCTTTACTGTCAGTCCCATTTGGGCATTGGTGGCCCCAGTTGTGTATGGTGGTGGTGATGGTGGCTGGGCCCTGGACTGGTGGGTATTATTAGAGTTGGGTATGGTTTCTCTGTTGGGGCAAAGTCATGCTGTATGAGAGGGACAGGACAAAAACATAATCCATGGGAGTCAGTGCTCTCTTATCTGTGTTATTGCTTTCAGCCCTACCTGAGTTAATAAATCATGTGGTAGATCCTTAGTGCAAGTGCCAGGTCCAAATGAACATGGTGGAGCAAATGTGCAGACATGCACTCCATGCAAGTGGCTGCACTCTAGAGAGAAAATGGCGGGTGCATTGAAGGGCAGGAAATGGCTGCCTGTCACCATCTCCACAATAGTAGCTATATAGGTCCCTCCAGCTTGCTGACCTGAAGGCAGACCAGGGAAGTAAACTGGCTAGAAACTTTATCAGTTGACAGAGCAGGTAGAGCAACTCTACCCCATCCTTCCCTATTGGGCCTCTTTCCCTCCAACTATTCCCTGGGATAAACCTTTAGGATCCCCTCTGTTTCAGAGTCCTGGTGCAGAGACCTTAGTGATTCCCATCAACCCACTCGAGCTAGTACTGGTGACTTAATGCCTACCTAGTGTATATGAGGGACCCAGCTGTTAAAAGAGAAATAGTCCAAGTGGGCTGATAAAACTGGTAAAGAAGCAAGTGCATAAAGCAACACCACAGTGGAGAGGATATCATGGTCACTGCTCTTTTAAGATACACAAGTCCTTAATTACATGAGGTTCCTGATAAGGCTTGAAGTTTGACTATGCCGTAGGGTTTCAGGAGGGGTATAAAAGAAGGTACAGTCACAGTTCATACGTGTGTTCAGGTGCCAGTTGAACAGTTTCTAGTAGCTGCTGTTGTACTGGAGTTGGAATGGATTGCACAGTTGATCCAGGCCTGAGGACTCACTGGTGGGGAGGCTAATTATGGGCATGATGATGCTGACTGCTTCCTCCGATGACTTAAAGCACTCCGATGGATCAGATGGGTATTGGGTGTGTTGCTGTTGTGGCACAGGTTGCTGGGAGTCATCCTCCGAAGGAACAGTAATCAACAGGGTGAATCTGGTGACCTCTACCATGGCAGAGTGCGTGATAGAGGAGGAAGGGGAATCCTTGCTCTGGTTGCAGCTACAGCTTCAGAGCCTTGGGCTGGGTTCCTTTTTAGTCTTCATTTCTTTATTATGTCTCCTGGGTCTGGGAGCCAGAGACCAGGGATCTTGTCCTCCACGAGTGGCAGTAAAAGTGGTCTGTAGCTCCAATGGGGGCGGTGGCCAGTTCAACAGCTGGGGTTTTGTCCATGTACTGTTCTGGGAGATGGGTCCCACAGGCTGAAGTATGAAAGCCTAACTTCTGTTGATCAATGCTGGACCAAGTTTTAAGGAAGTATGTCTCTGCAGCTTCTGGGGCCTCAAACTGTTGAGAAATGCCATTGTGGGTACTCCTTGGGACAGCAGGATACCAGAGGTTGTCAAGGACCCCCAAATGCATCAAGGCCTTGCAGCAAGAGTGTAAGTCCAGCTCCGACTCCAATTCAATAACTCAAAGGAGAAGTCCAGGAATATTTTATGGGGTATTCTTGCCAAGAGAAGGCTTCTTTCTGTCTAGCCCAACCCATTTTCTGCTTTTAATCTGTATACCATAAGAACCTGGCAAGAACTGGTCATGCTCATCCACTGTGTAGGTGTGGGGGGGGCAAGAGATCTATGAGATCTATGAAAGCGGTCGATTTCAACATCAGAAGGATTGTTCAGGAGTATTTTTACCAAGGGCTTTTTTCAGAAATTGGTTAGTGTTCTTGCACTCACAAACCCCTGGAAAGCTCACAAAGCAGAGTTTGTTTCTCTGTTGTCTGTTTTCAAGGTCTTCTATCTTGTCCCACAATAGGCTGATGATCCAGTCTTGATCTCTCATATGTGCCAACAGTCTGTCAGTAGAATTCTTCATTGATGCAATTCTTTATTCAGCAACATTAGACCAATTACCAAGCAACACATTATCCACATTAGTTCTCTGTGTGGATAGCTCTAGAGTGTCAATTTTTTGTATGAGGTGTTCAAACATGTTCTTTCTTTCTCCCATTGCATAGTCAGAGGATCTGGGGTCCATCATCGCCATGGTGGCACTGAGACAGTTCAGCAATCCTGACAGAAAAATGCTCAGCAATGAAACTCAGTGCTAGATTGACCAATTTGGATAAAACAAAAAAAGGTATACAACTGTGCCTCAGAGCTTAACGCATCAGACTAAGTGGGTTATGGTGGTGGCAGGAATATTTCTGAAGCAGATGAGACTGGATTATTGTCAGGGGTTTTAGGATTAGAAACAGTTAAGTGGCTATCTTGTAGACAGCAAAGCAATACCCAGAACAACCACCTCCTTAATGAATCACCTAAAGGTAAAACATCCCCAGGTTTTTAAAGCATCAGTGTCTGTGCCTGTGGTTCCATAAGACCTGTCCTGTGGTGATGATTCAGGCAGTAGTGGTGGTGGCAATGACACAGACCATTCTGCCTCAGAAAAAAAGTTGCGGAGTTACATGATGCAGAAAACCGTCTAGATGCACTTCATCTGAGCTCCACTCACCCGACCATAAAAATGATCATTTTAAGCCCCAGTTTTAAGAATTAGATCATATTCCTGAAAGAATACAAGAAGAGAATCTCCCTACTTCAAGAAAATCCATTCAGAACATAGAATGGAGGTTGAGATGCGGCAGGCTGCCCCAAGATATACCCCGACGGTAACGCCTGAGAAAGCGCCAAAGAAACCTAGGGCGCTACCCCCTACCACAGGCCAAATGTCTATGGTGGCAACATTGTCTCCCATTTCTTCTGATTCCACCCCACTGACCCTAGAATGTTTCCTATCGGAATTTCAATCATTTAAAGAAGATGTCCGTTCATTAAAGTCTGATGTGAAAGCTTTTTCTGAGACAGTAGATGATGTAGCATGGAAACTTTCAGACACAATGGCCCAGGTAATTTCAGTGGACAAGAGAATGGAGAAAATGGGCACAACGGTCATGGTTAATAGTCAAACCCATAAGCTAATGGAATCTAAAGTCATGGATCTTGAGGGATGAAGCAGGCACAATAATGTGGTGGTGATTGGTATTCCAGAAAAAGAAGACACAGATACCATCACCTTCGTACAGAAGCTGTTAGTCAAAGTAGTTGGGCAGAGTCCATACGAATTCTCCTACATTATTGAAAGGTCCCATCACATACTACCACCACCAAACACTCAGCCTAGACCACTAATCCTCTGTTTCCTCAACTTCCAGGAGAAACAACATGCCCTGGTGAAACTTAGGGACATACAGGATGTTTTATGGGAAGAGAGAAAGCTAAGGATCATGCAGGACCTACTGTGCCAGCCACTATATGCTCTAGGAGAGCAGCTTTTCATCCTATCATGTCCAAATGTATTGCTTCTGGTATTAAATTCCAAATGTCTTATTCTGCCAAGTTACAAATTATTATGGATGGCAGCTGGTCATCATTTGAAGAACTTGACCCAGTATTGGAATACTGTAAGCAGAAGCACCCAGACCTGTTTTCAGACTGCTGAGAACCCAGAGGTTGCGATGAGCCAAATGTGATTAGATACACATGGGGGGATATTTGGGGATTTACTGGGACAAAAGAAGGGTTATTGTGGTGGGCTTGGTGAGTTCAACAGTAGGATGGGGGTGTCTTGTATACCAGATAACATGGTGGAAATGTTTGGATCTTGATCTGGGTTTTCTTAGGACTCCTAATGGAAAATATAACTGTCATGGCTCAATTATTTAAATTCTGTTCCTGGAATGTCAAAGGTATGAGATGTCCCTTAAAGTGTATGAAGATCTTAAAACATCTAGGGATTCTGGGTAGTGATGTCACATTAATACAAGAAACCCACTTACTAGAAGCAGAGAGTGCATTGCTCAGGAGACAGCATAGGGACAAGTGTTTGTGTCAGGTGATAGCAGAAATAAAAAAGGGGTTGCCATACTCTTTTCAAGAACTTTTCCCTAGATAATTCCATAATAGACAAACAGGGCCAATACGTCTTCGTGAAGGGGAAAATCCGTTCAAATGACATGATATTTGGCTTGATCTATGGTCCCAATTTGGACTCCCCTGCCTTCTTTATGGAACTTCTTTCCATTTTGACCCCCCTTTTTAACTATCTCACTTTTCCTGGAGGGGACCGGAATTTGCCCTTCAATCCACTTTTAGATAAGTCAGATAGCTCACAGACCAAAGGTCTCTCTCTGGCTCAGAGAGCTATCAGAGATATGGCTGATCACCTGAACTTGTGTGAACCCTGGAGAATCTTACACCCTCAAGATAAGGAATTCACCTTTTAATCAATGGTTCATGGGTCAGCTTCTAGAATAGATTATCTTTAGATTAGCAATTCATTATTACATAGCTTCATGGACAGTACAATAGATGCTGGAGAGTGGGCTCAGATCACTCCCCTATATCCTGTCAAATTACGCTGTTCCTTAATTGGAGTGCAGACAAAATATGGAAACTAAATAACCAGTTATTAAAAGACAAAAAGATCACGGATTGTATAACTGACTCTTTACAGCAGTTCAAAAATGATAATTGGGGATCGACACACTCTCCATCCATGGAATGGAGTGCCCTTAAGTGTTTCATTGGAGGCGAGTTTATTAAACTGGCATAGTATAAAAAAAAAAGAAAGACGGACAAGAATGCAAAACACTCCTGACTCAGATTAGAGACAAAGAAAAAATATCTCTCCACCCAGACTAAGGAAGCAGACAAAATAGCGCTACTGTCGTTGAAAGACAAATATTCAGAACTGTTAAGGGAGAAAGCAGAGTGAGCTATCATAAAGAACAAAGCAAAACACACAGAACAGAGTAAAAAAACAGTGAGATTGTTGGCTCTCAGACTTAAAAAAGAAGAGGCCTCCAGATGCATAGCTGCTTTACAGACAGATCCTCAGGCCCTTTGAAAACCTATCCCAAGGAGATTTCTGTTGAATTCAAGCAGTATTATAAAACCTTATATACTCAAATGCTGGCACTACCCTCTCAAACTGCTGTGAACCAATATTTAGCCACTATTCCCCTCCCCACTTGGAATGGGACACAAACAGTGAATCTTTTAACCCCAATAATGGAGGAGGAGATTTTGGGAGTCATACAATCCCTTCCCTTAGATGCAGCTCTAGGTCCAGATGGATATTCTGCCAACTTTTACAATAAATTCACTAAACAACTGACTCCATGGCTGAAAGCAGTCTTTACCTCTGTGCTGAATGGTGATGACATTGATCATCACTTGTTAGAGGCCATAATTCTGGTCCTCCTTAAAGCTGATAGAGACCCGACCAAAGTATCAAGCTATCGCCCAATATCCCTCCTTAATTGTGATGTAAAAATGCTCACCAAATTATTGGCCTGCAGATTGAATAAGGTACTTCCCTCCTTAATTGGTGATGATCAGGTGGGTTTCATGAAGGGCAGGTCAATGGTTGACCATCTTCACAGACTGTTCCATGTTTTTTCTGCTTTGGAGAACACTCTGCATGCCATGGCTCTGATGTCTCTAGAAACAGAAAAAGATTTCGACCAAGTCAACTGGCAATTCTTGTTCTCTGCTCTTAATAGATACAGTTTTCCTAGAAAATTTATTTCCTGGATAAAATCATTATACTCCAACCTTACAGCCTGCATTTTTTGTAATGGGACCTTATCTCCTAGCTTTGTCCTGCAGGCTGGTACAAGGCAAGGATGCCCGTTGTCTCCACTGCTGTTTAACTTATATTTGTAACGTTTAATAACTGCTATCCTGATATCACCAGAAATTACAGGTATCCAATTGGGATCAAAAGAAGAAAAGATAGCGGCTTACGCAGATGACATATTGCTTCACATTACAAATATCACCAATTCACTTCAAAATCTCATAACGTTAATACATGTCTATAATGCATTCTCGAACTAGTAATTAAACACAGACAAAACAGCAGTTTTCCCACTAAAGTATAGGGTAATAAAGCAAGATGTCCTGGACTTGGGCCTTACTTGGTCTTCTGAATATCTAAAATACTTGTGCCTACAGCTCTCTACTAATAGGAACCATATGAATAAACTGAATTTGGAGGCCTTAAGCACCCACATCCAGCTCAATCTGAAACGTTGAGTTACCCTCCCCTTAACCTTTGGGGAGAGAGTAAACATAATTAAGATGAACATCCTTCCGCGACTATTCTATCCCCTCAACTTACTCAATACATGGGTACCCAAGAGCAGGTTCAAAAAGATTAATTCCTATATATCTAAATTTTTTTGGAAAGGCAAGGCTCTGAGAAGAGCCTATAACAAACTAGCTGCACCCAAGACTTTAGGTGGATTACGGCTCCCTCATTTCAGACTATACTATTGGTCTAGCCACAACAGCAAATATTTGAAATGGTATCTCCTGATAGATTCAGAGGAGTGGGGCAGTTATATACCCACATAGGTTAGAATTAAGCAAGAAATGATGAACTCTGCAGGAGTAAACCCAATATCCATGCCCTTTTTAAAACCCAAAAAGCTTCCTTCAAGTTTACGTCACTCCCCCTTGGAGCAGTCAGTTCGGGTTCACTCCTAGTTATGTAACGCCATGGGCTATGTGAATACATATGATCTGGCTCAGCCGATATTTCAGAACCCCAGTTTCCTGTTAGGGGTATGCATGATCCCTTACAGCTAGATTCCATTGCAGCAGGACAGTTTAGTTCAACTGTTTTACTCACAGGACACTGTCTGGTTGAACACACAGGAAATTCTCACTAAATTTAATCTTCCCTCAAAATGGTCCTTTAAGACCTACCAACTTAGACACTTGTTGGTATCCTATTTCAGTTCTTGTATTACCAGTTCAGAAAAAGGGGAATGGATGGAAATCTGCAGAAGTCTGACCTTAGCCCCACATGCTGTTTCCTCAATATATGCTACCCTCTATTCTAGGGTTTTTCCAGAGGTCATGGGCATTAGTAGATACTGGCTTGATAAGTTCCCTACATGGCCGTAGATATGGAAGAATTGTCAAAAATATATAACACAGGACAGATTACGAGTGATGCAGCTACAGTTCTGCATGACATGTATCTAACATCATGTAGATTATATAAAATGGGCAGAGCCTTAACTCCAACATGTAATAGATGTATGCAAGATGTGGGTACTTTATATTACATCTTTTGGGACTGTCCAAAAATCAAACTGTTATGAGACTTTATAAAAGCACCAGTGGATCCTTTATTGGGCCTTCAAGATTACTTTACTCCTACAGTGTGTATTTTGGGTGATTTTACTGGTTACCCATTGATGGACTGTCAATATCAAATTACCATGACCTCAGCTTCTGTCAAGAAAATTGTGCTCAAGCACTGGAAGGATTCATTACAGCCCTCCTACACAGAATGACTGAATGAACTTCTCTTAAATTTACGGGTAGAGAAAATCATATCCAGCATCTTTAGTCATATGGGAATGTATAAGAAAAGATGGGAGAAACTCCATGTTCTTTACACCACAGGTGGAAAGACCTAAGAAAAAGTGTGTTATACTACAGTTGTAAACACTTGTTTTGTGTTACGACTATCTTTAAGGCACTGGGGGGTAGGCAGGAGAGTTCAGGGATGGGAGGGGGAAGGGGAGGTTAGTCTTAGTTGAGTACGGGTGTGGGGGGAGGAGGGAGGGGAAAAGAGGGAGGAAGGAAGATTACCTTCTGTCTCTGTTTGGTCATGATAACCATATGTATGCTGGTATCTTCAAGTGTAGTGTTGAAAATCAATAAAGTTAGAATTTAAAAAAAAAAAGAGTCCACATACCCCCAGCACTCCCACTAGGTACCAGTCCCCTGCTATTTCCATACCATCTTGCAAGCATGGAACATCCCCTATCCATGGTCAATGCCAGTAGTGGAAGCATTTCAGGTCAGAACTAAGTACCAGTCACCACATCCAACAGCTGAACACATCACACAGCTCATAGGTGAAATTATGGTATTGGATCTGTAACCATTTCCACTTGTGGAAGACACTGGTGGTCACAGACTTTAGCAGCACTTGTAGACACGGTAAAAAGCTCCCATCTCATTCCACATTTTTATGCACTGTGATGCCAAATATATATGAGAGTGTGAGAATAGCAATTGCCTAACCTCTCTCAGATTATGGGAGGAGTTTTCCACTGCACCATAGACATCTGGAGCAGTACAAACTCCATGCTTGCATATGTCTCCTTGACGGCACATTGGTGTGTGCAAAACTCTTTGATGCTGTTTCACATAGGAGGCTGGAAAACAAGTTGGGTAGCATGGGAGTGGGGTGGGCAATACAGTGGTAACCTGGGTAAGATACTAGCTAGGGGCTAGGAGGCAGAGAGTGGTGGTAAATGAAATTCACTCTGAGGAGGGGAGAGTGACCAGTGGGGCACTGCAGGGGTCAGTACTGGAGCCAGTCATTGTTAATTAAATAATTTATTTATTTAAATTTTGGTAACCAGGTAAACCCACTGAGACCTTGGCAGTCACTTTTCAGGGGCAGCCCAGGATTAAACACATGTAAGAACATTTTATGTAGTTACAGAACATATACAGGTTGACAGTTACATAAGTTAGCACATAAATAATCAGACAGTATTATAATGGGCACAGAATGTTGTTCATGGCAAAACTTATCATACAAATTCAGGTGAACATTACATCAGATTCCAAGATTACAACGCTCACTTACAGCCTACAGTTGTAGCTTGATAAATAAGTGACATTGGAGGTAACATATAAGTTGGTAACTGGGACATGACTGGTGGCAGGAGGGGATTTGGGCATCAGTGATTGCAAGTGCATTGGTTAAGCTCTGTCAGATGAGCCTTAAGTCCCTTCTTGAAACCCCCTAGGGAATTACATGTTTGCCCATTTCCTGGGAGAGTGTACCAGAGAGGCAGATAAATGCTGAGAATGACCTCTGTCCCTGGGAAGACCTAACTTTAGGCATTGTAAGGAAGAGGTGGCTTGAGGATCTAAGGTGCCTGCTGTTGTGTTTAGCCAATAGTGTTTTTGCCAGGCTTGGTGGGGCAGTATCTGACCTTAGCTTATAGGCTAAGCATAAGGATAGATACTCAAGACGCCCTATCAGCGGTGGCTAGGACAGAGCTTGGAGCACCTGGCAGTGGTGATCCCTTGGCTGAGCTCCCAAGGCCAACTGTCACACCTGTGGTAAAGAGTAGCAAGTTTTTGCATTTCCCCAGCTTTTACAGTGAGTAGGACTGGTGACCCATACAGTAGGGTGGGCAGTAGGGTTCCAGTTGCAATCTTTAGCCAGGAATCCTGAGTAAGAAAGGGGCTAAGATGGTACAGTACCCCCAATTTCTGATTTAGTGTCTTGGTTAGTAGTTTGATATGCTTTTTGTAAGAGCAGTTTTGGTCTAGTATAATGTCCAAGTACTTTACTGTGTCTACTACCTCAATCCTGGTGCCATTTGAGAGGTTTGGCTTCATTAGTGACATAGCAGAAGAACTGGAGGGGAAGGTCTTTCTCTTTGTGGATGATATCAAGATCTGCAACAGAGGGACCACTCTGGAGGGGATGCAAAGGATTGAAAGAGACTTGAAATGACTTGAGGAGTGATCAGAAGTTTGGCAGCTAAGGTTTAATACAAAAAAGGGTAAAATAATGCACTTGGGTTACAAAAATTCAGGGGGAGCAGTACAAAATGGGAGAGATATACTAGCAGTAACCAAACAGGAAAGAGACCTGGGGATAATTATATTGGATGACCTGAAGTTGGCTAGACAATGCGACAAAGTGATTGAAAGCACTAGTGGGATGCTGGGCTGTAAAGGCAGGGATATTACCAGCAGGAAGAGGGAAGTGCTGTTGCTACTATATAGGTCTTTAATAAGATTTCACCTGGAGTACTGTGTCCAGTTTTGGAGGCAACATCTCGGATAGGACATTGACAGGATGGAGACCATCCAAAGGAGGGCTACCAAGACTGTACAGGGTCTACATCAAACATCATATGAGGGGAGACTAAATTAATTAAATATGAATGCCTTGAAGGAGAGGAGGTACAGGGGAATATGATTGAGACCTTTAAATACCTCACAGGGGTGAATAAGGTGCAAGTGGAAAGTATTTTTCAGAGGAAAGAGTGATCCAGAACAAGGGGCCACAGTATGAAGCTGGAGGAGGTAGGTTTAGGAGAGATGTGAGGAAATACTTCTTCATAGAAAGGGTGGTGGATGCTGGAAAGGTCTTTCAGCAGAGGTTGCAGGGGTGAAGACAGTGGAGGGATTCAAAAAAGCTTGGAATAAGCACAAGTGAGTCATAAGGGATAGGTTAGGGGTGGTAGAGAAAGAGCCGTAGACCTGGAGGGGTCTACAATATAAGAAATGCAACAAAAAAGGGCAGACATGATGGGCCATGCAGCCCTAATCTGCCATCAGCTTTTATGTTTCTGTTTTTAAAATTCAGTTTCTCCTGTTGTGGATTTCTCTTTCTCTCCCTGTGTCACTGTCTCTCCCTTCATCTCTCCACAATCTAGCAGTCACTCCAGGTCTGCTCTTCAAAATGTTGGGATAATGAAGAAAAACCACATGTCACCAAACATCCTGGCATTCATTTAAGACATGCTGCAGTCATGGATGGATGGTACCAATGGCTGGTACCAAGCTGGTACATGTTTTTTTTTTTTCATCATGGATAATGGGGTAAATATGCTGAAAGCAGATGATGATGGGAATTTTATCAGCATTCATTGCTTTGCCCACACCTCAAATCTAGTGGTCACATCTGTGTTACATCACAATTCTGAGGTTAGCAAGACTGTCTCCACAGCACGCTGCAACTGTGCTTATTTTTATCATTCTGTAAAGGTGAATAAGCAAGTAAGAGACATGTGACAACACTTTGGTCTGTCTCAACATTGTTTGATACAAAATATGAGAACCAGATGGAATTCATCATCCGTGTTGCTGCTGGTTCCACATCATAAGAGTGTCTTCCTAATGGCGCTGACCAAAACAGCAACTGCACATCGCCAAAAAGTGAAACAGAGATGTGTACTATGGTGTCTATCCAAAACAGCTACTGGTGCTGAATTTGACAATAATGAATGATGTAAACTTACTTTTTATGTAGGGGGCTATATCCCCCATGCCCAAAGGCCCCCGCACTCCCAAATTTAATATAATCAACTCCAGGTGGGGGGATGATAATTGGGAGAGGAGAAACTTGGGAGGGGGCAACTCCGGAGACAGAGGTCAGCAGGGGGAGAACACTGGGGGGGCAACCCACATGCAGGGGGAACAAAGTTGGGAAGGCAGGGGGACCAGATGTCACAATTGGGACACAAAACAACAAAAATTAAAAAGAAAAAAGTATCCCCACAGCCAGTCCCAAACCTGGATCACCCGACATAAAGGTGGTGACTGTAACCAGTACACCAGATGGCCAGCAGGAAACTGGCTGGATGAGCAAACCCTTGTATACTCTTTAAAATAAGCACAAAAAGTAAATGTTGAATTACACTGTGCTATTAATAGCACATAGCCAACTTTACCTTCACTAATTTGATGTTGCCAACATTGACTCACTCAAAAAGACTGTCTACATTCATGGGATACCAATGTGGTCTAGACTGCTAAAACAGAAGTGCATACTAAATGACATGTCAATGGAGTGTGACATACAATATGGGGAGTCCTAGGCCACCATGTGTGGTCACTGCCTGACACCATGGTGATAGTGCTTAGACCATCTGAGAGAAGCACATGTTCTCTAAGTGCATCCACTGCCACTCTGAGTCAAGTGACTCACAGTAGTGCATATCCTGAAAACATCTAAAGAGAGATATGTAGAGGAACAATGGGAGATTACAGGTGGGCGGCTGTGCTCATTGAACACCTGCAAGTTGAACTAGATGAAAGATTTGTGAAAGTGCTGGATAGTCACAGACACATCTTTCAACCATGCTGGATCCCTGATTCAAATGTGAGGCCCTTCACATAGCTATAGATAGCCAGAGTTTCTCACTTTGCCAAGAGAAGTGTGATGAGCTGACTAATTGTTTGCGAGGACTGGTGCAGAAACCAGCTGGCGAGGAAGGTCACGATAGACAGGAAATGTCATCAGACAGGTCTGTTTCCACTGATGGAGATGGGGAAGAAATACCTGGTACTGACAACAGCACCTATGAAAATGAGTGGGCACTGCTCAAGCACATCCTTACATCAAGAACAACAGAAAAGGACAGCAAAATTTTAATTCTGCTGTCAGAATTCTTGCAAATGCAGAATTCGCTTCCATGAAATTCCATGAAAAAATAGAGGAACATTTCATGAAATTTTGCCGTAAACTGTGGAATTTTGTCACATATTGATGAAGGAATAATGTGGTGAACAGATGAAAATATTTATGTGGAACTGATTGCCTTTTTCTTTTATTTAGTAAGTAAAAAGTGCTGCAACTGAGACCCTGGGACCAATGCTGGGAAGTGGAGATGTTGATGTAACCGGGAAGAAAAACTGAATAACTGTGAAGTTACACTTCTGCAACTGACACTGGTGTAACTGGTAGCAGACACTGGTGTAACTGGGATGAGATACAGGTATAACAAGCTATGGTGAAATACGTGTAACTTTGAATACAATGGGATGCACTGACAGAACTGTGAGGAGACACAATTACAACCGGGATGAAACACTGCCAGGGTACAACATTTCTATACTTTAGGTGCCCCAAGGCAAGCACTTTTGTCTAAAGACACTTACAGCTCCTCTGTGCCTGCCCACTGGGGCAACTAAGACATTAGTGCTTCTGTATCTTTATTTTTTTTCTCCTGTACTTCTATCCCTTGTTTTTATCTCCCCAGCCCACCCCCTTCCCTGAGTGCATCTGCCATCTGCGATGGCACAGCATGAGCACTGCGTGACTAAGTTCATGAAAGCAGGTACCCTTAGGTGTAGTGGAGAAACCAGGAGCAGGAAGGAGCAGTGTGATGGAGAGCTTGTCATGTGACTGCAAAGTCTGTGCACTGAGAATCATGCTGACTCAGTCGCACAGCTGGTGTCACATGACAGGTGTTCTCACTAGGCATCAGAATGCAGTCTGTGGTGGAGGCATTGATTGGCTGCTGCTGGTAACTGATCCCTCCCCCAAGAAGTGTTGCTGGTGAGCACTATTCAGACTGTCAGAACATTATGGCCCTGTCCACACTACACCGCTCTGGCCTGGTAACAGATGCAATCCGTTATGGCCGGGGAGCAGTGCAGTGTGTCCACACCTCAGTGGTGTCCATTATGGGACCGGCACTGCCGGTTCACACATCAGGAGCCAGTTACCGTTAAGGCGGCGCCCGATCCCACAATGCAGCTCGAGCTGCTCTTCAGTCCCTGCAGGGGACCATTACCGCCCGCCCACTCTACCGCCAGTAACGTTACCAAGGCAGGACCGGTTTCATAACCGTTGTTGAAACCACCTCATATGTGGTTTCAACAACGGTTAAGAAAACACCTCCTGTAACGTTACAGATGTAAACGCAAACCGTTGCGGTAACGGTTTCGGCACTCTGTAATGTTACAGAGACGTAGTGTGGACAGACCTGAGTGGCTGGGAGTTGAATTGGTTGTCAGAGGAGAAGGCAGCACACAGAGAAAAGGCTCTCTAAGGGCTTAAAATCAGTACTCACAAACCATCCTTTTTAGGGCTTCTGATACGGAGTTTTAGGGACCCTCAACAGGGCAGCATAATATATAAAGTTAAAATCCCTTTTAAGGACTCTGCAGATAAATAATTGTAAGGACCTACTGTATCAGGGCAGGCAAGCAGCGAAGCATCAAATTAATTTCCAAAAGCTCTTTGCAGGGCTTGGGAGCTAAAGGGAGTCCTTTTAAAGACTGGGGGCATGCAAGCAGACAGGACTCGCAGAAAAATCATAAAAAAAAAACTTTTCAGGGATTAGGGAATACAGGCTGCTACTAAAGCCATTTTTCAGGGCTTGGTAGTGAGTCTTTTACAGAACTGAGTTCATGCAGGCAGGAAAGAGAAAAATCACTATGAAACAAAGCCCTTTTCAGGGCTTGGGAGGTAAGGCCTTATTAAGAAATGCAGGCTGGCATTAAAGTCCTTTTCAGGGCCTGGCGGCTATCAAGTCCTTTTAAGGTCTGAGGGCACACAGGCAGGCAGGAGAACATACATCTAAAATAAAAAATGCCTTTTAAGAGTTTGAAGATAAATAAGTCATTTTAATGACATTTGGGGCATGCAGACAAGATAGAATTGTGTAGAAAAAGCCCTTTTGAAGCAAATTATTTTAAAATTGTCACTTTACTGGACTACCCACTCTCAACAGAGGATGGCAATCACAGGTAGATTACCAGCTCTCCATGGATGATGACAAACACAGGTAGAAGTACAGGGGATTAGATGTGCCTTGTGAGTTCCTGAAAGAGGCAGGTGTGGGAGACAGGAAGAGAATATAAAGAGAAAGTTAAACAAACTCTGGCAGAAGCCACAAGGCTGCAGTTGATTGATAAATGACAGCTGTCACATTCATGAGGTGCTGTAAAGAAATGGCTATGTTAAAAATTTGAGGTCAAAATAATGAACATTTCCAAAGTTACGAGCCTGCATTTGCAAAATTCAACGTAGAACATAGGCTCATGACTTTGTTTTTTTTTTATATTTTTATGTCAGATTGTCAAAATAACCTTCTAATGAGCATGCCTCATGAACAAGGGCACAGAAAATGTTGAACTCCTGCCCTGTCTGCTCCTGGGGCTGGCACTATAGCCTAGAGGTTAGAGGAATGAGGTGTGAACGAGCTTGGTAAATCCAGCAGACCAGACCTAGGTTTGATTCTCGCAAACTCCACTTGCATACTGTGTGACTGAGCAAGTCACTTAACCACCCAGTGCTCCCAGGTCACCCCTGAAAACAGGCACTTGTGCCTCATAGGCCTTACCTGGTTACCAAAGACTAAAATAAATAAAAATAATAGAGGTTAGAGTAATGAGCTGTGAATAAGCTTGGTACATCCAGTAGGCCTGAGTTTGATTCCAACAACCTCCACTTGCATACTGCGTGACTCTAAGCTAGTCATTTAACCTCCCCAGTGCTCCCAGGTCACACCTGAAAACAGGCACTTGTACCTAATGGGCCTTACCTGGTTACCAAAGACTAAAATAAAAACTTTTTAAAAAAAGTTGATTTTGCGCAGTGACTGTGAAATCACCTTTTGGAATGTAAAAATACATTTTGGTCAGGATTTCAAAAATGACAGTTGTCACATTAATGAGGTGCTATAAGTAAATGGCTATGCTGTAAAGTTGGGAGGAATATATTGCAAATTACTAAAGGTACGAGCCTGTGTTCACAAAATTCAATGTAGGCTCATAACTTGTTTTGTAATATTTTTACACCAGGGCCAGGATATTCAAAAGGATTGCACATGGTGCAACAGGGGTGCACCATGCGCAACCCACTGATGCAACCTGGTGCGATAAACAAATTGAGAAAGTGCCCGGCACAAATCCCGATGCCCCGGGGTGCATCAGTAATGTATGCGACACAAGTAGGGGGGGGGGGCGTGCCCATGCATTCCCCACACATCCCGATATTCTGCCCGGGATGTGCTGAGCATAGGCAGGCACAACCCCTACGTGCGCTGAACACAGTTATGCCAAAAGGAAAGGGAGCAACAGCTGGCCACCCACAGGTGAGCTGCCATATTGCAGGGTGCAACATGGTAGCTGCAGGCTGTGG
The DNA here is from genome assembly GCA_016271365.2 of Neoceratodus forsteri. Lineage (NCBI taxonomy): Eukaryota > Metazoa > Chordata > Ceratodontiformes > Ceratodontidae > Neoceratodus > Neoceratodus forsteri. The sequence continues at coordinate 1,705,076,881 of CM057452.1, read as the reverse complement.
GTGGCCATCCGAGCTCCGGTGGCACCGTCCATCATGGTCCCCCCCATGCCCAATCGCAGGCTTTCATTATGTAAACATCCTTGGTGGTCCAGTGGATCCTATCCCTCAGCCTGATCATGGGCTTTCATTCTGTTAATATCCTTGGTGGTCCAGTGGAACCGATCCCACAGCCCGATCGCGGGCTTACAGTGATTGGAATAACCCTGGTGGTCCAGCAGTAACCCCCTCCCAACCTGCCCATTCAGTCTCACTACGCCGCTCCCCCCAAGTCAGCGGCGTGTGGCAGCACCCCGGCCGCAAGCCGCCCGGCCGCCTGCTGACTGACAGCGTATGGTATGGCCGTACACCCATTGGTCCACAGTGTGGCTAATGGGCATCGAAGATAGGTACTACATAGTTCCAAAATGTAAATGAATCCATTCATTCACATATTAGGACTGTGTAGTACATTACGGTTCGCACGCCTATTGGCCCAAGTTGTGGACCAATGGGCATAACGGCTGTACCATATGCTGTCAGTCAGTGGTGGCGGGTGGCTTGTAGGTGCTGCCAACCGCTGCTGACTTGGGGGGAGCAGGTGGCAGAACTGGGTGGGTTGGGAGGAGGTTACTGCTGGACCACCAGTGTCATTCCAATCACTGTATGCCCAAGGATCGGGCTGTGGGATTGGGTCCACTAGACTACCAGGAATATTAACATATTGAAAGCCCGAGATCAGGCTGAGGAATCGGGTCCACTGGACCACCAGGGAGAGCAATACATATTACAGCCTGCGATCAGGCTGGGATGCATTGCCAGTGAGTGGCAGGGGGCATCGGTCCCCAATGGCTGCTGCCTGGCAGGGCGCCAGGCACAAGTTGCCGGGGATCGGCGCACCTGCTTGCAAATGGGGCCATGATGACATGCAAATGGCCCTATTTGCATGTCCACTGCTGAATATAATGGTTGCTGCACCTAGCGCAATGGCACTTATGCTGGCGCGTCCCCCTGCTCCTCCCTGGCCACTTGTGCTGGCACAGTGCCACTGCGCCATGCGCAACACGGGTGGCCATGGAGCGATATTCAACAGTGCTGAGCCATGGTGCAGCACCATTGAATATCACCCTGTCAATGCCCTGGCTCATCCCAGTTGCGCTGCACCCAGGTTTGCGCCACAGCCTGGCGCAGTCTGAATATCCCGCCCCAAATGTTCAACCTAACCTTCCTATGAACCCACCTCATGAACAAGTGCAGAGAAAATTTTCAGCTCCTGCCCAAAAGGTTATTTCACACAGAAACCACAGAATCACCTTTCAGGACAGATTTGTCTAATTTCAGTGCAATTGTTCATGCGGTAAGATCCCAAAGAAGGCATGTTGAAAATTTAGGGCAAAAATATGTAAAAATGGTCAAGTTATGCAACTAAGTTCAAAACCCCTTTGAAATACATTGAACCACATACTATACCTGTTTCCTCGGTTTGCAGTCAAGTTTTGAATAGTGAAGACATGTCTGCAGTCCACAGATGATTATGGCAATGGACCCCTAGTGGATAAATAACAACTTGGGGGTAGTGGTGGGTGCTGAGTAGGAGGGTTGGGTAGGGGAACAGTGATAGCTGTAACAGACATCGATGAATGGTTTTCTTTTTACAGAGTTTATTAAAGAAATGAAAAAAACTACTATGAGGGAAGATTTTCTGCATTTCATGTCTTGACACTGAGAGATTGGGCACCCCCAGTGTCATTGTTATATTTGTTGTGGGGAAGGCTGAAATGGAGGGTCAGCTGCGAGGTTCTGGAGGTAAGAGAGGCACGGTATTTAGATTAGGACAGAAAATCAAAGTGAGTTACCTGTTTAATAAGAATGAAACTGTGTTTATATATAATAATGACCCACTCATGAATATTAATGAGCCCTGCCAATGAGTGCCAATGGGCAGAAGGCAGGCAGGGTTCATTAATATTGATGAATGGGATATTATTATGAATACATTCAGTTTCATACCGCTCATTGGTATTCTTTACATACATATTTTTGCAGCTTCTCCACTGCAGCCCTCCTATCTCCGGACCCCAATTAAGTGATCTTGGGGTACGGGACCACAGAGGGAGCTCCTGATACACTGCTATTGCAGTGAGAAAACAGATGCGCGCTACCATGCATGCATACTGACAGGGTAAAAATTGTGCCCTTTGGAAGAGTGTGTTAACAGTGCAGAGTGCATCATGGATGCAGAGGTGACTCTGTGATGCAACTTCTAAATGTTGTTCAGTTGGAAAAATATTGTTTTTCGATCGCAGGAGATTTGTAGGGCTTTGACCACTTTAGCCCTAAAAAGCAGAGGCCTATGTAAACCTCCGAATATCCTTCAATTTGTGAATTCCACTTTCATTGTTCAGGTAATAACTCATATTTTAGTCATCACTGCTGCTTCACCTGCATTCACCTCCTTAAGTACCAAACATCTCCTGAGTGCAGCATTATTGCTGTCACATCTGTCACAGGTCTGCCTGAATTATGTTTGTGCCAGACATAGACATCACTGCCTTTTGGTTTAGAGTTACATCCTGTCCCACAAAAAACTAGCAATACTGATGCTGGCACCAGCTGCTCAAGCCCCCCCAAACCGTGGGAACATATGACACTAAGCAGAGGTTGCCAGCGCCACATCCATGCCCATCCCCACTACTGCTCTCATCACCCACCAGCGTGCAAACAAGTATCTCACACCATTTAAAATCAATAAGCTAACAATTATATTGCAGAAAAACACTGCAAAAATCATCAGGGAAGTGACAAAAACACTTGCACAAATGAGAAATACCATAAAGTGTTTTAAAATGTAACTTTTTGATTCACAAAAGTAAGTTGCAAAGAGCTGCAGATCTTTCTTGTTTAACACTTACTGTAAAAGTGCTCAACAGAGAAGGAGGAGCAGTCCCTTGAGAGGGGAGGGGGGAGAGAGAGGGTTGCTATAGCAACTCACCCTTTGACCCACAGACTCCCACCTAGTCAAAAATGATCAGGTGACAGCATTGTTCACAGAATTTTTTTGTGTTCCTCAGAAAATGTTAGCAAATGGTGGACTTGTGGGATTTGATGAAATTACAATAAATTACAATTTGGAATTATACCATATAAAATTTTACTTTGGACAAAAGGGACAGTATCACTACAGAAAGAGAGAGGAACTGTAAGAAACAACAATTTGCCAGTTCAGTTCCTACCTAAATTAATGGAATCACATGAGTACTTAGCTCTCAGAATATGTTTTCCACAAATTACATCTGTGAATGACATTTCCTTTCATTAATAATTACTTTTAGCTGGCCCAGTAGTGCAAAGGGTTGAGGTGCTGGACACCACACCTCATGCCATGCCAGCGACCCAGGTTCAAACACAAGCTCAGGCCACCAGGGGTCAGCCAGGGGGGAAGGTGAGGAGTCAGGATTGAGCAGCTGACAGGCAGCTCTCCTCTCTGGGGAGAGACATGAGGTTTCCCCTACTCTTGGCTGCCACCCAGTGGAGGCCAGGTGGCAGTGCGAGGCCAGGGGGATTCTAGGTGCTAGGCCAAGATGGAGGATGGGGCCATCACCGGGGCCATGGGACACATGCGCACCTCCATGCACATGCGCACCTGCATACCAGGGTCCCGGGAACAGGGGAGAAAAACAGAAATACCATTTCTTCTCGGCTAAAAAAAAATATTTTTCACATTTCACTACATATTTTCTGCAGTACACTTAATTATTCTGCAAAATCAGGTGAAAATTCTGCAGAAAGTGTACATTTTGCCAAAGGTGAATCTCTGGCAAGATTCAGTGAAAATTGCAGAATTTTGCAAATTTTTCACAGAATCAGAATCCACAATTTTCGCAACTGTTTTTCTCCAGAAAGTTCAGTTGCATATTTCCCCCCTTTCTCCTTCCTGCACTGTTACACGTCTCTTCATTATAATATAAATACATTATTTTTTTCTTAACCAGCTATAACTTCTCTTCTTATTGTATTAATACATGTCATTATCATGTATGATAGAAACAGCAATAATGCTAACCAAAAACACAGTTATAATAGCCCCAAATTAAAGTCAAAATCCAGTGGGTGCTTTCTTCTCAGGTTATGACTTCCAAACAATGAGGTTGTGAAACTGGGTGCACTGCATACTTTCGCATGAAGATTACAAAAACAACACTCATAATTTTCTTGTTTCAGTTAAAACTCATTCCATCTTGTGCAGCCATGTTGGGTCAGGTTCAGCAACGGATGCTTCTGACACCATATGGCACTACTGGAAGGAATGGGTGTTTACTCACCTGGTAAAGGTGATTGTGTTGGTTAACATCCATGGCACTCCAGACATTACCTCATGGGTTTTAGCCCACCTGATAGGCTAGTGATGCACATGACTCTAGGATCAAATTTCTAGTATATCCAGGTCCCAGAAACCACTGCTCTCCAGTTCGAATTTTCCAAAGCTGAAAGTAAGGTTATTAACACAGCCACTAGTGGCGAAGAAAAGAGAAAAAACAGAAAACATCCTGTAGAAATAATGCAGAGTGAGTCAACATGGGGAAAAATCTTTTGGCCGTAGGCCCATGTTTTATTTCCCTATTAATACAATCTAAAACTCGGCCCCTAGGGGGTCGACAGTCAACATCCTGGATGTCCTCTTTGAGAAAATGGAATCAGTCATTCCCAGTCAGTCTGTGTTCTCTAATCCTGATCACTTCTGAGCACTGTGTCGGGTAGGTCTTGGACTGCCATGGATGTCAACCAACACAATCACCTTTACCAGGTGAGTAAACACCCATTGTGATTGGTTGACCATCCATGGCACTCCAGACATTACCTCATGGGTAGATAAGAAGCAGTACTGTACCCGAGGGAGGGAGACAGAGTGGTCTAGGAGTGAGAGGAAGTGCTGGCGGCGGAGAGGACCTGAGTTGCAAAGGTTGGCTGCAGCCGGTATAGGTGCTGTAGTCTTTAATGCCTGGCAAAGGTATGGATGGAAGTCCAAGTTGCCGCCTTGCAGATGTCTTCTGCTGAGACATTAGCCATCTCCGCCCATGAAGTAGCTACTGCCCTGGTGGAATGGGCCTTGATACCTTGGAGGGGCATCATTTGTTTTGCTTTGTCAGCCTCCTGAATGGTTCTTCTGAGCCATCCAGCAATGGTAGTCTTGGATGCGGCCTTTCCTTGTCTTTGTTCCCTTGTGACAATGAACTACCTCTCGGTCTTGCGTAAAGGTAGAGTCCTAGATATGTACATGGATAGGGTGATCCCTACGTCTAGGTGGTGAGAGATGGTGTTGTCCCCCTGTTGAGTGCCTCCAGAAAAGGTGGGTAACTCAATGGGTTGTTCCCTGTGAAAGGTGGAGGAGACTTTTGGTTGGAAGGCTGGCACTGTGCATAGGCATACTCCTTGAGGGGTGAACACCGTGTAGGGTTCCCTGCAGGACAGTGCTCCTAATTCCCCGATCCTGTGGGCTGAACACATTGCGACAAGGAAGCAGGTCTTTAGGCCAACCCAAAACAGGTCTACTTCCTGAAGTGGCTCAAAGGGGGCTGCACTGAGGGAGTCTAGTACCAAGGGGAGATCCCAGGGAGCGATGGATGGTCTGACTCTGGGTCGCACTATTTCAACTGCCCTCAGAAAATGCAATGCGGCTGGGTGAGCACCTGGGCTATGTCCCCCTATGGGACCAATGGCTGCCCTGATGGCCGATAGCTGCACTCTAAGGGAGGAGCAGGCCTGTCCCTTCTCAACTCCTTGTTAAAGGAATAAGAATATCGTGGACAAGTCTGCTAGCTCCGGATCCTTGCCCTGATCCTGGCACCACTTTCCGAACACCGACCATTGTCTATCATAGGTAGAAGTGGTTGAGGACAATCTGGATTGTAGTATTGTGGAGACGACTGAGTCGTGATATCCTGCATTCATCAGTCTTCTCCTCCTCTCAGGAGCCATGCTGTGAGCTTTAGCGTTCATGGGGCTGGGTGTAGTACCGGTCCCTGGGTTAACATGTCAGGTTGGTACAGCAACCAGAGACTGGACAATGTCATTGCCAACACTTTGGTAAACCATGCTTTGTGTGGCCAGTAAGGTGCCACTGGAATGATGGTCCGTCCAGAAGATCGGATCTTGGCTAGGACTTGTGGTAGCGTGGGTATGGGTGGAAAGATGTACGACTGGTCCCAGAGCCATGGTTGTGACAGGGCATCAGTCCCCTGGGACTGTGTCTCCCTGTATCATGAGTATTATCTCTTGACCTGCACATTTTCTGCCATGGCCACGAGATCCATGGATATTGGTCCCCACGTCTCCTGGATCAGATCGAAGAGGCTGGGGTGTAGATGCCACTCCCTGGGGTGGACTTGTTTTCGACTGAGCCAGTCTGCTCAAATGTTGAGCTTGCCGGCGAGATGAACGGCGCCGAGATGGGTAAGGTGGTTCTGTGCCCAGTTGAGGACCATTGCCACCTCTCTCAGTATAGCTCTGCTTCTGGTGCCTCCCTGTTTGGCGATGTACGCCACCGTGACTTGGTTGTCGGATCGTATCAGCACCGACTGACCTGCTATGGAGGTCATGAAGGCTCTGAGATTGTGGTATACTGCCCACATCTCCAGGACGTTGATGGATAACTGGGCCTCTGATGGCGTCCATTGGTCCTGTGCCATCCTGTCACCTAGGCAAGCACCCCATCCCAGAAGATTCGCATCCGTCTCTATGGAGACCTGGTAAGATGCCTCCAATGGCACCCCTCGAGTGAGGTTGGCGCACACTGTCCACCATGTTAGTGATCGTCTCACTGATGGTGGTAACGGAACTGTGACATGCAGGTTGTATTCGTTCGGAGACCCCCAAGTGAGGACGTAAGTCTGTAGGGGTCGCATGTCCACCTGGCCCAAGGTACCAGGTCAATACATGATGCCATGTAGCCCAGTAGCTGGGCGAGTCATCTCGTGGTCCCCTGATGACAGTTCCACAGTCAGCGTGACAAACTGATCAGGTTGAGCAGCCTTCTGTGGAATGGTTTTGCCCAGCCCTGTAACGTGTTGATGTTTGCCCCTAGGTGCTGTATCTGTTGTGTGGGCACCAGATGTCTCTTGGCTAGGTTAACTACCCATCTGTGCTCTTTGAGGGCATTCTGGGCCAGCCTGGTGTGTTGGAGGGAGCGCTCTCTGAAGCGTACCTGAATGAGCCAGTCGTCCAGGTGTGGGATGATGTTGAGCCCCTGTTCTCAGAGCCTGGCCACTAGCACTACCGACACCTTGGCGAACACTTGTGGTGCCGAGGTAAGACTGAAGGGTAGTGCTTGATATTGGAAGTGCTGGCCTAGGATGTGGAACCCGAGGTACTGTCTGTGTTTTGGTCTGATGGGAATATGGAGGTACGCGTCCTTGAGATCTATGGACGTCAAGAAATCTCCTACGCAGATACTCCGTAGGATCGACTTCAGTGTGTCCATCTTGAACCTCTGAGGGACAACGTGCTTGTTGAGGTGTTTGAGGTCCAGGATAGGGCATAGTTCACCTGATTTCTCTAGCACGAGGAAGAAGATGGAGTATACTCCTAGCTTCTGTTCATGCAGAGGAACAGGCTGTATGGCCCAGCTGTGGAGCAGATCCCACAGGATTTGTTCTACCTGATGGGCTGTGGCCTTCCTTTTGGCAATGGGGGAGGTGATGAACCTGTGTGTGACTGGGGACTCTGATAACTCTATCGAGTATTCTCTGGACACCACCTCTTGAACCCACTAGTCCGAGGTGGTGTAGAACCACTGGTGACTGAAAAGAGATAGTCTTTGTCCCACTGGGGGAACCTGGTCTCGGTCGCAAGTGGGTTTGTGCGAGTAGTCATTGCTGTTTTCCTCACTGACCTCTACCTCTACCTCTTCCTCCGAACCTGGACCCACAGGATCTGAAGGAGGAGGGCTGGTATGAGTGGGTGAAAGGGGTACGTTGTGTGTGTATACCTCGGCCTCAAAAAGCACTGGTTGGGTATGAGGTATCTCTACATGTGTGGAAAGTCTTGTTCCCCCCGAAACCTCTGCCTAGTGGTGGGTAGATAGGAGTGCTGACCTTTGTTCTTGAGGAGTTCTTTGCCCTCTTCCTTTTGCTTTAGGAACTCCTGCAGGCCTTCCCCAAAAACATGCTTCCCCTTCAAGGGCAAATTTTGTAGCAAAGTTTTGTATTCATTGTCGGCCTCCCATAGTTTGAGCCACAATGCCCTTCTTGCCCGGTTAGTGATGGCTGTGGCCCTTGCGTTCAGTCTGAGTGAGTCCACCGCCATATCAGCTAGCTATTTTGCTGCATCAAGAGTGCATTCCAACAGCTCCGCCTCTCTCGATTTTGGGTTGGCCTGCTCAAGAAGTCCTCTAGCCAGCGTATTTGGGCCCGTGCTGTGTAAATGGCCATAGTGGATTCCTTTTCCACCATTCCCTCTGTCTCGAAAGCCTTCTTTAACATATCTTCCACTCTCGTCTGTGGGGTTCTTCAAAGATATGGTCCCGCATGGCAAGATAGTCTTTCTGCTAAGTGCAGCCACCTGAGGATCAATGGTCGGGGCTGTGCACCAGTTGCTGGCCTTGTCCTCTTGGACCGAGTACATGCGGTCCAAGTTTCTCTTGTTTGACATCCTGCTAGGCTCAGTGGATTGCCACTCCTTGGTGACGAAGTCCTTGATCGCTGGACATATTGGGAATGTTTCTTTAATGGTTTCTCTCTGCTGAATCATGGGGTCCAACTTTGATTCTGGCTTGTTTTCCTCAACTTCGAACCCCATAGTGGCCTTGACAATCTTCATGAGGCCTGAAACCATGTCGAAGGAGCATAGTTTGTAGGTGAGGGATGGAGAGGATTGAGGTTCCATGTCCTCGTCATCAGTAACAACCCCGTCTTCTTCGTCTGGCATGTCCTTGTCCTCTCCAGAGTCTGGCTTGTAGATGTCTGGAAGTGGCTCTGCATGGTCCAGATGATCCTTCGTGGCCTCCCCCACAATGTCTGGCTCCAGAAGTGGTGCGGTTGGTGTCCTGTGCTGCATGAGGGATTCTAGCTTCTCCATCACCTTTAGCATGAAGTTTTGTTGACTCTCCATCATAGCAACGGTAGCCTGTTGGTTCTGGAGTAAGAAGGTGCCTGGATCCATCCATGTGGAACTGCTGGGCCCTGGGTTATTGGGGCCCAAGCCAGCGGGTTGTTCCATCGATAGATCATCTTCGTCGTAGAGACAGGTGGCACATAGGGGGCCTGGGGTGCGGGGCAGAAGATTAGCATGCAGGCAGTGCATTTCTTGGCCTTGACCATCTGGGGATGACAAAATTGATGCGTATTTGTTAGGGTTGTGTAACCATGGGCTTCCAATTTGTGGGTGCCCAAAATCTGTACATGCTGCTGATAGGCTTTTCTGATGTGATGTGAGAGGCAGGAGTCCTCCTCATGGGGGTCACTGTAGAGAGGGATCCGCATGGAGACAGGTAGACTGGAGGTTGCTATGGAGAGGGACCACCAGTACATCAGCATGTGAGGCTCTGGACCTATGGGTTGCTGTAGAGAGGAACCCATATGGACCTAGGTTGGGGGGGAGAGTATCTCAGCATTGGTTCACTGACTGAAAAATGGGGAACCCTCATGGCGGTAGGTGTCATCCTGCAAAAGTCTATATGGGCCCCTTGTAGACTGCCTCGAAGTCTGTAATTGGGCAGCGGTTGACCAGCGGGGTAATTATTGCCCATCTCAGTGCCTTGTAATGCAGCTGTATTTTCCGGATCGCCGTGGCCGTGCATGTGTGGTCAGAGGAAAGAAATGTGGACCTCTTCCCGTTTCTGAATGCCTATGTTGTAGGTCCTGAACCCTGATAATTGATTATTTTGGGATTTTTTGAGAAAATAACCCCTCATAGACCAGAAGGCAGTGCCTCTGGGCATTACATCGCTGGTCTGGATGCTGCCATGCCTGTTTTGCTCATCCTCTGCTGTAAGCACAGTCTGCAGAGTGTACTGCAGTAGTAGGGGTCTGAGGGCTAGGCCATGTGGCCATGGGGGGGCACCACACTGGCAGCGAGGCGGGCCTACTGTCCTGGCACCACGCCAGTGGCACCCCGGGAGTCCCCATTCCCTCCTGTTGCACCTGTTCTCTCCAAAATCCTGGAATCTCCACGAATGTGGAGGGGTGTAGCTGTGGGCACTCGAGGGCATGCGAGCGCTGTAGGAGGAGAAGAGGCGGAAGGCCAGCAGCGTCCTGCAGTGTCAGATGCTCATGGGAAACAAGCGAGGAGGGAAGTCAAGAGGATGTGGTGTATAGCCTGCGCTGCACCACGCGGAGGAGGTGCGGCAGGCCCGGGAACCACAGTTATGCCTGAGGAGGGGGAAAAATGAGTGCTAGGCTGCTGAAAGACACCGGGGCATCCACACTTATCCCCCTGTATGCTCGGGTTATGCCAAGGAGTGCGGCCCAGCGATGTTGTAAGTGGAGGGCAGTCAAGGGCTGTGTAGTGAGAGGCTCACCAGCATGGGGAGACACAGGCCTTGTGGGGAGGCATTAGCAGAGGGGTCTCTTTTTATTTTTTGGACTCAGAGCAAACAGACTCGGCGTCGCAACAACATCTAACACTGTAGTTAAACATAGGAATCAGTAGTAAAAAACGGTCACTTAATGTCTATAACATTACAAATATATCGGAAACGAACAGAGTAATCTTGAGCTTCTAGCTCAGTAAAATGAATTGCACCCCATTAATTGGTGTCAGTGCTAGCAACACATGGCCTTGTCCTCTCCTAGGAGAAACCAGGCAAACAGAAATTACAGTTCAAGGAACCAGAAGCCAACAAAAAAAAGTCCTTGCAGAGCTATATTCCCGATGGGAAATAACTAACATTATGGAAACACAATTGTATATAAATGGTAGGCTGCATTTTCTGGAAAGGTGAATCAAAATGCTAAGTACAAAGGAGCCTACCTTGAAAGTAGTACAGCAGGGATCCTGGTGTGCTTGTAGCCTGATCAGATGCAAGATTTGAACTGGAGAGCAGGGGTTTCTGGGACCTGGATATACTAGAAATTTGATCCTAGAGTCATGTGCATCACTAGCCTATCAGGTGGGCTAAAACCCATGAGGTAATGTCTGGAGTGCCATGGATGGTCAACCAATCACAATGAGGTTTTATTAAATTAAAGACACACGAAGTTCCAACCTTTGCCAATAGGGCTCATTTAGGGAACTGTTTTTACTGTTTTAATTATTTTGCTACCCTTTTCTTACTTGCAAATACTTATTTCACAAATAAAAAAGGCTGCCTGTTTTTACTTTTCTTTTGAAATCCATGCATTCTATTTTCTTTTTTCACACATCTACTTTGCTGTCACCCAGCTTACGCTGGGCAGGCACCATGGCAGTCCCACTGGGGGACACAATCTGTGATCCCACTTCCTGAGAGGAAAGTCATCCATGGAATGTTAAATCTTCCCTCCACTGGCCAGTCCCCAAACTACCATGGTCCATTTGGAAATTTGGTTCATCTGAGTATTTAGCAGTACTGGCAGTACTGTAGCCACTCTTTCTTTTTATTTTAAGAAACCAAAACAATTTTATTAAATCTATTATTTTCTCTTTGATGCCGTCCACCAGGGATATACCCTGTAATCAGATAGAGATCTACCCTCAGATCAGACAGGGATATACCTGCTGTGTAATCAGATAGGGGATGGGATATACCCAGTTCACGCTCTAGGACCCATCATTGAGACAACAGGGATTTTTATTTTTAGTCAGCCACATTCCCCAACATAATGCCTGCCCAGCTCTGCTCCTGAACCTGGCCTATTGGGGTGGCCACACAACCAACACATTTTGACAGCACAATGTTAGTCTCCTAGTGGGTTGGGGATCCTTGCAAGGAGACCAATGTGACCTTTATAAAAAATGTGATGTAAGGCCTTGCTCTTGGGCCCTCCTTGAAGATGACATGAAAGAGTGTACAAAGAATACCTTACTGGCGCCACTGCCCTGTCAACTATTTTCCATTTCTCATATCCCCCCAACCCCTAATCAGGCTGGCTGTAGCTAATCATTCTTGTGTACTGCACTATGGGGAGACAACCAGGATATTGAAGGAGAATCGCTCCCTCAGTAGGCTCTTGTATGACCACCACAGCTGGCTAGTGATCACCCAGCATACTGTGGTCCTGGATAACTGTGGTGGATAACTTGCAAGGCTGTGAGAAGGTCAGTGACTGGGCTGGGTGGTGGGGTGCCACCAGATGTCACTGGGGGTTGAAAAAAGATATATAAAAGAAAACACCACTTTAAGCTGCTAAGTGTATCACACAAAAGTCTGACCAAAATCATCCTATTTTATTTATTTCTGAACTCTAGCTTGGCACTTGCCAGTTGCCACTTAATAGGAAAGTACACCAAAAATGTCTGTGTTTTTATTTTTATCTGCACCTGTGACACACTGCTTGCAAAAAAAGTGCACAAAAGAAAACTGCCAAAATCTGTGTTCTTTTAATGTGCACCTGTGACTGATTTGCTTGCAAAGCAGAAACACACCTAGTAGTATTAGCTTTTTTTTTTCACTTTTAGGAGAAAAAAACACTCCTAGTAGTTCTCCTGAGAAACACTGAAAATTATCACAAAAAAGTGTGAAAAAAATTACCCTCTCTAGCTTGTGATCTAGAAAAGGAACAAAAACTGTCAATATTTTTGCTTTTTGGCTCATTTTAAAAGTTTATGGAAGTAGATTCTTCTTTCACAGCAAATCAGACATCTGTCTTTCTTGCCTGTAGCTTCTGAAGTGCTGGTTCACATGGGCTGCCTTCAGTAAACTTCCAAAGCGACCTCTGATTGGACAGAAAGTCTTAGGCCTTCTTGAGGTCTCACACACTGTTCCAGTGGCTGAATAATGAACAATGAAACATAAATAAATGGGCCCCCAAATAGGGCCAGATTTACCCTGCTGTGGGCCCTATGCCAAGCAGTAACCAAGGCCCCCCAGTCAAGCACCCTGCCCCCCCGGCTATCTGCACCATATCTACCAGGCTATCCGTGCCCCCGAAAACCCACCATCAACAGTTGAATTGCACTTGACTCTCTCTCTCTAGTCTACACAGACAAATTAACTAAAACAACTGTTTGCAGCAGCCAGCACTAAGTGTTGAGCAGAGAAGCATCACATCAGCACAGGTTAGCATATTCATAACCCTTCACACAATCACTCACCAGATCAACTGCAATGCACTTGACTCACACTCTGCACAGCTAGGCCCACAGAGACATAAAGTATAGATGTGGTTCACATGAACTGGAAAAAAAAAAGAATAAAATAATTTATGACAGGGCTGGGCCTGGAAGGCTAAGAGAAACCTAATTGACAAAGTCAGTCAGCTACCTTCCTTTTCTGGACCTTACCTCAAAGCTTTGATGCTGTAGCCTGCTGTGCCTTGCTGTGCTGTGCCAGGCAGTCGGTGTGCCCCATCCGCAGACTGACTATCACTTGCCTGTGCTGCTGGTTTGCTTGCCCAGTGCCTCTGCCTGTGCTTCTGCTCCCAGTCCAGTCCAAACCCTGCCTAGAAAATCCTTTGTGGTGTGTGAGAGTCTCTTCTCTGCTCCTCTGGACTGCTGAGCTGGCATGAGGCCCCCAACTTGCTCCTCTAGCCCTGGTTGGCTGCACAAGCTACAGCTTTGTTCTTCAGTAAAAGCAACAACAGCCTCCCTGGCAGGCTCCCTCACAATTGGTTCTACTCTTCAACTCTCCTTTCACAGTCTTGAGCTTCCAGCTGTTGTTGAGTTGCACTAGACACCCTGACCCTGAACTCAAAAGCAGATGGTGCCAAATGCTTGGCTCTCTAGGCGCACACATGCCTCTACTAAATTCAGCAGCAGCTGGCTAAACTTGTGCTGCACTATCTCAGGGGCCCATCAGATGATTGGAGTGTGACAGAGAATGGGGAAAGCACCAGAATCTGTTATTTTTTTCATTTGTGAGTCAAACAGACTTAAGGGCATAACTGCGCAATGCATGAACTTTACACTAGTTTTTTGGGGGAAAGCTGATGGTCATGGTTGACCCCCCCTTCAAAATGCAACCTTCTCCAGCCACCAAATAGGTGCCAACAGAATAAAAAAAAATAAGAAGAAAAGAAAAACAATAAAACAACTGAGAGGGGGCCCCCCAAAACAAAGGGTCCTAGTACGCACAGGCGTACTTTGTGCTATTAAAAATCAAGTTCAATGGGGCACTCAAAGATGCTGTGCTGGTGCCCACCAAGGATACAGAATTCCAAAAGTCACAAAGAGGCAGGAAGGTTGCACTCAGGAAGGAAAACTCTGAAGCTCAACATTCAAAATTGCTGGGTGAGTTTATTCAGGACACAAGACGCTGAAAGACCGCCCATGCACTTTGACCACATGGGTCTTCCTCAGGGGGTGTGTCAATACAAAAGGACAGACAGACTCAGCTTATAAAGGGCTCAATTAAAGACACAGACACACTATAAACAACTCAATACATAAATGAATCTATACAAAAACATACAGCCATTTTCCACCAATGGTTCATACACTATAAATAGGGATATGCAGGGGGTCTGCTGTGTGATACAGTATTTATCTTAATGAGTTGCTTGTGACTGCAGGTGACCTCACAAGTGGTGGAGCATAGTGGAGCCACAAGCGACAGTCCCAAGGTCACTGACAATGAGTAAATATAAATACTGTATCACACAACAGACCCCTACATGATCAATTTATGCAATAGGCTTCTTTTTTTGTGGGCTTGCTGTTTGTTTGTTTGATTTTTGTTCTTAAAAGTTTTTTTTTTCATTTTTTGAAAGGGATTATTTGGCAGTTATAATGGTGGTTGCATGTTATTCCACCTATTTATAGTGTTTTTTTGAATGGGGTTGATAGTGGTTTGTGATTGTCTGTGTGGTGTTACTGTGTGAGCTTTTGATTGGCTGCATGTTGTAAATGGGTGTATTTTGATTGTGCTACATAGCATGGGAAAAGTTTCTGATTGGTTGAAGGGCAGGCATGTTGGTCTAAGGGGCATGATTTACCTTAGTTGTGCAGTTTGATTTTAGTGTGGATCTTGGTGTTGAAGGTGGAGGATCCAGGAGCAGTGCATCCCCACACCAGACACTTGGGTTAATATCCCAATACTGACACTGCAGTGCAGCATGAGGGTAGGGTGCTGCACTCCTGACGTGCCATCTTTCTGATTAGATGTTAAACCAAGGTCCCATCTGCCTGTTCTGGTAGTAGTTCAGGTGGATGTTAAATATCCCATGGCACTTCTCAAAAAGAGTAGAGAAGTTTTCATTGAAATACAAAACATATAATACAACTCACAATCAATTGATACAAACTCCAGTAGAAATCAAAAACAATCAAAGGTTGTCACATGGTATCACATTGATGTTGTCCTAGATCATTGGTTTACAGAGTCATTTGTATTTAATAAAATTCTGAAATCCTTTCCATCATCTATTAGTTTTTTCAGAAGAGAATACCTGTAAATGTTTCAAATATATTTTTGTCATTTCCTGAATCATGAATTGACTATATCCGTCATAAGGAATTCTTTTCTGATACAGTACCCATTGGCATCGTGCCTGCCATAAATAGAATCTAAGACAACAGAAAATAATAGTTAATGTATCCTGATGAAGGTATTCTAACCCTTTGGGATAAATTCCAAGGACTAAAATGTCATAATTAAGTTGTCCCAACCATCTGAAATTCCATTTCTGGGCTAAAAATTCCCACAATGGTCTCACATATGAACAATATAAAAATAAATGTTCCATGGTTTCCTCCAAATTGATACAATCTGGATATGGGCAGTTTGGCCCTTCTTTTGCTTTGTATTTTGCATTCCCTCTGACATTTAATTTACCATATATCATTAACCATTGGGTTTCCCACATATACAGAGGAACTCTGGTATTGTTAAGCTGTGCAGGGATAAAGGAATTCTGTGCTGGAAGACAATTTTTAAAACTTAGTTCTGTAGAGTATATTCTACTCATTTAGTTTTTATAAAGAGTCCATCCAGTACTGTTCAGTATTAAATCTTTAGTTATTTGCCATTTATATAATTTCTGTGCTGTGGGTTTAAAATACAAAGGAATGTGGATGTGTTTGTTTAATTCTGGAGCCATATTATGCCATATTGCAAAATATCATCCTAGAGTCACCCGAACCCACTCTCATCCCCCTTTATCCATGTTCAGTAAACCACATTTAAGGGTATGTGAAAAAAATAAAGCATAAAAAAACACAATCGGATCCTAGTTTTGTTTTTATCCAAATAGGTATAATACCATTTCACTAGATTTAGCTTGTTACCCCATAACCTCTGGAAGAACAAACTATACAGTCTAGTCTCAAGATGCATAGGCCGTGGCTAGATCATTGCTACATATTGTAAACAAGGAATAATAAATTGCTTTAATATGAGAATTCTCTTCTGTTTTGAAAGCTTCCACTGCTTCCATCTTGACACTTTTCCCTCCACCTTTTGGAGAACTACTTCCCAATTCTCAGTAGGCAAATTTTGTGGGCCAAAAAGGATGCCCAAAATGGAAATAGGTTCTATTGATATGTGAATACCACCATGATAGCTTTCTGGCTGACATCCTGTTCCTATAAACAACCCACACGTTTTTGTTACATTTAATTTAGCATTTGAGAGTGCTGCAAAACCCTCAAATTCTGTGAGAAACCTTTGTATCTGATCACAATCAGTAAAAAACCATAAACATCATCTGCATAAGCTTGTAAAATCAAAGTCTGCCATGGCCCTGAGCCTACTATCCCATCACATCTAGGTTTTTCAGTAAGCAATTATAAAAGGGGGTTGAGGGAAAAAATATATAAAAGAGGATTCAAAGGACAACCCTGCCATACCCCTGTGTGTATTGAGAACCCTTGCTCTATTTCCCCTTTTATAAACGGAAAAACCTGGAAGGAATTATACAGAAGACATATAAGGTTCAGCACCCCTAAAGGAACTCCATAAGTAGCTAGAACTTGAAATAAAAAAGGGTGATATACCCTTTCAAAAGCCTTGTCTAAATCGGCTGCAACTATGCAGCCAGAGTGTCCTCCAAGTGTCAAATGCTCTATTACATCTCTAATGACCATAATTGCCATTTGTATCTTTCTATCTGGGAGACCACAAAATTGATATGGGGAAATGACCTGAATCACATACTGTTTAAGACGATTATCGAGCAGGGTAGCAAACATTTTATAATCTGTGTTTAAAAGTGTAATAGGTCTCCATTTTTTTATATCATGTCTGTCACCTGATTTAAATAAATGAATCATTAGGCAATCAGTGAAAGAAGGAAACATACAATGTGTTACCAAACAATACTGGAACACCAACTGTAAACTTAATGCCAACTCTTTTGCAAAGGTCTTATAAATTCGATTTGGGAGCCCATCCAAACCTGGCGATGTTTCATTTTTAAGATGTTGGATTGCAATTTCAATCTCAGTTTCCAAAATTGGAACCTGTAATTTAGTAGCTTCACCGGGTAAAGATGGGATTGTAAGTTTATTCAAATATTCTACAATATATTGCTGTAAAATTGGTAATTGAGATGCCAAAGAACTAAAATGATGGTTATTCAGCATCTCTGTTTAATCTGCTGAATCTAACTTATTACCCTCTTGATCTATTAAAAAATCTATATGCATAGAGTCCTTAATTGTTTTACAAGCCTCAAAAGGATCTTCTATGGGAGTCTTCTGAGTACCATTGAATAGCATTGCCTGAACCATTTTGGCTCCATCATACTGATATTTTTTCATTTCCTCCTTTATGTAACTTATTTGTTCTGTGTAGTCAAGACGTGACATATAAGTAAAGGTTAAAAGCCTCTTCAACTGTTTCCTGAGTGTTAGATATTTAAGAAAATTATCATTACCTGTGTTTTTCCATGCTTTTTGAACCAATTTCTTAAGTCTGATTTGGTGTCCAGCCACCAATCCCCTAAATCAGTATATAATAAATCAACTGATGGCCATGCTCTAAGGATATTCAGAATATTTATCCTGACATGGGAATCAAGTAAAACTGAAGTGTTAAGCTTCCATCTATTTTTATTCCTCAAACATAGAGATTCAGGCTGAAGTGAAAAAGTCAAACTTAAGTGATCAGAAAATTCTACTGGTTTAATATAAAATGTGCCAGTGGGTATGTTCGATGAAACAAGTAAATGATCAATCGTAGTCCTGAATTTACCATGCATATAGGTAAAACCTGGCCCTTGCCTTTGATATTTAATACAATGTGTTAATCCTGCCAATTTTATTATATTGACCAAGGTATTTGTGTCACAATATATTTTCTTATCCATTTGTAAATCTCATTTAGTTTTATAGTGCAGACTACAATTAAAATCACCTTCCCAAAAAATGATATAGGGTGTGACTAAGTATGGCTGAACTGCTTTCATCAGTGCTACCCTTTCAGCCTTCGTCTGTGGATTATAAATATTGATGAACCTGCATTCCATAGTGTCCCATGAATTCAAGAATGCATGGGACAGACATAAGGCAATTTTTGTGGGGGGGTAGGAAAAAATAGGCTGTTGGTTAAATAGGATCTGCAGCTTATCCTCTAGGTAGGGAAATGGCAGCTTAAGCGGGCCAAGCGGTCCTTATCTGCCATCAAAGTCTATCTTTCTATGTTTCTATGTCCCATTTACCATCTAAAATTAAAACACGGCCAGCTGCTAGGTCAATCAATTTATATAATGTAAATTTGTAAGAATTAAAAACTATTCCAACTCCAACCGCACTATTAGGTCCAAATGACCAATATGAAGGTCCCCAAGGCCAATCCTTTTTAAATGACATCACCTGTTCAATGGAATACATCCAAGTTTCTTGTAAAAAATAAATATCTATTCTTTCATCATGGATGTACTGCAACACAGCCTGCCTTTTAGCAGTATTTAACATACTATGCGTATTTAAAGATCCCCAAGTACACACATTCAGATGCATTTGTTACAAAAAAGAGTTATTTTTTTCTTCTTTTTCCCTTTATAATCCCCAACCATCAATATGGATGGGTCTTGAGAAGATTTTTGGGAGTCAGAATCCCCCAGTTCCATTTCAGAATCTCCCCAGTTACAGAAAAGGGCAGCATAAGAATTCATATAAGATTCAAAGGAGAGAGATGGAGGGGGGATTTGGATTTCAAAATCCGAGATGATCTCCTACGGGTTTGAGGAAATTCTAGTGGAGGAACAGTTGAAATCCCATCCGTAATAATAGGGTCCTCATAACAAACAGGGTTCAAGGTGATAAGATTGGGAGACACAACAGGGACCAGCTCTACCTTTGGTGCAACAGGAGTAGGAACCAAAACCTCTGTATTCAAGGGAGGAGGTTCTGGTTTAGCGGGAAGAGGGTCCTGTGAAGGGGTTGACTCAAGAGTTGAGGGGGGCTGCATCCTTAGCCTGCTGTATCAGCAATTCCAGGCTAATACAGGAAACCTTGATCTTGGTTGCCCAGGGGAACTCTCCAAACACATGCCCAAACTCTTCACGTAAATCACATCTCGTGTGATTGGCACATTGCATGGTAACATGCTCCATTTCTCCTCAATTATCACAGCAAGGTTTGTCACAAGTACTGGAAAGGTGGGCCCTAGAGCCACATTTATAGCAGGCCCTCCATAAAACAGACCCCCCATCCTTCACCAACATAAAGGAGTTTGGAATATGTTCCATTTCAATAACTGTCTGCCTCAATTTCACTTTGTATTTCCAGCCCCTGACCAGAACATCTCCATATCCAGTATTGCCTCAGGTGCACTAAGAACATTGCACTTTTAGATCAACCAATATGTAATGTCCTCCACATGGACCCCCTCATTCCTGAACATAACTGTGACATACTTTATTAAAGGTTTGGTAAGAAGAATAACCAAAAAGGGGGTCCAAGTGGTGGAACATTTTACCTGCCCATATCTTTCCCAGAATAAATCTAACGCATAAACAGTCCAGAAACTGATGTCACAGTTATCCTCCCCAGAGATATTTATAAAGGCATAAACCTCTCTATGAGTAAAATGTAAGGATTCTTTCAATAAATGCCTCCCCACATAATACCTGTCCGGCCGTTCCTCTAACCTCCCTTTATATCTAATACGAATGGCATTCCTCCTAGGGACCGCCTCTTTTTTAGCTTTAGAAAAAAGTTCTGACATCAAATGTTTCTGTATCGGGGTCTCAGTATGTTCTGAGTCATGTGATGAAGTCTCCATCTGTAAACCTGAGGCATGAAGGGAACTGGAGGAATCCTTTGATGGTACTGGGGCATCTGTAATCGGATACAAAACACTGTTCATATTAGTCACTGTTACCCTGGGTTTCATGGGAGCCAAAGTACCTCTTGTGTCATCTGCCACTTTCTCATGTTCCAGTGTCTCATGAGGCCCAGGTTTCCAATCAGGGAAGCCTGCAACAAATTGAAAGTTGAGTCCCAGGCAGGGTCTGACAGCCAGGTACCTTTCGGTGTTCACTGCCACCCTGCTTCCAATAAAGCTTATTGAGGTGACCAAGGCCCCAAGGGTAAAACCGTAGTTAAATCATATGAAGGAGTAATGCCTGAGGATAAAGGTGGTTCTGCTACAGCAGGAGGAGTGAACTTAACAAGATCGTGGGCAATTTGTTTATCTTCCACAGTTCCTGGTTCATACTTTCCCCCTTCTTTGTTTTTGCCAAAAGAAGAACAAGTCAGCTCATCTCGAGAGGAAGTCCACATTTGATATTTAACAGCAGACAGTACAAATTCTGGTTAAGAAGTCAAAATAGGTTGTTTAAAAACAAACCCATCAGTTCACGTAAGTTGCACCTCCTGTTCAGCTGCTAAGCCCAGTTTTGTAAATTTCAAGTCCAAGCCCTGCACTGCCTGCAGTACTTTATCAAGCCGATGACTCACATACTGTTTTGAAATGTTCCCCTCCTGGATAATTGCAGGCTTTTGGCACACGTTTCATGAAATGCTACCACTGCCAGCCTGAATAAGCACATTATCCTGGTGTTTGTGCAAAAGAAAAGGTAACGCTGCAAAGCGTGACTCACCTGGCCCCGTCGGGGCCTTTGATGCTACTGCATCATCTGGTGAAATGACAAGTCGGCCGGGGTGTTTGACAGGGAGTGTATAAGTGGTCTTTGTAGCAGGCTGGATTTCCAATACCTCACTTCCTTTCTGTTGCCGAGAGTGCTCTTGTTTTAACTGCTGGGAAGCATCATTCGCAAGGTCCATCTCACAATGTTCATGTTGCAACTGACTATCGAATCCGAAAACCTCATCAGTTTTACTTAAGTCCTCGGTAGAGATGAAAATATCCAGTACATCTTCCTCTGAATTCACGCCCAAGGTAAGTTTTAAATTAGCCTCTTGCACAGTCTCGGTGGAAAAGGAGGCCTGCTCTCCCACCTGAGTAACGTCCTCCTGCTCTGGAGACTCTCACCAAGTGGCCATCCTGGCAATGGACAGCAACTCCCCCTACTGACAGGAATTCAGTAGAGGGGGTTATTAAGATAAATACATACAATATAACTCAGTTAATAATACAAGAACTCAGAAGCTCATTTACAGGACAAATCCATCAAAATTTTAAAAAGTTTTTTATAATCCATACCAATACATACAAATCATTTTTATTTATACTTAATAATGTGTGAAAATCCCTTCCACCATTTAAGTACTTTACGTGCATTATACATTTGAACGTCTTTAAAATACACTTTTTGTAATTCATTTATTACTAGTTGACTATACCCCTCGTATGAAATTATTTTCTGATAGATTACCCATTGACACCGAGACTGCCATAAATAGTATCTAATACATCCAAAAAAACACTCCAAGGGTACTGGGATTAAAGTGCATAAGTCTTTGGGGATAAATACTTATTACTAATATGTCATAGTTCAGGCTGGTGAACCAAGGAAATTTCCATTTTTTTGCTAAAAATACCCAAAAGCTGTTTCACTGTTTCAGGGAGTCAGTATAGCACAGTGGTTTAAGGCTCTGAGCTGCAAATCTGGTGACATTCAGCAGACCAGACCTGGGTTTGAATCCCACAGCTTCCACTTGCATACTCTGTGACCCTGAGCAAGTCACTTAACTTCCCTGTGCTCCCAGGTTGCACCTGTAAAAAAGCGTTCAGCTTAGTGTGCTATTCCTGGTTAAACAAGTTAACCAACATAAGAGCAATGTAAATGGAAATGTTCCATAGTCTTTTCCAAATTGATACAATCTGGATATGGACAATTTCCTTCCTCTTTTGCTTTATATTTTGTTGTACCTCTCACATTAATCCTGCCATAAATAATTAGCCATTGTGTTTCCCACATAAAAGCAGGAAGTCTTGAATTATTTAGCTGTTTTAGAACATAGGGGTTATGGGCCATTGGACAATTCTTAAAACTAGGTTCTGTAGGGTAAATTGATTTTAAAATATCCTTATATAAAGATTTTACTGAATGGGAAATAACTGACTGCTTAGATATCTGCCATTTATATAGCTTTTGTACTGCGGGTTTAAAATATACAGGGGTATGTATATGGGGATTTAGTTTTGGAGCTAAATTCTGCCACACTTTAAAGTACGGACCAAATGCTATATTCATCCAGATTTCTTCTCTGCTTACTGGTCTTAAAAGCAGACTTTTGATGGATTGTGTGAAAAAGAGGGAGTAAACAAAACAATAGGGTCAATCATACCCAATCCTCCTTTTGTAGTTTCTAGGTAAGTATAGTGTCTTTTCATGGGCTTTAGCCTGTTACCCCACAACTGAAAAAAACAACTATATAGTCTGGTCTCAAATTTAGTTGGTAGCGGAAAAATCATCACTACGTATCATAAGATTGGGACAATGAATTGTTTTAGAATTAGAATGCATTTAGCTTTAGAAAATTCATACTGTTTCAGCCTAGAAATTTTATTTTCAGCTCTAGTCAATACAGATTCCCAATTACTTTCTGGTACATTTTGGGGACCGAAGGTAATACCTAGAATGCGTAAGGGATCAGAAGATATCCTAATTTTTTGGAAAATTATCTCTGACTGACTACCAGCTCCTATAATTAAACCCTTGGTCTTTAAATAATTGATTTTTGCATTTGAAACTGCCTCAAAATGATCAAATTCTCCTAAAAATAACTGCACTTGCTCATAATTACTAAAAAACAGACACACGTTGTTCACATATGCTTGTATACATACAGTAAATGGGAATCAGAATGAGAGCCTTTAATTCCTTTCCACTTAGGGTTTATTGCCAAGGTTCTAATTAAAGGTTCCAGGGTAAAAACATACAAAAGGGGACTTAAGGGACATCCCTGATGAACGCCAGCTTGTAAATGAAAGCCCTTGGTTGGAACCCCTTTAATAAAAGGATACACAGTAGTCGAGGAATACAAAAATCTAATGATATTGATAATTTTCTGAGGAATTCCAAAGAATTGTAATACCTGAAATAGATAGACATGATCTACTCTATCGAAAGCTTTTTCTAGATCTGCTGTTGTTAAATAACCTGTTTTACCTTCTAATGCTAAATGTTCTATAACTTCTTTGAGAATCATTAGTGCTGATTGTATTTTCCGATTTGGTAAACTACAGTATTGATAAGGAGAGATAATTTTTCCTGCATATATTTTCATTCTATTATTTAACAACATTGTAAATATTTTATAATCAGTATTCAAGAGTGTTATAGGCCTCCAATTTTTAATGTCACCTTTATCTCCAGCTTTACAGATGTGTATTATTAGTCAATCTAGGAAAGTTGTAGGCATCTCCCCGCCCATCATAATATGTTGAAACACTAAAAATAAACAAGCTGAGAGTTCTGTTTTAAAAGCTCGATATAATGCATTTGGAAGTCCTTCCAGCCCTGGAGAAACTCATTCTTCTAAATTCTGAATTGTGTTTTCAATATCTAATTTCAAAAATAGACCTAATAATTCCCTGGCTTCTTTTAGAGGTGAAGGAGAAGAAATTGTATCTAGATACTCTTCCACCTGAGCTTGTTTTATAGGGGCAGTAGGATACAGAGATTCATAGTGAGATTTTATAATTAAACTCATGTCCTTCTCAGTTACCACTTTCTTACCATCCAACTCTAAATAATCCATTAAGGTTGATTCTTTAAATGATCTACAGATTTCAAAAGGGTCCCCCAATTTTGTTTTTTGAGTTTGATTTGTGAGTAAGGCTTGTAGGGTTTTCGCACGATCATATTGAACAAGTTTCATACAATTTTTAATGTTCTCAATTTGATCTGACAAGTCAAGCCGAGAGGTATTTCAAATACACATTAATTTCTGTAAATGCAGTCTTAGTTTTAGGTAAGTGAAAAAATGATTTATCTGTTGCGAACCATATTTCCGAAACTATCTGCTCAGATCTGTTTTAGTTTCCGACCACCAAATCCCCAAATCAGTATATAAAAAGGCTACTGATAACCTTGCCTTCAAAATACTAATCACCACATTTTTTATGTATGCATCACAAGGAATGGAAGTGTTTAGTTTCCATTGCAGTTTTCTTTTAAGTATATCTTCGGAGTCCCAAAAGAATAAATTAAAAATGAATGATCAGAAAATTCTATGGGGACTATTTGAAATTGCCCGATTGGTACATTAGAGGAGATAAATAATCAATATTTGAGCATAGTTTTCCCTTCATAAAGGCAAATCTGGGTCCTATGCTGCTATACTCAAAGCAGTTTGTGAGTCCTGCTGATTTAATTATTGTGTCAAAAGCATTAGAATCACAGTAGATTTTCTTTGTAGTATGTCCTTTTAAAAACAGACTACAATTAAAATCACATCCCCAAAAAATCTGGTAAGATGTCATTAAGTATGGTTGTACAGCTTTCATGCAATTTATACGTTCAGCCTTGGTTTGTGGATTATATATGTTAATAAATCTACATATCATATTATTCCATTTCCCATCTAATATTAGGACTCTTCCTGGGATCAGGTCTATGAGTTTATCCAGCGTAAAGGAAAAAGAATTAAACAAAATGCCCACTCCATCCACCCTATCTTTACCAAATGACCAGTACAAAGGCCCCCAAGGCCAATCTCTTTTGAAAGAAATGGAATACATCCAAGTTTCCAGCAAAAAACATACAGAAATGGTATCATTGTGAACCATCTGAAAAAGAGCTTGTCTTTTAATAGAGTTCAGAATACTGTGTGTATTCAATGATTCCCATTTTAAACCCATTTAATATTACTTCTACCTAGCTTCCTAACTATTTTTCCTCTTTTTTTTTCTTTTTCCCTTTATATTCTTCAGCAGTTAACCGCACAGGGCCTTGTACTGAAGTCTGAGAATCAGCATCCATCATGTCCATTTCAGAGTCACCCCCATTAGTGAATAATGCAGCATAGGAATTCTGAGTCTCAATGCTTGTGTTGGAGGGGGAAGCTTTAACTCTCTGCTTTTGAGTTGATCTTCTTGGAGGTAAGGGAGATGGGGGGCTTTATCCATTCTTGATTTTTCTGAATTATCTATATCCCTGTAGCATACAGGCCCCAAAGGAACTGGGGTAAAAGGATTTTCCTCTATATCTTCTTGTTTATCCAAGTTGCTATCACAAGCTTTAGAACCTGTGTCCACAAGCTAGTCTTCTGTGAGGGGCATGGGGGGGGGGAGGGTTAGAAGGCAACTGTTCAGTATCAGCCTTCTTTTGTGGTAGAAAATTTTTTTCAGTAGGGGTATTCTCTTTTTTATTAGAAGAGGCATACTGGGCCTGCTGTATCAATAGCTCTGGACTGACACATGAGGCCGTATTCTTCGCAGCCCAGGGGCACTCCCTAAAAACATGACCATACCCCTCACACAGATCACATCGTGAATGAAATTGTCACACCTTGGCTGATTGCAGACACTGGATAAATGAGTTCTAGATCCACATTTGTAACAGGCCCTGGGTCGACCCCCATAAAAACATACACCCCTGTCCCTCCCAAAAAGAAAGGAATTTGGGATGTGTTCCACCCCTGTTTCTGATTGTCTTAGTTTAACCTTATACTTCCAGCCACCCATCCAAAATTGCTCAGTATCTAAAATAGGGCCAGGGTCACTTAGTACTTCACATTTCTGAGCTAACTAGTAGGTTATATCCTCCACATGTACTCCCTCATTCCTGAACACAACTGTAACAAATTTGATTAAAGGTTTAGTGAGAGGAATTACTAGAAAGGGAGTCCATGTGGAAGAAAACTTTACTTGGTTATATCACTCCCAAAACAGATCTAATGCATAGGGTGTTCTAAAACTGATATCATAATTGTCTTCTCCAGATATGTTGATAAAAGCATATACATCCTTTGGAGAAAAGGGCAGAGATTCCTTTATTAAATATTTTCCCACATAATATCTATCTGGGCATTCTCGCTAAACCTCCTTTATAATATATACGCACAGCATTACGTCTTGGAGCAGCCTCTCTTTTGGATTGTGAAAAAAGCTCTGACATTAATGTTTTTTTGTGACCCAAAGAGGTAGACACACTTTCTTTATCATTAGGGTCTTTTAAATTATCAAGAGAACCACTGTCCAGATCTATATTCTGGATCTTAGAGGACTGCAAATGCTCTGCAGAATTTATAGCCTTAGCCATCCCCGCTTTATCACTCCTAGTTATCTTTTCATCCCCTATACCGCTAAGAATAGTTCCCACGGTAATGTTTGATTTCCACATTGGAGTGGAATTTTTTAAGTCAAAAAAAGGGTCCCAAAAAGGATCAGGAGTCCAAGAGCCTGTAACTGTCTTCTCCCATCCAGCCTCTAGGAGCACTCTATGCTCTATGTGACCAACGTTCAACATGACTTGACAGTTTTGGTGTTGAAAGGCCTCTGTCTAGTGAAGATCCTGCTCCATCAGTCTTTTCAAGAGGCAACTGAGCCATTTCACTCGTTTCCTGTAAAGCTTTAAGTAAAGTTTTATTTGAGCGCTGAGTGAAGCAGAACTCTGTGGCTCCTGATTGAATGTTATAATCTTTTTGAAAAATAACCGGAGTAGTGTATGTTTTAGGCAGTTCTTGATTCCCTGGTAGTTTAAACATGAACCCCATGTCTTTTGACAGATTCTTTTGCAGGCCAAACATAGTACTGATAGCATTAGTGTTTGTAACATTCTCAGTCATAGCGCTGCCATTATTAGAAGCAGATACTTTGACATTTAAGTCAGCTGCAGTAATGTCTAGTATGGGCTTTTGGCATTCGCTTTCAACTGCGATAGTCCTGCCAGCCAAGCTACAAGGCTCCATACCTTAAAATTTGTTAATGTCATGACAGTCCCCTTTAGCAGACTCACCTTTAGATCACGAACACAATACCTGTGCTGCTTTCCCAATGCTGCCATAGAAACATAGGAACATAGAATTTGACAGCAGATAAGGACCACTTGGCCCACCTAGTCTGCCCATTTTCCTACCTAACAGATAAGCTGCAGATCCTAGTTAACCAACAGCTTACTTCCTCCTACCCCCCACTAGGACTGCCTTAGGCCTGTCCCATGCATTCTTGAATTCCCCCACTGTTCTTGACTCCACGACCTCCAAAGGGAGGCTGTTCCATGCATCCACAACCCTCTCTGTGAAAAAATACTTCCTCACATTACCTCTGAGCCATTCCCCCTCTATCTTCAAATTGTGCCCCCTTGTTCTTGCACATCTCTTTTTTTGAAAGATGCTACCCTCTTGAACTTTGTTGATTCCCTTGAGGTACTTGAAAGTTTCTATCATGTCCCCTCTCTCCCTTCTTTCCTCAAGGGTATACATATTAAGCTCCTTTAGTCTTTCTTTGTATGTCTTCTGGTGTAGACCCTGCACCATTTTGGTTGCCTTCCTCTGGACAGCCTCCACTCTGTCTATGTCTTTGTGGAGATAGGGTCTCCAGAACTGTACACAATACTCCAGATTGGGTCTCACCAACTGTCTGTACAGAGGGATAACAACTTCCTGTTTTCTACTATTGATGCCTCTTCCTATGCATCTCAGTATCCCCCCAGCCTTCCTTACTGCCTTCTCACATTGCTTGCCCACCTTTAGGTCATCTGATATAATTACCCCCAGGTCCCTTTCCATTTTTACTGTTCTCAGTATCTCACCCTCCATTGTGTAAGTTTCCCCTGGGTTTTTGTTTCCCACGTGCATTACCTTGCACTTCTTTGCATTGAATCTGAGCTGCCATACATTTGACCATTCCTCCAACCTTGCCAAGTCCCTTCTCATCCTTTCCACTCCATCTTGTGTACCAACCCTGTTGCAGATCTTTGTGTCATCTGCAAAGAGACATACTTTTCCTTCCAGTTCCTCTGCAGTGTCACTTATAAAGACATTAAAAAGGACCAGTCCCAGTACTGAACCCTGTGGTACCCCACTAGTAACTCTCCTTTCTTCACTGTATACTCCATTTACTACTACCATTTGTGTCCTGCTGTCTAGCCAATTTTTTATCCAGGCTACCACCTTGGGACCCACTCCAAGGCTGGCTAACTTGTGTATTAATCTTTTGTGTGGGACTGTATCAAATGCCTTGCTAAAATCTAGGTAGGCCATGTCCACAGCCCCTCCCTGGTCTACTACTTTGGTCACCCAGTCAAAGAAATCTATTAGATTCACCATCAGTTTCTTCACCTGTTTTTTTTGAAACCACAGCTATCTTCTCAGGTGTTTGCAGGGATGGTCCTTTCTCAGACATTTTATCAGTACATTTTGCTTTTAAGGCATCTTCACTGCATTGCTGCACATTTTTATTAAAAATTTGATGCTCACATATTTGCACAAAATCATCCATAGTACCAGTTGTTTCATGAAAAACGGCCTCTGATTCCAGATCCAAATCGCTGGCCTGCAAAGCCTCCATTTGTACTGCAGTGGAAGGTGAGGACTTCCCCTCCACTGAGCCAGCATCCTCCTCCTCTGACTACTCTCCCAAAGTGGCCATCTTGCTCACAGATAGCCCATCCACCTACAGGAGGGTTGGGGAATTTCCCCGGTGCCCTGGCCAAATTTCCCCCATTCACTAAAATACAACCAACAGCTTAATCTGGTTCACAGTCAGCTGGCATTCATCTGAATCCCCCTCCCTGGGTAGTACCTGAAAATAGGCAGAATTTGCCAAGTGCACTTACCCGGTCAACAAAAACTAAATAAAATAAATAAATAAAATGTGTGGAGTCTGGTAGCGATGTGCCAGAGGAGTGGGAAGAGATTCTTCTGTATCCGAGTAGGAGTTGTAGAAGACAGGGGAGCCAAAGTGAGCTTCTTGTAGACAGTGGTGTCTGCAGTGTCATACAGTGTCAGTGGTTCAGTAGGTAGCACACTTGCCTCTGAAGCCGGGAGATCAGAGGGCTGTGGGTTCAGTTCCTACATCTTGCACTTGGGTTAATATCCCAGTACTGACACTGAAGTGCAGCATGAGAGGGGTGCCGCACTTCTGAGGTGTCATCTTTCAGATGAGACATTAAACCAAGGTCCCATCTGCCTGGATTAGTGGTAGTTCAGGTGGATGTTAAAGATCCCATGGCACTTATCGAAAAGAGTAGGGGAATTTTTTTGAGAAGAGGACTCCAGACAATCTACAACCCAATTACAGAAAAACAAAAAACATACAAAAATAAAGCAGAGAACATCATAACAGAAAAAAACAAATAATAAACAATCAACTCAACCATTTATCACAATTCACCCATAAAGAAGAACAGTTCGCTTGACCATATAACTTCATATCAGAGTTATGAATTGTTTGCATAGTAGTAGTTACATTAAAAAAGAGTTCTTCAAATGAAACAATACGCTGTTGAGTAGACCAAAAGCATCTAGATTGCCAAATATAAAAACGAATAACAAAGAAAACTAATAATAAAGTGTCAGCAGGATACTTGGACCATTCACCCCTATTTGTACCGTACATTAGAATCTCATAAGAAATTGAAGAAAATAAAGGCTATTTCCATTTAGTTGCCAACCAAACCCAAAAGGGTCTAATATAAGAACAATCCAAAAAGAGATGTTTCTGTGTCTCCAACACAGAGACACATTTCTCTTGAGTACACCATCTATCACGAAGTTGTTTGTGCTTATGTGTATTACCAACAGGTAATCTGCCATAAGAACTTAACCAAACACTATCCCATATAAAGGCCGGTAAACGTCTATGAGAGATCAACATTAAAACTCTTTCTTGAGACTGGGGAGGACAATCAGGAAAAAGTAAAGTATCTGAAAAATCTAATAAAATAATAGAACTATACAATTGCTTCCTATTCAATGTTTCCGAATTAGAAACTGTAAGTTTCCATTTCATCAATAGACAAAAAACCTCTTTACCATACTTAGGAAACCTGGGAAGCTTATTAAAATAGGATGATTTACCTTGCTTTCATAATGGTAAACCTAACAAAAACCATAACCTAACATAAGGAAACCAAATCGTCATACCAGGTTGTAAAAGAGGACTGAAATTATAAGAAAGAAAAATACTCAGGAAAAAAGCTACAGGGTGGACCATACCAACTCTGCCCTGTCGTACACCCTTTTTATGGGATTCAATCTACTCCCCCAAAAGGCTTGAAAAAATATACTATATACAGAAGTAAATAGAGACATTGGTGGTGGAAACACATAACTAATATACAAAAAAATCGGTAATAGTAATGTTTTAATAAGCAAAACACGTTTCCATTTGGCTATTTGTTTACCCTTCCATCGTGCCACCATAGACTGAGCTAAACTCAATTTATGGAACCAATTTGTATACATCATGTCACCATCACTAAATTCTATCCCCAAAATGGTTATTGGATCTTTAGAAATGTGTATACCAGCAAGTGTGCCAGATTCAGGGATTGGAGAGGAATCAAAAGGGAAACCCTTACTTTTCCCATAATTAATCTTAGAACCCGAAGCATTGGAAAACAAATCTAACGCAGTACTAATCGTAGGCTCTTCCGTAATCTCAGATAAACAAACAACTAAGTCGTCTGCATATGCAAGAATTTTTATAGGTAAGACATTCTCTGCTAGACATACACCTGCTAGACCATTGTGAACACTAACCATACGGATAAATACATCAATAAAAAACACATATAATATCAGACTCAATGGACAGCCCTGCCTAACCCCTCTCTGTACCACCACTGGAGTACCAAACCAACCATTAACATTCAGAATAAGATAAGCAGATTGATATAATAACTGTATCCATTCAATAAAACCCCTTGGTAACCCATAAGCATTCAATACAGAAAACAGAAATTTATGAGAAACTCGATCAAACGCTTTTTCCTTGATCCAGACTAAGCAGATAACCATTTAAACAACCCCACTGAGATGCTGAAAAAAGTTCCCGTATTACCAATAAATTATCATTTTGGGATCTACCCGGTATTGAACAGGTTTGATAAGGACTTATCACGGAATCCACTACCAGAGTTAGTCTCCACAATAAAATTTTACTTAAGATTTTTAGATCTGTATTCAATAAACCTAACGTTCTCCAATTACGTAAATCTGTTTTCAAACCTTTTTTATAAAGTAATATAACCAAAGCTTGATTCATTGAAGGAGCTAACCGGGCCGAGGACAACATATTATTAAACAATTTAGTCAAAAGCGGAACTAAATCATCATGAAAAGACCGATAGAATGTAACCCCAAAGCCATCCGTACCAGGTGTAGAATCTACATTTAGTGAAAAAATGGCATCTTTTACTTCCGCTTCAGAAATATCACACAACATCTGTTGGCTGTCTACTGCATCTAAGTGAGGTATTTTTAAGCCATCAAAGTCCAGTATCTCACTCTGAACATTTTCATCTGCCTGATATA